>RJWH01000281.1:0-688124 GCA_004363575.1 Solenodon paradoxus | reverse complement strand
TTATGCTGCTTCCCAATCTCTCCTTTTGGGCTTTATTCAAGTCAAGAGTCCATGCTGGTAGCAAACCATATTTCCCCTTCACTCAGCTTGACCTAGGTTTGCTAGTCCTGGTACTGTCTGTATTTGCACCACTAGAAATCAGCACATCTGCCTCTGCTGTTTCCATAAGGTAGAACCATGGATGTAGCTGAGATTGAGTTTGCCACTGAAGCCCCTTGTGCCACTGGAGATTAGAGCAACACCAGACTTTTTCTGAAGAAGACTGCAAAGCTGAGAGCTGTTGCAAGCTAATTCAGCTCTAACTATTGTTTCCATAAGTGCGGGGGGAATAACAAAGGAGTTACAGTCTCTACTGAGGTCTTTGCACCGAATCTCTGTGCTTTTTTATCCATTTGCAAAGTCCATTGCTCAAGTCCAAGCTGGAGTCACCAAAGTTTCAAAAATGCTTCCCCTTGTGCCAACTCTGGAAAACTCTTGGCCTCTCCCTGGTGCATCCTAGGGACCAACTTGACACCATCTCTTCCTCTCCTGTATCCAAGTTTTTGTATCAATACTTTATTCCCTATTGTCAAGAATTATTCCATGATATGTCTATATATTAAAGATTATTTAAATACTTAGCATTAAAGGTCATTTGAGTAGTTTTCAGTTATTGGCTATGACGAATAATATTGCTATGAACATTCATGTACATTTTCTCTGTGTAAAATTTCTTTTGGATAAATGACCAATAGTACAACTGTCTGATAAATCCATACTTTTAAGAGAAACTGACTATCTTGCAGACATATCATCAACATCTGAGCAATTCAATTTGTCTACAAACTAGTCCTTCATTTTCATAGATTTGTAGTAATTTCTTATTGTGATTTTAATTCATATTTCCCTAATAACGTTTTGAACATTGTTTCATGTGCTTATTTGCTCATATATATACCCTTATTGGCAAAGTGAAATTTTTTTATGACTTTGTCTATTTTTCTGTTTGGATTGTCAGTTTAATATTGACTTTTGATAGTTCATTATAAGCTCTAGATCCTATTCATTTCTTAGACATGTGATATGCAAATGTATTCTTCCAGCCTTTAGCTTTTCTGTCCTCCTCACATGATTTTGCACAGAGTGAAATTTAAATTTTTTATGAGGTTCAATTCATCACTTAAAATGAATTGTGGTTTTGGTGTCAAGTACAAAATTTTTTAGCCTAGCCTCCAGCTGCTAAAGAGGTTCACTTATAACTTTTTCCAAAAGTGTTTTATTTATGTTGTATTTAAACCTGTAACCAATTTCTAGTTAACTTCCACCTTGAGATTCGGGTTAAGGTGCACTTTATGGGTAACTGCTAGAGCATCGTTTATTTAAAAAGCTATCCCTCCCCTACTGAATTTTTGTAACTTTGTAAAATCAATTTTAAGTATTTGGGTAAATCCATATCTGTGTCCTCCATTCTGTTCCATTGTTCTGTGTTATCTATCAGGCCTACATTGTGTTGATTATTGTAGGTATACACTAAGTTTTATCATTAGAAAGAATTATTTCTCATACTTCTCTTCCTTATTGAAATTGTTTCATCTTTTCTAGAGCCTGTGTCATACCTTATACATTTTAGAATGAATTTCTCTATGTTGAAAAAATTTGCAGGGATTTTCATAGAAAATTATTAGCTTTCTAGATCATACTAGGGAGAATTGACCTATTTTCTATTTTGATTCTTCCCATTCACGAACATGGTAACATTCTCCAATTATTTAAGAGCTCTTTGAGTTTTTAAAATCATTGATTATATTGATTTATTTTCAAATATTGAATCACTCTTGCATACCTGAAATTAACCATATTTGGTTATTGTATTTAGCTCTTTTTATGCATTGATAGATTTAAATTGCTAAAATTTTGTTGTGAAATGTGGCATCTAAATTTATGAGAGATATCGTTCTATCGTTTTTCCCATTTTTGTATTATTTTTTTATGGTTTTGTTATCAGGTAATATTAGCCTCAATATGAGTAGGAAGTATTCCTTCCTTTTCTATTTACTAAAAGACTGTGTAAACTTGTGTTAGTTCTTCAAATTCTTCAGTGAAAATATCTTAGCCTAGAGTTGTTGGATTTATTTTGAATGGGGGAGGGAAGCTTTATAATACAAATGACATTTGTTTAATGGTAATAAAATTGCTCAATTTGACTGAACTACTTATTTTTCCTCCAGTTTACTGATTTTATCCTGGGTCATCTGTGTTTTTGAGACCATCTAGTAAAATTTTTATTTGCCTATTACATATGTTAGTTCTAAAATTCCCATTTATTTCCTTTTTATAACTTGTATATCTTTTCTAATTTTTCATTTGTTGTTTTAGGACATTTCATAACTAGTTCTTAAAGCATTTTTTATAACAACTGCTTAAAAATCCTTGTCACATAATAATCTCAGTGTTGGCAACTGATTGTTATCTTTCAAATTGTGTTTTTCCTAGTACGATGAAATTTTTCTTGTGTTCTTGACATTTTGCACATTATAACAGGAGACTCTTCATCTTATTTAAAACATTTTAGCAGGTAGTCACATCTTTAGGTTTAGTGTGAAGATTCTTGACTATGGTTGTAAACTGTAATTCCAATGATAATTTAGTGTTTAGAACCTTGGCAATGATATTTTGATGTGTTTATCTTTTATGCTGCCTGCCAGTGCCAACTGGGATTCCCAGGAGGAACGAGTTGGGGAAACTACTCCATTTAGACTCTGCTGAAAATACCACTGCCAATGGACTGACCTACCTGCTGTCATAGGTGTTGGGTTAAGAACCTGATGAAGCTGACATGGGAGCAGACCAGGCCTGCCATCATAGGCAGGAATCCTGTGAGACAGGGATTCTACTGATGCTGCTCCTGAGGTAGTATGGGCTGCCACTACTTCAGGTATCAGGGATTAGATGGGTCTAAACCAAGAGTAGATTTACTTTATCACTGTTAGAAGGTATCATGTAATGAATGTGTTGACATGCTTGGCTTTTCTGTTGTTATTCCTATGGGTATATCGGCCTTTACTGCTAGTGAGTGTACAATAGGGATGGGTTATCCTAAGTACGCTTTACTGATATTAATCTTGAGGTCAATGAAGCACACAGATAAACTTTAAAACCACATATTGTACACAGAAAAAATAATGAATATATACCAGAATTATTATGCTGTTAATGTTTCCATTAAAATTTTGTGAGAAATTTGTTCAAATATGATTTGAAGATTTTCCCATTCCTGTTCTGATTTAACATTTTCTTTTTGTTTTTTTTTAGGGTCTTCTGAAAGTCACCTGAAGTTGTCCTTTTTCTATCTATATTGGGCAAATTATGACTTTAAACTATGCCTTTGTTACTGATGGTAGAATTTCTTAATGTCTACATCTTAAAGATAATTTTAAATATTATCTTTTTTCTACTATATTAACAAAGAATGTATGCACCATTTATTTAAATATGCTTTTCAAATACCCATTATTTACTATAATTTTCCTAAATGTAAGACAATAAACTTTATCTTGCACCTCAATATTTATCTGCAAACTCATCATTCAGTAATAAAGTGGTCTTTGATATGAAAAGAACTTCATGGTTATGATCCAAAATTGAGTCTTCTCTGAGTAAAAAATATAACGTCAGTGTACTTCCTCTTTTATCACTCTAAAATGTCTTATGGAACAAAACTTCGATATATTTGATGTTAGGACCATTTCAAGTTCTATGAGAAAATGACTTCATAAACACATATATGTCTAAGCATATGGTCAGATAGACATGACTGTAGACTGCCATTATGAAATATTTTGTCTTCCTCTACATTTCCTAATTGTGACTATTCAAGATTCTTTTTGTTTATATGCCTCACCAAGAAGAAGCCAGTTATGAAAAATTCACATTCATTAACTTTTACTCTATTTCTGTCAGAGTACTAAATGTATCCAAGATTTTTCTATTTTAAATCCTCTAGCTGAATTAACAAGCATATATTTTTATTATTCAGGTAAATGCTATCCCAAGCTACTTTATAAATGAGATAATATAATTATATTGTATCAAGTAAATTTTCCCTAAAATGGAAATTTTAAAATCATTTTGTTTGTTTGATAACACTATTTTTTAAATAGCTCAATCTAGTAATTAAAAGAAAGACTGAGGTGTGAAACCCTGAGGAGTTAATACAAGTATCAGTTTTATTTTCATTTTTTTATAATTTATAAGATAGATTTATAGGAAAATTGGCAATGAATAAATTAAAAAAGAGATCTATATTTTAGTTTAGAATTATCTGGAAAATGCTGAATCTCTGTTTTAAAAAAAAACAAGTACTTAAAAAAATAAAAGATGGTTAAAGGGCAAAGCATATGTTATTTGTCTCCTGTCTTTAACTATGCTATTGCCTTTTCTTAAGCAGCTAATTATATGATATATAAGTGCTTCCCACACATCTGCACCTCCATCTGCAACTGTGCTTGCCTTTGAAATGGTCTTTTTAGACATAGCTAAAATGTCATGCACAGATGGATACTTCTATGTCCATCCCAGTGGGGAGTAAACTCTTACTCTCTTCCTCTTAATCATTTATTATCTGCTTCTCTTTTATTTGACCCTTCACTGAAGAAGTACATTTTGACTATTTATTGCTTGCTATTGCAAAATGAACCCTACATTTTACTGTTGTTGTCAATTTAAAATAACAATTGATAGACACATATATATGCTGCTTTCCCCTCTTATAATCTCATAATCCTTATTAATTATTTAGCATTGAGATAGATTGGCTAAAACTGGAAATTAAGGCATATTTAATGGACTTAGACTAAGTATCATGAAGGAAGGTATTTAAAACATAGCACAGTAATATACTATGTATTCATATAGATGTGTATTAGAATAACGAAATATTGAGCCCTAATCCTATAGTCTGATTTTACAGATTAGTTGTAGTATAGCTAGAATGTTCCCCAATAATTATAATTAGGTAAGTGCCAGCTGACCTTCGGAAGGTTTTGACAATCCTCCTCTCTGATACAACAGTGCAGTAAAACTACACTATGACTTTATGATTCAAAGCATGAACCTTGAAGAAGAAAGACTTAACTATGAGTGGGAAAGTTGCCAAATGTTTATATTATATTGGTGGTTTTATTTTAAAACCACTCCAGGTCTTATTTTCCTCATATTAAAATAGGATATTAATAATAATAAAAATTCATTGGATTGATGTGAAAATCTGAATGTGTGTAAAATGTTTAGTATTGTTGGTGTCCATAAAAAACAAACTATTGTTATTAAGTATTAACATTTGTATTTTTAATCTAGTGGTTAGACACCTTCTATTTTACATTGTATTTTTATTGGCTTAAAATAGAGAATTGTTTATTTCTATTTTGAAGCCATTGTGGTCAAAGAAGATGCTCGGCATTATTTTAAACTTTGTAAGTATGTTGAGACATATACTGTGTCCCCAAATATGATCTATTATATGTTTCATGTGCACTTGAGAAGAAAATGAAATCTGTAGTCATTGGATGAAGTGGTCATATGTCTATTAGACCTAACAATTCCAAATGATCATTTAAAGTTGCTGCTTCCCTGATAATTTTCTGCCTAGTTGTTGCAAGTGCAGTGTTGAAATCTCCTACTATTATTGTATTGGTGTTAATGTCTCTTGACAGATCTAGTAATACTTGCTTAATATATTCAGATATTCCTTCATTTGGTGCAATTATGTTAATAAGAGTTATATCTTCTTGCTGGATTGACCCCTTAATCAATATAGAAAATCCATCTCTCATTTTTGTTATACTTTTAAGTTAGAAGTCTATTTTATCTGATATAACTATGACTGTTGCTACCTTTTTTAGTTGCCATTCAACTTTAGGATTGTCTTCCAATCGCTGATTTTGAGACTATGTATATCTTATGAAAGACAGTGGGTTTTATGAATGCAACAGAAGTTGGGTTATGTTTTTTAATCCACTTGACCACTTTGTGTTGTTTGGAGGGATCAATCCAATAATATTTAGGGTGATTACCAATACATGTAACTGTTTAGTTCATTTTACAATTTGTCTTCTGGGTGTTGCTACAGACAGGGTCTTTGTTCTTCTCTTCTTAGGTCGGCTGAGTATAATAATGTTTAGATTGGTTTCTGTTTTTTGTTCTCTTCTTTGTTTTTTCCCTGGATATGTTTTTAGCTTATCCTGAGGTTAGCATTAAGAATTCTATGTCTATTTCCTATTTTTATTTGAAAGCAGATTATACTTACACTCAGTCTAACTATCTTTATTTTCCTCTCCTCACTTTTTATATTTTGCTGTCTTAATGGTTTTAAGTGGGATTCATTTAAAAATTATAGTTTCCTGTAGTTTTTGTAGAGCTGGTATTGTGATGAATTCCTTTAACTTGTGTTTGTGGTAAAAACTTTTCATCATGCTTCAGTTCTAAATGTAATCTTGCAAGGTATATTATCCTAGGTTGAAAATCCTTTTCTTTCAACCTTTTGACTATATCATGCCATTCCCTTCTAGCCTACAGAGTGCCAGCTGAAAAATTCACTGACAGTATTATGAGAACTCCTTTGTATGTAACTCTTTTTCTTTAGCTACTTTTAAAATTCTGCCTTTATCTTGTGTTTCTGACATTTGGATGAAAATGTGTCTTATTGTTGGGTCTATTTGGGTTTCTTTTGTTTGTAACTCTTTGAGCTTTCTGGTTCTGGAAGCTTGCTTCATTCCTCAGGTTAGGGGAATTCTCAGCTATTATTTCTTCAAACACAATTTCTGACCCCCTTTTTCTTTCTTTTCTCTTGGGACCCCTCTGATCCAAATGTTGTTTGTTTGATGTTCTACCATAGGTCTTGAATGCTGTCTTCATTTCTTGCCATTCTTTCTTCTCTTTGCTGGTTTATGTTAATGCATCCCTCTGCCCTATCTTCTAGCCCACTGATTCTAGTAGAGGCTTCATTGTTTCCACTCTTGTGTCCCTCTATTAAGTTCTTTAGTTCAGATTTTGTATTCTTCATTTCTTTGACATTTTGCTTCATCTCTCTTTTTTTTATCGTTGTTCTCTTTTTCTTCCTCTATGGTTTTCTTGATTTCCATACGTGTGTTTATTACTGTTGCCCTAAATTTATTGTCTGGTAGTTTGCATGTTTGTTGTATTCATATTTTCTCCAGGGGTTATAATTGAAACCATAATTTCACACTTCTCTGTATCTTAGCTCTGTTTTGCATTCTGTTTATCTTCTGTGGGCTAGATTTTCCTCCAGTGATGAAGTCAACTAGGGTATCAACTTTCATTGGATAAACCTGGAATTCGGTTAGGACACTGAAAATTTCTGAGTTTTATGGCATCATCAGTTAGTTTGTTGAAGTTCTTGGGTGGTCTCTGTGTTGGAGCCTGAGAGTTCAGTCTATGGGGTTGGAGTTTCATGAGGGATGTAGAACCTTCTCCAGTATCAAAGAACTGAATGATAATGACCAGCCCTTGTCACTGACCCACAATAAGCAATCAGGCAGTAGGTTCGCCTCTACCTAAATAGTGGTGCTAGTGGGTAGCATTGAAGGCTCCTCCCTTCTGAGAGACTCTCTTCTTCCTTTATGCCTGGAGATGAAATTTATGGTGGGTGGGTCCTGTCTTGTGGTTCTAGAGAAATAACATGGGAGGGACTGGGGTGGGGGGAATTTTCCTAGTTGCATTCCAGTTATGGTGGCATCCCTATGTAATTTCCCCTCAGGGGATCACTCTAATTCACTAGATGCTGGTCCTCCTTACACCCTGCATAAGACCCTCTCCCCTTGTTCCATGTCCAAGTCCTACTATATGAGCTCTCAGATATCAGAGTGAATTTCTGGGAGATCCAGTTCTTCCTGAGTCTCCGGCCATTTTTATTCTCTGATGTTGGGAATCCCGAGTACACAATGTAGCTCTGAACCCCAATATTTTTGCCTACCTGGTAGTGAATGATGCTTCTGCCTCTGTAGCCTCCAAACTAGTTTTTCCTAAGCATTTTGTCTGCAGAATAGGTGACTTCTAGTGGTTCTATAGTGAAGAGAATTGCCTTGCTCATATCAGGTCACAAATTAAGGAAAACCCCAAATTAATTGGAAAACAACTGGTATGCTTTTGAATGACACTTGGGTAAAGAGGAAATCAAAGAAGAACTTAAAAAGTGTATACACACAAATGAAAATGATGATAAAAGCTACCAGAATATGGGATACAGAAAAAGTAATATAAAGAGGGAAGTTTATTGCATTCTAGAACTACCTCAAGAAACACAAAAAAATCACAAATAAGTATTCTAACCCTACATTTATAATAACTAGAGAAATAACAATTTTAGGCAAAATTAACTGAAAATGGAGTAGAGACTTGGACACAAGACTAGAAATGAAGACAACATAGGAAAGACATTCCATGGTATCAGCCTTAGAGCAGTCTTTGGGGACTAAACTCCAACATCAAAGGAAACAAAGAAAAATAATAAACAATTGGAATTACATCAAACTAAAAAATCTTCACAGCGAAAGAAAACATCACCAAAACAAAAAGACAACCTACAAACTGGGAGATGATACTTGCATCCCATATTTCTGACAAGGGCTTAATATTCAAAATATACAAAGAACAAATAAAATTCAATAACATAAATACACACAATCCAATAAAAAACAAGAAGAAGAATTAGAGAAACATTTTTCTAAAAAGGATATACAATAGTCAATAGGCATATGAAAATACATCTTTACTTGCTGGCTATCAGGGAAATGCAAATAAAAACAGCAATGAGATATCACCTTACACCCAAGAGATTAGCTATTATCCAAAAGTTTAAAAACTACACATGTCGGTGAGGGTGTAGAGAAAAGGGAACACTTTCATACTGTGTGGGAATGTAAATTATTGTAACGCTTCGGGAAACATAGAGTAGATTCCTCAAAAATTTTAAGATGAAAATCTCATATGATCATGTCATCTGACTTCTGGGTATATACCCAAAAGGTAAAAACAAAAAAAAAACACTAATTCAAAAAGATTTATACACCCTAATATTTATTGCTTCCCTAGTCACAATAGCTAAGAACTATAAACTGTTTCCAACAGATTAATGGATAAAGAAATGTGATGTGTATATATATTTATACACATACACACACACATAGTGACATACTACATAGTCCTAACAGCATTGAAATTCTGTCATTTGAATCAACAGGAATACATCTAGAGGGGATTGCGCTAAGTGAATAAGTCAAAAGAAAGAAAGAATGAATCCAGATGGCATCATTCACAGGTAGAAGGTGAACAAACCAAAGGAAGAGGTGAAACAAAACCAACCCTTGGACACTTGACGGGGTTACCGATAGGGAATGGGATGGCAAGGGAAAATTGTGTGAGAGGAACTTGACAATGGTAAAGAACACTTGATGATTTGGGTAGGGTGTGTTGACATATATCTGAAGAGTGGGGAAACTGCACATAAGAGGTTAGAATAAAAATAGAGACTAAAGGATATATTTTTATCTATTTCAGATAAATTTTCAGGGCATTAAAAAATGAGATTTTTAAAGAAGATTCATTGACTATAGATTATTATCTATTTCTGACCAAAATATTTCACATGATTTTTAATTCTGTATACTGAATAAAACTCATGAAAAAGGCAAAAGGTTAAAATATTTAAATATTCTCAAGTATTTTTAGTGCATTAAAAATAGACATACGTAAAGCCAGATGAAAATAATGTAACATTTCGGAATGGGAAATCACACTATTGCAGAAACATATTATGCTTAATGTATATAATTTTAAACTGTTGGAAAACCACTTCCTGGGATTACTTTCAAGTCATGTTAGCATGTTCTCTCAAAAGGAAAGATAATTGATTTGGGAATTTCTGCCCATTGTTGGATTACAAGTGGGAAGGTCCTATTTGCTCACTATGCCCACTGGCTATTTCATGAACTCTTAACAAGATATCTCTCTAAAATAATTTGATAACTAATCCCCTGAGGTAAGTTTTAGAGAAACTAAGTTTGGCAGAAGGAAATTATCAAAACGCTTTTTTATATTCCCATCTCCAGCTTCTTATGCATTTTAGATTTAGTTGGAAGAATTTAAAAGGTATAATATGGTTAACTCATTCAACGAGTATGTATAGGATGAATACAAAAGCTTAAAACCTCTTGTAGACTCTAGGGATACATGAATGACCAAGACAGACACATCTCTTTTCTAGCAGAGCTCATATTTCAGAGAACGTAGAGGGAAAATAAATAATAACTAAACACCTAAATAAATATATAGGTAGTAATAACACAGGAACACACACAGTAAAAGAAAATACTTGATGTAATTGAATGTAACTGAGAGTGATGGTAATTTTACATTGGCAGGGCAAGGAAGAGTTTACATGGAAGCTGAAGTCTGAATAATAAGAAGCAAATGAAGACTCAGTTGGTAGTGGAACATTCTACAAAGGGAGGTATAATAGTCCTATGATCGGTAAAGGATTGTAGTGGATGGTCAATGTGAAGGTAATTGGTGATACATGAGGTTGTAGACATTATCAGTTCAGGTCAGCCAAAACAATTTTTTTAATTTGGCATTTTAGACCACTATAAAATTTGGATTTTAGAGTAACTATAGTAGAACACATAAAAACTTGTATTAATTAATTTATTCACAAACAGTTGTAAGCATATAGTCTATAACCATTGCTATGAGAGATTTAGATAAAATGAAGATAAAATAGATATCATAAGGAGATCCTATCTGGAAGATAATAAAGTTACTTACCACATTATAAAAAAAAAATGTGAACAGAATACAATGAGAATTTAAAACCCTGTATATCCAGGTGAGTATTTTGATGTGTCTGTATTAAAGAGGTAATACATAAGGTGAATTTTTCTGTATTGATTGGATTTGATTGAGCTAAACAAAGGTAAAAGATATAGAGGATGAAGAATAGATTCAGACAGAGAGAGGGAAGGAGGGAGTACTCTTTAATGCAACATTTTTTATTTTATTTTTCTCTAGCTTAAGTAAGTTGACAAAAATTATATATAAGGATATACAACTTGACTGTGGTGATTATCACAAAGAGGCAACTTTTTATTAAAACACAAGGTAAATTTAGAAATGTAACAAGTCTGGAAATCCAACAGTGTCAAATCCCTATGGCTCCTCAATGTGAGATAAGATAGGATTATTTTTATTTCAGTGATGGAGGAGGAAAACTGGCAGTTTTGAATAGATTGTATAATTCAATATGTACTGCAAACTCAGGATGAGCATAGGAGTTTTAAAGGGAATGGCAAAGCAGTTGAAGAAGGTGAGTGAGGGACTGTGAGGCACCTCAGAAAATGGCAAATGCTAATACAATCTAAATCTAAAATGCTTGTGAGTCTTCCTTCCATTTACATTTCCATTGCTCTATATATCAGTATTTCACAATGGGAACATTGTGTGTATCTATCTCGTATTTCCTCTTCCTCTTGCACAGTGTCACCATAAAATAGCTCCCACAAACAGCTATCTCATATGCAACAGGTGAAATAAAAAAAAAAGAAGGAAATCAGTTTTGGGGAAATAACAGGATAAAGTCTAATATGGTTTCAAAATCCTCTAAAATCTTACTTCTTGCAATTTCATCTACTCTTCTCATCCATTGTTTACTGGATTACTCAGCACAAACTTTAATTCCTTTTGCACTTCTCTTTTATAACCTGTCTATACAGCCTCTGATTTTTTTTGTTTTTTTCACCTGTTGCTAATATGTTAATATTTCAAAGACAAACTTGTTTCACTTATTCTCTGGTAATTCCTGTATCCTATCAACCAAATTAATCTTAATTTAATTTTAACAAAATCCTTTTTTGTCACCTTAATACTTTGCTCACATTGCTACTACATACTAATCCATGATGCTTTTCTTCAAATAATGCTACTTATCACATAGACTCTCTCTGCATATCAATAGGTTTCTCACTGGGATAGTAAAAGATAGTAGTGAGGGATACAAAACATTGTGAATGTACTTATACTATAGATTTGCATACTTAAAATGGTTAAAACATTAATTTTTGTATATTTTACTACAGCAAAAATGTAAAAATCTTGTATCGAAACAAGAAAGTTAGCCATAAAATATTTACATTCTCCTTAGGAATAAGAGAAAAATACTTCATCAACAGTACTTATGAATGCACTACAGCTCTTAGTGAAAAAGGAAAAGCAAGAACAATGAATAAGAGGCAAATAAATTGAAAGAAAAAAGCCATTAATTTTAGAAAAAAATGCTTGTTCATATATTTTTTTAAATCCAGAATACCTCACTGGCAATATTGAAATATTATATTTTTTAAAATATAAAGACAAAAAATAGGCAAAATTGCAAGATGCTAATAAGCAAAAATGTTCATTATCAGTAAATAATCAGATGCTACATTTTTCTGTTTCTCTGTGTTTATGTTTAATTTAGTCAAAAATGTGTGGGGGAGAAGATGGAAACCAGCTCCTGATGGTTTCATATATAAATTGTTTCAAACATTCAAGGAAAACACACTACATGTTTCTTTGCATACAGAATAAAAGATTCCACCACAAGAGCAAAGAAATAATGTACTTAAAATTATTTTATAAACATAAATAAAATTAATTTCAGCAGCATGATAACCAAGCAGCACTGTCCTCAGAATAAAGAGAGCACTAAGAAATGTATTTATTCAGTTCAATTTATTCATAAATTAAATAGAAAATATATATAATACTGTTTTGAAAGGTGTCAACTAATACCAAAGAAAGTACCAACTAATACCAAAATTTATTCTGAATAAAAATTAAACTCATATAAAACAGATACATGAGAACTGTAATAAACATTATTGTGCTCACTGTGGGAACAATGCTTATATTCTCAATTTGTGGTAAATGCCAAATCATTCTCAAATTACTTTGGAAGAAGACATGCTAGTTTCTATCACTGCTATTAATTTTTTAAGGAAGTTTTTGACAATATATAAAGACAAGAAATGAAAGACAAAAGGGAGCGGAGAGTCTTTAAAAAGAAATACATTTATATTTGCTACTAATGTCATTTTTGGCTTATAAAATTCAAGCAAAACAACAGAGAAGCTATTGCAAGTAGGAGCATGTAAATGTGGTGACTGCCAGCACTGTTAAACAAAAAAAATCAAAGCAATTTTACATAAAACCATAATCAGTTTTTAAAATAATGGTGGAAAAAGTCTACTTATAATATTTAAAGAAAAATTAAATAACCAAGAGGAGGCTTAACAAGAAAATTGCCAGACCTATTTAAGAAAATGTCTACACTTTATTATTAAACATAAAAATATCTTATCCTTAATAGAAAAATACTGATTGACAAGTTATTGGAAACATCACTCAAATTTTCTACATATTTTCTTTTACATGCAATTATAATTTCAGAGCAGGAAATCTGGATATAATAACTATGCAAGTAAACATGTACTACAACAGCAATGACAATTAAAAAACAAGTGTAATGATAAAGCGCTAAAATCTTAAATATATTTTCTTCAATTGAAAATCCATCGTATATAATGAAATTTACTTTACATATGCATATGCTATTTATCAAATTTCAGGAGACATTTTATTTGTGTGACCTATGAGTAGTATTTGACTTTAAAATAGCATCTGGTTGACTAACGTGTTTTTATTATATAAATTCCACTTACATTACAGGTGAATTCATAATGATCTCTTGCCAGTGATAAGGAGGGGTAACGTGATCCAATAGGCTTAATTTTCCAACTGTTTCGTTCTACACAACTGAGGAGAGAAAAAATGTATATCTTAGAAATGATAGGTTGATTAAATGTCTTTACATATAGGCAGAGTTTCTATATATTTTGCCATAGTCAAAATAGAATACTTGAAAATTCCCTTTATTATACTTATAAACTAAGTTTTCACTTTTCTTAGAAATGAAATGAAAATGAGGCTATGACATTGTGAAATTCAATAAATTAAACTATGGTACACTGGGACAGGGTAAATTTTCATGGAATCAAAATATAAATGAGACATCATTCCAAATTAATCTAAATACAAGATGTAATCAAACAACAGATTTAATTTAGAAAACGTCTTATATTTTCTTATTGTGTAAAATGGATTCTAAGAACCATGACAATTAAAAATGATAACCAGTGCTACTCTGGATTATTTAACTAAGCTAAGTCTTTTATTTTCTTATTATGTAAAATGGATTCTAAGTACCATAACAATTAAAAATGATAACCAATATTACTCTGGATTTATCAGCTTGCTTCTGCTGGTAATTTCTTTAAGCAAATTCTCTACCTAAACAAATATGTGTAACGTAATAATTAGCTATTCAACAAGGTTAGGTAAAACTTAATCCAACTAAGTTTAAGTTGGATATAAAAAGATCACATTAGATTCACTTACTGAAAAGAAAGGAATAAGAGAGAAATATATGAATAAAAATGTGATACATAGAAAACAAAAACCAAGATGGTAGATACAGTGAACAATATCAATAATAAAATTAAATGTGTATAAGTTTAGTGACCTAGTCAAAATGAAGAAATTATAAGGTTGGTCTAAAACAAATATAATTTTAAATGACCCAACAAAAAATTTTTTAGACCATAAGAACAAAATTGAGGTTATCAGAAGAAAAATGGGAAGGGATAAGGATAAATGGAGCAAAATGGGTCAATTATATAGGGATACATGGAAATTGGACTATTGGTGATGAACATAATATAGTAAAAATGAGATGTTGATTATAAGACTATATAACTGAAGCCTAGATAATATTATAATCCCATATTATTTTAATTAAAAAAGATTCAATTGTATTCCTGTATGGTCTGATACCTACATGTAAGTGTATACCAAGAGACACACTTTAGAATCAAAGATACAAATAGACTGAAAATAAAAGGATAGGAAAATATACTCATATGAATAGCAACTATAAGATAACTAAGGTAACCTATGCCAACATCAGACAAAAAGGAATTTAAGACCAAAAAATTACTACAAGTAAAGAGGCATAGTTTATAATGAATGGAGTGAGCTAGATGAAAAAGAGTAAACTGATAGGACTCCATCCAAAATGGCAAACTAGCGAGATCTTGAGCTCACAACCCTCCCGAGAGACACACACAAAAAAACCCCACATCTAGATACAAACTATGGTCTTTAAAAAAAGAACTGAGGATTGTGTGACTAGCAGTTACTCAAGGAAAACAGAAAGAAAATATCAGAAATTATAGGAAAATTTGAGAACACTCCAGGAACTTAAAAGAGGGATTCAGGAATAGGATGGATGAGGCCTCCAATAGAATCAGTGAGCTAGAAGATAGTGCAGAGGAATTCACTAAAACAAACCAGCAGAGATAAAAGAATGCAAAGAAATGAAGACAGCATTCAAAACTAAGGGATAACATCAACAGGAATAATATTTGCATTATAGGGGCCCCACAAGTAGAAGAGAGAGAAAAGGGGGCAGAAACTGTATTTGAAGAAATAATAACTGAGAACTTTCCAAACCTGAAGAATAAATCAAGCCTCCCAATCTAAGATGTTCAAAAAGTTCCTAATAAAAGAAACACAGACTTATACTTAGACACATTGTCACCAAAATGTCAAAAAATACAAGATAAAGAATCTTAAATGGAGCCAGAGAAAAATAAGAGTTACCGTAAGATTTTCAGTGGAATTCTCAACTGAAACTCTACAGACAAGAAGAAAGTGGTACGATATATTCAAAGTGCTGAAAGAAACTAATTTTAACCTAGGATACTATACCTTGTGTGATCATCATGCAAAACTGAAGGAATGATAGAAAGGTTTTATGATAACCAAAAGTTAAGGGAATTGATCATCTAAAAAACCAGCTCTGCAAAACGTATTAAATGATGCTTTATGAAATGTAAAGAAACCTCACTTAAAATAAGTAAGACAGAAAATATAAAAATCGGGGAGAAGAAAATAAAATGTGGATGGTTAGAATGAGTGTAAGACTAATCTGATTTCAAATAAAGACAAGTAAAAATGATGGAATCTTTAAAGGTGTCTTCAGGGTAACTTTGACATACATCTCCAGGGAAAAAGCAAAGAAGAAAATAAAAACAGAAAACAGAAACATAACTAAACCCAACTGAACTGAAAAAGAAAACAAAGGTTTTCTGGAACAACGTACAGAAGACAAATTGAAAAATGATAATAAATAGCTAATTATCAATAAACATACCATACATCAATAGACTGAATTCACCAGTCAAATGACACAGAGTCACTCTGTGGATTAAAAAGCATAACCCAACCTTCTACTGCACTCAAGAAACCCACCTTCTTTCAAAAGATAAGCAAAGGCTCAGAGTCAATGGTTGGAAAACAAATCTATAGTCTAAAGGCAACCGCCAAAGAGCAGGAACAGCAATATTTATATTAGATAAAACAGACTTCCATCAAAAAAGCATAACAAAAGACAGAGATGGACATTATGTAATGATTAATGGGTCAATCCAGTAATAAGACATAATTAATAAATATATATGCACCAGGTGAAGGAGCATAATGAATATACTAAGCAAGTATTATTAGATCTGATGAGAGAGATCAACAGCAACACAGTAATAGTGGGAGACTTCAACACTCCATTTACAACAACAGACAGATCAAAAAGACAGAATATTAATATTAACAGAGAAACAGCTGCTTTATACAACAAACATTAACTGGAATAGTTAGGTCTAATAGACATATATCAAACACTTCACCCAAGGACAGATATCACTTTCTTCTCAAGTGTGCATGCAACATTCTCAAGGATAGATCATAGGTTGGGACACAAAACACTCTAAACAAATTTACAAAGATTGAAATCCTACCAAGCATATTCTCTGACCACAGTGGTTTAAAACTAAAATAAACCACAAAAAGAAAGCTGAAATACTCCCAATTGATTGGAGATTAAACAATATGCTTCTGAATGATTCCTGGGCAAAGGAGGAAATCAAAGAACTTAAAAATACTTAGAGACAAATGAGAATGAAGAAATAAGCTACCAGAATTTATGGGATACAGCGGAAGTACTAAAAGGGAAGCTCATTGCAATCCAAGATCACCTCAAGAAACAAGATAAATAAAAAAAACTCACAAAGAAAAAAAAGAGAAAAGACTCTTATAACTAGAGTAGAAATGATAGAGTGGAAATTACAAGAGAAATCACAGATACAAACATCATAAGGGACTACTATGAATAGCTCTATGCCAAAAAATGGACAACCTTGAGGACATGGACAGATTAAAAAAAAAGTCTACCAAGTCTGAACCTGGAAAAATTGGATAACATGAACAGAACATTAAGAAGTAAAGAAACTGAGGAGATAATAAAAAAACTCCCTAAAAAGAAAAGCTAAGAACCAGATGGACTTTCCAATTATTTTTACCAAATCTTTAGAGAAGAATTAACATCTATTCTTCATAAACTCCTCCAAGATACTGAAGAACAGGGAATACACTCAAATACCTTTTATGAGCTAACATCATACTGATAGCAAAAATTGATAGAGATGTCATCAAGAAAGAAAATTAGAGACCAACATCTCTAATAAACATAGATGCAAAAATTCTCAACAACATATTAATAAACTGAATCCAAGAATGCATCAAAAAAGACCATCCATTATGTCCAAGTGAGAGTTGATCCAAGGATGCAAGGATGATTCAGCATATGAAAATCTATCAATGTAGCAATACCATATCAACAAGAGCAAGGAGAAAAATGACATGATGATATCAATAGACAAGGAGAAAGCATTTGACAAGATCCAACACCCATTTATGATAAAAAAGATTGCTGCATAAAATGGGAATAGAAAGCACATACCTCAACATAATAAAGACCATATATGATAAACCCACAGCCACATCATAGTCAAAAATGAAAAATTGAAAGCATTTCCTCTAAGATCAGGAACAAAGCAAGGTTGTCCATTTTCATTGCTGCTTTTTAACATCATACTGGAGGTCTTATCCAGAGCAATTAGGCATGAAAAGGAGACAAAAAGCAATTGAAATTGGAAAGGAGGAAATAAAATTGTTATTTGCAGATGACATGTGTTTATATATACACATATGTATATCTATATCTATCTATCTAAAACCCTAAAAATGCTGTTAAAAAACTTCTAGTAATCATCAAATAATACAGTAAAGTAGCAGGCTACAAAATCAATGGACAAAAATCTGTTGCATTTTCTTTATGCAAACAACATGTTACGAGAAAATTAATTCAAGAAAATCACACCATTTAAAATAGAAGTAAAAAGGATCAAGTATCTTGGAATATATTTAGCAAAGGAAGTGAAATATCTATATAATGAAAACCACAAGTCCTTAAAAGAAATAGAGGAGGACACAAAGAGATGGAAAGACATCCCCTCCTCATGTTTGGGAAAAAAGAAAATCATAAAAACGGTCATACAGATGAAATTTAGTCCCCATTAAAAACCCATGGGCTTCTTGGTGATTTAGTGGAGGTCATGATGTTTGAAACATAACTGATTGAAACATGATTGAAACATAAATGACTGAAACGTAACTAACAAATGGGGAACCTATACATAGAAAATTATTTTAATGTGTTAAATAATAACTACAATAAAAAATAAAGTGAAAAAACTCCATAGGTTTATTTCCAGGAAATAGTACAAAAAAATCTTAAAAGATCCCTAATAGGCAAAGTAATTATTGAAAAAAAAAAAAAAGAACGAATCTGGAGGGATTACAGTCCCAGACATTAAGCTACATTACAAAGCAATAATGTTCAAATGGTATGTATGGTATTAGAATAATAACAGAGGTACATGTCAGTGGACTAGAACTGAATCATCTGAAACCGATCCACTCACATACAGCCAGCTAATCTATAACAAAAGAGTCAAAAGCATGTAATAAAGAAAGGAAAGTCTTTTCAATAACTGGTGTTGGAAAAACAGGACAGCCATATACAAAGGCATGAAGCCAGATAACAATCTAACACCATTCACAAAAATTAACTCAAAATGGACTAGAGACTTGGAAACAAGACCAAAAACCATAAAATTATTGGAAGACAAGCTAGGAAAAACTTTCCATGACATCAGCCTTTGGTTCTCAACTCCAGGATCAAGGGAAACAAGAAGAAAAATAAACAACCGGGACTACATAAAACTAAAAAGCTTCTTCACAGTGAAAGAAAATATCACCAAAAGAGAAAGACAACATTCAAACTGGGAGAATATATTTCATTCCATATTTCTGACAAAGGTTTAATATCCACCATATACAATAAACTCGTAAAACTCAATAACAAGAAAAACAGGCAATCCAATCAAAATATGGGAAGAGGATTTGGAGAAATATTTTTCTGAAGAGGATACAGATGGCCAACAGGCACATGAAAAGATATCACTACTAGCTGGTTATGAAGGAAATGTAATCGAAACAACAATGTGATATTACCTTATATCTGAGAAACTAGCTATTATCCAAGAGTCTGGAAACAACAAATGTGGGAAAAATATGGAGAAAAGGGAACACTTTTATACTTTTGGTGAGAGTGCAAACTGGTGCAAACCCTTTGGAAAATAGTACAGAGCTTCCTGAAGAAGTTGAAGATGAAATTCCTTATTATCCCACCATCCCACTTCTGGGTTTTACCCAATAGATACAAAAACACTAATTCATAGAGATTTATGCACTCCCATGTTTATTGCAGTCTATCTACAATAGCTAAGAACTGCTAAGTATCTAAATGCCAAACATCAGATGAACATATAAAGAAGGTGTGGTTTATATACATAATGGAATACCATACAGTCCTTAGAACAGATGAAATCCTGCCATTTGAATCAACATAGATGGAAGGGCATTATGCTAGGCAAAATAAGCTAAAGAAGTAAGGTAGATACCAGATGATCTCACTCATATGTGGAATGTGAACATTAAAAAACAAAGGAACAGATGAAAACAAACCTTGGACACTAGCAATAGAACTCAAGTTACCAGTAGGGAATGGATGACATCAGGAAAGGGAGGCAAGTGGTGGTGGAGCCCATTGGAGAATGGTGAAGGATCTTTGATGATTTAGTAGAGGACACATTGTGCTGACATATCTCTTGGGAATGGGGAAACCGCATTAATTGTGGAACCTACACATATGAATTTATTTTAATGTGTAAAATCAAAGTTGCTGCAATAAAACACATTTTGAAAAAATGTGAACTGTTAGAATGATCTTGATATTAATTTTCTTTCAGTTAAAAATAGGTTACAAGCAGAACAACAATAAGATATCTCACATCCGTGATAATGGTTATTATCCTAAGGCTTGAAAACAACTGTGTTGGCAAGGATGAAGAGAGAAAACTTATGCACTGTTGGTGGGAGTGTAACTTGGTGCAACCATTATGGAAAGCAGTATAGTGATTCATTGAAACTTGAGAATGGAAATTCTATATGATGTATTCATCCCTCTTTTAGGTATCTACCCCCCAGAAAAACCCTAATTTGCAGAGATACATGAACCTCCATATTTATTGCTGTGCTATTTATAATAGCCAAGGGCCCTAAGCAACGTAAGGGCCCAATGTCAGATAAGTGGATAACAAAGATGTTATATATACATACATATGTATACATCAATATATATGTATATATCACATCTGGTATATATCACATCATGAAATACTATTTAGCTATTTAAAAATATGAAATCCTTTAATTTGCCTTAAGATATAAGGAACTAGAGGGAATCATGTTTAGTGTTTAGAAATCAAAAGGCAAACATCAAATAATTTCACTCATACGTGGCAAATAGAGAAACCAAACAAACAAATCACACAAAAGTAAACTTTTAATCTATAGGACCAAATTAGTAGTTACCAAAAGATAACAGAGGTAAGGGTGGAAAAATCAGGTAAAAGGAGTTAATTATATACAGTGAGGTGTAGAATTCATGGTACACTTAATATATCACATACAGAAATTAATTTGTTGATTTACAATGATGCACTCTTGAATTATATATTGCTATGATGTAATGATCCTTCAATAAAAATTTAAAAAGAAAATATTTTGCCCATACTCATATCAAGTAATTACTAGAAATGGATCATAGAATATAACAACTAAATTCATAACAACTTTTAGAAGAAATAGAAGAGTAAATCTTCATGATCTGATTAGGAAACTTCTCTATGAGAAGTAACTAAAAACAAAAGAAATAAATAAAAAATATGTAAAATGCATCACAATGAGATCAACAGCAATATTACTATATTATATACTATATTATACAATATTACTATAACCAAAACCAAGTTTAATAGCAAGGGTAAGTATGTGGAGAAGTTTCAAGCTTCATCAGTGACCTATTGTAATATAGTGCAGTCACTCTGGAAAACAGTCACACATGTCCTCAGTTGACTAATCTAGATTTACCCCATGGCCTAGCAGTTTACTCCTAAGCATATATCCGAGAGAAACAAAAACACAGGTAGACACACAAAAAAGTAAATGGATATCATGGGAACATTAGTCACAATAGCTAAAAAGCAGAAACAATCCAAATATCCATCAACAGGCGAATAGATAAATAAAAAATGACGTACATAGGATAAGATGTTATTCAGCAAAAGTAAAGGAATGAAGTGCTGATTTATCCTGCAATATAAATAAACCACATAAGCATTTTACTCAGTAAAAAAAGTCACTTACAAAAAGGCATATATATTATATGATTCCATTTACATGAAATGTCCAGAATATGTAAATGCAGAGAGACAAAAATTAGATTTATGGTTGTCTAGACCTAAAGGAATAAAGGCAAAGTGGATTGGAGGAAATAGAAAATGAGATTAATGGGGTCAGGGTTTCTTCTAAGTCTAAAGGAAACATTCTATAAACAAGTGGATGTACAAATACTGTGAATGTACTGAAAACATTTTATTTAAACTGGTGAATTTTGTATCACATTCATTTTATCTCAAAGAAGTGGTTCCAAAAGAAAACAAAACAAAAAATATTATAATGAATTACAAAAATTCCTTTTCAATGTAATCTTCCTACTCTTATTTCCCAGAACTCTCAATCATACTATCTTGACAAACCTGTAATTTTCTTACTGTTATTTTTTATGTCAGGAATTTTCATGACTTTATTTCTGTGGTCAAATCATACATATGCTTTCAGACTTCCTGATCTTCATACACAGAATTTTCATTTCTGAACTGCAGCATAACTTTATCCCTTCTCTCTAAGAATGTACTTACTACTAACAGTATGTATGTATATGTATATAAATGAATATATAAGCTACTTGTAATTTCTAAAAATTCCCTAGCATGGAATTTGGTTTTTAACATAAACTGCTATTAGTAGAGTGCCTAACATTTTATAACATTTAAACAAATATCAGAAAAGTGAATGAATTAATATTTAGATCGATAGATTCAAGAACAACTGATGTGGTACAAGGACTCCTAGAATACACACAGTCCTGGGGTGATTTTCAAACTGGCACTCATTCTCACGTAGAGAGAAGGGGAGCAGAACACAGCATCTCCAAAAACACGTGTACTCTTTGGCATAAGGATTATTTGGGGCTGATTATTTTTAAGAAACAGAAGAGAGAGGAGATGCTTTGAAAACAGACTATAATTTACCCTTTTTAAAGGGATATTTACATTAGAACTCTGTCTCCTCTGTACCACAAGAGGAGGATGACTACAGCTAGAAAATCTTGTGTATGGAGAAGGCTATAACTTAAATCTATGTAGCAACCTTACTCCTGATGACTGTGCCTTTCCTGATCATCTCAACTCTCTCCTAACATCTTTTGTTTTTTGCTAGAGATGGTATTTAAGTGATGGCTTACATCATTTGTGGGGGTTAATCTTTTTTCTGGGTATCCTCCATGTATACAGAAGGAATACATATTGTTAAACTTCTGTTTGTTTTTCTCCTATTAATCTTTCTTTTACTACAGGAGTGAGGGGTAATTGATCAGGTTTTAGTCAGAAGTTTAGAAGTGTAGAGGGAAAATCAGTTTTCCTCCCTATTCTGTTTAATTTTTCAGTTAGCCAAAATCCTATATAGAGTTCCCCAGTGAGCAGAGTTCCCACACTGGGCCACTAAAGCATTTTAAAAATAATTTAGTCCATAGACAGTTGCCTTAAGTTGGGTATTTCTACCATTTAATGTTTCCAGCATAATGCTTGAGGGTGGGGTGGAGTTACATGTTGTCTGGGAAATGAGAGATGGTCTATTAGATTCATCTTTATACCCTTAGTGGGCTTCAGACATAGCAAGGCATTAGAAATTATTTCCTGAATAAATAAATATAAAATGAAAGGCAGGTTAGGTACAAGGTATAAAAGTTGTTATCACTGCAGTCATTTTAAAACAGGTTCTGAGGGAATCACTGCAGAAAAAGCCACTTTACTGGGCCACATGTTTGTACTGAGCCAAACATGTCAAGAAGTCAGAAAGAATGAGAAAAAACTGTTTGAAAGCCCTAATAACAGATTGTAACTTTTACACTTTACCCCTCCACCTGACCATTTTTAACTTGTGACTCCTTCAGCTGGCTATTACCTCATCTTCTATTTTCTTATTATTTTTCTCTTTTTAAGAAGCTCAGCCTAGGTCACTCTTTAGGGTATAATTTGGATTTTTGACTGGAATTTTTTGTCCCTGAATTTCAGTTTTTTAAATTCCAATTAAAAATAGGAAATCTATACACAGGAAATTATTTTAATGTGTAGAATAATTTACTACAATAAAAATAATAAAAAATAAATTCCAATGAACTGTATTTGCCTTAAAAATAGTTTCTTAAATTTTTTGTTAATAGATGCATTCCCACCCACAAACCCACTCCCATGATGACTGTTTTTATCCAAAAGTGTGATCAGAAAGGACTGCTTATACAATAGCTCATACAATATAGTATATTATATATTGTGAGTCCATATCTATTACCTTTATCAATGTCAGTACATGTGAGCTATATATATAGATCATCTTTTCACTGAGAATAGCACTGTACTAGTACCCTTAACTTGATATCATCCATTTTTGTAAAGGGCAAGGAACTATAAAAGTTGATGCACTTTTTTTAACCAATTAGGAAAAAAAAAACTTTTTAACTTACTTATGCTTTGAATAAAATGTAAATTGCTTTGGCTTCCCTGGAAGAGAGCAAAAGATAAAGTGGGTACTGATCATGTCTTTCCAAATTCAATAGGTTTCTTAACAATCTCGAAGAATCTAGATAGCATCACAGAGTTTGCAATTTTTTTTACAGAAATGAGAAAGGTTTGCCCTCCTTCGCTCCCCCACATCTCAGCTATAAAACATGTATTTTGTTAGTTCTTTTTTCCCCTCCCAGAAACAGCAAGACTTTTTATCTCCATGTATTTATTGCTTCCTATCTTGTCTGTAAATTGGAACAGTAAAGCTGATAAGAATGTCTGAAGCACTCAGCCTCCATCCCCTTATATTCAGGATTTCCAAAGATATAATCTGAATTCCTGTTAATCAGAAAACCAAGTGTTTGTTAAGCAAGTCACACATTTCACATGATACATACTCACCAGCCTTCTGTCTACAGCATCACCTGTTTTATTTTCAATCTCAATTTCATACTTTTTTGGGCAAAACCACCAGGGAAATATATTTCAATGACAATATATGATAATACTGCTCTCTGCACTCCATCTCATTACAGAAGCCTTGTCTTTCTAAAATGGAAAATGGATTTACGCCTCTTAGTATTATTTCTGCCATACACCGATTCACAGAAACAGCATTTGGGCAGCTTCAAGCAAATTTAATTTTCTTTGGCTGCTTCATGAAGTGTGAGTCACACTTTCAAGCAAATTATATCACTTTAAAAGTTTTTCGGGGGGATGTGTGGTAAGGATGCCATGACAAAGTATTTTTATTTTAATCTTATACTATAGAGCAAGAACCATCTGACATTTTCAAAGATCTTAAAAGTCATGTCATGATATAACTTCATTGAGGAGTTTAAAAACTTCAAGAGGGGTTCTAGCATATCACCCTGCCATTAATTAATGGTGTATTTAAATGAATCTGGGAAAGAGTTATGGCTATTGTCCAGAAAAAAAAAATGCAGCAGATGGAGTTGAACAGGTAAAGAAGACTATTAAATATTAGTGAATTAGGAAAGATTGAATACAACAACCCCAAAGCAAAAGGTTTTCCAGCACTGAGATAAATTAGTGGAAAAGTACTGGAGGACTTTAGGGAAAAGGTTAGTCAATGTGATTAGGCCATCTGTGTTTACTAATTGACTTATATCCAAAGTTAAACTCCTATCCTCTGACAAAGCTGGGAGTCTGGGACCCTACCTTTCTTGATAATTACATTTTGACACTTTTTTTTTTTAAGAGGAAGGAAGCTGGCAGAAATTAAGACACATAGGCAGGCAGGCAGGAAGAGAGAGGCGAAAGCAGCATATTTATTTATTTAGTTAGTTCTTCATTTCGATTGTTTGGCCCCATTTCCCTAACTTTGGTCCTTGAGCTTTACGTGGTGCAACACATAGTCAGAGTCACATTTTTAACACCTAAGCCACCAGGTTGTCCCAATAATAACCTTTTAAGGGGTGGCTCCCAGGTGCTTGTGAAAGATGTAAAACTGGCATGATCCTGGGGAAAATCTGCTTCAAAGTGGGCAGAGGAAGAATTCACAATGGCAAGTTTCCTAAAGTAAATGCTTTAGGAAGTCAGGGGACTATAACAGGAAGAAATCTGTCTAAAGTGTTGTCAAACTAAGGGAATATTAAGGCAGTCTATTATCCTTTATGAAATATTATATAATCCTTTATATTATTTAACCCATCATTTTCAAGAATATTTTTCTTCAGATCTATATCTATATATATACATATATATAAATATATATATAAATTAAAAAAAAATTTGTAAAGATAAAATGGGGGTAAATTAAGAGCATCAGTTAATAAAGTAAATAATGGAAAAGATGTCCATTTTGGTTTTAGATACTTAAAAATGCTATATCTAAGTAAATATTGCTAGGTATTCCTTTGGAGAATACAGGTTAGTGAGATAATCTTTTTTGCCTTTGAAGCTACATACATTTTTAAATGCTTAAATTCAGTATTGTAAATTATTTATTCAATCCTTCATAGAAACAATATTATGCTAATAAAAATTTTAAAAATTGCCCAGCAATTTGAATCCTTTGAATAAAAAAATAATTTAAATTATATATTGTAGCATGGAATGTACTCAACCTCGTCCCTATGTTTTATTCATCCCCATCTTCTTTTATTATATTCCATTATGTAGGGAAAAAACAAAAAGACGGTATACATGAAGATTTAAAGCTGGTATTACTTATCTCCACTGGTATAGCCCATTGAAATGTATCCCAGCATTTAATCTGCTTCATAATACATATATGATTCACATTGAATATTTTGAGGACTGGGACTCTTCAGTTAACTGTGTAAGAAGTCAGATAGAAAATAATAGCTAGGATATATATGGTATTCTACATCAAATATTTTAGGGGTTCACTTATGTTACTTCAATTCTCTTAACAAACTATAAGATAGATCTTGTTATTTTTGTTATTTATTTATGAACAAGATCTGACTGTAAGGTCTATCGAGTTAATTTAACTAACTGATTTTTTGTCCTACTCCTACAACACAAAAACTGATTCAAACTTCTTGCTCAGTTATGATTTTTGAGAAATCATTTTGTCTAGGCTGATACCAATGATGTTTAAAGAAAATATATTGTGTATGTGTCTGTGTCATATTATTATTCCCAACCTTTTTAAATTAGTGTTTTATTGGCTCATAATACTATATAAATTTCAGGAGAAGAAATCAACACTCAATGTGTATATCACATCACCAGAGTATTCCCAACTTTTTACATGCTCCCACCTTCTGCTTTGTGACTTTCAGTTTATGACATTGTTGTTGGGCTTGTCCAAATGAACGGATTAGGACAAAGCAGTATGAATAGATATGAGCTGGTCCAGATCTGTGCAGGGACTTATAAAGTCTTTGTTTTGCAGCAGTCCACTGGCTCATTTCCCTTTGCTAGAGGAGTATTTTATTCCAAATAGGGAATGTTTCTCTAGAATCAGAACAGACATGTGGGCAGAGATACAGCCGATGGCTTCACAGTCATCAATTTGTGGTATAGAATAATGTCTGAAATTTTTTTGGTTGCTTGTTGCAGCAGCAAAACTGACAAATACAATATATGCAGCAATAATTCAAATATCATAGTAAAATCTCTAGGGTGATAGAGGCTTTTAACACGAGTGTAATTTTATTACACAAACTTTAATTTCATCTAAAACAAATTCTCAGGGAATTCTTTGATTACACAGAATTAAGTTTTAACTAAAGGTCTCTGATATATGTGCTCGGTTACTTTGAATATGTATAAGTTCCATTTGCTGTGAAGGGTAACTGCAACCACCTTCAGAAAAGAGAGAACACGTTAACTCTGATAGACTTGAGCAGTACACGAGGACTATAGGGACAAAAATACGTTTGCCTCCATTGACTCTCTCTACTGTGAGACAAACACATTCAGTTCCACCTGCTAACACCTACTTGCTAAAATTTAAGACTTTTCCAGTACTGTTTAACCTTTTTGTTTTGTTACTGCCTGGGTTCTTGTCATACTTTATCAAAAGCAGAGTGTTTCTTTAGGGGATCAGATTGCTGCCACACATAACATTACTTTATATTGAGACTCCTGACAAACCAGTTATAGCTTGAATCTTCACAGAAAGGAAAGGGAAGGACAATACTTTATTTTTTCCCTCCTTATAACCAAGTCATGTACCAGGTTTAGATGTTTGTTTTTCTCCCACTATGACTAATCAACCTCAGATTAAGTAAATATAACATAATGCACAAACAAAAACAAAAACAGAGGTAAATGGAAGTCAGGGTGACTTTGAAATTCTTCACAAGGCATATAGACTGTATATTTCAAATCTTCCTACTATTGATAGTCTGGTACTCAACTTTCACTCCTTGCAGTTTCATATTGAAATAAGAGTTGGAGATTTATTAATCCCAAAAGATTAAAATATAAATCACAATGAAGCTTTTATAATTGGTAAAATGAGGCAGATAATTAATTTAAAGTGAATATGTACATTGGTCTGACTATTCTTTTTCTATAGGCAAATAGCATTGAAAGTAGTAAATTTAAAGTTGTCTACTATTTTGTACAGGTTTTGAGGTATATGACTTTTGAAAGTCAATGTTCTCTCTCTCTCTCTCTCTCTCTCTCTCTCTCTCTCTCTCTCTCTCTCTCTCTCTCTTCCTTATTGGGGTCCATTAGTATTGGTCTCTATATTATGCTTCATTGTCTAATGTGGCTCAAGAATTGTACAATATTGGAGATATTATATCTCCATTACTCTCAGCAAATCTTATGTGCTAGGTATAATCGCAGAAGTATAACTTAGACCCAATTTACTCAAAGTCACAAAAACATAATAAAAACAGTGGAACCAGGCTCTGAGTAAATGCAGTAATTTCTCCTTGCATTATGCTTTTTGCCATTCTGAACTCTATAATATTTTTTGTGTGGGACTGAACAGTAAGAATGCAAATGTAGTAAATAATGACATTTTATTTTTTCTCCTTTGAATCCCAAGTAATCCCAGGATAATCCTCCTTCCATTTTTCAATTTTAATTCTAAAATATTAACGTACACTTTGAGTAACAACATTACTTTGAGATTGAAAGTAAAAACAACATTAATTCTGTGACAGAGAAGTATCACAAAGCTAACTGATTGGATAGTAAGTGCTGATTATTAGAGTTTATCCAAGGTTAGAAAATATTGTTCTAATTGCTAAAAAATGCTTACCCTAGCAAACTCAGAATAAAACTCTGTCTGGTCTTTTCACCTATTTACCCCATATGCCGAAATTATAAAATTCCTGTCTCTAAATTTAATGCCATTTAAAGTCTTTCATGTAACGAAGCTTTTCTTCTGACATAGCTTCTGAACTTTTGCTTATAAACACTCACGAATCCAGTTTTCTAAGAAATTCTCTTTTCTAATCAAACTGCATCTGGACATGCTTCCATGTTGACTCTTCAAGAAACTCTTATCTCCATTCCATACCAATAACAGTAACACTTAAATAATCAATAATATGACTATATAGCTCTTCACCTAAATGAATATATATATATATATATAAAACTTAATCCTAAAACAAGCCAATGAAGTAGTTACCGCTATGATTCCCATTTTAAAGGGGAGGCAATTGGAACACAGGTGTGTTCATCAATTTGTCCAAGTTCATAGTAAGTTTCTGAAGCAGGATTTCAACTAGGGCATTTGATTGCAACCAATAAATCCAATAATTTTTATTTTCCCATCCAAATATCTTTCTATAAAAGTTTTTCAATAGATGTTTGTTGAATGCTGGTCTCATGTTATAAATGACTATTTAGAGCTTCTTAAATTGAATTCAGGCAGAACATTGTGTTAAAAACCTTTGGATGTACTTTTTGAACCACAAATCTATTTAGAAATGTTCACAGGACCTATTAGTCAATGTAATAAAACATGCTGACTTCAACAGTGTATAAGATTTTAGGAATTTTAAAATGGTGAGAGCTATCGCCAGGCATATCTATTTTGCTTTGTTTTATTTTTTAGGATGCAGAAAAGCAGTGATAAGAGCAAAATGTATAGTGATACAATCCTACCTTAGGAAGAACGAAGAATCATAAAACAAACAACTAAACTTCCACCTAAAGGAACTAGAAAAAGAAGATAAAAAGAAACAAAAATCTAAGAGAAGAAAGAAAAATGAGACTGAGAGCAGAAGTTAATGAAATAGACGTAAAAAAACTATTAAAAAAGCGAATGAAAATATGAGTTGATTTTTTATTAAAGAATAAACAAAATAGCCTACAAGCGAAACTCACAAAAAAGGAGAAAAAACAAACTGACAAATGAAAGAGAAATAATCACAACAGATACAGTAGAAATACAGAAGATCATAACAATAAATTGGCAACAAATTGGATAACCTAGAAAAAATGAGCACATTTTTGGAAACATCTAACTTTCCAAGACTAAAGGGAGAAATAGAAATCATGAACAGATTGGTTACATGCAAGACAACTGAACAGTAATTAAAAATTGCCCCAAAATCAAAAGTCCTGGACCAGATGGCTTCATTGGTGAATTCTACAAAACATTCGAAGAATTAATATGGATCTTTCCTATTAAAAAAATTGAAGAAGATGGCAAGTTTCCAAGCACTTTCTATGAAGCCAGCATTATTCTGATTCCAAAATAGAGACAGCATCAAAAAAGAAAATTAGAGACTCACATCTTTGATGAACATTGATTAAAAAAAAAAAAAACTCAAGAAAATACTAGCAAATAGAATTCAGCAACATATTAAATGAATCATAAACCACAACCAAGTGGGTTTTTTCCAGTGGTGTAAGGATGATTCAATATATGTAAATTAATAAAGGTAGCACCCTACATCAACAAAAAAGGACAAAACCACATGATCATCTCAATAGATGCAGATGAATCATTTGACATGGGTCGACACACTTTTATGTTAAAAAGTCTCCCCAAAATGGGTATAGACGGAATGCACTTAAACACAATAAAGGCTATCCAAATTGGGAAGGAAACAGTGAAACTATTACTATTTTCAAATGACCTAATACATAGAGATAACCCAAATATTTAAGCAAAAAATTTCTTGAAATAATAAAAACAGAAAAATAGCAGGCTACAAAATTAATATTCAAAATTTATTGCATGTCTATATGCAAGTAACAAAATTGCAGAAAAAGAATTCAGGGGGAAAAAAATCCCATTTAAAATTGCATCAAAAAAGAATAAAATACCTTGGAATAAACTTAACCAAATAAGTGAAAGACCTATAATCTTAAAACTATAAGACATTGTTAAAAGAAACAGAAAACACACAGAAATGGAAAGATATACCATGTTCATGACTGGAAGAATTTACATAGCTAAAGTGGTCATATTACCTAAAGCAATATACAGATTTAATGACACCTCCTTCAAAATTCCAAGACATTCTTCACAGAAATAGAACAAAAAGAAAAATCATGAAATTTATTTGGAACTACCAGAGAACTAGGATAGAAAAAACTAACATTGGAGGTGTCATACTACCTGACTCAAACTCTACTACAAAGCAATAATAATCAAGTCAGCATGGTATTAGAATAAAAACAGAACTATAGATCAATGGAACAGAACTGAGAGTCTGGAAATAAACCCACACATATATGGACAATAATTTTGACAAAGGAGCCAAAAGCTTACAATGGGTAAAGGATAATATCTTTAATAAATAGTGTTGGGAAAACTGGACAACCAATGCAAAAGATTGAAAGTAGATCACTACCTAACGCCATACACAAAAATTAATTCAAATTGGATTAAAGACTTAAATGTAAGGTCCGAAATCATAACACACATAGAAGAAAACCTAAGCAAATACTACAGTACATTGACCTACAAGATGTCTTTGGGACAGCAAAAGAAATTCTCATTAAAAAAAAACAAACTTCCTAATCAATGGCAGAAGATACTTGAACATCACACATCTGACGAGGAGTTAATAGGCAAAATATATAAATAAGTCATAAAACTCAACAATGAAAAATTAACTATACAATTAAAAAATGAGCAGATGAATTTAATAGACACTTGTCTAAAGAAGACATACAAATGGACAACAGACACTTGTGATTAGGGAAATGCAAATCTAAACAACAATGGGATACCATCTCACACCTGTGAGAATGATTATTATCCAAAAGAATGAAAATGACAAGTGCTAGAGAAGCTGTGTAGAAAAGGGAATTCTTATACAGTTGGAAGGAGTGAAAAATGATGAAACTATATTATAAAAAGCAGTATGGAGATTCCTTAAAAAAATTGAGAATGAAACTCTAATATGATCCAGTTATTCTTCTACTGATTATTTACCCTAAAAACACAACAATAATTTTCAGAAATATATGCATGTCCATGTTCATTGAAGCCTTATTTACAATAACCAAGAGTTGGAAACAAATTAAATGCCCATTGATAGAAGACTGAATAAAGAAGATGTGGTATATACACAAAATGGAATACTATACTATCAGAAAGGTGAAATGCTTCCATTGGCAGCAGCACGGATGGACCTGGAGGGAATGAAGTTTATCTATATAAGCCAGAAGGAGAAAGACAAACATTGTATGATGGTTTATAGAGATATAGATATATAAAGCAAATGAATGAACTAAATTAAACAAAAATAGACTTAAAAAGTGAACTAAATCAAATGGGCAGATGAACTTAATAGACACTTGACTTCTAGCCAAAAAACAAAACAAAACAAAACAAAAGGTCAGTGGGTTCAGTAAGAGATGGGGAGAGGAAGAGAGCAAACTTGGTAAAGAGATTTAATTGTGTAATGAAGGAAAAAAAGGAAACAGTGGCAAACTTACTATATTCTATACAGATGTAAATTTATTATTATAGTATACCTGAAAACCAGTGAATGCTATAATCCAATATTCCTTCAATAAAATCAGCTGAAAAACCCCTGAAGTCCCCAGAATATATTTATTGTTGAATGTTTAAGAGCTGAATGTTTGTGTTCTCTCAAAATTCTCATGCTGAAGTCTTGACCCCCCAAATGAAGGCAATAGGAGGTGGCAGACGGTGGGACTTTTGGGAATTATTAGGTTTAAAACAGGTCTTGAAAGTGGGTCCTCATGACAGGATTAGCACATTTATTGGAAGAGGAATGGACACAAGAGCTCTTTCTCACCTAGAGCACAAACTGAAGAAAGGTTATGTGAGCATGCAGCAAGACGGCATACTCTATAAACCAGGAAGTGGCCTTCATCAGGAATTGAATTTGCTGGCATCTTTATTTGTAATTCTGTCTCTAGTGCTGAAAATACATAGAGTGTATTCACTTACTTTGGTCTCTAAACCTTGGAGAAAAAACACCCAATAAAAATCAGCACACCTTGGACAGCCTTGATGGAGTAGCTGTTAGGTGTAGTCCACATACATCCCAAAGACTTGGGTTCACAACCTGGGGCTTGGGGATCAACCCAGATAAACAACCAAACAAAATAAAGAGTGCTCCTTCCTCCTTGCTCCTCCAGCCTGTCTGCCTCTGCTTGCTTTATTCCTGCCTCAACCTGGATGTAAGGAAGGAAGGAAAGTAGGAAGGAAGGAAGAGAAAAAGAACATATCTAACATCAAGATCTTAGTTTCTAAATGTCATTCCCACCTTAAAGATTTTGAGGCTTTTAGGAAAATAGTTGTTTCCAGAGATGAAACCAGAAAAATAAAGGACAAGTCTGGAATATTTCTTCATACCAGAAAACAAGGAGTGCCCCCGCCCCAAATGATGGGGACACAGCAAATAAAATTAGAATCTAACTGAAGAAGCTCCAAGAAGATAGATATTGGACTATCTGAGTATCACAGTAAGTAGCAATAATTTAATAATGAAAGTAATTGAGATCCATGAGCTGATACTGATATAAAGAAATCAGTGGATAAATTTTTGAAGAATGAGGAATAGAATATTTACATATTTACATAACTTCACAGTGGAGCACTTACAGACACTATGTTAACCAAATGGTAAAAATGAACTTTATCAGTGACAATATACATTGATATTGTCTGCTAAATGATATGATAAAATGAAAACATTACTTTTGTGACATTCTTGTCTTAACTGCATAATTCAATTCTCTTCATCAGAAATGATTAGAGAAAATCAAATCAAGGGGAATTGTACAAAATAATTTTCTTATCTTCAAAACTGTCAAGATTATAAAAATCAAGGAAAGATAGAATGACACTAAAAAGACCTGACAACTAAATTAAATATATGATCCTTGCTTGATTCTTTATTCTTTGAAAGGATATTATTGGGACAACTGGCAAAAAAAATTGAATGATACCAATGTGCCAATGTTAGTTTCTTGATTTTGGTGATTGTACTGTGGTTACATAGAAATGTATATATTTATAGAAAATACACTATGTATTTGAAGTATTTGGGGAAGATGAGATATCCTGCAACAATTGATGCTCAAATGGTTGAGGAAAAATATTATTTGTATTTTTAACGCAAATAATCTAGAAATTTTTGATAGTTTTACTATGGAAAAAAACATTGCCACATCTATGGCTCATAAAACAGATTTAAGGGATATATCTATATTTATACCTACATATATACAGACATACATGCATACACACATGTATTATTCAGTGATCCTTTTTTCTGAGATACATGATAATCACATTTCTTAAGTAAATATATGCCAGATGTTAATTTTAAGTAAAGAATTACTGTTATATGTAGCCTTAGACTTCATTGGTTATGAAAACTCAACTTCCCCTTTGATGGGGTTTTCAGGTAAGTCTATCAATGCAGACAATCATTCTGAAAATTTTAGTTTACAGGATTGAATCCATTTTGGTTCAAAAAAGGACATCCAATTAATACATTTCGCTTTTGTTGACTGTGTCAAATTGAAGGAAATTCTCTATGTTACAATACTTGCTCAGTCTTGGCTTATGGAGTTTACACACAGGAGTACTCAACTAATCAATCAATGAATAATTATTGAACAAAGTAAGTGGGAGAAAATATAAGTGCTTTGCTTTATATCTGGGATAAGTCTATATAATTTATAGCCTTCCTTCCTTCCCTCTTCCTCTCTCCCTTCCTCCCTCCCTTCCTTCCCATCTTTTCCTTTCCTCTCTCCCTCCTACCTTTCCTCCCAACCCCCCTTCTTCCCTGTTTCCCTCCCTCCCTCCCACCCTACCCTCCTCTCCTTCCTGCTTTCATCATAATCCTTCTTTCCTTCCTTCTTTTCTTCTTACAAAACTCAAGATCATAAAGTAAGATAATAGTAAAGCCACAATAAACTAAGTTTTAACTTCTTAAGATAATTATTTCTTTAACCAATTGTCATACATCCCTAACAACCTACACATTCTTAGATAACTTGTTTGTATTTTTGATAGTCCACTCTAGTTACCAACAGCTGGCATAAAGCTGAATACATTTTCAGTGGATTCATTTTGGAACTGTTTCAAGAAAACATAATTTAAAGCACTTAAAAAAAATCATACCAAACAACCATACTCAAATTGCATAAGTGAGAATATATTCAATTCTGATTCTGTTCCTGAAACTTGAATGAAAATGAGAGATCCTTCAGCTCTTTTAAACATATATTTACTCTTTAGATAATTTTGTCTTCCCATAAATCTTTGAAAATATGTGTTCTCAGATATTTTCTTTATAAATCACACCTTTCTTCCTTCTATTGAACTGTTTTTTATAGGCAAAGTTCTAGTATCCATATACTAATAGTTAATATAAATTAATAATATGCTTCCTCAGTAAATAAATTACTATCTCACTACCTCTAAAAAGTTATAAACAGCATTTACTATAACACACCAAATTCTGGTTTGTTGTAGCTCATTTTATGAGGCAGAACTGGCTCAGTTAAAAAAAAAACTTGATATATTTAATTGGAGAGATGTCTATGCAAAAACTTACAAACAATATAAGATATGAGTAAATGATAGCTTATTCAGGTGTTTAGAAATTGTTAACAGAACTGTGGATGAATTTTCATAGATGTGAAATTATATTTGAGCCTGAACTTGGCTAGATTTTAATTTTTAGAAAGGATACTTTAGAAGCAAGTAACAGTGGTATCTTAGATAATGTGGGAAAACTGTTTTTAGGTTGTTTTATTTGTGTTTCATAGATTGGGATTTCACTTCAGAGGTAATAAAGAACTACAGATATACTTTCCAGGGTACAATATAATGGATCCATCGTTTAGAAGTCCATGCAGACCCAAATGTTCCTCCATTGTCCACTTCCTCTCAACTAGATGCCCTGCGTACAACTCACCCAGAAAAATTAAATATTGCTGATTTTTAGAGCTAAGGTTTGGAAACGTTAAAGATTTGAATGTTAGGTGGATAATACAAGAGCTTCAACAGGTCACTTCTCAAGGAGCAATCACCATTGAAAAAACCGAGTCAGGAGATCAGCAAAAGAAGTACAGGAGGCTTAAAGTCAAAAGATAAATAAAATATGTCTTTGGACAAATAAAACAGATTTTTTTTTTTTTGCATTTTAGTTGGCATTACTTTATTTAACCTATAGTTAAGACTTTTGCAGTCATAATCATTAAGGACTAGAGTATACTTACTATGAATAATGGGAGTATTTACCACAATTAAACTCAAATGGGACTGAGACATGCAGCTTTAATAAGGAGTGATTACCATTGATTTTAGACCACAACACATTACTATGGTTTCTTCTTTAACCCTAGTCTTTATTTCCAAGGCACAGCAATAATTCAAATCATCCTAAATAGCAATTAATTCATTCATCAATTCACATACTAAGCCAGGTACTTCTCTGATTGAGTATAGAGATGAGTGAAGTAAGGTCTTTACCCTTAGGCTTAATTCATGGTCTAATTAGAGAACCAGTATATAAGCCTATAACAGGATGAGACCTGCTTTCCTCCTCCCATCTCCTGGGTATCAGTTAACTTTCTCCTTTCCAGAAACCTTATTAAGACTATATCTATATTCCCAGCAAACAGAGAAGTGACCAGAGTTGCTATAGGTGTGAGGGAATAGTACTGTTATTACAGAGCTGCCCCTGCTAAATATAAGATCTCAGACATAAAAACACGAATATTTGACAGTTAATTAATGATATAAAGGCTTTTTTTGTGGACTTAAAAATACTGACACTATCAGGAGTAAATACCATTTGTATAGTCATATGCTGAACAAGTGATTTATGTTAAGCAGGAAAGTTCCTAAATGACATGATCTGTAAACAAATGTAAGAGAGAAAACTCAATAAAATATTCTAGAATTGTTAGGTACCGATAAAATAGAGCAAGTGAGTTTTACAGGGAAAATATGTTAAAAAATAAGAACTTTTGTAAGAAATAGAATGCCTTGAACTAAGGCAAGTAATTGTGCCTTTGGAGAACTGATTGATTCTAAAATGGTTCATTTTGCAGTATTAAATTGAGTATTACTTTGTTAGCTTTAATCTAAAAAGATTTACTTGGAAAGAAAAAGAAGTTTACCTGACAATCTTTTAAAATTAATTTTTCACTGTGGTCATCTTCCATGATAGAATTTCCTCTTTATATTACATGCATTTAATTTAATCTTATGCAAATTATTAGTAAATAAACTTAATTAAAGAAAATGTATTTTTTAAAGAAAATGAATTTTTATCTTTGAAAGCTAAAGCCTTTCAAAGAAGTTAAAAAACATAAGTTCACCATGCATATTTTATTAATTACTGAGTTCAGTGGATGAGCTAACCTTCAAATAGCCACTAAAAGCTAAACAAAATAGGGAAGGAGGGAAGTAATGAGGTCAAGTAACTGAAGGTATCAAATGCTGGTAACTTAAGTAGTCAATTTAAATTTTATTTTTCTCTTGTCATTATTTCTTTTCTTGAAACAATATGCAATGATACCTTATTGTCTAAACTTTGGATAATAATAAAAAATAACTTCTACATACATTCTATAATAGAAAGGCAAGAGAGGAGTTAATAATATATCAATATGTGGATTATATTACCTTTCCTTTCTGGTATTTCCCAATTTGAATTTCTGAATGTGAAGAAGCAGATTACATAAAATATAATATCATGGAGCCATCGTTATTATTTTATCATGGTCCTGACAAACTTAATATAATATTTGAATAACATGGATGCAGTTGTAATTACCTTTGGGGTATGTTGAGTCAAAGAATATCAAAACATTGTTATTGCAATTTTAAAAGACTACTTGCATGATGGATAGCTTAGATAATATATATGCAATTAAAACTAGACAGCTACATAAATCACTTTTTTAAGCTACCAATATATTATTAATATTCTCATATGTATACATAAAGATCTAGCTATTCTTTCTCATGGTTATCTGGTATTTCTTAGCATGTGTGAACCATCGATGACTCAACTTTTATATCAACAGATTGTTTCTAAAAGTTTTTATTACAAAACATCCCAAATAATGAATGCATAGTTTTGTGTTATCCTTCTCTTTAAATGGATTACTAGACTCAGTAGTATGTTTACACATTAAAAAGTTATCAATTCATATAGCTTTTCATTCATTTAGTATTTATTGAGCGCCTTCCATGTGCTAGCACTATTGTAGATGTTAAAGAAATAATTGCAAAAAGATACTCTTTTTGTTACTTACCAGCTATTAGGGAGACAATAAAGATTCATGCAAAAACACAAAGAAATAAAGGTAAATAAAGCAGTTAGATACTGATAGGGCATGGAATTGCTATTTTAGATAGTTATTAGGAAAGTCCGATGAAATAATATTCATGCAGAGTACTGAGTTACTTGAAGCATTCATGCCATTAACCAAGGCAAAGGTTTTCCACACAAAATAAATTATAAGTATAAATGCCCTAGTAAGGACACTGATTTGAGGTTGAAAGTGCTTAGAACAGGTCTCCCCTCAGATACTCAGAACAGACCTTGCCAATATGTATCATATTGATATATAGATTATTTCAATCTAAGATTAATTGAGGTATGGTAAACTAACAAGAAACTGTTACCACTCCCTTGATATGTAGAATAATGAAAATTGGGTTTTTTTTGTCAGGCGTCACCATCTTGTCATCATAGGTATACCCCTCTTTCCTTGAAGTCCCAGGCCCCATCCTATTCCTTAGTTCAGGATATATACACCATTGTCTCCCTTTTATAAAACAGAAAATTCCTCATCTATGTAGATTCCATATATGTACATAATTAAATTGAGCTTTTTATCCTGCTAATGTACCTAATGCTGTGTTGATTACCTGATCAGTTCTATAAGAACCTAGAAGGGTAGGACTGTGGGGCACAAAAACATGAAGGTAAATATGGCTGGGCTGCAGTGAAAAAGAGAATGATTGAGAGAAAATCAGAGAATAATAAAGAGTTAGATCATGTAAGATTCTGTTTTTCATGGCAGAGGCAATTTAATCTTAGAGTTAAGTGTGAAGGGAATATACAGGAAAGCTCTAAAGAATACTGGGAGCAGAAATTGTGGGGTTTGGGGTAGAGGTAACATGATGTGATCGGGCTGCTCTGAGCAGAACACATAACAAGGAGAGGGATTTGATGAAGGGACTCCTTAAGTCTACTGCTTTATTCCACGCTAGATATTATGATGCTTTAGACTGTGATTAGGTATCGTTAAGTATCAGTAGACCCAGAATATATTGCAAAGGTGAAATAAGTAGGATTTTCTTATGAATCAGGTAGAGCATATGAGAGAACGTTTTAAAAAATGTCTAATAATCTAACAAAAGTCTGTATTTATGTATTCACAAACTATTTTATTTGCGATAAAACTATTTTATCCTCACCTTTATAAGTACTGGACTTATCAATATAACTTTTGCCAATAAAATGGGGGAAAATATTATTTTTAAAGTAGTATTTTCATAAATATTAGCGGGATTGGACATATAAGTTGTTATTGGCATCTGCTATTCTTAAATTGCTTTTCTGTGCCTATTTTAGGGTCTATTTACTGGTATCATTAACACAGAAAATATAAAATCAATTATTGCTAAATAATTTGTAAATAAAACCTCATTCTTATGTGATTTAAACTTTATATGCTATCTTTTCAATTAATCAAATTTTAATTTTTATATGACCAAAACGATTTTCATTCTAATATTAACATCTTATTTTTTCACTTGATTATAATTTAGTGTAGATTATTATTTAAAAATCCTATTTTTAAGAGCATATGGTAAAATTAATATAGAACCTTAAGACTCCAAATAGCCAAAGTATTACACTTCCTGACTTCAAATTATACTACAAAGCAGGGATAATCAAAAGGGGATACTATAGCATTAAAGCAGACATATACATCAATGCAACAGAATAGAGTTCCCAGAAATAAATCGATTATTTGTATCAATTAAATTTTGAACAGGGTACCAAGAAAACACATGTGAATGAGATAGTTCCTTCAATAAATGGTGTTTGGAAAAATTGATAACCACATGTGAAAGAATGAAATTGAATCCCCATTAATACAACTCAGAAATATTAACTCGAAATGGATCAATGACTTAAATGTATGACCTAAAACTATGAAACTACTAGAAGAAGATATCAGTAAAATCTCTGTGACATTAGTCTTGGCAGTGATTTCTTAAAAAAGATATAACACTAAAAGCATAGGCAACAAAAGCAAAGTAAATAAATGGGATCACCTCAAACTAATAAGCTTCGAAAGGTAACCTACAAAAAGGAAGAAAAAATTTGCAAACCAAATCTATAATATGTAAGGAACAGATAATACTCAATAACAAATAAAATCAATTCAATTTTAACAATGGGCAAAGAATTTGAATAGACATTATTTCAAAGATGATATACAAGTGACCAACAGTTAGATGAAACAGCGCTCAATGTAATTAATCATCAGAAAAATACAAATTAAATACAAATTAAAATCATGGGTAGATTTTACCTCAAGCCTGTTCAAATAGTTATTATCAGAAAGACAACAGATATTAAGTGCTGGTGAGGATGGAGAAAAGGGAACTATTATAGTCTTTTATGAGGAAATTAAAAAAAATTCAAACCCATAAAAACAGAAACTGGAATGCTAGTTACCACAGAATGGAGGGTAGAGACAATAAGGAGATGCTATAGCCAAGGTATAAGTTGTTATTTGGAAGATGAGTTCTGAAGATATACCACATATCATGATAAAGATAGTTAATAATGCTGTACTGTGTACTTGAAATTTGCTGAGTAGAGCTAAATGTGCTCCTCAAAAAAGGCAACTTCGTTCACCAGATTATGCTCTTTAAAGACAATCATTTTCTTTGTTATTTTTGCCTCAATAAATGTTAATCATTAATCAATTATATAGAAACAGAACATTTCATAGGTGCTTGGAGAATTAACAAAACAGAAACAGCGCTGAGAAGAAAGGATACTTCAGGTCAGATTCAAGAGTGCTATACTATTTCTTTCTAGGGCTGTTGTTTACCATAGGAATTATATTTCTAGGCTCCTTCATTGAAGCCAAGTTTTGACATTAAATCATTTAATTTGCCTATGCACCAGTCACTGTATGGGCATATAGCCCACAGAATCAGGCTTAGGACTTTAAACAAAGTAAGTCTGCATCTGGCAACCAGAAGGAAAAATTCTCAAGCCTTAAAGCCTCTTTAGCTACAAAAGCTTTTGAGACTGAATCAGGCATAAAGTAGTTACCTGGCATTCTGTGGTAATCATTCAATAATTCAGTAAGCTGTCAACATATGCTATGTAATTAAAAAGATATTACATGATATTTTTACCTATAATTCAGTAACTAAAATGAGTATCTCATATAATTGTTGAGGTCATTGTAGATAGATTTATATTTCAGCTTGGCCTCACCTTTCAAGGTATCATTTTTCTTTACAGTATCTTCTTTGATATTATATCACCAGGAAACTAAGAAACCTATGACATCATTCAGTCATGATTCCTACTGCCAATCTCTATTTTATCCTTGAATAGTAGGGGATGATTGACTTGTGAAAGGCCATTTGGATAGCTAAATTGCACTTTTGTGAGCAGTCTTTATAATATGAGGTTCATTCTCATTCAAGGAAGAGCTAAGTAATCAGTGAACTAGGATTAATAGATTTAGCTATTATGCAGCTAAAGGGGAATTAATTGATATGTTCAACAAATATGTAAATATAATCTGGTAGGTAGACATAGGTATATGTTGAAACAATGTTGATAAAGATGATAAAAATATTTTTTGCTATATACAGAGAAGAATATTCTTAATTTTTTAAACCTAAATTTTCTTAAAGTCAGTGAAGATGTTGAATGTGTTTCTATTGTTTCGGAAAGCCTATTCTAAAATACCATTTAGTTTAAGTAAATGTCTTTCATCAGAACACATTTTAAATAGATTAAAAAAATATTGCTGTCTACATTGAAATGAAACTATTAAGCCAATCCATTTGCCCTTTAAACCTAAGAAAACAAATCCTATGTACTATGATCCAGCCAATCAGATCTAGCAAGACACAGAACATAAGCTGACTACTCATCCTAATAGAGACCACCTTTCCTACATTCCCAGTGACTACTGAAAAACAAACTAATTATTATTGCATTAAGAAAAAAAAAAATACAACTACCAAATGTTGATGGGAAAACTATCTCCAAGTTTCTTTGCAAGTTTTTTCTTATTTAAATAATAGAAAATTTAATACTTTATTGTAGAGGCAGAGAAGAAATTCCCACCACCTTCTCCTTCTGGATATTCTTGGGATAGTTAAGCAATCAAATTAACATCACATAGATTAGTAGGAGAAAAGAGCAAATTTAATTACTCATTTATGGCGGATCTAAATGGATGTAGATTCTGAAGTCAATAGGGTAAAATGAGGGCATTTATCTTGAGTTAAGGAATGAGATAGGGGCCTAGGGCTTCAAAGAGAGACTCATGATGAGGAGAGGCAGACTCATATGATGAAGACCAGATCTTTTCCCTGCCATATAGTTTCTCCAATAGAAGTGTTATTTTTAAAGATAACCCTAAATCTGGGTATTACCCCCAATTTTCTTTCTTCTAGATAATTAAGAGGGTGGTAAAAATTCCTTATGAGTCTGCATGGCCACAGCTGACCTTAGCTGGAAATATTCTACATGCCAAAATGAAAGGTCTTGGGATGACCTGTTCTGAAAATGCTGGGGAGATCAATACTTCACTATAATGTAATTAGCTTATAATTTAGATTTTAATGTCATTAATATGTCATTAAAACAACTACAATAATAATTGGCTCAACTCAGTACTTAGGGAGTTTCTTCATATTTGGATGAATATTGCCAGAGCTAATATAAAATGAATATTCTATATTCTTGCCACACAAAGATTCTCGCTACACAAAAAATACAATTCCATACACCAACTTCATGTTCATTACCTTGGAGCTTACTAGGAGATCTCAGGCTCCATCCAGATTTAGAAAATCAAAATATACATTTCAATAATATTTGCATGTACTTTAAAGTTTTAGACGGAAAGTCATAGAAGACATAGAGAAAGTCATCTTCTGCTCCTTTCTGTCAATTTCTCCATCTCTGCCACTGCAGCCCTTAGAGTATCACATCAATCTCCTGTTTACAAAAATTTCCTTGGTCTTTAGTTGTAATTCTCTTCTCTACTAGTTGACTGAGTTCATTGACCAATTATCTTACCTATCCCCTGAGCCCATAACCACTCTCTACCTGCTTCATGCCTAGCTGGTTTCCACTTCACCTGATTCTCCTTCTTCTCCATGGTTCTCCTACTCCTAGTACACACATAAATACTTTATTTGATATGCTTTCTTGGCCTACACAAGATAACAATTTTTATTCTGTAAAATGTATTGATGTATTCACTTTGACATTATTTAAAAGAAAAAAACACATCAGATTAAAAAAATGTTTTCATGTACACCTACAATTTGAAAAAAAACTGAAGATCCTTTCCCTTACTAAACATTATAAATTACAACTTTAAAGTATATACACAAATATAGCTTCTTTGAAGACCAGATGCCAATTAATGTTCATAACAAAGAGAACAATCACAGAATTTATTATTATTATACTTCAACTCCAAAAGTCAGTTTAGATTGGTCAGACAGGATTTGAGCTTCTGTCTCTGGTACTTTGAAAACTTGATAGACCAGTACTGTCTGGAGCAGACAAAGTATATATTATCACAAAGCTATTTATCAATAGCTATTAACAATCATAGTGCAACTCATTTCAGTAAAGAGTTTTTATTAATGTATGAATTGTGTTATCTTAATATCCAGATTTTTTTAATCTAACATAATGGGAATGCATATCCATATAAAATTTTACAAAGATTTTTTATTTTAGAAAGAGCAAAATATGATAAAAACAGATACCTATATATCCGTAGATCTTTGCAATGTATTTATGAATCTACTAAACTCACGAATCTACTTTAAAGTAGCTAACTTCATTTATCTCCATGTTTCCCAGTTTATTTTATCTGTCTAAACCCTGCTAATAAACTGTATTTAAAGCCTAAAGAAGATAAAACAATAAAGTTCTTATCTGTCTAGATAAAATCTTGAACCCAATGTCAGGAAACCACAATAGTTCTGGCAAATATGATATAATTTTTGATCATCAACTTCCTACTTGCTAAATTAAAGAACTGATACAGATATCCAATCAGCTCTCTTTCTGTGGAATGCTCTAGTCTTCCTAATACAGCTGAAACAGTTAATTCACTTTTTCTGTGTGTCTGAAAACTCTTCCTTTTTGGCAATATTTTCCTTCTGCATGCACTTAGTTTATTAGTCTGGCTTTCTGGGCATACAGCCTACTTTGGTTTTATTTTTGTTTATGTTCATCTTCTCTATTTCTATTTTTGAAGCTAAGGCTTCATAAATATATTATTACACACTGTAAAAGTGTATAATAATACTATAAAATTGATTTTCTATATTTGCACATTCCTCGAGAACCTCCGTGTTTACTGCAATTAGTCTAATTCTTCAAATCTTAGCTGTCACCTCCTCCTTTGCCTGAAGCAAAGCAGCAGGAAGTACAAATCACACTCAACAGCTTGACACCAGGAGGAGGAAACAAATACCTCTGCATAGAATTTACACATCTGACAGTGTGTCACCCATGCAGAAATGGAAAATGACAACTTTTATTTTAGAGAATTCTGGCACTCACTCTCTCTAATAATTAGGAAAACAAAAAAATCAGCATTTACTTTACCAATGGAAGGAAATTTCAGAGGCATACTCTGGTTGGATACTCCACTATACTTACACAGTCCTGGTATAGATGAGGTACTCAATAATTGTTTGCTGAGCCAATGAATCTTTGTCGTTTTGATTAAATGCATATCTTAAAAATTAATAAGAAGTCCATGTAAAGAGTTGGGATTCATCACTCACATCCTAACAACAACAATAAAATGGCAAGCACACTTAAAATCAATGTATTTTATTGTATCATCAGAGAACTGAGGTTGTGGGGTAAAGCCATCTTGACATCTGTTGAGAAAGAACAATCCAGAATCACAGCTGAGATCCCCTTACCAAGAACAGAAACCTCTGGAGTCACAAACTGAGAGGAATATTTAATGATAATTTTATGAATTGATAGAGACTGAGCTTCTGATCAGTGTAAATTAAGAAATTACTGGAGTCTGTAATCTCAGCAAGAAACCTCACCAGGTGTTTGCTGTGACTGTTTAAGGAAGAGCCCCTCCTCCTGTCAGAAAAAAAGAGAAGATAAATACTTGTGAAACATGCTGAGACTCTTTGATTTTGTTTCGTGATTTTTTTGTTTTTGTGTTTGTTTTCCTATTGCAAAGGACTACTTTCCTGGGGTAAAAACCTTACCAGGACCTTGTCCAAGAGCTGTAGTAATATCATCTTCAATTTCCTCTAGCCTTCATGACTTATCTAGTAGGCTAGAGGTAGAGAAGTTATACAGGAAGAGACATTTGTGAAGCTCACAGGTCAGAGGAATAGGACCGCTACAAGGGAGACTATTACCATAACACCAACAGGACTCAAGTATAATAGGAATGCATGACTACTAGCCTGCTACATGATACAAATTTTCTCTGAGGAGGAGTGCAAAGGTTAAGTCCAAAGTCCAGGGAAGAAATTTAAAAACAAGGACACTAGAGGAGTTTGAAGCCTCTGATAGCTACATTGATATTAAACATTAAAGCCTTACTCTTAGCCAGTTTTGTAACCTCAGTTCCCATTACTTGATAAAATATCTCTTACTTTTACCAAAAAAATCACTAGGTACAATAAAAAGTAACGAAAACAATTCCCAGTTTGAAGAGACAAAGAAATCAATAGAAATAGACAGAGATATGGTATAGAAGACAGAATTCTCAGACAGAAAAAGGTGATTATGATTGATACATAAGTATTCTAATATTACCCAATTGTTTTTGAATGTTTTCTACTTTTCTATTAGAATACACACACATATTAATCATAGTCATATTATGGAAACTCTAAGAGTAAAAAAAAAGATCTAGGGAAAAAAAAACAATTGCAGAATGCTTTTCTTTCATAGGTTTATCAGCAGACTAGACACAGCTGAGGAAAGAATCATCGAGCATGAAAATAAGTCATAGAAACTTGATTAAATATAATATGAATAATAATTAAAAGAAACAACAGAAGGGCATATAAAAATTATGAAATAATTTTTGAAAGTTGTAACATACACGTAACTAAAATTCTAAGTGAAAAAAAAGAAATACAAGTGTTAATAAAGCATAATGGCAAATAGAAGAAATAATGGCCAAGAACTTTCTAAATTAATAACAGATACTTAACTACACATCCAGGAAAGGTAGAAAGCACTAAGCAGAATAAATAGTAAAAAGTTACACCATATGTATCCTATTCAATAGCAGTGAAGCATATTAGCCAACTGTAGGAAAACTGAAAGAGCAAGGTCCACCAAAAATATGTAAAAAATAACTTTGACTGACTTATACCTGATAGAGAAAACATGACATTTGAAATGCCCAGGGACTGACCTCAAGCAACCTCAAACCTTTGCTATTTCCATTTGGTTTATGAAGTAACATAAGAAAGACTGCCCCTTTAGGAGCCATTATACTTCCAAGGAAAACTATATAAGGATTTAAATGCATGGTCATTAAAAGGAAAAATTTCCCCTTCACCAAGGAAATCCCATCTTTTTCAAAGGGAATCCATCGGTATTAGTCAATCTGATGCAAACACTCCCAAAGGGGCACTCTATTACCAGTAGTCTATCCTCCATTGCACATGTCTCTATCTTGAAGCACTCATACACCCACTTCTCATATGTGTACTTATCTTGCCTTACCAATAAATCTTTTTTATATTCTAATTTTCCTCTGACTCCTTGAAAATACTCCTTAGTGGAGTCAAGAGTCTGGTTCCTGGATGAAGGTACACTCTCAATTCAGTTCATTTCTTCCTAAGGTTGCCATAGGTAAGCCTGGTACAGAATCTCTGAGCCTTGACTGGATGATTCTGTGTAGGCAAAAGGGCTTTATCCAACAAATCAAAAACTCACCTCATAAGGGAAATATGGTATTCTCCTATTGGAGGGGTCTATAGAGTGACTGAGTCTCTCCTCAAGGGGCTCACCTCAGAGATAGCTTTCATGGACATAGTTCATACAGTTTGGCAGCTTGGGCATTGAGTCATTAAGATTTCCTCAGGATCAGAATCAAAGACAGAAGGAAAACCAAAGGCAAAGACAAACTCTTGAAAGAAGTCAGAGGAATAAGTCTTGTTAACTATTGAGTAACAAGGATTAGGATTAAAGTGGACTTCTCATCAGAAGCCATACAAAACAGAATAAAATAGTGAAATATTTAAATAGCTGAAAGAAAATCCCCCGCCAACCTCTAAATTCAGTAATCTAGGGAAAATACACTTTGATTCTGAAAGAGAAACACTTTTCCTAAACAGAAATTTAAAAAATGCATTGCCAGTTGATATGCCCTACAAGAAGTATAAACAATTTTCTCTGGCAGTACTAAAATATTTGTCAGAGATGCATCTACACATTTTTTTTTTAGCAAAAGGAAGAATATTAAAGAAGGAATAATCAAGTCATAGACATAAAACAATTACTGTGTGAATAAAAGTTGATTAAATGCCACAAAATACATTAAATTCAGTATTAAAAAGTCAGTAATAGGCTTTGGAATCAGAACTATTTTTGTTAGGGCTAAATGATCTTGAATATGTAAAAAATCTAACACAATGCCTGGACTTGATTATGTATGCAACAAAATTATGTTCAATTTCCTGATTTAAAAATGTATCCAGCCTTCTTGATAGCTGCTCACTGTTCAGGGAACATAAAGAAGATACACACAACTGCGCCATAAAAAAATTTGGAGTAAGACTTAGTGATATGACTATTAAAAATGGGTGGCATAGTTTAAGATTTTCATTTTTACATATAAACACAAAGAATTTAGAAGTATCTTTCCAACCTATACAAAGCTGAATAACATTTGAAGATAAATGGAGAAATAAAAGGAAGAAAAAGGAAAAGTTAGAAGATGAAGTGTTATGGGATCCAACAAAATAATAAAAAAATAAATAAATACAGGACATTGAGTTACTTAAGACAAACTTAAAGGCAGGTAGTCTTAATCTATGAGACATAATTGGTAATATGAAAACTTACTTCATACATTCAATAAGTAATTTAAATGCATGGCTACAGAAAGGAAGTTAAATGATAAACTGTATACATAGGCTAAAAGATCTGAATAAAAAATTTCTATTCTCAACAACACTAATCCTTTAAATAGTATGAGAATACTAGAATATGTCAACAGAGAAGAAACATAAAATATAAATATAAAATATAAAACTGTGATTTGAGATTCATCTAATTATTGTTCTTCAGTCCTCTAATCCAAAAATGTTATGAGTAATTAGGAAAGTTTTTAAAGATTTTTACACTTTTTCACAAAAAATATTCCCCAGGCTAATAGCTGATTAATAGAGATACAATACCATCTGTAGACCTAATTGAGCACCAAATTTGTAGAGAATACTTTGTGCAGGTTGAAGAATAATATGAGATGAGGGGAAGGAGAGGACAAAGAAGGGGTGGGGAGAGATTGACAAAGACAGACCCAAGGAAGAGGGAGGAGGAGTAGAATAGGGGGAGAGGGGGAGGGAGGGGGAAAAGGAGGGAAGTGAGGAGAGGAAAGGAGAGACTTCTGAATCTTATCTTCATGATCCAGGAAAGAATTCTTTGAGGGCTTGTAAACATGACATTAGATAAGAAAGATTACCAAAGCAATTATTAAGCCAGATACAGTGGAAACAAAAAGCAAAATACAAAAATAGAGGTCTGTAATAATAGATTTATCTGGGAAAAAAATTCCTGTAGAATTAACTTTTAAACCAGATTTTTAAAGTCACCATAACCTCTTTCAAGCAATTATAAAGAATTATATACAGATGATTTACAACGCAAACCTTAAATACACACACACACATATGTATATATATATATACACATATATATAATACTCCCTCAGAAAATTATAAAAATGAAGAATTATTTTATTTTAGAAAAAATACTTCAATCACATTAATTTCAATCATCTTTTGAGAATATCAAATATAATACAAATTTTCATATGGACCTAACATCTTGCACATGTTCATACTATGAAGATTTGTTCTACAAACGAATCTCAAATACTTGAAGCAGATTTTGAAATCTTGAACTATTAGCTAAATTAAGTATAGATTTGAGTACCTTTTGTGGTGAAAGAGTGGTTCATACAATTGACCTGGAACAGTTTGATCGTTGGCAGGAAATGAGATAAGAATAAGAAATATATCTAATTTGTATGTGAATGCATTCAATTATGTTTCATTTTTTAAAAAACAACAGAATTATAACAATCAGTAAATAAATATGATCATGTTACCCTAAGGGAATTTCAACATGACTTCTGAAGGGACATGATTCAGCTCACAACAATACTGCACATTAAAATGATTTACAGTTTACTAATCATAGACATGTTCAAGAAACATAAATTAGAACAGGAACTGAGTAAGTTATATTAGATAGATTTTGGAGCTGAAAAACAATGATAACTTCGGAGGCTAAGGAGATATCCTGCCTTTTCCTTAACTCTGCTTTCTCTTCATCAAAGAAGCTATCAAAACTCCCTAAGCCTCTACCCTTCCTCTAAGGGAAGAAAAAATTAAGGCTTCCTTATTATCTGGAAGAATGTAATTTGGGAGATTAGGAATCCATGTGTAAATTTATCTGTAAATACGCCCTCTCTTATCTAAGAAAATTCATCTTTAGTTTCAGGGTAAAGATGAAATCATCCCCTTTATCATGTGAAGCCTCCCACTCCTCTCCTCTCAGTCTTCTTTCCCATAACCTCAGTACAGAATATGTCTTTGTTCCATTGACCTCAGAATTTATAACCATGTAAATTCACCATATGCATTTCATTAAATTTGGTCCTTTCTCTTACTAATCCTTACTGATACTAATTTGTTTGTTAATACAGTCCATGAAGAAATCTACGGGATGGAGGCATTTCACCCCTGCCTTGACGCAGGTCAACTGCATATAGTATTTTTCCCCTCACTCTGTCAAATGCTGAGATACCGTCACTCAATTCTTACTGTATCTCTTAAGATTTTGAACCTGAGTGATCTCAATTTCTACTCTGAACTTCAGCTTTATGAGTTAGCAGAAAGAAATCCCTCCAGCAATACTTTCCAAAGGATATAATTACAAATATAGTATAAGACTCTTCTCTTTCAAGACTTTTAACATTGTGTTGTTTTTAGACAGTAATTGGTTTTTCTTTTGCTCCCTCCCCCCTCCCCCAATGCTCAATGCAATCTATATTGCCTGGAAGCCAGACTTTAAATGAAGCAGATGCTTCAAGTTTAAACTCTGCACTGATGGTAAAGTTGTTTCCTAGCAACACAAAGTTATGAAAACTTCAAGAGCATCACTTTTGCTCAGTATGGTTTTTCCCATTTAGTTTTATGTACTCAATGGGTTATTATAAAGACCTGAGTGTCATGTCAAAACCAACTTGATCTTGCATTAATAAGAATAAAATGCCACTCCATTGATTTTGAACTAGAGACACCCTCAAACTTTGGGCAGACAAAATACTTTAAAAATATTTTCCAGAAGAAAATTTGGGAAAGACTTTATAGAAAGGTGACTAATTTAGGCCATAACTGTATCCAAACAGATACATTGTTTGAAAACATCCAGGGTTTCTGAAGAACAACCCAGGGAGGTTAAAAAAAATTAGATGCTCTAGAAAACTGGTTCTCAAATATTTGGGGTCTCAGAACTCCTGTACATTCATAAAAATTACCATGCTTCCTAAAGTACTATTGCTTATATGAGCTATATCTATTAATTCTTACCATATTAGAAATTAAAATTTGGGAGATTTTTCTTAACTTATTCATTTAAAAATATATATTAAAACAAGTAACATAGAGCCTCCTAAAAGTTTCATTGTCAAGAACAAAACTGAGATGATGAGTGATACTGTTTTACATTTTTAATGTCTTCTTAATAGATGCCTGAACAAAAGACAATTGGGTTCTTACATTTTCTTGGACATTTACTCTGTTGTGATATTACATACCATAGAATTAGAAAAATTTCTGCTGTGTACTTTTGAGAAAATAAGAATAAATGATTTTCTTCTTTTCTTCTCCTGTCTTCTTCCTGTTCTTATTCTTTTTATTTTTATTCTTATTCTTACTCTTACTCTTACATTTATTTTCATTCTTGTATTAAATTAGTTGAGGCCACACTTTGAGAACCACTAGAAATAAGTATGTTTCTTCATTATATAAGTAGATTTAGAATTTCATTCTATTAGTCATTAACATTAGGCAATATGTAAAGTGATTACATTTCAGACACACAGAGGCTGCATGACCTGAGTTTGAGTTTGACTATTCTCTTGCTCTAGAACCCTGATTAAATCATTTTAAATCTCTTACTTGCATTGTTTATAATATGGGTCTAATAGTCACACAAATCCCACAGTACTATTATGAGAACTGAATTACATTGGAAGCAAATGGAAAAATCTTTGGCTTATTTATGACTCATTAAAGCAACTATAAATACTGCCTATTATTATTTCTAATTTTAAGTTTATAAAATGAAAGACAAAAATTACAGTAAGATACTTAAATAACTACCACTTGCACTAATGCCCCATTCCTGAAAAAGAGGCAATAATGAGAATCTGTGATTATCAGATAAATTTATGCAATCTTAGGTATTTCAAGTTGAAGTTTGCCTTATTGTTCAATGTCAAGGGAAATGTACCTGAAACTATGAGCTAATTATTTCCTATTTGCTTCTTTCCCAGTACAATCTCTTTAAAATATCATCTGGGTGGAAAGACAAAAGGATAAAGAGGGGTGCCTTTGCTTAATGGAACAGTAGAAGTAGTAATGCAATTTGAAAAAAATAGAAGTACAGGATTTTGTTCTGACAACTGATTTCTGGAAACTGGCAGATTTATGCTTGCTTTAACCTTTGTTATGATTCACATAATAGCCTCAAATTAAAATCACCATGTGTTTGAATCATATGCTGATATCACTCACTCACTGAATCATTTCCAACTACTCCAACAATAGTACACTTTTTTACAGCAGTTGTAAAGCTGATCACATTAGCAACATGGATATCTTCTTTCATCCTATAATTTCAAAGTACTCTCAGTATTAGCTCAGTTTCATAGCAACTTTGTAGCCAAATGTGCAGTAAACATTTCTTTCTTTCCCTTTGGGACACAGTTTAAGAGAATAAACGGACTAAGATTATACAAGATCTTACAAAGAGCCAATGGGGGAATCCTGAACTCTACAATAAATGTCTCTTCCTCAAAGGAAAATAAATAGATGTTCTTGAAAATAAAATCTTAAAACAGGAACCTTATATGTTTTTGAACTTTAAACTTTGTTAAAATATAAAATGATGTTTAAAAATGCACTTTAACAATTATTCCTTTCAAAATAAGTATTTATAAAAACCATGGTACTAGGCACACCTTGATGATTTAGCAGTTAAGTATGCCAGGAGTAGTCCATATGCATCCTAAGGACTGGGATCTCCACTCCAGGCACTGTGAGGGGCATGGAAGGGAATGGGAGGTTGAGGGGAATGGGAGTGGGGAGGGGGAAGACAACCAGGATAAACAGCTAAATAAATGTTTCTTCCACCTCTCCCTGCTTTCCTACATCTTCATTCCTGCCTGCACTTTTCCTTTAAAAACAAAAACAATTAAAACAAACAAGCATGTTACTGCTTATTATACCAAATTAGTTATGAGAGATAAGCCTTCCTTAGACAAAATCATGGGTAGTGGGATGTTTGAAAGCCATGGTCTTAGCCGTTTTGGGAATAATTTAATCAAATCTTAAGCTATCGGAGCATGTGTTTAAATTAAACTAAAACACTTAAATTTTCTGCCATATTATGATGATTTTTTATGAAACCAAAGTTGGGAACCAAGAAAGCTAAAAGATCAGTGGTCACCTTTCAAGAAATGTAAGCTAGACTAATGTACCTGCCTTTGGTAAAAATGCTAGTGTTAGAAATCTTGTTTTCAAATTCTGGTAACACAGTTTATAAGATGAATGTTATTACAGTTTAAGAGTGCTCCTGAAATGCATTTCTGAATTTTAAATTCCAATAAAATCGTACGATAAACATAACTGTAGTTTTATTGCAGTAATTCAATTGGTTAACATGTAAGAGTCACACAATTCTCAAGAAAAGTGATTTTTTTCCTGCTTTTGCTTCCTTGCTTTCTTTTTTTTTTTCTCTACATTAACTATATATTGGCACTCACGTCTATGATCATGATAGCAAATAGTAAGAGAATGTATCTATTTTTACATAAGCTCTTAAAACTTTGGCACAGATGTGATAAAAGTTACTTTGGTTCACATTTTGTTATCCAACTAAGTTACATGAATGGGTGAAACTTCAAGTATTGAAAAAGCCCAAAGTTATCACACCTAGTAGAAGAACTGATACAGCTGGGACTGAATATTTATCATATCCTGCCTCTGGTAAATTCACCTAGGCTCAAGAAGTAAATGAAAAATATAACTGACATAAAAAAGCTTTAATTGACAAACTATTATATTGGTTTCAGCTATACAATATATTCAATATGAATTAGGGTAGAAGACAAAAAAGCAACCCTCATACTTCATTAATCCTTGAGAGTGCTATTTTCTTAAGACATATATAGCAACATAGTACAAAATGTGAATCTGACTCATTAAGAAAATAATTGATGTCAATATTTTCTGATGAAGAGTACAGTAACACATTTTGTTTTTTAAATCATTAAGAGTTCCCACATACCAGTTGCATTTAAATGCAATTTAAGCAAAAAATTTATAGTGATTCAGACATCTCTGCTATCTCGTCTACCTCACTCACACAATATAACTCTCTAAAAAGTTTTTACTAGCAAGATCTCACTATAGTTTGATAAAGTTGCTTTTGTATGGTGCAGTGGTGGGTTAAAATATTTAAAATTCAATACAAGTATATTACTTGTGGTACAATCTCATGGCTCAGTTATTAAGCCAGTGACTGGATAGCGATCCATTCAATCCACCCCAGGTTTGTGACCTGGGATCTGGGGGAACAACTAAAAAATGAACAAATAAACAAATAAATCAAGTGCTTTTTCTTTTTCTACCTTCCTTCCCTCCTTCCTGTTTGTCCGCCCTTGTTCCTGCCATCCTTCTTTCCTCTTTAAACATATAAACAAACACAAAAACATACTGCATTTGTAGATATTAGGATGAATTTAGTCATTATAAATAAGTTTCTCAAGGACACATTGTTTCCTTACTTTGTGGTAGTGTGTCTTTTTAAAATTGTGTTTACAAACTAACCAATTTTCAGGAAGGCTATGGACATCAAATATACCTATAAGATTCACTGATAGAATTCCATAAAAATATATTTTACATAATAACGAAAGAGAATAAAACATTTTTCTTTCCTTTCAATACATTTTAAAGATTACATATACTTATGTTAACCAAATTACAAAAAAGGGCTTAACGTGTGATCATTTTTATTTAAATATAATTAAATATGATTTAAAAAGACAAAAGAAGGTAAGACATTTGATTTGGCATTTTAAACATGACAAGTAGGAAGTTGCCTATACAGAATATGGAAGAAAAAACCACGACAGTCAAGATTTGTGCACCATTGCTCCTGTTCTGACTTCTAGAGAGGCTATTCAGCCCCTTAACAACTGAAGAACCACTTCACTGAATAGAGTCACAAAGGATCTCAAAACTGTATGATATATTTAGCCTTATGAAAGGACTGTGTTGAACTCCATGTGGTTTCAGAGTTTGCTTTCAGGAAAACACCAGGGAATATATTTAGGAAAGATGTCCTGAGGTTTGCACTGAGACTACAGAAAACAAAATTGAAACAGATGGGTAGTATCCTCAGTGCCAAGTGATATGGGGACTCTGCAGATTCATTCTCTTTCTCTCTCTCTCTCTCTCTCTCTCTCTCTCTCTCTCTCTCTCTCTCATATACACACACACACACACACACACACACACACACATACACAAATGTTCTCTGAGCATGAGAGCTACTTTATTTAAAGCTGATAACTGTCTTGATAAAAGAAAAACAAGAATCATGGATACTTGAGAACTTGCAAGAGCATATTAAGGAAGCAAAAGAATAGTCACACTGATGTACACTTTATAATTATGTTTTTGATAACTTCCACTATTAAAGAGAACTTTAGCTAAATTATCTAGAGATATACATACATAAAGTTTTCTGAGGATTGAGAGATAATGATATTGTTTAGATTTACATGGATCTTGCTAAGAAAAATATTACATAGTAAATATCAAAATTTTAGAATAGACAAAATAGCAAATAATGAATTTGTATCATTATCTGGGTAGAAACTCTAAAGAGGCAAAAGATTTTCTAGTTTCATAGCAACATCATGGAAAATTATACATGAGTTTTATAAACCTTCATTGGAGAATTGGAAGGGCAAGACAATGCATTTATAGAATTAAGATAAAGAAAGATATAATTTGGTCCAAAAATCCTATCTTTCCTCACAACATTGGACTGGTAAAAATATCAGTGGTCACCTTTCCATAACTTGGAACCAAGTTATTGGTACTTAAAGGAAAACTTCAAATGGATCTGTTATTTTAGTGTATCAGTCTGTTTTATTCCTCCAAAATGTCCAAGCGAATAATTCAGGTAAAAAAAAAATCTGAAATGTTCATAAAAGATTAAATGGCTCCCTGTGACTGAACAGTCTTAGGCTGCCTATCTCATCAAAGAGGTGGAAGTCAAACATGAAATATCATAGATTTAATTTAACGTACTGATCATCTCCATATTGTGGGGAAGGACAACAGAAAACTTTGGTAACAAGTAGACTATTATTTGTTCATGAAAAGCATTATGACAGCGTCATGTTTTATCATCATAAAATGATGGTATTGATTCCTTAAGAATGAGGATAAGAGATCATATAGATGAATAAGATGAGCTCAGCGTAAGGAGGTTTGAATGTGGTTAGAGGAAACAGACAGAAAGTTAATGGCAGTATAGGAAATATGAGACATGTTTTATTATTTTCTTTATGCAATGTTGCTGAGCACACAGGCTGAGATACTCAGATTTGGCTAAACATCCAAATCTCCATCATTTCCCCATCTGAATATTCCCTTCCCAGGGGAGAAAAATCATTCATAAAGCCAGGGATGAAGTTTCAACATAAATATTTTATGAATAACACCTTATGTAGATTATTCTCAATTAGGTTCTTATACAAAGAAAAAACAAGATTTATCTTTAATGTTTCATCTGTTCCCTTATACTGAGATAATCCTAGTAATGAAATGTTTGAAAACGGTGCAATTCTAGCACCAGGAGCTGAAAATGACGGTAATGCCTGTTCATGCCCACTCTTTCCAGTCAACTAATTCTGTCTCTCTCTGACAATAAATATTGTCACAAAAATAATGTATTCATATTAGGTGAATCTTGAATCTTAATTGGTATCTAGGAAAATTATAGCTTCTCTGTATTAATAATATTTTTTAAAAAGTTAAGGAGAGCTGCATAATAAAATGTATATATAATACCACAGGGTATATGGTATCACGAAACCTTAGTTTAACTGGTAAGTTTTTAATTAGTTTAAATAGGTGATGCTTTTGTGCCTTTCCTGATGTTGATCTTAATATTAAAAATATATAAAGATAAAATACATCTAATGTTTAAAGTTATTTGAACATAAATAAGAAAAGAGAGGGTATACAGTTATTATAGACAGGGAATAAGAAGGGATTATGAAATAGCTCAGCCAAATGAGGAGTCACAACTTTTCCTGAGAAGGAATCAGCAGAGAGGGGTCTGTTGTGCCAGACAGACACATCTAGTGTATTTAAAAGAAAAAAAAAAAAAAAGCTTTATTCCCCAGGTTAGGGGATAATACTTCTCCCTGACTCTTCGGATTTGTGTGAGAATGGTAAATCAAATTTATTCTTGGAATTAGCTCGAGGAATCCTATTCCAATACCAGATTTATTTGGCAATAAACTTATCTGTTTCTCCACCTGCCTACTTTATTTCTCTATTGATTTCAAATGGGTTGGTATAAAGAAACAAATACTGCAAAATAGTTTTATTTATAATATACTTTTGTCTGATATCAAAAATAGAAAGTCAAGTCACTTTTTGATACAATAAACAGTATACCATTCCTGGATGTTTATCATTCAACAAGTACATTTTCATAACTTATTTACTGAGTTGAGTGCTTAAGAGTTACATATAAACACTAGTTATTACCTGAAGAAAGACCTCATGTTACTTCTCTAGTGATTTCTTGTTTTCTCTAACATGACCATCCTCCCAGAATCTAACCAATCTTTCATATCCTATATTAAATATCCCAGTATTGATATAGATTTTCCTATTTATTCCCCTCAGCTGCAGATGCATTTTTCCACCAAAATGCCAGCTAACTTTATTTTTCTTATTCCATTTTGTATTTTTTATTTGTTTACATTTTTTCTATGATTAAGTTACAATTTCTTGAAGGAAGCAACACAACCCTTTTTAACTTTACAATCTTCAGTGTTCAGCACAAATAATTGGACACAGAAGATGTGCAGCAAATACATGTTGAATTTGACTGAATATATACAATCTAGATTTGTCACAAAAGAAATAATGCTGTGTTTGAGTGTGTAATGTGACAGTGAAACAGGAGTCTCTTTAAATGAGGAAAAATGATAATATTACTACAAAAAATGTGTGATTCATCTGAAGAAATATTTCGTTGAACCAACATTTCTAACAAATAACTTTAGCTGTATTAAGGAAGTTTCAAATACAAATGTCTACCACCCTGCATTTTATAGAAAGTCTAACTGATTTATTTCTGCTCTAATTCTCCTTTTTTTATAATCATCTAATTCTCCCGAGAGAATTTTCTAATAATAAATCATATGTGTGATATAAGTATACTTAATCAACAAGTTGATTTTACACAAGCTCATTATCATAGTATTAGCAATGCTGAATATGCATCAATTCTTTGTTCCTAGCGAAGTAATTTAATATGCCATAAGAAACAATACTTAACAATTAACACATAACAAAATAATAATATAAAATTCAAAAACTTTTAAGATCAAGAAAATCATTTATGTCATTTAGTATACACCCAAATTGACCATTTATGAAACTCCTGACTTAAGAGAAATGAATAAACTGGTTTGAAAACAAACACAGATGTAGGGGCACAGTGAAAAGCCTCCATTCTTTTGAGATTCTTCTTGGGCTGGTCAAGCAAACAAATTAACATCAGATTGATTATTAGTAGGAAAAATAAATTGAATTTAAATACATGTATATGGAGAATTGTTTTGTTTGGATTTATTAATATTTCATTAGTTTATAATACCATATAAGTTTCAGGATAATATATTCATATCTCAGTCAATGTGTATATCACACTGTACCCATCACTAGAGTTCCAGTGTGGGTCACCACTATCATTTTTACTCCCGCAACCCAGGTTTCCTCCCTTCTTACCCCAACCCCATCATAGTTTTAATTTCAGATCCTGAGAGTTTTGTTGCATTTTGTTAGTTTCTTCATTTTATTTCTTTATATTCTACATATGAGTTAAACCATCTGTTTGGTGGATGTTTTCTTTCCAGCTTTTTTCCCCCTGCTTAGCATAATCACCTTAAGTTCTACCCAGGCTGTTGCAAAAGGAGAGAGTTCTAAACAGTTGAGTAGAATTACATTGATTATTAAACACCACCTATTCTTGATTCAGTCATCTGTGGACAGGCATTTAGGTTGATTCCGTGTCTTGGTTATTTTTGAATTGTGCTGCTATAAACCTAGGAGTACAAATACCTTTTCTGATTAATTTGTTTATATTCTTCTGATATATACCTAGAAGTGTAACTGCTATATCAAACATTAGTTTCATTTTCACTCTTTTGAGGAATTGTCATACAATTTTCCATAGCTGGTGCACTAATTGATATTCCCGCCAACAGTTTATGAGGGTTCCTTTTTTGCCTTCCTCACCAACATTTGTTTTTTATAATGTTTTTGATATAGGCCATTCTCACAGATGTGAGATTGCATCTTGTTATGGGTTTGATTTGTATTTTTCTGATGACAAATGATGTAGAACATATTTTCATGTGCTTTAGGCAACCTGCATGTTGTTTTCTGAGAAGTGTCAGTTAGGACATTCTGACCATTTTTTGATTGGGTCCTTTGAATTTTGTTGTTGAGGTGTATGAGCTCTATATATTTTGGAGATTAGCCGTTCATCCAAAGTGTAACATGCAAATATCTTCTCTTAATCAGCAGGTTGCTTTTTCATTTTTGTGGTCATTTCTTTCACTACACAGAGCATTTTAGTTTGCTGTTGTGCCATTTGTTTTACTCTATTGTATGATCTTCATTCCTTTGTCACAAACAGTATATAATATATAAATACACACATATATATGTATGCATATAATATATACATATTTGTATCTTATACACACACACACACATATATGCTTCTGGCCTTAAGTTTTATTCCATGAATATGTGTATCTGATTTAATTCAGTACCACATTATTTTGATAATTGCTCTGTATCATTTGAATATGGACAGTATCATTTCATTTTCTTCTATTTTTCTAAGAAGATATTTGACTAGTCAATATTTTTTGTGGTTCCATACAAAGCTTGCTTGTTCTATGTTTTTGAAAAAATGTCATTGGATTTTGACAGGGATTAGTCTTCTTTAAATAAATACTTAGCTATAGGTTAAGTGATAAGAAGTAGACCAATATATAGAAGTAGAAAGATTCAGATTTATGCTGGTTTTAGGGCCATAACTTAACTGACTGAAGAGTGAAGATAATCACAAAGAAATTTTTTTAAACAGTAACTCCAGACCAAACACACTGATTAAGATATTGCTGGAAAACCCAGCTGCTCAGCATTACAGCTTCCACCTCTGACACCACACTTTCAGCAATGTCACAAATCCAGTTCTCAACTGATGCCTGGTCAGGACACGGTTTCTCCTGTGCTTAAAACTCATTAGCAAATATAATTGAATGGAGTGAGTTAACACAGAAACTGGAAAATACATTATGTCCTACAAATTATAATCTAGCCAGAACAAGTATCTTTTAAAGCATTTTGTAGCAGTATTTTTCTTTTTTTTACAAATTAAAATAAACTCATATGTGTCGGTTCCCCGTGTGTGCAGTTTCCACATTCCTCAGATAGATATCAACACACCCTTCCCTTCACCAAATCACCAAGTGTTTTCACCACTGTCTAGTGAGCCCTGTCAATACTTATTTCTCGCCCCCATCCCATTCCCTATTGGTAACCTCAGTTCTCTTGCAAGTGCCCAAGGGTTGGTTTTGTTTCATCTGTTCCTTTGTTTTGTCTATTCACATTCCATCTATGAACGAGGTCATCTGGTATCTATCTTTTTTCTTTTGATTTATTTCATTTAGCATAATCCTTTCTAGATTCATCTATATTGATTCAAATGGCAGGATTTCATCTCTTCTAAGGGCTGTGTAGTATCCCATTATGTAAAAGTAAAATATCTTCTTTGTCCTTTCATCTGACATTTGGCAATTAGGTAGTTTCCAGTTCGTAGATACTGTGAATAGACTTCAATAGGGAGTGCATAAATCACACTGATATCAAAATCTGAGACATCAACAAGAAAATTACAGGCAATATAATCAATGAACATACATGCAAAAGTTCTCAACAAAATATTAGCAAATCGAAACCAATAATGCATCAAAAGGATCATCCATATGACCAAGTGGGATTTATCCCAGAGATACAAGGATGGTTCAACATGTGTGAATCTATTAATGTAATACATCATATCAATAAGAGCAAGGAGAAAAACCACATGATCATATCAGTAGATGAAGAAAAAGGTTTTGACAAGATCCAACATCCATTTATGATAAAACCCTTCATAATATTGGGATAGAGGGTATATACCTCAACATAATAAATGCTACATATGATAAAAACACAGCCAAAATCATAATCAATGACAGAAAATTGAAAGTGCTTTCTCTAAGGTCAGCAACAAGGCAAGGTTGCTCTCTTTCAATACTACAATTTAACATCATACTGGAGGTCTTAGAGCAATGCAAACTACAAGTCCTTAAAAGAAACAGAGGAAAATACAAAGAGATGGAATGACATCCCCTGCTCCTTACTAGGAAGAATCCATTTTTTAAAAATGGTTATCTTAACTAAAGCAATATACATATTTAATGAAATCCCCATTAGTTACCATGGGCTTATTTCAAGGAAATAAAACAAAAAAAAGTTATGATTTGTATGAACAACAAAAGACCCTAAATAACCAAAGAAATTATGAGAAAAAAAAGAACAAATCCAGAAGGAGTATACCCAATAGACATAGAGCTATACTACAAAGTGATAGTCATCAAAACAGTATGGTATTGGAATAATAACAGAGACACACATCAGTGGACTAGACCTGAATCACCAGAAACTGACCTACTCACATACAGTCAGTGAATCTATGACAAGGGAGCCCAAAGTATATGATGGAGAATGGAAATTATCTTCATTAAATAGTGTTGGAATAACTAGAAAGCCAAATGTAAAAGAATGAAGTAGAACATTTTAACACAATTCAGAAAAATTAACTCAAAATGGAATAGAGACTTGGACATGAGTGGAAACCATAAAATTCTTGGAAGACAATATAGGAAAAACATTCTATGACAACAGCTTCTGATAACTCTGGAGCCTCTGGGGACTCAAATCTAGCATCAAGAGGAAAACAAAACAAAACAAAACATTTGGGACTAAATCAAGTGAAAAGCATCTTCACAGTGAAAGAAAAAAAATCATCAAAACAAAAGGTAAACCTACTAATTGAGAGGAGATTTTTTCACTCCATATTTCTGACAAGGCCTTAATATTCAAAACATACAAAGAACTCGTAAAGTCAATAAATGAAAAATAGGCAATTCAATCAAAAAATGGGAAGAGGAATTGGAGAAACATTTTTCCAAAGAGGATATATATATGACCAATGGGGACATGAAAAGATGTTCCTACTCTCTATCAGGGAAATGCAAAGCAAAACAATGAGATACCACTTTACACCTGAGACATTAGCTATTATTCTAAAGTCTGGAAAGAACAAATGTTGATGAAGATATGCCAAACTTTTACACTGTTGATGGGAATGCAAATTGGTTCAACTTCTATGAAAAAACAATATGGAAATTGCTCAAAAAGCTGGATATGGAAATTATAATGTGGGTCTTTAATATTTTATATATACACAGATCTTTCATTAGATCATCAGAAAAGAGTTTCATGACTTTGAATTAAGGTGAGCAGTCAGAATTAAAGGAATCTAATTATAAGTTATGCTGGTAGCTTTGACTAATCACATGTGGATACTGGACAAGTGGTATGATTGACTTGCAGGGATCTATTTACTTGAACTTTCCATACGTTAATACACACACATACGTATACTCTGTATTTATACAAAGCATTGGTGAGATAGTTTGTATATGGGTTGCATATAAAGGAGAACACTGAACCCACTCTTCCAAATTAAACCATAATTGAGTTTCTTTAAAGGATTTTCATTTCACAGAATATTTAGTGATGGTGAAGATATATATATACATATATATATATATATATATATATATATATATATATATATATGGAAGCTTGAGGACCCATGGAACAAAGAGAAAAGGGGAGGTCCATTCTCATTATTTATGTAAGAAGCAAAGCATAGTGCCTGAGTCACAATGAAGTCATCATAGATATATATGAAATTCAAAATGTTCAAAAGTTTTCAGAAAAGCAACTGTCACTAACTATACAACAGAAATAAGAGCAACAGCATCCAGTTGGAGCAGATTTGTTCTATGCAAGCACATAGGTAGAACATAGTAATTCCTTCTATTTCTTTCAGTATAAGGAAAGAGGGAAGAAACATTTAAACACAGCTAATAATGTCCTTTGTTTCCTTCTTAATTTGATTTGATATCCAAAAGTCAGATATTAACATTACCATTTTATTTGACAACACCTTGCCTAAGACCTCAAAATCAGTAAATTGAGGCTTCTCAATTCCAGTACGTTACCACATAAACGGATTTACATGGACTTAAATGTTAATGCCTCTCCTTTCATTATCAAAAATGACTCAGCTCAAATAAATTATATGGCCATTCCATGTGTCATTTGTATGCCATCTTGGTTTACAAGAATGAGAATGCATGTGGCTGACTTGGGAACCAAGGACCCACATTCTAAACATATATGCAGTCAATGTTAATATAAACAGATAATGCTAAGAATAAGCTCCAGGCCTTCCAAATATAAAGGCCTTGTGAGTTAATTCTCAAAAGGGTATCTATATTTGTGTTGGTCCTAATTTCAAAATATAGAAGTTGATGCTTTTACACTGTTTATATTTATGTTTTCAAATAGTAATCTAAAGCCTTATACAAGATTTAACATATTTTAGAGGGAAAACTATAAGTTTTCCTACGCCTAGGAAACAGCCATTTGGTCATACATATTTCCCTACAATAATTCTTAAAAGTATGTATATAAAAGAGGCCAAGTTGTGACTATGTAAAAATTTGATTCATATCTACTAAATATAGCTTTCATTTCATTTTATGTATGTTGACAGCTAAAGGAATAGAAGGGTAAGTACAGGGATTGATGATTAATTTTTCTAGTAATTTATTTAATCCCCAGTAAAATTCATTTGAACTTTTCATTTCCTGAAATATGGTACTGAGATAAGTGAAATAAAAAAAAATATTTTCCCCAGTAGATATAATGTGAAAACTTAAAACTTAAAAAAATGTAAAATAATTTGTCAAGAAAATGCATCTGCTTTTGGAATAATTTTGAAAATGGTCCTGGCCTTCCATCATTTAACTTTCTATTGCTTCTGTAGCATATGTTTCCTGATTTTGCTTCTTCATTTCGTTTCCTTTCCCTGACATGATCCAAAATTTACAGAGCTTCACAATTCAGTATCCAAGCTGGGCTAATTATCACAGACTGGCAGATGGTGTACTCCAAATGCTATGTAATCAAAGCTACGTTAATATCTTTCAGAACAGACAGGCCATCGGGGCACCATTTTCTTCTATTTTTCTACTGTGAACTTCATTTTAAGGGTGCTGGGTGAGAGACAGAGGGTCTGCACCAGAGGAAAAAAAAAACAAAACAAAAAATCCCTTGCCTGGCCTTGGGGACACAAAGTAGGGAATCTCCGGAATTTCATTTTTGGAGTGCTGGATGAGGGGCAGAGGGTCTGCATCAGAAATAAAACCAACTCTTGTCTAATCTTTGGAACACAAACTAGGGAATCTGTGGATCCCTAAAAGACCTAGGATTTGCCAAAATCTATACTAACTGGTTGCAAGAAATACTTTGGAGAGCATGACCTATCTGCTAACACAGGCTGATGGAGAGAACTGCTCATGTGAACTGAATTGGTCCTCAAACAGAACTGGTGGTTTGGGATGAGAATACCTTCTCCCTTTGGATATCTAGGAACAAAAATTCAGAACAGAGAAGTCTAGCCCTGATTCCTTGGCTGAAGTTACACAAGTCCACTAAATAAATGAATAAATAAAGCAAAAAGTACATAAATTCCAAGCAAAAACAAACATATAAAACCACAAAAATAGCTTTAATTTTAAACCATAAGACACTACAATGAGTCTTATCTGTATGTGTGCTAATGAAATACACACCCAAGAGTAGATTTATATAAGTAAACTTATATAAATGCATTATATGTATGTATATGTATATATATATAATACATATATAATATATATATTATATATATTTCTAGGAAGATTGAGAGTTAGGTAAGGGGAAAAGATCAATATAAACAACTAGAAAGAGTGGCACTTATGGAGCAAAACAAAAATTTTAGTAGAAAAGAAATGAAACATCAAAGTGATACAATCAGAGCATAAAAAGTAATGCATTGGCAGGCACTGGTGGAGCAGCAGTTAGGTAAATTGCCTCCGAAGGAACTCAAGCCACATACCCCTGGGTTCAAGTACCAGGTTCAGGGGAAAACAACCATTGTGAACAACTAAATACAAATAAAATAAAGATGCTTCTTCCTCTAATTTCTTCCCACCTGTCTACCTAATCACCTTCGTTCCTGTCTGCACCTTTCTTTTCTTAAAAAAGAAGACACGTAAGTTGAAATCAAAATAATTTTCAAATATAAATAAATATTTACTAAATAAGGGAGGAATAGAAGGAAAAACCTTTGGTGAGAAAAAATTAAAATTTGTGGATATAAAATAGCAAAAAGGTCACAATATAAGGTTTTATAGTATTTTAGAAGAAAATAATAAAGACATAAATGAAGATTTGTGGGACACCCTGGTGGAGTAGTGGTAAGGTAAATTGCCTCCAAAAGAGTGCAGGCCACACACCCCTGGCTTTAAGGCCCAATCCAGGGAGAGCAAACAACATGAACTACTAAACAAAATAAATAAAATGCTGCTTCTCCTCTCTTTTCCTGCCTGTTTGCCTGCTCAACTTCATTCCTGCCTGTGCCTTTCCTTAAAAAAACAAGATCAAAAAAACAAAAACAAAAAAACCTGTAGGACGAATCACATCAAGAAAATTAATCATTAAAATAATAAAATATTATAATCAGAGAAGGAAAAAACAGGAAAAATATTATTAAACATTTAATATTTGCTATTACAAATAATACTTTACTAACCTGAAAAATAATTTGAGATTCAAACAATTTGAGATTCAAATTTCCACAGTGAAATGTTTTACTGATACTGTATCAGGAAATTTAGTGGTCTACTTCCTAAATATACTTTCAAAACTCAAGAATAAAGAGAAACGCTTACAAACTTACTATAGAAATAACAGGTAACTTCTAAAGAAATAAGAAATCTAAAACATGAAAATCTTATCTGTTGCACTGCAAGCTAGAAAATGACAAAATAATAACTAAAGATTATATAAAAAACGAAATATAATCTAAAAAGACCCCATAAAAGGTGTCATTCTTCTTTGAGGAGGAAACAGAGAAGAAAAGAACATACTGAAACGCTCTCTGAGAAAGACACAAAAATGTGGCAAGCTCTTGTGGCTCAGGCGGTAAGCTGACACCTGGGGCGTAGACCATGTGAAGTCTACCCTTCCTTATTTTTTTAAAGATAACAAATTTATACTTCATGTAAAATGTATTCTAATATATGGACACTACATATAAGCTATATACTGAAATACAATTTGTTTTTGACTTGTATACATTGTCAAATATAAATGTATGATGAAAATATAACTTGGATTTTTTGGCAAGTGTCGAAAAATTTTCTTGAAACAGAGATGGAATATTTTATAGCTAGGACTAAATCATTCTAAACTTTGTCATTGAAACTTACATTAGAGTAGGAAGAAGTACAGTTTTCTTTTTAATTCTCAGATTGTTGGGATAGGTGTAGCAGTACAATGACTCATTTTACAGTAAATGGCACACAGCCATATTTTAATATTGGTGTATTCATGTAGATATGCATATTAATTATAACTTTTTAAACAAGAAAAAATAAGACATATAAATTAAAAGAAAGAAAATATAATGTGAAAAATACCAAAAAAAGAACAAAATTAAAAATAAGAAATAATAAATCTAAGTGATTTTATCATAACTGAAACAGAGGAACTAATCTGTTTATCTATTTTTTACAAATTATCAATTGACAATTATCATGTCATAAGAACAATGACATTGATTTGTAAGTAGGCTCTGATTAGACCTTGTGTAGGACAGATGATTCAGCAGAAATATAATGCAAAAAACATGATGGACTGCAAAACAGCAAGAAAAAACTTATAATAAGAATCCTGGAATTCCGATATGCTCATCCCACTACTTCAAATAAAAGGCTGCAAGCATGTGGTTCTGGTTGCTTCTGATTTGGTGAAACTTAGTCAATGCACACAGCATAAATATTGAGTTTTTACTCTGACTTCTAGGGCAATCACGGCAATACTAGAAAGAGCACTCTGCATTCCTTCATTTGTGTTTCTTTTTGTGTGCACATATCATTATGCTGTCTACTTGTTAGTTGAGGACAGACCAACTGGAAACTAAACTTGGTAATATTCAAGATTTTATTTCTATTAATTTTCAACCAGCTTTTTACTTAGCCTAGATAGAGTTTCAATTCTCTCCTGTTTCCATATGACAAAAACTAGCGTTTGTAATGGTTGTCTTTAAAAGTTCGTACTTGTTTGAATTTACTCAAATGTTCACCAACTAGATTCTCACCATTACTTCCTCATTATATTTGTGTATGTCTAAATTCCCTTCATATCTTCCTGAAGTACACTGTGTTAGGCAGCACTTTGTACACCACTGCTGCATAACAAAAAAATTCAATAGCTTGTAACTGCAAATATTTACTTTTCTAAATCATGACTCTATGGGGACAATTGGGACATTTTTGTTCTAGGGTATAAAATAGAATGAATTTGGTTCTAAGCATTTGATTAAGTTCAACTCTGTTTCATGGTTACAATTTCTGCACCCAGCCTAAAGGACCATTAGGTATTTGGGAGTTATATTCTTCATGATGCACAAGAAGACCAAGGAAGTACATTTATAAATATTTCAAGCCTCTGCTTCTTTTACATCACTTACTTTGATCAAAGAAAGTCACATGATCAAGTGAAAAATTCACAGGTAGAAAAGTATGTGCCCCTTACAGTTAGGGCGAGCATATATCCTAAAGATAAAAATGAGACCTCGGTGTAGCAAAAACAGAGAAGAGTTATGTGCTGAGATTAAGGGCAGGCAAGGCAGCAGAGCAATCCGAGCAGGAGAACAGCCAAGTAGGCAATAAAAGTGTTACGTGATGTGAATCAGTGATCACACAGTAATGACATGTGGTCTGATAGGACTTCATACAAATGGCTAGGAGGATCAGGGCAAGGAATTTTGTTACCTTGGGTGAAAACCAAATTCGGTACCCCTATAAGCCTTGCTCTAAAACACAGGCTGCTTTAACCACCCCAGTGCCAAAAAAATACCCGTAAGTGGTCCAGTGCCAGAAATGCCCACTAATTCTCAATGTGGCACAACTAATCCCCTCGTATTACTCGCCTATGGTTGACTGTGCTCCAGTGTTCTGCTCCCTTTAAAGAAACATTCACGGTGTGCATGGTGACGGTGCATCCTTTTCCCAAATGAGTCCTGCTTCCTCACAGGGACAGGAACAGCAGTGGTGGCTGTCATCTGCCATAACCAGTGCCAGCAAGGACTGTCTTGAACAGGGGCAAAAGGGGCAGGTGAATTGGCCGAGGTCTATTCTGTTGAGGAGGCCCAAAAGCTGCTGCTGCTGCTGTTGCCCCATGTTAAAAATAGCTCTGGTTTATTAAAAACGGGACAAATTTAAGATTTATATTCAAACAATAGGGTGGATGAGAAACAAAAAATAAAAGGTACCACTCTATTTAAAATGGTACCTATGGTCAGCCTACCTATAATAGGAGGAGCTGCATTTAATGTTATAGCAGAAAGGATGAAAGAGTTGTTAATAATAGTAAATAAACCTACCACACATATTTAGTATTAAAAGAAAGTTCTAAGAGAAGGGAGGGAGGGAGAGAGAGGAAGGAAGGAAAGAAAAGAGGAGGAAGTACTTTTACTTATTCTTGATTGTCCCCGACTCCCCACACCCAGCCAAAGGTCATGTAGTTCTCATTATGACATAATTGTAGAAAATAGGCTAATAGATCATTTCTGTCAGGATGATTATTCTACTTTATTTTATTCCCTTTCCCTCTCCCTTCCCTCTTTTTCTTCTGGATTCTATTCTTCATTTTGAGACATCAGTTATCTTTTATTTATTGTTTTATAAGTAAACTTTCCTTTTTCTTGAAATGCTTTAAGCCTAAAGAGCATGTTTGTTTTCATTTTTTAAGTGTTATGTAGTTCAAGGTACTGCAGATTTGCTTAAATGTATATTAGTTAACTCTCAATGGGTTCTGAAGATAGGCGTCTGTTATCAATGCTTGAAAAACTATAAAAACCAACTGCTTTCAAATTGTGCCTCTTTCATTTTGGTCCCCTCTATTATAGCTATCTGAAATTCTTTTTAGCTAAAATTTTAGAACTTTTCATTTTATCTAATGTCTATACTAACATTTATGTAATTTCCTCAGATTGCCCTGTTCACAATTTTATATATATATATTATATATGTATTATATAATACATATGTGTATATGTGTATCATAAGCATAAATTTATAGTTATTTTTCAGAAAGTCCTATTACTATTACACAGTATCTGTATAGTACCTGGCTCTCTTTTTGTGGTTTAGATATCTTATTTAATTAATTTAAATAATATAAACATTTTTATTTACTATTCCCTTTATTTTTTCAAGATTCAGTTCAAGTTAGGGAAATCTAGTCCTTAGAATTGTGTCTGCTTTCTCTTGCTCCAGGTGGAATACTTCTTGGTGAAAGCATTTGGTGAGTTTAAATTATGAGCACTATTTTTGAGTGGCTTCTTATTTCTGCTTAATTCCCTTATGACTCAAGTGAGAGATGTGATAGTCCAGATAGCATGACACTTGCTTCTGTTTGAGACCTTGGACTTTTACCAAACCCACAAGTCACTTTAAAATTCCTGTCTGAGAATGAAAAGAACTTTACCATTCAGACTGCATCTCCACATCAAATGTAAAACCAGGAGTGGATTTTTGAATTCTCGCAGGAGATTTTTATTTTTCTACTTTGAAACTGGGAAGAATTTAGTCTCTGAATTTCTTTTCAACAGTGCAGGTTTGTTTTTAGTCTAACCTTTTACTGTGAATTCAGATCTCAGAGGGTCCCAATTCAGGTGATTTAGCTTCCATTCCTCCTACCAGAACTGAGTTGCTCTGAACCACCCAGAATAACTACACTGTGTGAGTGTTCCGCTGTTCAGTCCAATCTTTCTTTCTAATGAAAGCGCTGAGTGATTTCTTACACGCAAATTTAGCAATGTATTTCACGATTATTTGCTATATTTTATCTTATTTCTAGATATGTGTTAGAATGATTTTCTTATTAATCTTCTGAATGCCTATCAAATAGACAAAATATCTACCAGATATCCAGAGTTGGAAAACATATTAAGTGTAAACTTACTGATCGTGGCAACAAATAATATACTTTACTTATTTTATCCATGAAATACTTCATATATGTCTGTGTATATATGACTACATGTGTATATCAACTTAGAAAAGTTTAATATATGAGATTAATTAGCTACATTACAAGACACATTTCCTTGATCAAGTTAAAAATGAGGAAATATTCAATTAACCACATGGCAAATATTGAAACAAATCCTTCTACATAACAGATCAGAAATGAGTTGTAAATTATCTGGAAGTTAAGTAAAAATAAAAATAAACTTTGTAGTAATACTTTGAAAATATAACAAAACCACTTTTCAATGAAAGGAAAAACTATAGATTTATGTATTTTTAATAATCAGAAAAATAAACTGGAAGTTTATGAGTTGAATATTTAATAAAATGATAAAAACAGATTATATAAAATGAAATGTTTAATTACATTAATAATACATAAAGCAAAATATTAAAATTATAAATATTAATATTTTTAAAAGCTAATGAAGTAAATAGATATCCATAAACCTGCTTAAAGAAAAAAAGAAAAATATGAAAAATTTCAAAAGAATAAAATTTACCACAAATGTGAACGCTTGTCAAGAGTAAAAATATTATTTCGACTTATTTTATATAAAAGTATAGTCTATTAAATTGTGCCTAAAGGTGTATTTTGGTTTGTTGTTTTTATTCTTATTCTTGCTGTTGTTATTAAAAAATGTAAAATTATTCAAGAAAGTTTTTAACATGAAGATTACATAGGAACACATCTTACAGATAACAGAACAATTAATACATTCATTACAATGGAACAAAATTATTGTTAAGCAAAAAAAGTATTTAAATAAATATTTTAGATTATTGAAACTTGTAATATGGTAAATATGTCTGTACAGAGGGTCCTCATATAACTAATTTTTTAAAAATTGCATATTTAATAATTACTTATATTAATTGTAGTATATAAATAATTTACAGAGAGTGCTTTTATTTATTCCTTGAAACCTCCCAAGAATTGATTGTTTCCACCTTTAAAGTGAAAAGAGACTCAGACCATTCTAATGAATTGTAAAAGATCACACACCAGGTGACCTGTCACCTGAGTTCATGAATTTATTAAGGTGTTACATCTATTGATGCACTTCTGGTTGGTTATCAGTGACAGAACAATTTTAGACTTCACCTTTGTGTCAATTAGTTTTTTTCTTTTATGGATTTAGTAAAATCCTTAATCAGAAGATGATTAAAAATAAAGTTAAAAGAACAAATTTTTAAAGATTTGGGTTGTTAAACCTTTTAAAAGTAACACAGGATACCATGATACATGAAGTAAAATAAACTTATATTTTGAATATCAAAGGATGTACAGAACACTATTAAAAGTAAAAGTATGGACTTAGAAAACTGTTTGCAAGTAAAAAATAGAATAGCCAATATTCTCCTTACATATAAATTCTAAAGTCTTAAGAGAAACTTTCCAGTGGAAACATTAGTAAAATGTATGAGAACTGAGTCCAAAAGGTGAATGTAATTCAGCAATGAACACTTCAACATTTGTTAAGTCTTAATAATACTCAGAAAAATGAAAAAATTCAACTAGATAGTATCTTTCTCATCAGTTTAAACAAACTTGAAAATAAAAATTAAGGACACCACTGTGGGCATATAGGCACTCTCATATACATTGCTGATAGGAACAAGTACCTTAGGAAAAGGAAAAAGCAAAATAGTTGGTAATAAAAAAAATCTGTCTATACTACATACTCTATACTATGAGCTTCCATATTTCAAAATCTATCCTATGTTTTTAAATGCTGAGATATAAATACCGACACACAGGAATGATTATTAAACCATTACTTATATTGGCAAGTATCTAAAGCAAATACTTTTATTAATATGAAAATAACTATTAGCAAAGGTATGTCATAAAATTATATGTAACTATTAAAATGAGTGTTTATGGACTTTTCATAGGGGATACTCATGACAAACTGAAGGTCAAAAGCTTCAAGTCATGAAACAATTAAAGAAAACTCTTCAGACACAATTTGCTAACAAGCTTTATCAAAGATCAGGTGGAACTGAGGCAGGACAATGTGTTACTCAATAAAGGTGGACTATAGCAACCTCCTCCATATTCTGCATACAACTCCCCACTTTCCCTGTGAAGAGCTTTGTCCTTGTCAGGAATTGAAGAGATGGCTTTTGGGAAAGGAGCCACCATTCTACTCGGATGGTTTTAACCTCTGAAAACAAGGTAATTCTTTCACCAACCCTTACAGTATGTGTGTGTTTGTGTGTGTGTGTGTGTGTGTGTGTGTGTGTGTGTATGTGTGTATTTGGCTTGAAAATGAACATGAGCAAACAAACTTCTGCAGGTAAGAGACTTTGGTGCTCAACATGGGCTAGTGGAGATCCCCTAATCATGGTGGAACCCCTTGGTGCTTCTGGTTAGCAGCCCAGGATGGACAACAGATGGGGATTCGTTGCAGCAGCCAAGAACCTTTTCTTAGGGAATTCCTCTCCTCTATTGACCTGTAGGGCATCAGTTGTCTACAATGTCTAGAATGGTTAGTGCCAGAAAGATAGCATTTTGTAGGAAGTCACAGGCTCCAAAACCAGGTAAGATACCTGGTCTGTACACACCAGAGGCCTCTACTTCCACAATATGGGGGCAGCATTTGCCCATTCATGGTACATAAATATGCTCATTTAGGTGGGAAGTATGGCCATTCTATACAAACTCTGAAAGATATTTGGGCACACATTTATATTTGGTATTTGGTGACTCTTGCCTGTAAAGTCATGGACTCTAGCACTGGGTGTGTCACACCAGTCTGTGGTCACTGGGAAACTTCTGTCTCTACCTTTTGGGGCTTTTGTCACTTGGACCCTATAAAAGTCATTTGCAGTACCAGTTGTTGGTTTAAGTTTAGATACTAAGGACAAGTATTCCCAACCTCCTGAAGAGAAAGATTTGTTTTGGGGGAGAATTTCACTGATCTAGCTATCTGGTTGCTTTTTGAGCTATGAAGGACTGCGGGCTAGAGGTTCACCCCAGGAATCCCTGGTCTTGGATTTAGACATCCCTAAATTTATGTTTGCTTTATTGAAGATTGAATTTGGCTAAGATGTCTCTTGTATTGAGTTTGAGTGTTTTTGTTGTGAGCACAAGTTTTTACCTTTGTTGCTGTTTATCTTACATATATGTGTAAGTCCAGTGCCTTTCTTTAACCTCTCCAGTCAACTGTGACTTCTGGATATGAGGCCAAGGTACAATTGACAGTGAGGAACCAAATGTATTGATACCAAAATTGCTCAAGGAGGCTAAAAGACATTGTCAGTGACAGAGGTGATCAAACAGAAGTAGCAAAAGCCTTTTCTCACTACTGGAATGCCAATTAGAAGATGTAAGTATGAAACATAATTTGTTCTAATGTGTAATCAGTATTACATTTTACTAGGCACATGGTTAAATTTTAAATGCCCTATTTCTGTGTGTCTCAATATGTGCTATGAATTGTGTATGGTATTGCTGAGTACTTTCTCCAGTTCAAAATGATCTAGAAAACATTTCAGGAAAAAAAAGTTGGACTAAATATTCTGACACGTCTTTAAAGTTCTAACAATGGGTGTAACATTTTTATTCTGATGAACTCATGCTATCTAACAAGAAGGTATATAGATAGAGATAAGATATACATGCATATAATTGATTTGGTCTCAGGAAAACTTTGTAGTAGATAATAGCAGGATCAAAATAAAACTATTTTAACTAAACCTGCACCACCAAATCTAACTAAAACTCAGGAATGTTAATTTAGAGCTTCCTGGTCAGGAAAATTGCTTAAAGTGGTAAATGGTTTTTAAAAAATGATACAGATATCACTGGCAATAGTTTTCATTAGTCTCCCAAATATGTTTGGTAACTTGAAACGAGATTTGCTAAGTTATAGCAAATAATGGGAATTCATCAAATATCTAAAATATACCTCTGAAACATCAATAACTGAATTTAGGTCAACTTTTAACAGAGAAATTAAGAATTTAAGTCTATAAGCACAGTGTATAACCTTGAGAAAACATGTTATTATGAAGCATATGTCATTTCAATGAATCTTTTGATCTCTAAGAATACTGATGAATTAGACTGCTTTTACATTACTTAAAATTAAGAATTCTCATTAATGTAAGACATTAAAGCTAATAAAAATTTCACAGGGGAGAAAAATATATCTTCAAAAAAAATCATTTTTTTGTGCCCTTATGGAACAGTGGTTTGGTCAATCACCTCCAAAGGAATGCAAGGCCACATACCCTTGGGTTCGAGAGTCCTGGGTCCAGGGGAAGACAACCATGTTGAACAATTCAATAAAAGTGAATAAAAATGCTTCTTCTCTCTCTTTCTGCTGCCTGCCTACTTGCCTTCATTCCACCTGAAACTTTCCTTTAAAAAAAAAATTCATTTCACCAATGGGACTCTGAGGACTGGATAGAAGCAGACATCTCACAAGGAATTCACATATGTAAAGGAAAAACCTCTTTAGATATCTGGAAGACAATCTCTTAAATCTATTCTTGAAGAAAGCAGAACTTTAATCTATATGAAGTTCTTAACTTTGTTTATGACGCTTTTCCTACCTCGTGTCTAGCCTTCCTTCCACCTCCCAAATTTCTACAGGACTCAGAAATGGGAAATTTTTGTTTTGTTCTGATAATATTAAGGGAAATATCTCTATACGGTAAAAGTAAAATGTATGTTCTGTCAAAAAGGAAGGTAAAAATAAAGGAAATGCATTTTTGAGGCAAAAGAAAATTTTTGTCTTAAGATAAAAGTGGTTATTTGAGAAATACAAGAAAGAAAGGGAAAATAAATGTGGTAATTTGTGAAAGAGGAACTTAAGAAAAAACTTTGTAAATGAATTTGTTTAATTGAATCTAAATTTTTTAAATTGAATCTTAGTAATGTACTTATGAAAAACAAGACTTTACTTACTCTTAAATCATGTTTAGTTTTTCATAACATATGATCTATTTTTAAAATAGTGCCCTGAATAAAACCCTTTAATACCCTGGAAGAACTTCTCAAATTCTAAATAGCAGTTTTTTTCTTAAGAAAAATATGGGAATTCTAAATAGCAAAGTCAAATTCTAAATAGCAGTTTTTTTCTTAAGAAAAATATAGGAAATCTTAGAGAACTCCTGAGATATTACTTATAAAGGAATTATTCTTTTTGTAGAAGGAGACATATTAAACACAATAGACTCAGTTGGTATGGTAAAATCTTATGGGACACATCAAAATACAGGTTAATGCTTATCTTTTTTAGAATGTGTTTATGTTGAGGTCTGATAATTAATGTATATGTGAAAGGAATTATATAAAATTCCTATAAAGCCTAACATGTTTACTTGCCATCCAGGTTGTTATTTTAAAATGTTGTATGCCACAAAAATCAAGCAAATTTGTTCTGTTATCAGATCAGTATGGTCATTTTGTTATTTCTGTTTATTGTTAAAGCTATAACAATAGCAAACAATGACAGGAATATTGCATCAAAATAAGTAAGGTCCAAACTGACCAGATATATTTGGACTCTACTAAGTAATACATTGAGGACTTATTGCTGCAGTCTTAAAAAATGATTGCCTTGTTTTTCTAAATTAAATTTTTTTTTCTCCCCTTCTTAAGCTGACAACTACAATATTCTGGCAAATTATACCTTTGGGGAGCAGAACTGAACATTTACCTTTCTCTCTGCCTAATGCCATTAGAATGTAAAATTTAGTAAATATTCTTATTTCTCATGGCAATATGTTTATCTGCATAAATCTAATAAGTTTTTTTTTCTCCACTAGAAATCAGAGACTTTAAGTAGAATGTCATGTTTGAGATATGTCAGAGGCAACTTTAAGGAACTCAGATTAATCTCATGGAGCCAAAAGAAAAAAATCAGTCTAATATTTTACTCACAGGGTTACAGATGGCTTATCAGAAGGGAGAAGAAGGTCACCCCTTAAATTAACCCAAACTTACAGGTCTTACAGGTGGGATCTAAAGATGTTGGCATGGCATCTGGGCCCTGAGAGGTCATACTACTCCAACTCATTTCCTTTGCTGGAAAATTTCAGCAAAACAAGCTAAATTACTGTGCTTATGCAAATAATGGGCCATATTTATTGGAGTTATACTTACTTTATAAACAAAATAATTTTATTACAACTGCTTGGTAAAATTATAGTATAGGTGGAGAGAAAATAAATGTTTCAGAAATACTTTTATGAATATTAGAGTCTAGCCAGATTATCTTCCCAAATTTCATTGGATAGTTAGGATGTCTCTTTGGAATAACATTTTTCTCTCCTAACTTAGGGAAAACTTTATCTAATCTTATACTTATTTTTCAAATGCTATACCTTTATAAACATTGTAAATAGGGAAAACTTAACCATGATACTCAAAGAGCATGAAGTATGTGCAATATGTCCCTGGACCACATGAGTATTTCCAATCATAAGTGGAAAAATTTCATTCCTCCATCATCCCTTAAATATGTCTCAGTTCGGCAGAAAGTAGTCAGAATGACGATGGTATCCCTATTTTCATAAAGAGGAAAAGTAATAATTAACAGTGGGGAAATGAAGGAGACCAAGAGCTTTAAGCTATGAAATAACTAAGAATTTTTTTTCTCTTAAGACACGATTCGCTTAACAAACTTTATCAGTGATGCAGGCAGAACTGAAGAGTAGAGTAACTTAATGAAGGTGGACGCTTATAACCCACTCCACACCCTACATACAATACTCCAGCTGCTTCTGTTAAAAGCTCTGTCTATGCTACGGGTTACTGAGATGTCTTTTGGGAACAGGAGTTGATCATTATTCACAAATGGTTAACCTTGGAAAAAAACAATTCTTTCTTTCTCCAGCGCCTCCACCTTCTGTGGATTTGGCTTGTAACACAAAAGGTCGAAAGCAAACAGACACTTTCCAGTAACAAAACCATTCAATGAAGAGTAGATTAGATTGTATTAAAAAATTTACATATGCATATAACATATGTGTGTTGTGCATATACAGTATACATAAATACATACTTTGTACACTCTTAATGTATCTTACTTCAGGCTAAAATTATTATCTAAGCAATTAATCTACCAATTAGGGTGACCAAATATATGGAGGTAGATATAGGGCTATGAAAGTGCAATGCAACGGAAGAGAAAGAAAAATGACCCAGGGTAAAATAATGTCAGCTTCCTCACTGTCATTTTAATTCTGGAATCAGTTAACAAACATATTTAGAATGCAAGGGTTCTGATAATCTGAGTTTCTGATTACATAACATTAGTGCAAAATTCCTTTTTAGCTCTATCTAATAGTGAAAAAAAATATGAGAAATGTATGTGTTTCTTTGTCTTAGAAAGTATAACAGAAAATCTTTGACACCCCTCTATCTCCCATGCCTTAGGCTGCTAAGACACAGAATATGAAAACCATGGACTCGGGTTTGAGACAAGGGCCAGTGGTAGGGGGGATGGGGAGGGGAAAGGAAAACCTTCAACATATGGTTGGTTTCTCAAGATGTTACAGTACTGTGCTTTTGTTTATAGCATTATCTTTCTACAAGATGAAATAATTTGGATTAAATACAAATTACCTCTAATGCCGTAACTGAGGATATATTATGTTTCTTGAATTTTCAGTGGAGTTCAGAGAGTTAAACTCAGAGTTGATTGTCAATGTAGTTACACAATCACAACTGCAGAGCTTTAAAAAAATCTAATGATTAAGCATTGGTCTTTTTCTCATGAATTAGATAAAGTTCAGATATGCAGAATCCTAGTAATGTATGTGTTTCAAAACTCTCCAGAGATTCAGATATGTTTTCTTTATTAAGAACAGCCCATCTTTTTAAGTACTTCCCATTTATACAAAATTAGGTCCCAGAGGTGCTGCAAATGAAACTAGAGTTGTTTCCTGCTCTCAATCCATTTAGTTATTTCAATAATTTATTCTTGTACCTCACTTTTATTTGAATCTTCATGTATCTAGGTTTTCAGTTTTATGAATTAGTAAATTAATGTTGTTTTCTAAGTAGTGCTTTCAGTGGTGTAGCGTCTACATTTCCAGGTGAATGTGAACAACCCCATCCTGCATGTTCTGTCTTAGCTTGAATTATTACCTAGCTTCTTATCACATTCATCTCACCCTCACTTTTCCCTGCCTCCTCCCTATGCCCCTTTTTCTCTCCCCACCCCTTCCCTTTCTATCTTCTGAGATATTATACAAAACACAGTATATTGCCTTCTCCAATTCTTCCATTCTCAAACCCCACTTTAGATGGTTAGCTCCTGCTGCCAGTATTTATCTCCAATCAAATGTTACTTCCATGAGGATGCTTTCCCTGACTCTTAAATTAGATCCTATTGCTTCTCATCATGATTTTACCATTGCCTCATCCATTGCATTATCAGTGACACAGGTCATAAATTTGATACCTATTATACAGTGATTTCATGGGTTATTTTATAGTTAACTAGTTACTTCTTTCATATCAGTCAAAAACAGTAAAACATTTCCAAATGCATTTTAATATTAAGAAGATATTCTATGAAGTTTTCATACCTTAACATAGTAAGTAAGTTGATATATATTTTAACTGACAAGTAGGTATGTCAGAAGATTGATGGTGATTTCTAGGGATATAAAACTGAAGTATCAGCAACAAATTTACCTGCACTGTGTGCCCCTGCCCAGTTCAACATGGCCCTAATCTGCCTTTTCAGGCTTCCAAAGAAATGTTTAAATTTATGTTCTTTGTGTCCCTAACAATTTGCACTAATTTTAATTTCTGATGCCTAAGCATGCCTTTTGCTTTTCTCCTTTAGGACATGTACCCATCTACATCTAGTTCAAAACGACTGGGGTGTCTTCTGCACAAACCTCCTCTCAATCTCTGATACCAATTCTCTGCTTTTGCGTATCAATATCTTTGTTAAGATCAAAGACAACCCTGGGTCCTTTTCATCTCTCTATATATCTCTATGTTCAATTGGATTGCTGAAATTTGGAAAATTAATCCCTTTAAGTTACACTCCACATGAGTAGCATTCATTATTTTGTTTTCTGATTGCTTACAATATGTTGAATTATAAAAAATAGTTCACTTGCTTCCTCATTCCCCTGCATAACCTAGCACAGTGCCCAGCACTAATAGCACCATGCTTGGCATTAAATGCAACTATTTCCTATGCAAATAATCCTATCCCGAATACAGAAGAAATTATCTTGTTTTATAGACAGTGTGGTGAAAACAGGAATTATGTTTAGGAAATCATCACATTCTTTCAGAGTGCCAATGCCTGTTGGGACCTATAGCGTTAATGCCTACATAAAGAATCAATATCCTAGTTAACTCCACAGAGATGCAACGAAAACTACTAGTGCAAGGAGTTGAATGGCAAAATCAAAGTAAGTATAATTAGCTTCAATAGTTCTCTCTCTCATTCTTTCTCTTTCTATCCCATCCCAATCTTGCCATTCACACTCACACACACACACACGCACTGACCCGCACTCACCCTGCACATAAAGAAGTCAAAAATTACCATTAAGTGTCCTTAAAATGTATATAATTTCTTTGCACTTTGGCAAAAACTTTTGAGATTGCTGAGAAAATTCCCCCACTAACGGTAATATCTGCTTTTTCCTGAAGAACACATAAGTAAGGATTATAATGCTAATCAAATTATCATGACAAAATGGATACCAGAAATATTTATGACCAAACAAAATTTCCAGTTGAAGAATTATAATTTATTGGCTGTGACTACAAAGCCAAAATACCTGTTTAAATGTGAAAATAAGTCTAATTAGTTAAATGTGTTTTTCTCAGGATGTATACAATTGGTTTAGTTTTAGTTAAAATGACCTTCTTGACATCAAGCAAAAACACTAAATATCATAAAATAAAACAAAAATTTCAAGTTAAAAAATAGCTTTGAAAGAACAAAGTGTTAAATGGCAATGACTTAGAATCAGAGATTAGTCAAAATTTTAAATGAACAGTTTACAGCAAATGTAACGTATAGTAACTGACAAAGATGAACAATTTCACAGAAAGATTATTACTTATGGAAAATGGAAAATGTTTTATTTTTTTCTAAAACTTGAAATGTTTAAAGATATAACTCATACATGAGTCCTCTGCATAATGATTAATTATCTAGGCATAATATTGACCCAATTGGATTTTCCAGTATTCAACTTTCACATTGTCTCTGACAGTATGTTCTAAATCTTCTCTATCTTACAGCCTAAAGTCATGTTTATCATTTCATTTTGTAGAAATAAGCAAACAATATCTGAAACACAGAAATCACTACATATTTGGGGGCTAACAAAAATTGACGAGCAGAATTCTGAAGGAAACAGCATTACTCCTAGATTTTCTAAATTCTCTTAATTTTTGAATTCATGGAGAACAGCCTGATTCTGTCATTGTCTCTTCTAATATGTATGTTTGAGAAAAGAAAACCCTGGTTGTTGATTTTTCAAAAAAGATGTTTTATAAGATATAATATCTTTCTGTTACTCATCAAAGTGCTAGTAAGTAGGTTTAAAATAAAGAATATTCTCTGAGTCAGAGATCTGAGGTTAAGGCTTAGACTGGTCTTTTATCAGTTTCTTCACCTTGGGAAAATCAATAACCTTTTATTTAAATTTGTTTCTTTAAAGTGTGACTAATGATTCTTTTGCAATAATATTATTATTAAGATAACATGCAATGGAAGCTAGAATTATGCTGACACATAGGAGGTGATTTAAAAATAGATTTTTAAGTATTTTCAAGAAGTGTTGAAAGAGTTTTACCCAACATTAGAATGATCAATAGAGCTGCCTGTGAACCTGCGTTGTTTGAAACAATGTTGACACTCCACCTAGATTCAGAGATTTGCATGTGTTCAAGGAGTGTGGCAAAATACATGCAATATATATGCGTTTTTGTTGAAAAAGTTGCTCGAAAACACCATAATTAGCATTAAGTTCTCTTCACTTTGAGTTTTGTTGACATTCAGGATATTTTTGTTGAGACAGAGATTTTATCAATGTAATTGAAAATGATGATATGTAAAAAATAGTCGATACTGTGCTACTGAAGACCAACCAAAATAGAACAGTGTATCTACCATAAATGGAGTTTAAATTTTTTTTAGAGCTAGTATTGCTACACATCTTGGTAAAAGAAAGTTATCTTTAAAGTTATTTAATTCAGCTATTTACTTGAAGAAATATTTGGATCAATGTGCTTGATATAAATCAGGAAATGGACCAGATTCTGAAATGAGTTATGTACTGATAGTTGTGCTCGGATGTGAATAAGGACAAAATAAATAACGTGTTTTTTCTTTTCATGTCAGTTTTGTAATTGGACTGATTCATTCTTAATATGTACTTTCCTTTGCATCTGTACACTAATTAAAAAATTTTAAGACAGGCATGAGTTTAATTAATAAGGCTGAAACTAGTATTTATATCTTAAATGGTTCCTGGAATGTTATATCTTCAGAGGCTGGAGGCAATGTAATATTAATTCAACAAATATTTATTTGTACCTCCTATGTCTGAGGCACTGTTCTGTGTATTTGAAATGAAACAATAAATAAAATAGAGAGTTTCACTGAGGAACTTGCATCTCTTGGAGAGAGGGGAAAATAATAAAATTAAATACAATAGGAAACTAAATTATGTACTGTATTAGAAGATGGTAATGGCTATAAAAACAAAAGAAAAAAGAAGAGATGAGAGTAAACAGTAAATTTTGATATTAAGTCATCATATTAAACTTCATTAAATGAGAGATTTGAAGGAAAACTGAATAGATAGAGAAAACTATACATTTTCTGTATCTAATCAAACTCTCCAACTGGCACAATTTGGAACAAGAGGCTTATACCTACAACAACCTGGCCTTACGGGATACACTGGAACAAGAGTGAATGTAGAGGGAGCAGTAGAAGATAAAGTCAAAGAGGGCATGAAGTCAGGTCCTAATGGGCCTTTACCGATTTATGGACTTTGACAGGGGCAAAATCTTGAGCAGAGTCATGACATGATATGTCATGGTAGTGAAAGGGGCATTTCTTTTCTGTGTTTAGAATAATATAGAAAGAACTACGAGTAAAAAGTTTAGAATAGTTAGGCTACTGTAAAGATCCAAGCAAGAGATTATGGTGGTTTCAGTTATAGCAGAAGAAATGGCAATGAATTAATGGATACTGCACATATTTTTAAGTCAAAATCAACAGAAGTTAGACATTTAACATGAAATGTGGAAAATAAATCAAAGACAATTTTTATTTTTGATTCAACCTAACCTCTTAGAAAAACTGAAGTGTCTTTTCCTCATACAAGGGTAGGTTATAGGTAAAAGAAGTTTTTTTGGGCAGAAGATAAGTTCAGTTTTGGACTGATTTTTAATTAGTTATTCAAAAGGAGCTGTTGAGGAAGCACTGGCTATATAAGCGTGAAATTTTGGAGGAAAATCTGAACCGAGAATAATTTGGAAAAAACTGATGTACAGAGAATATGAAAGTTATGAGTTTGGATGAGTCCCTCGAGAGGCAGAAAAGGTAGCAAAGGTAGAAAAATTCTAAAGACTGATTCAAAGAACATTATACAAAGTCAACTAAAGCCATCTCCTGCTTGATGGAAAGAGAATATTTTGCAAAGTGTAAAGTATTTATCATTTGAAAATGATATAGATTTTTTTTAAAATGCAGCTATAAGTTGGCTAAATATCCTTTCATGGGAAAGACTGTCTTTTGTTGTGAGCTGATATACTTTCTTTACTGGTAAAAATAAGTCTTCTTTTATAAAGGGATGCTATTAATCAATAGAAATTATCTTAACGTAAAAATATTTCTCTATGTAGAATATATATCCCTATGTAGAAATCTTATTAGTTTGGAAATCTGAATGTCTATAAACCACTTTATACTGCTTATTTATTATTCGCTACTCACATGCAAGCACACAAACATATATAGTTTGGGGTAAATAAACAGAGTTATAAGTGAGGGATAAACCTCAATAGAACTATATACTCTCCCGAGTTACCTCAGACAACTTTTTTAGCTTCCTCAAGCCTGAGTATAAAATGAGTGTAATAAGTAATCTTCAGATTTTTAATGACAATTTGTATTAGTGGATGCTGAATTACTGAGAGACTACTTTTGTTTTTGTTCTTGTTTTATCAAGTTCTTCATCCTTGCTTCATGACTCTATATCCAATCTCTATTCCCAATTTTTATCTGGTGTACATAGTTGTGATCTTTGTAATCATTTTATAAATGTGTGTGTATATGCATACATATGTATGCATGTATATTATATATGTATATATAGATACATATATGCACGTCAGGGTCATTTTTGATAAAACTTTTTCTTTAAATAAATACAGGATTTACTTTTCCCCAGCTCAAACTGAAATAAACAGTAAAATATATCACTGTCAGCAGTTGTGTTTAATGTCAGTATAGATGGTCTCCACAAATGTATGTTTTTCCCAAAAATTGACTCCATACTTTATTGCCTCACATCAATTCTCTGCTGAAAATTATCATAATAAAGTGATCTGGAAAAATATAATCCACAATCCTTGAGAATATTATATAATTCAAAAGTACAGTACTTTGGATGATGCACAAAGAGGATATTAATATTCTCTTAGATGACATTGACTGTCAGAGATTTTCTGGATAACTAGCAGTGAGATTATTGCTTGGCTGCATTGAAGTTCCTCTCAATAAAAAAAAAAAAAATTCAAGAAGGAAATACAAGAATTTAGAGACCACCCCTCATCTAGTCTTAATGTGTCCTGTCATTCTCACAGCGGGAATGCCAACACTGCCTACCACAACAAATTGATCTGAAGATTTGTCCCGCAGAGAAAAGACTGTGAGGCAGGTACTGCTCAGTCAATACATTTCCTGAGTAGCTCATTGTGCTTCAAGATTCTCATTTTTTTTTTCTGAAAATGTGGTTACTCTGTAGTGTTCTTCCTTTCTAAAAAGATTTTCCTGAGATGGAAAAAAATATATAAGCAAACAATTGCTGTCTCCATTAATTTAATCATACATTCATTCAGTCAATAAATATTTCTAAGCACTTGCTTTGTATGAGGGACCGTGCCACGGGCAAGGGAGACAAATCAAATAAGATGTGAACTTTAAGCATATTTATTGTCTATTGGAGAACTTAGAAGAATCTGAGAATTGAGGAAGTACAAAAAGCATCAAATCAAGTGAGATTCCATTTTAGGAGACATCATCTAAAAATGAACCCAAAGATAAAAAGGAAGTTGATCAGGTTTAGGATTAAGCAAGGTGAATAGTTAGTTTAGACATAAGAGGTACAGGCATGAAGACAGAAAGATCATGTTATGTCACATTCACTGATTATGGGGGCTCGTCAAATTTTATTGGTGCTGATTTCCCCAGTGTTTACCAATATAGGCAAACTACAAAAAAACTGCTGCTGGTACAGGTGTGGGGATGGTATATATTGTGGGCCCTTTTTCTGTTTTCATCATGCTCTTTCTTTGCAATCCTGGTTTCCATTCTACTATTATTATGCAAATTCTTTCCTTTTCTTGCTGTTTCAGAGAGATGACTTATGAAAATATTTGTTTGGTTTCATATTGAGGTTCTATCAAAATCACTGTAATTTAGTTCACCTCTCAGCTGCTATAGGTTTCTCTGAGGCATTGTAGCCCACAGAAAAATCTTTCTCTGTTCAGGCTTCCATGACAACCCACTTAAGTAAAAATCTCAATTCAATGACCTTTAGGACTAGAAAAGAGATATTCTAATCATTTTCAACAGGTCTCTAGTTTTTCCTGTATCTGAGAAATAACTAAAATATTTTAAAAGCTATTCATATTCATTAGCAGGGCATTACCTTTTCAGTTTTGCATCCAATTGTAAATATATGTCAATGCATAACATAATCAGAACATGAAGTTATCCAGCGTACTGCCATTTTCTGGAAATAAGTGTAAACTTTCAGCTTTCAGTCTAGGGCAGTAACTTGCAACAGTATGTACAGATCTCTAATTCTAAAGAATTAGAGTGACCTGTATTAATTGGAAATGATAAAATTATGACTGTTATGATGGTTTATAATCTCAGGAATCTCCAATAACAAAACAAGTCAACCAATTTTTTACCATGGGATTTCACCAGGTGCACAGTGGTAGCAAGGGAAATGACGCAAGCTGTGAGGATAGAAAAATTGAGATATGCTTCAAAAAACAGAAACTTAATCAACTATGAAGCATAATCCTGCTGATTGATGGGAGCAAGAATAAAGGGCACAGATATAATTTTAAATGTGCCAGGTGTTCCTGAGTGCATCACAGAAAAAAGAAAAATGAGGGTAGTCCTGGAAAGCAAAGGGAATTTCCAGAAAGTTTAAAAGCTGTTGTCTGTGATGTAAAGGCGAGACTGCTAGAGTGAAATTGATCACTGCTTTTGGAAGATTAGAAAAGTGATAATTGGATTGTAAAGTATAAAAATGTCAGAAAAATTTCACCAGTGCTCACAACTCAAGATAATATAGATAAGAAGTTTTAATACCTCCTTTAATAACTCCTTTTAGAATATTTGAAACAGAGATGCACTATATCTATCTAATGGCACAAAAAAAATTCAAAATGAAGATCAACTGCAGATAAAAGTGACTCAATTCCTTTCTTTAGCAGCTTGATAAAGAAAGGAACATGCTGCTTTCTGGGGGAAATTTTCATTCATTTTAGTTTCTACTAATTTTTAAAAATGAAATGATGAATTTCAAAAAGTAAAAATCTTTTGAGTTACATAGATAAAAAATAATCCATATGGTCATATCCAAAGATGACCCATATATCAGAATTAGCAGAAAAAGAATATAAAATAAATGTGATTAATATAATAAAGCATTTAGTTGACTAATGAATAAACTGATGAATAATTTCAACAGAGAAGGATAAATAATATAAAAAACATCAATAGAAACAGAAGAAATGAAAAATATAATATCAGAAGTGAACAGCTCATTTGACGCAGCAGAAGAAAAGATAGGTGAACTTTGAAGATGGATCAATAATAAACAACCTAAAATGAAATGTATAAACACATCAAAAAGTCATCCAAATCAATGTAAATCCAAAACAAATCCTAAACCAATATGTATAATGAGGGTCCCAGAGAGAGGAGAGATTATTATGCAGAAGAAATATTCAAGGAAACAATGGTTGAAAAGCTTGCATATTAAATGAAAAACATCAATCCACAGGTCCAAGTATCTCAGATAACACAGTGTAAGGTAAATACAAAGAAGACTTCACTGTACTTCATAGTCAAAATACTGAAAAGCAGAAAATAAAGAGACAAATTTTGAATAAATAGAGAAAATGGGCACATTTACCCTATCATCATCGCCATTGGCATCATCGTCATATCATCATCATCATCATGAAGAAGAGGAGAAATTTTCCATAATATCATAGAGATCAGAAGTCATTGGAATGATACCTCTTTAAAGCCATGAAAGAAAAATATACTCAATCCAATGTGATTAACTAGAAAAAATACTTAACAAAATAAAGAAAAAATAAAATTATATATTAAATGACAAAGATAAATTTTTAACTCCATGAAACCTTCATTGTAAGAATCCCTAAGGATAGAACTTTGGGAGAACTGAAGAGTATCCAAAAGGTAAATATATGTGGAAGGAAGTACAAAATAGACATTTTAGGATAGAAAAAAATACTTTCTGAAGAATATTTTGACATTTTAAGGTAGAAACAATAACATTTTTATGTGATCATTATGCAGAAATAAAATATATCAAAATAAATGTAATAGTGTTATTGAGATTTTCTTATATTATGAAGTTATATAACATTATTAGAAGTTAGACTGTGATAAATTAAAGATTCCTATTGCAATTTTAAGAGCAATGATAAAAATAGTACAGAGATATATTTAAAGCATATGATAAAAAGAAAAATAAACCCCCGAACAGAAGCAGGAATTGAGCAACTGAAGAATCAAAAAATACAAAAAAACAGAAAATGAATAGCAAGATACAATACTTAAAACTTAAATACTTAAACTCAATAATATCAAGGTACACTAAATACAGAGACCAAGAATGTTTAGTATATAAAAGATCCACTCTGTTTATATAAGAAAAACTCTTCAAAATAAACACACACATTATATTAAATAGAACACAGAAAAAATATATTATCAAGATGGTAAGGATACCATATCAAGTTAGCTATACTTATATCAGAGGAAGTTGTTTTAAAGATAAGAAATATTATAAGAAGGGGTATTTCATAAAAATAAAAGTCAATTCTTCAGAGGCATAATAATCCTAAATATGTGTGTACCTAAGAAGCAATTATAAAAACACAGGTACCAAAAATTAACAAAGTATTTCTTGATGTACAAAATCAGTACATATATACAAGATTTACATATATCAATTGATTGCACCTAATGAGCAGGTAATTCATAGACTGGAAGAGCCTATTCTTAGTACATATATCTGAAAAAAATTATTGTATCCAGATTATATAGACATCTATAAAATCAATAATAAAATTGCATACTGTCTAATTACGATAAAAAAATTGTTCAGATGCTTCCTAAATAAGTATATTAAGCTAGTCAATAAACATGAAAAGATATTCCATATCATTATTCATCAAATAGAGGTCATTTCATTAAAAGATAATGGTTCACAATGACACGAATAGTTAAAATAAAAAAGTCACAGTATCAGATATGATGAGGATGTAGAGCAACTAGAAATTTCACACTTCCCAGGGAATCGTGTGCAATTATTCTGGATAAACAAATGGCTGTTTCGTATTAAGATCCGGATACATCTACCCTATAACCTAGCATTCTAGAACTCTTTGGTTTACTCTTCAAAATGAAATTTTCATAAGCAACTTATAAATGTTCATCCATATGTACAGCCATTTTGAAAATAATCTCAAAGAGTAAACATACCAAATAGTCGTATTTGAGAAAACATTAATAATTGAAGCATTCACACAAGACACACAACAATGAAAAAGAATTATTTCTGCCTTTAAGGGGGAGGCAAGTATTTTCTAAGAACTACCAATGGAGTGTATATATTCCCTAATAACGGAAAATTTAAGCACTTTAGTTTTTACTTCTATACAAATGACTGCTAAAGATATACCTTCTTAATTTATAACAGCCTTAATTTATAATAGCTTTTCAGATTTCATTCATTCATTCAAAGATTGATTTGTAACTTACTAAAGAATAGATATCATTTCTATCTTTATAACTGGAAACATAAATAAGATTTCTACTCACAAAGAGGTATCCACTGAGAAAAAGAACAACTATAATACCATAATAATTTTACATTTATTAAAGGTGTTACAAAGCAAAACAAAAAGGAATGTAAAGAAGTACAATGGTGAGAGGGATGTGTGGCAAGAAAGTGACTAATTTTTTAGAAAGGGTAGAGGTAAACTATCAAAAGTGAATCATTTTCCTGCCTGATACTGAAATGGTGAAAAAAAAATTTTTCAATGATCTCCTAAAATTCAGGAAGTGAAAATGTTTTAATAATTTAAGTGGTAACTGCATCACTGAGGATATTATTTGGAATTATGGTTGGCATTTTTTTCAAAATTATTCTTAATCTGTCATTGTATAATCTTTTCAACAATAATATTTAAACACTAAAAATATACAGCAATTAGATGTTGCTGGTTTTAATTCTGTGTTTTAAGAGATTATCAACAAATAAATTTGTAATCAAGTAATTTTAAAATTGAATAAATACATATTTTATAAATAACAAATTTTATATATTTTAGTAGACAAATTAAAATACTTAACAAGAGAATCTGAAGCAATCTAGTTTTAAGTCGGCGAGGCAGTACCATATGAATCTTGTTCATAGTATTAATTCTCCCACAAAAAATGTTTCTATTATTATAACATGGTAAAAAAAAAAAATCTATCACAACCTTCCAAAAATATTTAAATTACTATTTTAAATTTTACTTATGATATATTCATCGTTCAAGGAAAAATACCAATCGGGACACTGGACTACTAGTTAAGATTGAAATTACTTACAGGGCTTCTAGATTTCAAAAATCTAGACTAATCTAACACCTCCATAAGTGTAAATATTTATTCCTATCTCTCATATCATCCCAGTATATCCTTTGATTAATCAATTTAATGGTATATTTAGGAACATGAATGTGGGCTGGCTATAGAAGATGCAATGCCTTCTGATCTTCACCAGTGAGTAGCAACTGTACCATTAATCATTAGCTCTGACACACACCATTTTATTTCATTTTCCCCTTGTTATTTCTCTCATATTCCCTGAGTTTAGAAACTTCACTGCACTATGCCCATTTTTGAGGCTTTAAGTAGCAGGCTGTTATTGAAAAGCCTATACAAATCATAGAATTGCCAGCTTCCTTTTGATGTTCCTTTGGTTCTAAAGCTTGTATATATTCCTATTCTTAAAAGCCAACCTAAAAATCTCTACACAACCTTTTCCTCTGTAAACACGAGCAACCCCTGAGGCCCTTTTGTTGGTGCTTTGCAAATCAATGTGGTGCTTTTGAGTCAAGGAAATCCCTGAGTGTAACTATTTTATAAACTTGTACATTGTGGAAGGAGGGCTTAGAATCACTTTCTACTGTTCTGAAATAATATTGTGGTTTAAATGGGTTATAAAGCTTTTCAGTTATGAGATATGATCAAAATTTTCAGTGAATTTTTTCATCTTAAACATACTGTTTAGCAACTTTAAAATAGGGATATTTTTCAGATTTCTTTTAATGCAAATTTTTCATTTCAAGAATAGCATTATTATTCTATTTCAGTGAAATTTTATAAAACTAAATTGATATTATCATTTAAGTTGGTGGAGTCATTCAGAACTGCACGTGTACATCAGAAAACTTCTAAAAAATATGCTCTCTCAAAGTTCAATAATTTCCAATGAGACTAATAGCAAATATTGTTCATTTTACTGGTGAGTAAATTAAGAATATAAATGAAGGAAAGAACTAGGCTCAGGTAAATTAGAGAAGACAGGAACAAATTCCCAAAGAACCTGTGGAGAACAAAGAATATTTTCCTGTGGTGTATTTGCATGTGACCTGATTTCATTCTTCCTCCCACTTTCCATGCCTTTGACTCTTGTGAAGCAGATCCATGGACAGCACAATGATTTCTAAAGATAAACCAAAAACCATTAAAAATAACAAAAAAGTAAACCCAAAGCATGCAGAAAGAAAAAATCTAAATTTAGACTATAAAATAGTCACAGGTAACATGAAAGCACAATCCAGTTCAAAACACAGATTGTTTATCGTGTAAATACATTCATCTCCCACTACTTCTCATACAATTTGTTCAAAGTAGCATTTTTTGTTCCATTTTTTAATGTACCTTTTCTAAATTTTTGGTTTTCTTGACTCATTTTTAAATGAGCTTACTTGCCTACACTGACTTATTTTCCACTGTCTCCCAACAAACAAACATGCACACAGAAACGCTACAATAGAATCTCTGGATAGGCCCTTGTCTTCACTTTGCAATACACACGTGCTCCTTTAGCTATATTCCTCTTAGCTGGGATACCCTGTGTTGCAATTATTTAATTCTCTAAATACTATCATTCTGTAGACTATACAAAAGCCCCTATATAGTATAAAGCTCTCTAACTCTAATACCCTTTTGTTAGTCTTTTCTAAAGTTTACTGTCAGATAGCTTGAGATCTAGGGTTAAGAAGAGGTGATTTAGAAGGTGAAATTGGGTGGGTAGTCACACTGGTGAAGAATTGAGTCAGGAAACCAAATAGATTAAAGACAAAAATATGTGTAAACCAGCAACAGAGGCATGTGGAAAAAAGGCCCCAAGGACTCCCCACAAAGTGCAGCTGCATAGCTTGGTGCTTGTCCTTGCTATTGTCTTAAATCTCTAAGCTCATATGCTTAGCCTCGCAAGTGTCTAAATGATCCTGAGCAACTCTTGATATATTTCATTCTTTACTGATGTCAGTCATTGTATCTTTAGGATAAAAAATTGGGGATGTTATAAGTAATAATTAGATGCTTAAAATATTATGTCTGTACAAGACCCTTCAGCTCATAGAATGCAGGACTTTTCAACTGTTTCTACTTTTGTTTTGTATTCCTTCAGAAATCTGGGGAACCTATGAACCATTTTTCAAAATAATGTTTTTACATGAATAAAATGCAATGTATAGTATTAGAAAGAAACTAAAAGTACTGAAATACAATTGCCAAAATATTTTAAACACATCTAATTGTGATAGAGTAATACTGTGTATCCTTGTAGACAGCAGCATGTTATGTAAAGAAAGTAATAATATTATCTCAATAAAATTTCGAGCTATCTGCAATATCTGTGACTTCTTACAATGTCAAATTTGGAGGCAACACGAATACTAATTCTTCGTTTGTTTATGTTCATAAAAGGTCATACTAAATATCTACTAAAAATTAGTGAATGAGATTTACCCCACATTCAAATCCACAGGCCCTGTGAATTCTATCCACAGTCTCCTGACAGTAGATGGATACCAGATTTAGAACCTCAAATTAGAAATTTTTCATATGAGAAAATGATGGAGGAGGTATAGCTGCTTACCACTTGCACATCTCATAGTTGGAAGTATTGGAATTAATAGAAATGACAACTGTTCTCATTAAGGAGAGGGGTCTTAATATCATTTTCTACTATTTTATGAGTTTTTGTTTTAAGATAGCCACAAATGTCAGTGTATAAGTTGGAAGCATAAGTTCATAAATTCTGAAAAGGCATCCAGCAAATTCTCAGGTGAATTGCTGTCTTATTTTGGAATGACTGCATATCAATCCCTGCCCCCCACCCCCATTCCAAACCAATAAACTTCTGTTAAAAAGTCACTATGAGATATTTATCTCATTCCCTCTGGATCTTTGTATTAGACATTATGCTTGTTGGAGCTAAGTTTAACTGACTTTTGTCCTTTAATTATTAACCCAGTGTCCTTCATTGTTAGTGTTTGATTCCTGGAACTTACTCTTGTTTCCTCACTGGACTGAAAGCTCCTAGTGGCAATTTCTGAAGACTTCTCTACTTCCACAGTGTTTGGCACAATGCTATATGTACTCATGATTTCTACAGAGGAAATAAAGTACTCTTGGGAGGGAGAGAAAATTTAATGATTAATAAATCAAAACCTATCTTTTTAAATGAGCTTTTCAAAATACTACAGAAAAATGAAGCAATATGAAATTTTACCAATAATGAATAGCTTTGCATATTTTATATATTTAATACATAATTAAATATAATAATTTAAAATCTTATTTGAACATATTGCCTTGGAAAGGCCAATACTTTTTAATTATTCTCTAAAGAGATAACCTAAACTTACAGCATTTGATAGTCCTCTGAGAGCAAAATCCTACTATGTTTCAAACTATGATATTCCAGAAAAAAAAGTACATTAATTTGTTTCCACCAACCATATTTTCCTTACTTCTGCTATATTTAGATATTATCTAATTTCACAGAAGCTTTATTTTAATTACTGTCTTAGGGGAATTAGCTCTGTCACAAGTGTGATTACCTGTTGTGGTGAGTAATTTTATATCTTATTCTCCTGCCGTTAGCCAAGTGAGTTGACTCCCTAGGATCCTGCTATCGCTATCTCAGGTCAGGCTGAGATCTAAATATAATGCACAAAGATAACACCTGATTTGTGTGTTAAACTATGTGACATTAATATGGATAACATGTTCTAATCTTCTAGCAACTTTTCTTATTAACAATTTTTAACATTTTTTTTCTAAGTAAGAATTTTTTAAATTTAATTTCCATGTGCCATTTAGCAGTAATAGTAGTTTATAAATGAACAGATTATATTTGCCTGTCTTTCTGTCTCGCCAATTTTTAAAATGGAGTTTATATTATCTCACTATATTAATTAATTCACTTAACACCTAACTAAGTCCATGAATTTTACTATAGCTAATGTTACGAATTACATTTTATTTAAATTATACATAATATTTTATTTATACATAATATTTTAAAATTGGCCAGTTTCAAGTATACAAATTTGCAAAAAGGTTATGACATAATCAAATGATTGTATTTTATGTGACTGAATTGTACTAATTATTTACTAATTAAGATAATGCTTTTAAGTTTTCACTGTTTTATAGAATTATTTGGTTGTCGTTATTTCTGAAACAGTAATAATATTAGTAAGAATAAATTCACATAATATTTTCAAATTCTTACTCAATATATTTTTTTCATATGTTATTGAGATATAAGTGACACACAACACCAGATAAGTTCAAGGAATACTGAAGAATTATTCAACATACATATATAGTGAACTAATTATCACAGTAAGATTAGTTAATTTCCGTTACCATATACAGTTACAGTTTTCCTTTCTAATAAAAAACTTGTCAGATTTACTGTTTTAGCAACTTTCCAAATACCAAATGGCATTGTTAATTATAGTTATCATATATACATGTCCAGTACTTATTTAATTTATAACTGGAAATTTGTATCTTTTGACCATCTACTTCCAGTTCACCCAAACCCTAACCTCTACCATTAACAATGGTAATGTGATCTCTTTTCTCTGTGAGTTTGGGTTTTGTTTTGATTCAACAAGTAAATGAGATCATACAGAAGTTGTCTTTCACTGACTTACTTCATTTACTTCAGTTAGCAATATATGTATGTATATGCGTATTTTATGTTTCTGACATTTTCTTTACCCATTCATCTGTTGGTGGACACTAAAAACTTAGGTTGTTTCCATGTCTTGGCTAATCATGACATATCGAATAGGGGAGTATAGATAAGTTTTCGACAGTGATTTCATTTCTTTTGGATATATATCCAGAAGTGGACTTGATGAATCATGTAATACTTATATTTTTAATTTTTTGAGGACTCTCCATGCTGAATTTCCATGTGACTTTCCCAATTTAATTTCAACCCATAATGAACAAAAGTTATTTTTTCTCTACACCATAGTATTTTGTTATCTATCTTTTTTTGGTGATAGTCACTCTAATAAGCATGATGTAACATCTCATTATAGTTTTGTTTACATTTTCCTTATGATTAGTGTTGATAATTAGCTTTTCATGTATTTATTGGCTATCTGAATAATTTCTTTGGAAAAAGTCTATTCAGGACTTTTGTCAATTTTTAATTGGATTACTTAAGGTTTTTTAACAATTGAGTTATATGAGTTATGTATACATTTTAGTTACTGAACTTTTATCAGATACATGATTTGCAAGAATTTTCCTCCATTTATAGGTTGCCTTTTCATTCGTTTGATTGTTTCTTTTGCTATGCAGAAGCTTTTTAGTTTAATGGACTCTTGCTTGTTTTTGCTTTCATTGCTTATGCTTTAGTTTTCATTGTAATGCATTCTTAGAGCAATTGTATATGATAGGGTATTCTTTTATAGATAGAAATATTTCAAAGGATTATCACCTTTCCTTATTAATCCATGTATGATTCTTCTACATTAATGAAAAGCACAATCACTTAAAACTAGATTGAGTTTCAATTGCTATTTGACTTTCTAAAATTAACTTAAAATTTTAATAATAAATTTTAATATTTATTATTATGAAGCAAAACACATAATTTATTTATCAGTGCAGTACACATAGTTCTCCCCCCTAATCAGTCTAAAACATATTACTCATAGGAAACTTCATATTTTGACAATAGTCTCATCATAATTCACATCCTTATATATTTTTGTTGCTATAGTTGGCAGTGTGACACAATTATATTACTATAATACCATATATGTTGCAGGAGAAAGGACACCGGGGTAATTCAACAAACGATGGTAACAGGTTATACAGGCAAGTTAAAATTGAATTACATAATGGCACAAAAGCCCCCCTTTCCCCTTTGCTTCTTCTTTTCAAATACTTCCCCAGTTGTTTTTAAAGGAAAATTAGCTCTCACTTCAGACACAGAAGTGAATGGGAATTACTAACCTACTTAAAATTTTTTAAAAATGAATTCATTTATTACATAGAGATTACTTTTAAACTGTCATTGCAATTTCCCTTTTGTACTAAAGCTTGTATATTCTTTTAATGATGTCTAAAATTTTAAAAATATATTGCTTACTTATCAAGTCACTGATAATTTTAGACTATTTTCAAAATGTATGTGTATCTATTATAATAGTGAATCAGTGTCAGTGTATCTCACTATCAGATAGAAAATCATCATCATAGGTAGACATTTAAATTCCAATCAAATAAACTTACTTTGTCTCTATATTTGAACATATTTCATATCTATTTATTCAACAAACACTGACTGATGATCAACGTGTGCATTGCAATTGTCTAGGTGCTGAGGCTATAACCAAGAACAAAACAGGTAACTAATAAATAGGTTACTTAGAGCTGATATTCAAATAAGTAAACTATATATATCAAAAAGTGAAAAGTGCTCTGAAGAAAAATTAAGCTAATTAGAGTAACAGATAAAGGGATTACTAGTCAGCAAGGTACAATTTTAAATAAGGTGACCAAGGGTGACTCTATAATGAAAATGACTTTTTAGCAGAAACTTACCATGGAGAATGAACATGAGGAACTGTTCATGAGTCAGAAGAAACAGCAAGGGAAAAGTCCTTGAAGCAAGAGCATGCTTAACTGGTTCAAGGAACAGTGGGGATGACAGCATGGTTGCAACAGTGTGCAAGGTGGAAATTGTAGAAAATGAGTCCAAATAGGTAAGGTGAGAAAGTATGTTCATTATCATACAGACTGATTTTTTTTTCTGAGTGAGATGGGAGGTTATCAAAAGTTTCTGTGCAAGGAAGTTATTTTTAAATTTAAAAAATTACTGAGAATTTAGCAGTGTGTGTGGGCAAGAGTTCGTAAACAGGCAGAAGCAGGGAGATCAGTTAAGCGACTGATCTAATATCCACAGGAAATATAAATGTGGTTTTCACTGTGACAGTAGTGATGGAGGTGCTGTGGAGCAGTCAGATTTGGATTAGATTTTCAAGGTAATACCAATAGGATCCACCTATAAACTCCCTATTAGTTATAGATTATTTGTGGGGTATGAGAAAGAGTATGAACATTAGAAAAAAATGGAGTTGTGACTTACTGGGAGACTTATTGGAAGTGGCAGGATTTCATGGGGTGAGTAGTAAGAAATTCATTTAAAGTTTGAGATGAGAATTACATATAAAAGGGAGATCACAGGTCCAAACTGGATATATAAATGTATAAGTCATCTGCATAAAAGCTATGAGACTACATAAAATCACCATGCAAATAAATGTAACACACATGATAGAAATGTCATGTAAACCTTCAAGAATCTCAGCCTTTAAAGTTTGAAGACGAACAATTAAAAGGGGGTCTTTGGGTTAAAGGTGGTTGGCGTGGTGAGGAAAGAATCCAGTACTACTGTGCCCTGGAAACCAAAGAAAGCCGTTATTTCAAGGAGAATAAACAACTGTGTTTCCCTCAGGAAAGATCACAGGACTGATTTATCAAGTTATAAGACCACAGGCTTTACCAATATGAAGATGAACAGTTTGACAAAATGCAAGCTATGATGTATCAGGAGGAGATATTATGTAGATAACTATACAAATACATTTTGCTGTTAAGAGAAGTAAGAAATAGGATGGTAGCTGAAGAAGGATTACACATCATGAGAATTTATTAAGAGATACTATAGCAAATTTGTATGCTCACAGAACTAATCCAATAAAGAAGGTAAATTTTATGATTCAGGACACAATGAATTACCTGAATGAAGTTTCTGAGCAGTCAAGAAGAAAAAGGATACAGTGGTCAGGCTGAGGATTGTTCTTATAGAGGGCTTTGACAGTTCACATAAAGCAATCAACCCTTATTTTAAACCAATTTCATAATTATTTAAACTTTCATATCACAAAGAACTAGGTTATATAAAAATTGACCCCAAAATAGTATTCTTATAGTCTCTCTATAGATGGGAAAAACTATGGGAACACTGGATCCAGGAATCCATTACAGTCACAAAATATCTTGAAAAAGTATCTGCATCTTTATTTAATCTTTTATTGCTTCTTAGGAATTTTAATTAGAAATTGAATTTTAACCTCAACCTAGACAATCTAGCTTCCTCTATTTTCTCTAGGGAAAATATTACTTCTAAATTTAGCTGTATATAAGAATCACTTTTTATTTCATTTCACTTAATAAATAGAATCTCTGGTCTAAATCTTTGGACATTCTCATTCAATGGATTTGGGATGGAAATGGGTCATCTAAGCTTTAAAATAAAGCAACACAGTTGTTTCCAAAGAGGCTCCATGGTTGAACACCACTGTAATATCAAACATATAGACAACATTGAATAATTTCTTACATATAGAATCCTCTGTAAGACAGATATAATAATATATTTTATAGCATGAAGAAAAAGTTATGAGAAATTCAGAATGTAGTTTCTATGATAATCGACTGTCAGCAGATTCCCTTTCGTAATTAATAATGTTAGATACATATTTGCTTTTTATAAAGATTGGGGGATTAATTTTGGTGTTAAAGAGAAAGGTAAGTTCTAGTTCAGTGATGGTTTTCAGTTCTCTCCAGTGGTCCTAGAAGGCGAGGAAGTATGTATTAGGGGCAATATCAGGGACTTTAATAAGGGTTGGCCCATTTTAACCATCATTATCTTCCTATCAAGGATCTGGTTTAATATTTCATTTCAAAGAATATATTTTATTCAAATGCTAAAAAAAATTAATTAGATTATTTTCATCTAAGATTCAAGATCCCAAATAGTCATGTACAATTTCCTTTCTAGTATTATTGCTACTTTCATACAGAAAAATGTCAAACCATCAATCGATCAAAAGATACCTACCAATTAGTCTCAAATTCATCTACTCGACACTCTAGTCACATAATACTACCTTTATGGAGACTATACTGAAATAAATCCATTTCTAACTTTTGAGCTTTACTCTGAATTCCATTGTACTCTTACGGTGAGCTGTCTAGATACAGACAAACTTAAGACTTGTTTCAACAGAGTAGATAGATCCAATGCTTTGAACATAGTTAAACTTTGAGCTTTATCTCACTAAAACTACACTCTGATTGTACAATTAATGAGGGACTTAATTTAATAATATAAAGGAACGTTTTATGTTAGTATAGATTCTCTGATAAGCAGAGACCCAAAAGGAATTAAATATCAGGAAATTTATTATAGAAAGAAAACAAAGCAACCCTGTGAGATATCATGGACCTGGAGCAGGGAGATGCTGAAGGAGTATCAACCATCTTGCCAGTCTGAACCAGAGCGAGGGAGAAAGAAGATGGAGGAAGGAAATTGGAAGGGAAGAAGGAAATTTAGAAGGGAGGAAGGAAATTTGGATGGAAGTATCTTAGACCACAATGCAGTTTTAAGGAAATTTTGGCAAAGTCACTGTTGACTACTTGAGCCAAAATTACCCATTAGAGGAGACAAGCACCTCCAGGGAACAGGCCTGAATTAGTATGTCAACCACATGCAGACACTGAGAGCAGTCAAGGAAAATGTGGTCTCTGCAAAAACACTGCAACAGGTGTTAGATGTCACAGCTACAGACCTGGGTTAGTTACACTTTCTGCAGCTGGGATTGGATAGACCTATTCTCGTGACCATCAAACATTTATATTCTTAAGATGTATCTGATTCTATGCCTGAGTTTGTGTTATTTATTCATCTACTGTTACCTAAAACAGTGCCTCCCATTAGCTGCAGAGGCCAAAGATTCAACTACCAGAACTGGGCCAGAGAACCCAATTCTCCCTTTTTTTTCAAATTACATGAAAACACAATTTAATGTGTACTTTTTCTATTTTTTTCTTATTATTTCTAAAGTCAAAACCATGGGGGAAATGGAATGTACCCTTGTTTTTATAGAAAAGAAAAGCACTTTTCCCAAAAGGCATCATTAACAAAGACTGAGGAGATGCTGGTCCCCGGGCAGTGTGAACTGAGGCACTCTTCACACAGCACTGACTCCTCTCATCCCTCAACTGCACTGGCTAATGGAATATGCTCCTCCGAGGGGCAAGATTTATTCACAAAATGACTCTATAGAAAAATGTACACAGAGTGAAGCAGTTCTGCTGCTAGGGTGATGAAATTCTTCATGCTCTGTTTGTGAAGTGATTGCTGTTTACTCCCAGTTATCTCTGTGCTTTGGCTTCAACTTAAGAATACTAGGTGTCTTTTTTTCTTTGAAGAAATTTGAGAATCTTTAAAAGGATGAGAAACAGTCCTAAAATTCCATTTCTTCACTCCAAACACAAACCTGGGCTAGCTCTGGAGATACAAAGATGAATATGCATGATTGCAAGTGTCAGTCTGCTCACAAACTCTTTAGGGACTTAGAGAATTTGTATTCTGGAAGGTAGATAAGTGTAATGATGTTTGGAGTCTTGAGATTTTTGTTTTAGTTTCTGTTCTGCTCTGTGGCCTTGAGAAAATCATTTAGACACTTTAATTCAGAGGTTTCTTATCTGAGCTGGCTTAACAGTAGACCAATGTGAGTGATGTCTCCAGGAATTTTACAATATATTGTCCTACTCGCTCATCTTTCAAAATCAATTATTTTAATCAGTGATATAAAAGATCTCGGAGTAGAATTTCTATGAAAATGTTCAGCAGAGTTTGTGTATATATTTGTGTACATATATATACTAGAAGGATTATTCTAGGAATGAAGAAATATTCTCAAAATATAGCAGGGATACTTTTTGAAATAGTTTGTGGGCATAAAAGTGAAATAGACTATTTTAGAACCAGGAGATATATTAGTAGTCCAGATTTAAAAACAAAATATACTTTTGATCTATCTGAAACACAGTCAGTGGTAAGATATTTAAAAAATACAGATTCTTGGGCCTCATGATGACCTTCCAGTAAATACTCCTCTTCATATAGCTCCCAGTTATTTTAATTCTTAACAATCTCTAGATGGTTATTTTCTATATAAGTGTTTCAGACTCACTTATTTAATCTTAGTCCTAAATTTTAAACAAAGAAACTGAGGTTCAGAGATGATGATATACATTCATTTAACGGAATTAATCAAATGATCCACATAGCAAATATTCGAGTTCCAATTGAAATAGTCATTTATCAATTCATTTATTTATTCATCACTATTATACACAAGTATTGAATATTTACTCAGGTACAATATTAAGTGCTTTACATAGATCAGCTTATGTAATACTTAAAATACATTATAATAGTTCAGGGATTAACATTACTTCTTAGGAAAATGAGGTTAAATACTTTAGTTACCTGTATTCGGACTGCTCAGTAAACTAGTGGTTTTAACTGTAAAATTCAATATACAATTCCCAAGCATAAAGCAACTAAAATTTACTGAGTACATATGATATAGCAAGAACATTTACACTTAACTGTATCATTGAATTAAATTTTATATTACTTTAACAAAACAGGAAATTGAGACTCCAAAATTTAAGGGACCAAGGTCACAAAAACCTGTGTATTTGAACTCCAACCTTTAAAAAATAATTTAATACAGTTTCGAGACCTGGAGATGGTGACTATTTGAAACTTCCATAAGTGTGAATGTGAAATTCTAGATCTTCTAAAATAATGTCAAATCAGAAGGACAGCTTCTGACTCCTGAATTGCATGTATTACTGACAATGCTGGTGCCCCACTGTGCTGGAAGTTCCCTCCAGTCTGTCAGCTATGTTATCAATGGCTACATGTTTCAATCAAGCAGTGAAATGAAGAGAAAACGAACATAGTTCTTTCCCCATAATTCAGTTTGCTGCCTCGGAATACTGTCAGGAGGGGCCATACATTATGCTAATGTTATTGCAGCATTGTCTTCTTTGCATCCCAACAGGGACTATTTCTGCTCTATCAAACTCTGCCTCACTAAAATCTGGAACTACCCGGTTTACATATTCACTGCCACTTCTGACTTCCTCTGGGACCATTTCAAAGTAGTAGACGATGGTAAGCAAATTAGTTATTTGATTCCAATGAACTGAGGTCATCATAACATCTGTTTCTATCAACTTTGCTATCACCTTTATTTTTGCATGTTTGCCTGTGTCTGTGATTTATACTGTCATCAAAGAGCATTTTTGGTGACCTGCAGCCCCTTGTCTTTCCTGTCAGTTTTCTTTAAAATTGTTATCTTGCCACAGCCTAGCCTAAAAACTGTAACTGAGTAACTGATAAAAGTTTCTCAAATTCTGCTATTCTCAAACTATACAAGTGCCCTTTCCCTCCACAGTATTGAACGGTGATATTTGACTTAGTGGACATAAATGTTTCTGCTGTCAATCTGAAAAAAAAGGACAAAAGTCCTTGGTCACTTACTTCCATATCAAGTAACTCTAAGGTAATGCATTCGTTAGCCAAGTCTCTTACAGTACAACATATTTCTGAAACAAATATTTCAGAAAATACTTCACTTACTTTTGAAATCAATGTTGTTTTGAATTAGAATAGTTAGAAGAATCTTTCAAAGTATTTAACCACCATTACCACCTAAAACATCAGTTTTCTAAAGTAAATTCCTTTCAGCCAAAATGGCTGTTCATATGGGTTTCCAGGGATGGCTGATAAGACTGAATTAACGGGGCTGTTATTGTACAACACTAGAGTCAGTTTCAAATCAGAAGTTGAGTACAACTACACTCCTAAAGGAGAATCAGTGTCAGAATTAAAGGAGAGATATTAGGTGCCACTTTCAGAAGGTTAATGTGAAATAAAAAGAAAGCATAAATATCAGCATCAAGAATGTGGAAATGACTGCAAAGGTGGGTACACGTCTGCAATAATTTCTTTGATCCTCTCTTTCCAACCTATTTTGCCCCCATGGAATTCATCACCACTTTCTACTAATTCTACTGTATTCTATGCATCAACTACTATTGTTTTCCTCCAACTGATATACAATTTCAAGTTGTAAAAGACTATCAGACGATCCCATAATTTGTTTTCCAGTCTTTGTTCTTCAATCATCTCTCTCCATGGTCTATATAGTACTTACAGTCAAATTGTATATTCAGAAAGTAAACCAAATAAATGTCATCTGTTTGAAATTTTTCAGTTGTCAATTGTTCTTTTATAAACTGTAAGGTCCTGTATTATTTTCCTTGCATCTATCTTGCCCTCTTCATTTTATACTTTCACTCCTCACTGTTCCAGTACATTGTACTTGAGGCACACAGAAGTCTTTTCTACAAGATAGGCCACCCAAAATGTTCAGAACAGCTTTTCTTAAAATGTAACACTTTTGCATGTGTATTATTTTTTAAAGGAAAGATGTAGGCAAAAATGAAAGTGAGTAGGCAGGTCAGCAGGAAGAGAGAGCAGGAAGAAGCATCTATATTATTATTATTATTATTATTTTGATTTAGTTGTTCACACTGGTTGTTTTCCCCCAGACCAAGAGTTTCTTAACTATCTAGAATAATGAACTAGGCAATATCACCAGAATTAGGGTTATTATCAGATATAAGCTTTCTATATGAGAAATATCTATATCTATATATCTGTATCTATATAGATATGTATATACATATCTAGATTTATATCTATATCTATCTATATAGAGAAACATGACAGGGCAAACATCTAATTATAGAGCACCTCATTTTTATCATGTGTGTCACATTCTCCTTGTCATTTGAGTTACTCTTCTCTCTCCTTGAAACCCCAGGCTCCTATATCATTTCTTAGCTTAGAATACATACCTTCAATTTGTCCCATTTAATTTAGCATTTACATTCATATAATTCTTCACATATATGTAATTAAACCTGTTTTATTTCTACTATTAATCTAATTAACATAATCTACTAATTAAATTGCTCAACCAGTCCACGAAGAACCCAGAGAACTAGGGCAAAAGGTCCTCTCTACCTCTACATCTCATCCTCAGCTGTACCCTTCCCAACATGGTGTCTTTGCATATACTCATTACTTTGAAGTTTTTTCACCAGCTATTCAAATGATTGATACTAGCACCTTTCTTTAGCTATTTGATCAAATAACAGCTTCACAAAAAACATTCTCTGACCAGTTCTTCCCAGTAAGCTCCTAACACTAACATTTTATTATCTATCACATTATTTAATTTACCATTCATCTTGATCTGCCTTGTGATACATTCTGTAGACTGATTCACTCAGTCTCCCATTTACCTTCCCTCTAGGTTGTCTTCTTATACTACAGAGACTACAGAGACTAGATAAGGTAAAATACACAGTTCCTAAACTCCTTTACACTGAGTTCTATATGAAAGTAAATGTTATGCGACATTTGGAAAGTAGAAGTGTTATTATCTTCTTGATTGTTTCTGCTGACAAGCAAGGTTGTAGACATGAGAATATCAAGACACTATTGAAAAGAATGTACATTATGTTTCCATGTACACTCTAGTCTTGTGAATGCCGGAGGCAACAGTAATGTAAAAACAGTTTCTTGAGCAGTTGAGTAACACTGAAGTGCTGCTGAACATAACTGCAAGAGTGGCAAGCCTCTGATTTCATTTCTTCAACTTTTCTACCTATTTTTATTGCATCTCGCTATAAAATCCCTATTTCAAATCTCTTCTGTTGAAAATAACTAGACTGCTTTCCATCACCACACTGAATACTGACCAATTAATGTAATGATCTCACTTGTTTGCTATTTAACTTCTATCTACCTCACCTAGAATTTAAGTTCACAGACGAGAGGGATATGTCTTATTCGGCACCCTATACTTAACTTGCTCAACACTAAAACAGTTCTTGGCACAAAGTTAAGGTATAATGAATATTGATGAAACACATGAGTGAATAAATTAACATCAATAAACTAAGTTTAATTCATTCAAGAAATAGGTCAAAAATGTCTAGATCATATTTTTGATGCTGACCTTTTTTATGTATTTTGGACTTATATAACTTTAGGGCAAGAAACTACTTTAGAAACCAAAGTTATGATATCCCTGTTTTTGCTTTTCCACATATATAAATGTTAACAGTTTCTAATGAGTAGGTTTTCATTTAGGTGTCAATGAATCCCTGTGAAAAAATACGAGAGCTGGTTTAGAAGCCTTCATCAATAGCAATGGCTTTCAATGAAGTTATTGCTTTTCTGGCAATCTGCATATTCAGCCTGGTGAATAAAATCCTATTTTCATAACTTGTGTTTTGCATGAAGAGTCTGGAAATAACAAACACATTGTCTGTGCTGCAAGCTTCTAAGTGTTCTGACTCAGGCATAAAAACTTTCAATTCTAAGTCCACTTTCCTTTGTCCTTTCATTTTTTTCTTTTCTGAGTATGAATTAATATCATACTAATGGAGTATACAATATCCAGAGAAATTAGTCAGCATCTTTGACTAAACAACACTCTGGCTGAAAGGAGCTTTAGATATTTAAAAATACTTGACTTACTCAGATGTAAAGTTTCCCTTCTAATAAGAATTAAATTTCTGTTTATACTGTTCTTCAATCCAACCTAAAATTTTTAATCAGGTTACAAAGTCCTTCTATATATTTATAATTGATGCTGTGCCTATCACTCAAGGATAGATTCTAAGGTCTTAGTGGGATAGAAGACCTTTTCCCTGACCCCAATGCAAAAGTTAGTCTTCCAGGAATTTTCCAGGGTACTGCAGAGGCTGTAGCTATGTCCAAGGACAAATAAACATTCCTCCCTACTCTGCAGCTGTACTTAACTGATAAGTTGCCAGTAGAAACCACACATAGCCAAGGAGATAAATCTCTACCTCAGAGTATAAAAGGAGCAACCCTAAACCCCCCGTTGCTCAGCTTTGAGTAACAATACCCCTGGGCCAGTACCAGTACAATAAAGTGCATTTCTCTACTTTGAGTGAGCAGCTGTCAGTCTTCTTGCCATCTGGAGGCTCTGCCAAAACATTAGGAGTGGGTACTCTTAATGGGATGTACTTGTGGATTCTCTATTGTTTCTTCTACTTCTTCCCTTTATTTCTTAAGTAGCATGCTGCTTTCTACTATTTCTATAGATACTATGAGTTTTTAACTGACTACCCTAAAAATCAGAGAAAACCTTTGTTTATCTATCAAAAAGTTGCATAGCAGGAAACAAAACAAAACAATAAAAAGCACTTTTCTTCCCTAAGACAGTTCTGTGAGCCCTGAAGCACAGAGAAACTTTAGTCAACATAAAACAGATTCTCTCAATGTGGTTTATTCTAACAGAGGAAGGAGCTAGAAGCTAGAGGATTGATGTTGCTTGCTTCTGTGGGCTTTCATAAGCTCATTCAATGGCCATGCAATGAACAGCATTTAGTGTACAAAGAGTTAAGGAGGCACATGAGTATGTATGTTGATGAGTATAAGTACTCAACAGTTACCCACCACAGCCTGCTCTTGAGATCCTCTTTCAATGTCGGGAGAAGAGAGAGCACAAGAATATGTGTTTAGGAGCTCTCTACTTTAGCTGCAAAAAAACAGAAATGGGAAACTGGTTGGGGATTGAAATATACCAATAAACCAAAGAAGATCAAAAGGAGAGCAAAGGAGAAAGGTGCAGAACCTAAGGAAGTACATTTCTCAACACTGATGGGATTTTCTTCTTTTTTGTTCAAAAGAAACAAAGGAAAAAGGCTGATTTGGCATTGCAGACATCGAAGGAGATATACGAGGCATAAGAAGTAGGTTCTTCTGGTTCATCTAATTCTTAATGCAGAGTACCATAAAGAATGATTTTTATCAAATCTAATTTCTTTCTTGCCTCCCTTCTTTCCTTACTTTCTCACTTTCTTTCAACAACTGAACTACAAGTAGATTATATGACTCAAACCTCTCCCCTTGCATACAAAAGATAAGGTATCTCTTAAATGAAATACCTGCCAAAAATACTATCATTTCCTTATAAGTGTTATACATATAACTCTGGCTCTCTGACACATTCCACTGCTTATTCCATTATATAATTCAATATTACCGTTAATAGTAGTTGATATTTCTTTATGAAACTCAAGAATCTTTGAACATTAACTGTAATGATATTTCCCTAAAATTTGACAATATATAAAAGGCATGATTGAAATTGATAAAAATGTTTTTAAAAAATTTAAAAAACCAGTATTGAATTGCAGTAAGTTACAAAGCTATATTTTCTGTTGTTGAGAACTCAGTTATTCTACCAGGAACCAAGATTAAGCAGCAAGTTTTCAATGATTTGAAATAAAATTCATTCCACGTGTGGTATTTCTGAAGTGCAAAAAGAAGAGAACTATTGTTAGCTCTTAAATTTCTAGTTAAAGTTTATGACTGAGTTCCAGAAACTGAAACTTTTGGTAGAGCAGAGGGAAATGTAGAACGCCAAAGCAGCATTCTCTAGATTTCCTTTATAGACCAAGACCTTCCAGACCAATAAAGGTCATGGGGGACCTTGGAATGCCCTCAGGCACACCCAACAGGCCACTTTCTGATAACTTGAAGCCAAAGTTCATCTCACTAGTCCTCTGGAAATATCCATGTAATGCCTTCATCAACCTAATGTTTTCCCCAATACAAGAGCCTGACCAAAGAGTGCCAGAGGCTATTTCACAGACCTGGAGAACTTCCTTGAAAGTTCCCTTGTTGCTTCTGCATTTGAATTTACTTTTGACTTCTATTCTCTTGCTCATTGCAGACACTGGAAAGGTGGTCTGCCCAAAATTCCTCTCTTAAGGGTATAAATTCAGTAATCTCTTAGCAATTAATGCAGTCCTTCCTGACCAGGAGAATACTATCTCCTGCTTTTGCTCTCTTCCTCCTCCATTTTCTCTAGCAAAGGTATAAAACTGTGTGTTAATGCTCAAGAATTCTTTCTTGAACTATTTGTCACTGAACCCCAGAGCTCCCCATAAGCAGCACTGAAAGACATGGTAGATTTTGATCATAAGTAATGAAGCATGTGGCAGGGAAAATGAATGGCTTTGCATAATACTACTGAGAATTTTTGTTTAAAAAAATTGCTAGAAAGCACAGGCTATTTTGAAAAAAAAAGTAGGAGAAGTAGGTTATTCTGGTATATCTAATTTTTAATGCATAGCACCATAAAGAATGATTTTTATCAACCCTACTCATTTCTCTCCTCTCTCCTTTCTTTCTTTCAAAGATTGGACTACAACTAGCTTATATAACCCAGACCTTTTCCTCTGCATATAAAAGCTCAGATATCTCTTAACAAATGAAATTACCTGCCAAAAATAGTATTACCAAGTCTGTTTAAGAGCTGCAAACATAATTCAGGCTCCTTGACTGATAAATAAAACGGTATATGCAAGCGATAGTACTGTAAATCTTAATACTGTAGGGGATAAAAAATAATTTCCCTTCTACTCTTCTAGATTTTTAAATGAAATTCACTGTAAGAAAAGGCAGATTAGACTGGCAGGAGAAAGGCAAACAAGTTTAATAAAAGGTATGTATCTTACAAAAGGGTAACTTCTACTCTACTTGGCTTTCAGAACTTTTCCTGTATCTTCTATTTCTTCAAAATAATCACTCTAAAATAAACCTTACACAAAACAGGTATGTTTGGGGATGTCAAACATGGTTTTCCTTTAGTATTTCAACTCAAATAAAATTTCCATTTAAAATATACAAATAATTGAACCAAACTTTATTTTATTCTAGGAAGTGTTAAAAAAAAAAAGGAAAGAGACTCAAAATGGAGTCCACCAAGATTTAATATCATATAAACTGGAGTTTAAGACTTTTCCAAAAATTTTAAATCTGTCGTCAGACACAGCGAGGAAATCAATATGATAACAGCCCCTGCCATCCTCCAAAGGAAGTTAGTTTTACCTGAAGTAGTCTCCTCCAAACTCTTTTTCTGACTATAAAAACTTTCTATTTTGTACAACTCTTTGTAATGTCTTATTATTTGCTTGATGGAATGCTGCCAGATTCATGAATTATTTAATAAAACCAATTAGATCTCTAAATTTGCTTGGAAGAATTTGGTTTTTTAACAGAAGGAATCAGCCCAAGAATGTGAGTTAATATTTAATTCTTCCATTTAAATGTTATAATATTATCATAATAATAAATTTTTAATTAATAAAAATAGATTTATTTATCAATAGGAAAATGAAATATTAGAAAGATTCTAAAATCATATTCCAAACCCTTTATTCGCTAAGAAAGAAAATTAAGCCTAGAGATTAAAATACATCGCAAAGATGTCAAATGATATACTTAAGTTCTGAAAACAATTATTTTCAATAGTGTATCTAGAAACCGATCCTCACGTCACCAGATACCAAGTAGTGGACAGAATAACTCTGGAAAATTGTAACCTGGTGTTTGGTCATTCCCTCAAAATGGCTAAACTAAAGCTAACATGTGGCTTATTGTTGCTTATTTTTAAGCAATGTTGCTGAATCACAAAAGCTGCAAAACTGGTGGTGTTACACAGGACAATAAAATTCCCAACCATGGATTAGAAAGTGATGGTGACAAGACTATCTCAGTTTTGAAATGTACCTAAGAAAAATCATGGGAACTGACGAGAGTCAGAATTGAGACAAGGGTGAAGAAAAAGAGTAGATTAGATACCTACCCTTCTGCGTAATGACAGTTCCAATCCAAACTAAATTAGAACTGAAAGTAATTGTGACTCTGGTCCTAGAATGCTCTACCCCATTTCTTGAATTCTGTAGACATCAGAGATCTAAATCATCACTTGTTCTTCCCAGCTTCATTTGCAAAACCAAATAATCTTCCCCTATGTACTCAGGGCGGGAAAGGACATTAAAGCATGAGCTCCTCCTTTCCCCTTCTTTGATCAAAGAATAACTTTTTTTATTGGTTCCTTCTTGTCATCCTCAATCTTTATTAGCTGGTGGGAAAAAAAAAAAAAAAAAAAAACTCGGGATAGCTGATGTCAAAGTTACAGTTAATGCAAAGGAATCATTGATCCATATTAAAACAAGTCATATCTATAGGTTTAATAATAAGCTTTAATTGTGCACTTTATTTTAGTTAGAGATGTTAGCATCTTTAGCACCAAATTATTTACAACTATTGCTAACAGTAATTTCCCTCATATTTTAAGTCCATTAAACATCAATACATTTCCCAATCAAAGAATAACTATTATCATCTGGAAGACTATCAATAATTTTTGTTATTTAAATGGATCCTTCCTATTTCAAAGTACTGAGCAATAGTTTTTATTCATAAATAAATTATTGTTAATAAGACCATGAATTGTTAAATTGTTTAACATTTAATTTTTGGGTGAAATGTTATAAACCTGGTTTCCAGACTAAACCATAATTTCAAGTCACCTGGTAAATTTTCTTTTTCTTTCTTTTTTAAAAGAAAAGGTATAGGCAGGAATGAAGGCAAGCAGAGGCAAGTAGACAGAAAGAGAAAAGGAGAAAGAAGGATTTTATCTATTTTAAATAGCTGATTGTCTTGATTTTCTCCCCTTGGCTCCAGGACAAGAACTTAGTTCCTTGGGATATATGTGAACTGCACATGGCCAAAGGTGATGAACTCAACCACTACCCCATTAGGACGTGTGAAATTTTCTTTATTATCAACTTGATTGCTACTCTTCAAACACTGTCATACCTAAATTAATGTTACAAATACATGCATTTTAAAGAGGCAAATGTGACGATTTCATTGATTCAAAGCTCAAATGACTTTATCATCAATTTGTTATTTTGTATTTTCAAGTTGCAGTTTTTGTGAAGTGTATATTTTATTTCTTGAATTTCAAGAAATTCTGAAATATAAGCATCCTAGAATTAGTTATTGGTATTATATAATAACATTCAGAATATCTTGAGAGGTGGTTTTGAAAAGTTTATTTTTGCATACTTCTTAGCCATATTATTATATTTTGATTTCAGGATTCTCCTGGGAAGCATCCAAATAGGATTCAGTCCCCTGGACCTGGAGGTGTGTGGTGGTGGGGAGGGATGGTTAGGACTATTTGTTGAGGTTTTACAGTGGCAACAAAGTCATTTTGAAGTGAATCATCAAAAACCAAGTTCTGTAAGAGTAAGAATATTTTCAAAGAACCTTGATCACCTCAATTAACTAAACCACAGGAATTCAAAATAAAGCAATTAGCAGACTTAAATAACACAATATAGTGGAATGCAAACATTACTTTGACTTTCATAATATAATTTAAAAAAATCACCAGTTGAATGAAATGCTGTTTTTATGGAGTTACATGTAAAAAGAGCCAATGGAATGTTAACACTCTTTTTAGGTACTCTACCAATTACTTCCTTCAGTCATGATAGTTCTAATGGTATCAAAATATTTTAATTATCTAAATATGATTTTTCACATAAATGTAAATCCAAAATAATGTTCCAGATATGACAAGAGGGAGCAATTAAGAATTAGAATCTGAGGTAAACTTTACCATATTTTGCTGCATATAATGTGCTCCTGGGTATAATGTACACCCAAATTTTTGGCCCAAATTTTCAGGAAAAAATAAAATCTCACTTTAATTTTTTAATTTAAATTCTTGTTTATATTTAGGTACTTTTTTACATTATAAAAGAATTTCAACATTTTTTTTTTTTAGCATATTATGGTACAAGAAATTGTACGTAACAAATAATTACAAAACAAAAGAACAGATACAAGATTTTCTTGCTGTTGCTTCAATCTGATAACACTGTCAGAAGAGATCCAAAGTGTCTCTCAGTAGCTCTGTTGCATGGTCTTTAGCATATTTAGTAACTGTTAGTTTAAATCTTGCAGTGTGTACTTAAAAAAAAAAAAATCAGCTGCATTATTAACGCCTGCCTAAAGTATATAAAGAAAAATGTCACCCTGTTCACCCTGTGGCAATAAAGTGGGTATCACCCCTCTTATCAAATCAAAGTCACTTACTCTGTGTTCAACAATACATGACTCTTCATTTTGTTGAATTGTTGGCCAAAACTGCTTTCGTTGAAATTTTGCCACACATTCAACAAAACTGATTATCATATTTCAGGGTATTATCTTGCATACAGATATTGTTATTGATTTCTAGAGTCAGACTTTTGACTAATAAGCATAAGTAAAATAATTTAAAAGTTATGTAGATACAAAATTGTACTTATGTATAATGTACATGCTTATTTTTCCCTTACCATTTTGGGCAAAAAAATGTGCATTATATATGGCAAAATACAGTGCATATATTTTTTTAAAAGTTAACTTGGGTTTGAGATTGGTATAGAGGGGAGAATGAAGGAGATGAGTAAATTGGTCTATATAATCTAGGCTAAAATATGTCCTATATTTCATGTTTGTATTCAAATTTGACACTATATTTTTTCATATAGATGTAAAGATAAATTAGAGTACATAATGAATTATGGAAAGGGAGAGAGAGAGGAGGTTCATTTGTGAATATAACAATTGAGAATTTATAGTTAAGGAGGTTCAGGATAAAAGTTAATCATTACTGAAACATCAGAAGTGAGGGGGAATTCTGGCTAACCAACCTAACAGGATTCTTGCTGAAGGAAGGCCAGGATGATCAGGTATTTCCTGGGTAATAGTGGAGCCTGGGGAACCTAGTTAGATATGGAGGATAGTCTGATATCAAGGGTGAGCGTGTAGCCTTCATCTTCCTAAAAATGTTGAGATAAACTTTTCCCATTATGTTCAGAGAAGATGTTTTCCAAAACATCACCCTGATATGTAGAAGGAAACATTAACTGAGGTCCTATGGGTCACAAAAGAAGCTATTAACTTTACTTAGGTACAGTCATCTCTGTAACAACTTTTCATTAGAAAGACCTATCTTAAGAAAGGTTGCTAATGTCTCCAGGCAAACTTTTGTCAGGAAGTCATCTCCCCATGTGATGACCCACTCCTCTCTCTTTGATCCCCCACATCCCTGTCCCATTTCTTATTTAAGAATATAAGTCTTTGGTGTGTCTCACTTTATAATTTTTCATAAATATCTAATTAAATTTGATATTTTCTTCTACTAATCTGTGTGGTGTTAATTTGTTGCTCAACCAACCAGTTGAAGAAGAACTTCAGAGGTATGGAGCAATTTCTCCATCTCCTACAGGTTAAATAAACTGGTTAAATAAACTTAGCAGATATTTTGTTATAAATGTAAAATAGAAAGATAATCACAGAATTCCCAAAGTCAGGGCATATTTGAGAAGAACATTCAGAGGAGCCTGACTAAAGTTTTGTCAAAGAGAAAATCTTTGTCAGCAGTAAGTCACTTACCTAACATGGGCTAAAAAGAAACTTGCTAAAGAACTAGCCATCTATTTTAGGTCATATCATAGTAGTGATATAGACATTTAAATACTATCAATTTTAATTTGAAATTCTTACCAAAAACAGATATAATTTCAAATGGGACACTTTTTGTTTCCTAAAGGAAAGGATGGAAGGACTTCTTGAATAGTTCCTTTACTTTTCTTGGAAGCCCACCTATTTGTTTTGTAGTAAGATGTTCCCTCATTGCATTTATCCTTTTTAAAAAATTTTAATATAGAAAATTTCAAATAAAAAAATTGAATAATATAATAAATCTCATCACACAGCTTCTACAATTATCTGGTCAATCTTGTTTTATCTACATATACCCTATTTTTCCCAAACTGAATTATTTTGAAATAACCTTACATATCTAATAGACTACTAGGGTCAAAGACTTTAGCCTATGTTTTAGCATAATCTATGCAGATGATAATTTTCAAATAGTTAATAGAACCTGTATATGTTCACTTCTTATAGACCTAAGCTTGGAACCTGCTACGTAAACATTTTTAAATGAATGGCTGATGCATATAGTTATGCACAATTCTAAGATGATTAGCTAAAATCTGTCCTCATCTCTCTCACTCAGGAAACATTAAAATATCAAAATTACAGAAATGTTATAAGCATAATGTTTGATCAATGTACATCAAAAATATATCCTTTTTTTCACAATACTGCATAAGGTACACTACAGTGGATACAACAGGCTACATTATGAATAGTAAAACAGTAAGACCAGTAAGCAGCTCTCTTTTTCTACTCTATGTTCTCAACCTATTTTTTTTGTTGTTGTTTCTTTTGTATCTCACTTTTCAATCCACTGGAAATAATTCTGGCAAAACTTAGCTTTCCAATTTCTTAAAACTATTAAAACTTGAGGTATTAAAAAGGCCAGGCCAGTGATCATTTATTTCCATTACTTTAGTATGGTAGGGCAGGGTTATGCGGTGTTTGGCCTTTTCTTTATCTTTTATGAGCAATCATTTTCACCTTTGTCTTCCCTAACCATTCTTCATTATTCAAGTCATTGGGTTCTGGGTAGGGAGAAAGGATGAGACTTAGCAATTGTGTACTTTTCACTTGCTGGTCAAATGTTTTACTTCATGGCAAATATCCCAATGCTCACTCATTTGGAGGAAAGATTACAGTTTTACTTTTCAGATAATCTCAATAGTTACTTCTACACTATAAAATTACTTGACATAAGTAAAAACTGAAATGGAATTGCACATGATTCTACAGCAACTCCTCTGCATCAATTTTATGCACATTGTCTCCTGTTTCTGGACATTTCTAGTTGAGAGTTAAACATTAGCTTCATCTTCCCAAAAGACTATCAAGCTTTATTTTTTTTTTTAATAATTATACCAATACTATACAGTTATTATTACAGAGTGGTCTAGCACTTTCTGCAAATCATTGAATGTAGGTGTAGAACAGGAGGGAGATTTCCCTGATCTTACCCAGTGAACCTCTTGAGTGCCTTTTTCATTTGGCATAATGTGAGTCCCTTCCTCTCTTACTCAATGGAGATAGAAGAAGAAATGTAAAGTGTTCTCCATGTCTCCACTTTTCTTCTCAATGCACCTTCCTTCTATCATAAAACATCAATTATTTCTTAAATAGCATGGAAGAGAGTGACAGGGATTGATCAACTTATCCATCTGAAAGTGTCAAACATTTCTTTGAATATAGAATTTTATATCCACCATTATTATTAACTATGGGATCCAGAGACAGGAGGAACAAATTCTTCTACAAAATGCTGCTATTATTTCACATTTTTCATTTTTCCTTACAAATAACCTTGGTTTGAATAAGTCATATTGCACTCTTGACAGTTTTTACTATTTTAATATATAGAGATGAAACAGTTCATATAGCTAGAGAATAAGAAGTTATCAGCAAATTTCAGAGCACTGGTGTGATTCTAACTACTTTAATATCAAGTAATGTACAGCATAGGTATATATAGGTATATCTATACATAAATAAGTATAATTATTATATTTATTTCCCTTTAATAGAGCCACCTTAGAACAAAAACAATACTCATTATTGTAGTTATCCATTGAGTGAACTAAGACATGGTTACCCAAAATTTTGAATATTGAATCTATTATCTTAAAAATCATACTATAGCATGCACTCTGGTGGTCTAGCAGTCTAGTACACAATAGCAGCAGCCCCACATACATCTCAAGTCCCTGTTCAAGATCTGGGCCAGGGGAAGCAACTAGTGTGAACAGCTGAATAAAATAAAGTGCTTCTTCTGCCAAGAAAAATCATACTATATTGCAAATTACTTTTGGTTATATATTTTTGGAACAAGATTTCATGCGTTTGTTTTGCTTCAGGAGTTCTTAACTTGATTGGCCATTCACTCTCTTATAGAAACAAAAGCATGTTCCTATTCCTTGGATTTTTATACTTTAAAAATATATACTGTACTTTCTCAGGAGCAGACAAATAGATTTTATAATATTCTTAGACATAAATATTATGAAGAATAATTTCTATACTTTTCATTGTAGACATTGCTTTCTTCTTTAAGTTTTAATGAGTATTCCAAGAGTGTAGAAGGGTTAAGATAGTTTCTATGGTTCTTATAATTTCTTCAACAATAAACTTTACTTGGAAGTTCTTATATGCAAGATATTACACTAACTTCCAGAATTACCAGAATGAAAAAAAATCTATGACATGATCTCTGACCTTACACAGTTTACAATGTAGTTACAAATGACACAAAATTTATATGAAGAGAATAGGTAGAGGAGGTAGTTCCAAGATGATAGACAGGTAAACCTTGAGAGGAGCTCCTATGCACAGATAAAACTATACCCTTTCAATAATTATGGGCCTTAGAAAAAGAATGAGGACAAGCATCTATAATAAGAGAAGGGGCATAAGTCATCATAAAAGATAGGAGCTAAGATACAGCTGCAAACACTGTGCAGTATTGATCTTTAGTTCATCAGAAGAGAAGTGAGACACAGGTACTCTCCCTGGATTCGGAAGTCTTTCCCCTGCAGAAAATGTCTCCACACCTCGGAATTCACCTACAAGTGCATACAATATGACTTGGAAAATACAAAGGCATTTCTTGGGAGAAAGATAGGATTCTGGAGAGCAAAGAATACAAGCAGAGCATACATTGACTGATGAAATTGCACAGACCTGACAAAAGGTCTTTAATCTGGTGAATCAAAAACTTTTGACTGGGGAGTAAAAGAAGAAGGACAGCCTATTTATGACGAAAAATACTGCTAAGTATTCTCTCCAGAGCCTATTCTGACTCTGTGATTCCACCATTGGCTGTCCCAATCTTGTAGTCAGGCCCCTAGGATAAGAAGCCCCACCATTTGCCATCAGCACACTGTGATACAGGAAACTTTTTGCTCACTTATAGGGTTCTTGTGGTTGCTAAAGTGGTGACAGCCTGCCTGGAGTGGCTATAAGTGGTACAGTCTGCAAGTCAGGCAGAGGTAGCTGAGTATTTTAGTGCAGAGACATTTGCCAACTCTCTCAGGGAGAGTTTTTAGAGAGAATTTAGCAGAACAGCAGATCCACACCCACATGAGGCTACTGCTGAACAGTTTTGCATATCTGTATGTTAATTCCACACTAAAGCATCTATGACTCATAACCTAAGACTCTTGGGGTTTTTTTGTATATAGTTCCTTGTGAAGCTTTTGTTCAGCTAGAGGACTGAGAGGATTTGTCAGGGGTTAGGTGCTCTGCAAGGACTGGCTCCTGAGGACCCCAGGAGACACCCAATGCCTTATCACCAGTGGTCTCTACTGGGACTGTGGCCTGGACCTCTCTCTATGTGCCTCTCTAATTATGCCTGAGAGTGTGTGGGGGAGTGGGGGGCGGGGGGTGGGGGGGAGTTGAAACTGAGTAACAAAGCAAAATCACAGCTAGGCTGCAGCTGAGACAAAAATTACGAAGTCTGCTGGGATAGCTCTGAGGTAATTTTTTCATATTCCTACCCCAACTCAAACCCTGAAAGATGAGTTCCTATGCATCAGTACAATGCTGCCTCTAGAGTTTCAACCACTCTGATTAAGTGTAGAGGTCACACCACAATAGAAAAATCAGCACTCTGGCCAATACCCCAGGCCTATATTCTGCAACATGATACCCTATTACAAGGCTATTATATCAGGGCAGGGAAGAAAAGTCATTTAGATAACACACAGAAGATACAGAAAAATATATCCCAAAAGCTGGATCAAAATGAAACCCAAATGGAAAAAATCTGAATGTAACAAAATTACTAACTAGCAGAAGATAATTTTAAATAAATAGTTTTAATGATGTTCCCTGAAATCATAGAACAGTGAATAAATAAAGTGAAAACTACTACAAAGATAAGAGAAAATGTGAGGTAATTCTAAACTAATTCACAGAGCTAAATAATACAAAGGTTGAACTAGAGGACACAACTGAAGTGCCTCAACAGTAGACTGGAAGAAGCCTCCAAGTGAACTAGAATATAGCAATCAGTGGCATTTATTAGGCAAACAATGAAGTAGATGAAAATGAAATTAAGAAATTCCACTCGCAATCTCACTGAAAAAAAGATAAAACACCTAGGGATAAGTTTAACAAAGGAGGTAAAAAACCTCTGTAAAGAAAGCTATAAGACTTTAACAAAAGAAAAAGACACAAAGAGATGGATGAACATTCCATGCTCACAGATTGGAAGAATTAAATTAGTAAAAATGGTCATTGTATACAAAGCAATTACAGATTTAATGTAATTTCCATAAATCCAGGGACGCACCCTGGTGACTGGGTGGTTAAGTTCAAAGTCTCTGACCAAACATAGTCCACATATAACTCAAGGACCTGATGTTGGGGTTAATAACCAAGACAATCAACTAAATAAAATACATTTATTTATTCTTCCTCTCTTTCAGTTTGCCTGCCTCTCTATTCACTTTCATTTCTACTTGCATCTTCCCTTAAAAAAATTCCAGGGACATTTTTCAAGAAAATTGAACCAAGAATACTGATAATTTTATGGACATACACCAGCAAAAAAAAATAGAAACTAGATTACTCATTTAACTATCCACAGAAGTTACCTCAAAATGGATCGAAGACATAAACATAAAAAATGAAACCATAAAATACATAGAGAAGATGCTCCGTGACATCAAACTCAAAGATAGTTTGGGGAAGGAATAGCTGTGGTAAAAGAAACCGAAGAAAACTAAACAATTGGGACTATATCAAAATACAAAGTTTCTGTACAGTGAAAGAAGCGACCACTAAAATAAAAAAAAACGCAACCCACATAATGGGAGAATTTATTCACACAAAATGCTTTAGATGAGAATTTAACCTCCAAAATATATAAAGAGATCATATACCTCAACACAATAAAGCAAATGACACTCCAAAAATGAGAAGAACTGAATAGACACCTATCTAAAGATATACAGATAACCTATAGACACATGAAAAAATTCTCTCAACCACTCATGTTTAGAGAAATGCAAATAAAATCCATGAGCTATCACCTCACATCAATGAAAACAGACTATATCAAAAAGATTTGAAATAACAAATTTTGGAGAGGTGTGAGAAAAAGAAACCTTCCTGCACTGTTGTTGGTAATATAAATTAGTGCAATCTCTTTGGGAAATAGTATGAGATTCCACAATAAAATAGATGAATCTAGTGTTTTGAGAAATTCCACTTCCAGACAAATACTCAGAGAATACAAAAACTCTAATCAGAAAAATTATCTATACCCCTATTTTCATAGCAATACAATTACGATGGCCAAGACCTGGAAACAACCGAAGTGCCATCAACAGATGACAGGATAAAGAAGCTATGCTATATATACTCAATGGAATTATAATCAGCTGAAAAGAAAGATGAAACAATGCCCATTCCAGCAACCTAAGTAGAACTGGAAGGGGTCATGTTAAGCAAAATAAGCCTGCAAGAAAAAGAGAAGTGTAGGATGGTTTTACTTATATGTGGAATACACATTAAAAAAATACACAAATGAACAGACAAACTCCAAAAAAATTCACAGGAAGCTAGACTGTGGCAACAAAGGGGTGGGAAGGGGGAGGGAAGGAAGGAGGGAATGAGAATATGGTAAAGGACACTAGAACTCTGGTGAGGAGTGTGGTGTGAAATACACAGACTGAGGTATGACTTCAATATCCTAAAATGCATATAGCAATGTATATAAGAAATAATAAAATTATCATAAAACTAATGTCAAAATCTGAATGGCATGATGTATTGAGAAGATCACTGGACAGAGGCAGAGGTAAAAGGGAGAGGTAGGGAGTAAGAAAACTGGGTTTTCATTCCATTTTTGCTAACTTAATAGATGTGGAATGTGGTAAAATTCACTTATTCTTTCAGGTCCTTTGCTTTTAACTGCTAATGACTAGCCAGATATATTGATTCTTAAATTCTCTCCTGGTTCTAATAATATATGTACATTTCCCATAAAGCATATTTCAGAGCTCAAGTCAATTAATTGCCTGATTAATTTTAATTTGTAATAAAGTTATCAGTCATTTCTTTGTACTGCTAAAAACAACAAAACTACATTGCTCTGAAAAGTTAATTTTTGATATTTTTAGTTTCCTTTTCATATGTATTTTTATCTTTGAAGCTACATGATGATGTCATGACATATTTTCATTTTCTCTTCTGAGAAACAGTAAATAAGAAAGTTTCCCTTATTAAAAACTAAATAAAACCCTTTTAAAATTATGAATGTAAGATTTGTGTTAGGTCGAAATATAGACAGAGTATTAATTCTAATTGTAATACCTTTACAGTTATCCCTAATCTAAATTTTTAAGAGTAAGGAAGCTAGCAGGAATAAAGGCAAGTAGACAGGCAGACACAGAAAGAGCGGGAAGAACATTATTTGTTTATTTAGTTGTTCATTTTAGTTGTGTCACCTCTGCCTGCCTGCCCTACATAGTAAACCCGGGCCCTTGGGCGTATGTGGTCTATGTCATTGTCACTACAGAATTAACATCTGAGCTATCAGGGCATGCTCCCAATTTATTTTTAACATAAAGGAGCAAATCTTTATTCCATTGAGGATAAATTTTATCTTACTGGCAACAAAAATTTAATCCTATTGGTAAGAAAATATTTAATCCCACAGACTATAGTCAAAGTTATGTAAATTTATATTTAATCTAACACATTATATAAGTTTCCTGAACTTCAGTATCCTATTAGAACATATTTTGTGTTGTTTTTCTTTACCTTCATATCTGATTATTCAGGAAATACATCGTGACATCTTCACAACCTAAAATAGTTTAATTATTCGTTTCATTTAACATTAATGCAATTAACCTTTCTAATCTTTTCTTTGGAGATTATGAGCTATGGTATTATCTGTAGGTCAGTCATCACGTGGCTTTTCTACTCTGGATCATTAACTACTTTTAAAATCTCTACTGCCTTTAAGACCCTGGTATATTCTAGTTTTCTTTTGTCCAAGTCTTTATGTACATACTAAACTGTTTCAGTAAGAATGAGAATTAGTCAAAAGTTATGATTATTGAAAATGTCATGTATCAATTGCATAATGATATTTATATACTTTCTACATATATGAAAAATGGAGTTTAGGAGAAACATGATGAGGAAACAAGGAAATGTTGACAGGGTAAAAGATGTGCACAAAACTTTCATGCTTTGTGGATAAATAGGTTCTTAAATTCATTTACTTGCAGGTAAATATGAATAATATGAATGATTTGGACAATTGAAGAACTCTAAGCAATCAAAAGGCTCACTAACTACCAGCAAGAAAATTAAGAATACTACCTCAAGCCCACAATTTCTAGCATTCTAATATTAATTTGATTTGAAATTTGACATTTCATGCAAAAATAATTCATTTTTTTAAGCAATATAAAATATTTTCTTGCTGCCAAACACAATGAGAATTTTTTAAATTTGTGTTAAATATGTTTTCATACTTGCCATTTTAGTGAAGAGGAAAGGGGAAAACCAATTATACCAATATGTAATGTTCCTGCTAGTTACCTGTTAGTCAGGGTAAACTGTTATAAGTAACCATTTCAGACTTCAATGACTTAATGAAATAAGAACTATTTTTAACTTATATCACAGATCATTTGAGTATTTGTGACTGTTCTTACACCATGAAGTTTCAGTTACTCAGACTACTTCTACCTAGGGTTTTGTTGTTCTCAATGGCACTGGATCTTTGGCTTGTAAGTGAGACAATTAGTAAAGGAAGTATGGGAGGAATGCTTATAGAGAAAATTTTAGAAAGGATGTTTATCATCTGCCCACATTCAACTGACTAGAAGGTTAGGAAGTGAAAATTAGCTGTCTAGCCAGTATCTAAGCTGATTCTACAATATCTTTTGGAAGATAAATATTTCCAGAAATTTTTCTCAATGAAAAACTAAATCACAAAGACCTCTTTATTGTAACCAATTCTTTCTGCATTGCGTAGGATATACCTTATTTTAAAACAGAAAGCACTACTTTCCAGGAACACAGTTCTGTTTTAGACAAACAGAAAATTCAAAATAAAAAATCACCAAAATACAAGATAACAAACCAGTGTGTATGCAAACTATTCATAACAACAAAAAAGAATTAGTTCCTCAGATCTTCATAAGCAGAAATATGAGTTACAGAGTTAAGTAGATTATATATGTAGTAGTAAGGAAACTGACTAATATGCCACATCTTGAGAGTTCGAGGAACACCTCTCCATTAGTTATTGGAAATATAGTAGACATTTTGGGGTGTTCACAAAAGCATAATACATCACCAACAACTTTTGACTTCAACTCCAATGACTATTTCCATGCACATTATGTGTCCAAATTCAAGATCCAAATAAATGCTTCCTCCTGTCTGTCACCGGATTTTTTTATAACAATGAGGATTTTTCTTTGTTGTTTGTTTTTTGTTCAACCACACTGAAGGTCAGTCCAGAATGCAAAGAGAGAACATCCCCAGGGGGAACTCTCAAACAATGGAGAACACAGTGGCGGATAAATTTTTCAGCTTCCCATACTGGGAACGAAGAACATTCTGAAGAAGTTACTCTGAGGATCCCAAGTGTGATAGAGCTCTAGTTATTCTCTGGGACCAGCAGTTTTATAAAATATATGTTGAATTTTACATGTTTAGTATTCTTTCAAGTAGAAATGTCAAATAGACTGATGGCTATACAAATATAGAAAGCGGCTTGTCTAAGTCTTTCTATAAATTTGTGAGTTTCCTGCTGTTTCTCCATTTACTACTGAGGGTTTCATATTGTGTTCAAATTCTTGCTACTCAGTATGGTCCATGTGTTAAGGTATCTATCTAGACATGAGTACTTGGTGTGGGGCCCTAACTGACAAAGGTTATCTTATTTAAGAATGCCTACTGGATATAAGCATTGGGTGGGAGTCTCTGACACATTGAGTAGTAAAACCCTCTGAAGACCAGCGATATCTTTCAACTCAGGAAGCTTTCTGAGCACTGAGTCAGTAAGACATGAGATGGGGTACCAAGGATGGGGAATATTTTTCAATTGCAATGATGCAAGAGCCCCCAAAAATCAAAAATCTAGGAGTCAGACACAGTGGTCAGGTAGTCCAGTCACAAGCCAATCTGGTAGGAACTGAATAGACACACAAGGACAGAAAGAGCAGAACCCTATCCATAGATGAGTTCCCTCATTATAATGTCATTATAATAAAACTAGCATTGCAGTTTTGTATCCTCCATGCCTCCCAACCCACTGTGGGTTTCACTTAGGTGGTCATGGGAAGAAACATGCACAGTAAGAGTTTGGTTATATAACTCTACCTGTCAGTAAAAATGAAAGGCAAGCGCCTAATTCACCCCAAGTGAAAGCCTAAGGGAGGATAAGTAGGGGATATAAGCCCTAGGAATGAACACATTGACTGCTGGAGCCCCTCATGACAGCCCTTCTCCTCTTTGAGAATGTTCTATTTCTTTAAATACAAGAGTGGCTGAACCCACTCAGGGCAAACCATCCTCTCCTCTAAACATATACTCTTTAACACCTGCTATTGTACCTACTGGCCCAGCTCATCCTCTACTCTGAGGACATACTATCTCTTATATACCTGCAGTTGTACCCACCTGGGTTCAGTCCATTCTCCTTGAGGATGCACTATTTCTTTAAATATACCTGTGGCTGAATCCACTTGGGGTAGTCCATCCTTCTAAGAATATACATTCTTTAAAAATCATGCATTACTTCAAAGATTTAATATAAAAAAATATATATCAGATTTTATCATGAATGATCTATATAATATTGATTAAAAAATATTTCATATGTATTATGTTAAAATGTATTACTAATTTCCTTTTCTTAATGTGACCACTATAAGTTTTAAAATGATATTTTTAAATATTTTAAATAATATATGTTGTTCACATCATATTTCTAATGGATAGTTTTTTTCTGGACCATCAGATGCCCTGGAGATAAACACTGAGCAATTTATATTCTTCCTCCCCCTGAATGTCCAAGTGACTTGACATTTCACAAGGAGGAAAATATAATTAAAAGGATTCTTGGCTTTAATTTATCCCATAACTAACATTGTGCTATAGCACATTCATTATGCCTTATTTTTTTATTCAAATATTTAATAAGCATCTGATATCACATGATAGGTTCTTGTGTTCTTGAGGAGAGATTCACCCCAAGATACTTGAAGTGTGTCATGGTTTCACCAGGACCCCAAGAGAAGTAAAAAGATAAATTTTATCGGCAAAACAGCAAACTGAAAATAAAGGTGGAAGGTGGGCTGAATTTCCTCTGTAGAGTGATTTCAATTAGCTTAATAGCAAAACCACTTCCCAAAGTAACCCTATAAGAAAATAAACTTAGTGTTATATGGTTTGACAATGATTAACTTACAATGATTATCTTCAGAAACAATTAAAGAACTTTGGAAAGCAAACTTAGTAAACAATTAAAGACCTTTAGAAAGAGAAACAATTAAAGACCTTTTAAAAGTTAACTCAGTGCTATATAATTTGACAATGATTAGCTTCAGAAACAACAAAAACCCTTGAAAAGTAGTGGGGTCCCTCTCTCTGCACCCAGAAGACAGACAACTCCCAAATCACCACCTGACAGATCCTCCAATGAAAGGAGGGCAATTGGATCCAACTCAAGGAAATGTATGGGTTGCTAGAAAGAACAGAGGAAAACAAAGAAACCTCTGCTTCCTCTCATCCCAGAAATAGAATGACAGTGACAAACCAGAAACATGAGACGCAATGCTCTCCTCCTCTCTGATTTAAGAAAACCCAGTAAGACTGGAATATGAGAAAACCTTCTCCAAGAACAGCACAGCTACAACTTCGGTTCTCACTTTCCTCCACACGCCATCTCACTAACTGACAGACACATGGAGCTGAGTTTCACTGGAAAAGTAGCATATGCAAAGTGAGAACAAAGTGGCAAACTGTAAGTAAAGTCAGTGCAAAGTGATAAAGTGCATGTGGAATCTAGTACACCCACAAGGGTAGAGGGTAGGTTGTTACCAGAGGCGTGACCTCAAGTTCTTGGGGTTTGGCACTTGCTCCTTCTAATTTGAGGGTTCCCTAACCTTTAAGATGACTAATAGTACCCACTTTCTGTGGCTTTTTCTTTTTTCCTGTTTTTCACCCTTCCTTCATTCCCTTTCCATGGCTAATGGCTACCTAACACATTTAATATCCAGGCACCATACTAATCATCAGATACGCAGTGAATTAAGTAAATAAGGTGCTTTATTCATGCAATTTGCAGTCTATCATGGATAACAACAGGAAATCATAATTAAATGCAATGAAGTTATTCAACACATAATTGTCATGGGAAAAGATGGAGGGCTTGGGTTTGGAAATTATTGACAGTCACATTTCCCATGATAACTTTAGAATAGTAGGTTGGTTCATAGCAGAGTTAAAACAAACTCTCATGTTTCAAAAGTGGGTAATGAGTGGAGGTGGATGTAATCTCTCTGTACGCACTAATATGTTAATATACATATATCCCCTGTTCTCTTTCTGCTTGTAGAAATCCAGGCTTGCCATACAGTGCATAACTCCTAAATTTGACCCATTTTTTGTATGGAGAATAGTTATTTCTTAAGTTTTACTACTTTGAGGTTAGTGCATTTTTTTAACTTTAATGTTCTTTGAGGAAAAACAGACTCTAGTTCTGTTTTGGAAGTCTAATACCGTCAATCATTGTCCTATTAGTTTTCAATTCATTAGTGACTCCTGGGTTCTGCATTGACTAAACTCACAGGATGAATCATTTTTTGTCCATTAAGCAGAAACAAAGAACTTTCAGAGAAAGTGTATTTTCCACTTACTTTCAATAGTTTCTAGAATATAAATTTTAAAAACTATTTTAAAGATAAGCCTCAATTTTGGATGGGGTCATGATTCATTTCCTTTGTGATTACACACATCACACTTAGTGAATATATCCACATTGTCTTTGATTTAGACCATGTATCTCAAGAGATTTAAGATGAAAAGTATAGCTTTTCCTTGAATAGAAGTTCTGTGCCTTTATGCACCATTCTAGTGATGTTATACCTCTTTTTATGCTTGGGTGGACTAACTACTTTATAGGCAAACATGAAACTGAAAATAACTGGGTTATGTAGCAGATGTTTTAACTGTTTCACACATTTAGTTCTTTTAGTTCTGGTAGGTTCTTTCAGCTCTGGTAGGTTCTTTGAAAATAGCCTTTATATCAATTTTCCCCACTGGGCAATAAATTGCCAAGGGTTAATTAACAAATAATAAGGGAAAAATGAGAGATTCAGAAAAATATAGAAAGTCTTAAATGTTTTACATTCTGAAATAAATAACAGTCATGTCTCACCTCAGTAACTGTCCTCCAAAGAGCATATGGTTATGTTACTCAAGGATTTAGAATCTTCAGGAAGGAAAAAGTTCTTTTGGTGGCTGCCATTAGAGATTAAGGGATAGGGAAGTTCATAGAATCTCTAGGAAAAATATTCTTGCAAGTAGATTTATGTAGATCGATGGAAAGAGAGTTACTTTTGCCATTTATATCATCTCATGGGAAACACAAAGTCAAATTTTGTGCTTAGATAAATTTATTTTATCTCCTCTCTAAACTGGGAGAATTTTATCTCTTTTCCTATTCAAAAAATTCCTTTATTTTTAATCTTAATTTTTCTTTTTCTTTTTCACATTTAACTTTTAAATGGACTCAGTGAAAGGACGGGACGTTTAAATTAAAACTTTAAAAAAAGAACTTGGAAAAATGTATCTCTGACTTCAGTTCCTGACAAGATGGCAAATGAGTCCAGGAAGCTGGCTCCTTTCCCAGAGTTTAACCTTGGAGGTGACACAAAAGCAAGAGGGAAGTCTGACAGATCTCACAACATTAAAACTTTGACTAATTCTCAGAGAGACAACAGGTAATAGGTTCCTAGTCCTGGCTGAGAAGCAAAAAGAACCAATGGGGGAACTGAGGAAGAGCATTAGTGTTGTTCCTTTTATTTCTTTCTCAAAACTGCCTGTTGGTATCACTGCTAACCTGCTCCCGCACTCAAAAGATAAAAAACAAAAAACCAAGAGTAGCCAGTAAAAGAAAGGGAAAGAAGTTGGAGAAATACAAAGCTGATTGTGTTGGAGGAAAAATAAGAAGAGGTAGGAGTAGAAGGGCAGTCTCATTCTGTCCATCACCCTCTCTGCTCTCAATCGGCTAGGTTATTAGAACTGAGGCAAGAAAGCCTGAGGTGTGAGTGGCCCAGAGCAGAAGTATAGGAAGTGTCCTGGTTGATGATGTTTGAAGTATAAAAATGGGTTGAGCTAATATATTCAGATTGTTGCAAAAGAACACCTCCCCCTGGAGGCTCAGCCTCTACACTCACTTTCTAAATTCACCTTCAAAGACATAATTCAAGTCTGGATAATATCATTTTTGATGGGACAGTGCATTCTTAGCCAATATACAGCTGCTATTCTAAGAGGCTATGAAATGGGAGGACAGAATTAGAAATTTGCAGAATATAGCTAAAAATAAAGAATAAAGAAAGAAAAAGAATGGAACAAAAATAAAAATTAATTGATCTCCCCTGCTAAATCAAAATTATAAATATCCCCAAGTAGATAAATAAAAATAATGGAAAAATTAAGCAGATATAGCAGTCATAAGAAGTAACAAACTAGATATTAGGTGAAAAATTAAACAATCACTAAAAATAAAAAGAATGATAATGAAATAATAACTTACAAAAGATAACAATAAATAGCCCTAGATTCAGATGTTTTTACAGAACTTATCAAAGTTTCTAAAAATAGATAATCCCTTTCTTTTTTACACATTGTTCCAAAAAAAAGGAGACATAGTTATTTAAGTCTCTCCAGAGAAAGAGTTGTGAGACAGGCAGCTAATAAGGGAGGACTCCATTACAGAATCAACCATTAGATTTTATCATTCCAAGAAATACAACAGACACCATAGCAAGTGAGATAGGAAGAACGCAGAAACCACCTCAGGGCTGTCCAGTTAAATGACCCTTCCCCTGACTGGCTGAAAAACCTGAACCACCCAAAAGACTACATCCCTATAACCAACCCTTAAAAATCCTAGCCTCAAAGCATCAGAGGCACCTTCTCCGGACCCCGTCTCCCTCTTCTCTGAGTAAGGAGCTTTTTTTCCTTCCCTAAATAAATCCTACTTTGGAGCTTGCCTTGGGTTCATGAATTCATTCTTCGATTTCCTGAGACCACAATTCTGGTCTCAGGGGCACCTGTGGGAGCAGAGAGACTCACTCAGATCTGTAATTGCAGGTATCATCATATAGCAGATCCAGATCACCAAGGAAGGCTGATCTGGGAAAGACTGCCATTCCTAGAGAGGTCACCAGATACACCGGGGAAAACTGAACATTCCATCACTCATAGTCAGTAAGTGAACAGGAAAGATATGAAGAGATTTATTATAAAAACTAGCTCACGCTATTAAGAAAACATCCAAAATCTGCTGTGTGGACAGGCAGACAAGGAGACACAGGAGAATAAAGCCCAATGACAGTCTTCTGAAGAATTTAATTTTGTTCCCCAGGTTGAAAGGGGTGGTGGTGTCTTTTAAAATTCTATTTCAATCTTCAAACGACAATCTCAGTTCCACTCACATTATGGAAAGCAATCTGTTTTACCCAATATTCACCAATTAAAATGTTAATTTGATCTATGAGCCTCCAAGTTAAAACATAAACTATCACAATAGAAAAAGGTCAAAATCATTCACCTAATTTAAAAAGCATATTTGAAATACATATTTCTAACCAGATGAAAGCAACACGGAAACAGAAGAGTAAAAACTCATTTCATTTATGATAACAGATGGGTAATCTGAAAATATAAGATCCGTTTCAAGAGATATTGAAAATGTTTATTGTATATTTAAATTAGAAAAATACCAGAGTATGTTTGCAAAAGAAATAATTACCTTCAGAGTCAAAAAATATTTCAAATGTTAAAGATATCTTTTGTACACAAAGCATGTGCTAAGAATCTAAGTCAACTTTTCAAACATAAAAATTACATCATAGGTGTTTTTTGATGCCCACATATTCAAAGCATTTCACCAATTTCTCTACACTGAATAAAAGGAATTTACACAACTAATAAGTAGTTTGTTTTTGTTTTACTCTGATATCGAGCAAGGAATCTCCCTACATATTATAACTCAGCTACTCTAACATCTCTTTAGCTGTTAGTTTCTTTTTAATCAAATACACATAAAGGAAAACAATGTATTTCTTGATAATTTTTACAAAAGTATGTTTTATTCCATGATTTGATTCCAAAAGTAAATTAAAATTTATCAAATCCCCATGTGTTATCCATCAAAAAAGCAAGCATGATTTACTACCTTAAAAATTACTAATATAATTGGCCATAAAAGTTTTCTGAAGGCACAAAAATCATATAATTTTCCCAACTTAAACTGAAACTAAATCAATAAATCTCAAATATCAAACTCGATGAAAAAATCATTCAAAACTAAGCAACTTGTTTTATGTATTAAATTTACCTAGCTAAAGTATGCATGGCGGTGTATATATGCATGCAGCATATAAACTATAAGCTATAAGCCTAATATTTAAGAGAATAAAAGAACTAACTTAAGCATATTACCTCTTAAAAAAAAAAAAATGCAAAGATGTAACTTGTTACCACAACTTTTCATGATGGAGTAGAAGAGGGCAAGAAAACAGATATTTCCATTCTTTGAATATTAAATTAATTATGTAAAAAGCTAACTAGAGTATAATACCTTCTTAACAGTTTAAGTAGAGGTCATGGGTACAAATTTGTAAAAGTATTTTTAAAGTTAAGAAAATATATATGAAAAATGAGGCCAAAATTAAAATGTATTAAATAGTGAATATATACAAAAGTTGAACAACAGTGGCCAAGAATCATGATGAAAATGTTAGCCAAATATTTATTCAAATGTATCTTTGTGAGAAACAGAAACTACAGTATAAGATAATTTTGAGATGACTTTTAAAAAAATGAACCCAATTAAGTAAAATGCCATATTACTCCTGAAGACCATGGAAATATTTTTTTTAAATCTATGAGAAATAAGGTAAATTTAGAAAATTCAAAATGATAGGATTAAAAACTATATTCAATATATCCCAAAGTATATGAGGTAGAGCACACTATTACTAAACATATAATTTTAATAATCTCATTCATAGTTTTATAAAAATACTCAAATTGGAACACTGTCTTTGAAAAACCAACTACTTGCTTATTAATGCTACCTTTTCTATTTCTATTTTCCTTCAGATATATTTTTCCTTAGGTATAATAAAAACAAAGATGAGACACGAACACAAATACTTTGGAGAATTTTTGGATAATGTCAGCCCAGTGTTTAAATAAAGTAATAGTTTTTTTGTAAGACATCATGTAGAAATCAAATCAATAGTAAGTGAAAATATAATGGGATAGTTTTCTTTTCTATTTTAGTCAGCAGTTTGAAACTTACAGTTTTCTGCGATTTTGCAGTTTTTGGTGGTTGATGATGTGGGGGTAAAAGGAAAAGTTTCCCCATTTCTATGAGGTTCTTCAAAGGCTGGACAAATGAACCAATTAATGTTAGGTGCAAGTAGTAAGAGAAAAGCCCAGATTTATAAATAACATACCAATAGAAAATTTACATGGTGGTAAATTCTGTGGTTGCTGGTGTGTTACAGTTTTGGGAGAAACCAAGCGAGCACTCTTTGGAAGTATTTTAGGCAGATTTATTACATGCGTGGTCTCAGCTGGGTTTTCTTCCCCAAAAAGCTGAGCCCCGAGTTCTGGTTAGAACATGCTTATATAGGCTAAAGCAACGTGGGAAGAGAGGGATGTAAATTAGGGGAAGGGGTTTCAAGCTCAGGAAGTTCTTTGTCTGCTGTCAAGCAAGCTCAGGTTACAGGAGGTATCATGGCTTTTCTTTATAGTTGCTGGAGGTGGTAGGCAGGCCCCTCCACAGGGGAACATACAATTTGAGCTGAGGTGTGAAAATATTAGGGGAGAGAAGAGGAGGTCTCCATGTGATGAGGAGGAATCACTCATCCTTACTCTTACTCCAAAAGTATAAATAACTTCCCTTTCCAATTCTCCTATAAAACAGGGACAAAAGAATATTGCTTGATTAAGAGAAGGGTGAAGCCCAGGGAATAGCAGGTGTCTTCTTCGATTAAGGGAAGAGCTAAAGGTTTAGAAGAATAGGAGCTTCTCCTCTCACCCTGGGCTATCCTTCACTTTCCTTAGTTCTTCATGTCAGAGTAGAGCACATACAGGAGAACAATTATGAAAATCTTGGAGTGTTTTTCCCACCAATGGAATATTAATGGAATTATGAAATTTAAGAAATGATAGCAAGACATTCTATAGTTAGTATATGGAATAACTTCTACAGAAACTGGATAACTCAGATCAAGAGCAATAACATATTAAATGTTCAATGTTCTATAATTATTTTCCTATTTTTCTCCTGAGACTATGTCCAGATGATGAAGCCTCATGAGAGTTAGGGTAAAAAATAACTCTTCTTATTGTCCCCTGATGGATATTATACTTTTATTAAACTAGTACTTTAATCAGTTATTGATTGCTGTTGTATATGGAATAATTTTAAATAATAGGAAGTAAAATAAATGAGTCTATCCATGAAACCATTACATGAAAAGTATAATTAGTAAAACATTTTAAAACAAGTTACTAATAATTGTTGAATCATTTTTAAAATTAGTCCAAAGCAGATTTTTTCAGTCACTGACATGTAAACACCAAATTAAAAAATATGTTAAAGAAAGATTGCACTATAGCATTATATGTAACAAAGAGATATCTGGCCAAGTCATAAGATAGGAAATAACAGCAGTACAAAACTAAAAATGAGGAAAGTCTCAAAGGAATAAAAGAATGTGAAAAGAACAGAGGATTAAACAATACAGTATTATCTTAGTGTGTTGGTTTACTAAAAAAGCCAAGATGCTTAACTTTAAAAAATATACACCAAAACTATCTTCTCAAAGGCAGGATGATAAAGCAGATCAAGACATGTTTGTAAAGATAAGATTGGCCTTGAAAAGACTAGAGGAGTGCTCAAGAGGGATTACCTTCATTCAACCACTGGCCAGCATACAAATGGCAAAGGGAGAATGAGGGACTTTCATTTCCAAACAATGAATTGTTTTTACATAGAAATGTGTAGATGAGCAAAGGAGAGATGACTTTAAGAAATGAACCAAAGAAATCCCAAACAGCCTTATTCTTAGTGAAGAGCACTGACACATTGGCCTTTTTATGCCCTGAATTGTGATTCCATGGAAACTTCAAATGTTCTCTCAATCCAAACACATTTAAAAGCCAGTTTATAAAAGCTGACCTTCTTAGTTCAAATGTTTCATGCAAAATCCTTAGGATTTGAAACTCCCTTTGTGTTTTAGGCTTACTTACCTCTGATCATCATAATTTGGAGCAAGACTAGTGCTTTTTTTTAAAAAAAAATCATTAAATCAGGTCCAATTCTCACTGACTCAGTGTCAAATGCTACAATGAGTAAAGAAAAATTTTAAAAGACTTTTAAGAATATTTTATAATGCCTGAAGACAAAATAAGATCAATTGTTCCTAGTCTTATATATAAGTTTGAGCAAAATAAATATAGTTATACTATATTTATATTATAAAGTCTGATCTGACTTTCACAGGAGACTCCCATTTTTATACCTCGCATCAAAGATGTACAACAAAAGGCAAAACAAATAAACTCAAGTAAGAAAGTGGTTGTATTTATTAATCACAAATAATTTATTTGGGAGTGATTTACTCTGATAAATATCTATTATTTCCCAAACTCTCCTGAAGATTGATGTGACCATCTGAAACAGTTGGGTCAAATAGAAATGGGTTGGTGTTATTTAAAAGACTGCTTAAGCAACTATAAAATAATAGACACAAGTCCTATTTAAATGAGATCAGGATTCTAGAAGACAGTGTCCATTCATGTGCAATGAGCAAACTCTAGGAACCACCATGTCCTGTATCTTGGACAGGAAATGACGATGACTGCCCACCCCAGTGAAATGAAAAAGCTATTCTAGATCCTATATAGGGGATTATGGATCTTTGATTCTGGGAAATATGCCTGAGTCTTGTCATGAGGCATGTATTTTCCTATCTGTTCTTTTCTATTGTTTGTTTCAAAATAAACCTATTTTGTTGTTGGAATAACTGATTGCTTTTGTTTGAGGTCATTGCAAATAATATTAGTAATTGATTGGCAAAGTTTGGTTCAAGGAACACATATGTTAAGGTACCTGGTTATGTAAGTCAATAATACTAGTGTACAATCCCACTCATTCCTTTCATTATGTCTATGACTGCTCTGGTCTACAATGGTAGAATTGTGACAAAGGTCTATTGTCCTATAAACAGATGAGACCTGGTTGAAGCAAAATGTAAGCTTTATTTGGGGTTTTATTAGGACTGATACTCAGAAGATACAGACTTAGGAGGCCCTTGAACTGTGCCTAATTGGGGTATGTAATATAAAAGGAGGATAATCAGCTGTCTGAGTATGCCTGGCTGGGTCTAGTGTGCCTAGAAGTGCCTGGGGTCTGATTCTCAACAACCTCCTGACCATGTTTTATTTACCCAGATTCAAAAGTCTCCAAATATATATATATATATATATATATATATTTTTTTTTTCAGATTGTAAGGCCACAAAGCTTAAGTTATTTACTATCTTAGCTCTTGTAAAAAAAATCTTTTCTGATGCTTGCTTTTAAGAACTTCTCAGTCGAAATGTTTTGGGATGAACAAATGTTCACAACTGCTATTTTTACCATCTGCTTTGTCTTCATTGAACCTTTCCTTCATACATTCTCCTGACCTTTACCTGCCCCAAATCATGTGCAAGCACTGAAAAAAGTATTACTCCTGAGATTTGACCAACTACAACATGTGTCTTTACTTGTTTGATCATTTTCTGATCCTGTCCCTACTGATCATTTCCCCTTCTTTGCCTGCTTAAAATATTCTGCTTTACTCTGCTTACAAGTTATATATAAAATGAAAAAGTGAGTTTTTGTTGTTGTTTGGTTATGCAACATAGATTATGAGATCAAAATATTTTTCTTATGACAATTGTCTTTCTTCTGAATAAGATTTCTCCTTTATAAGTATGAATTAGATTTTTCTTTTTTGACAACGTGATTTGTAATACTGAAGTTGCTCAGAATACGTTTACCCCAGACATGCTATTTTGGTCTTGGTATTATTTTAAGCTAAAATTAGTTAAGTCCCTGCAGACTCTGGAGAAAGTTTTACTACTACTTTAACTATGCAGAAGAATAAAATTGTAGTATTATTCAGATTTAGGGTTACTTCCATAAATATCCTTCTATCAGAAAAACATCAATATAGCAGGAGAAACGTGATTACAGTGTATCTATTCCTTTCATCATGTGAGTCCCCACCTATCTCCTTGAAGCCCCAGGATCCTATATGCTAATCCTTAGTTCAGAATACATATCTTTGTCTCTCTTACTGAAAACAAATCTTCATAATCTATGTAGATTCCCTGTATGTATGTTAAAAAATTGTTATTTTTTTCTTCTGCTAATCTATTTAACGCTCTTTTGATTACTTGACCAGCCTAAAAAGAAACTAGAGAAGGGGGAAATTTCCCCTCCACCTCTACAGTATCAAAGCCAAATAACAAACAAACATAAAGATGGTTGATTTAAATACCCACAGAAAAGAATGAGAAAATAAAATGTTTCTGGGTCATTAATTCATAAAATAGAATAATACTCAAAAGATAAAAATGAATGAATAAGAGCTGTACTAAATCTAAAGCAACACCGCTTGAATGAATTTTGCTAAAGGGGGATATAGGGAAAAGATAAATTTATGCAAAGTGTGATGCAATTTACACAAAGTGGAGTTGTCTCTAAACCATATTTGTATATATATTCATATACAAAATGTTATATAAAAAGGCATTAACTGAGGAAAAAGGGAAGAGAATGTTTGGGCAGGTATAAATTTTACTGGTAAAACTTTATTTCTGTAAAAAGAAAACACAAAAACATCACAATATTAACATTTCTTAAAACTGGGTTATAGGCACATGGGAATTTATTATGCTCTTTGCATGTTTTATGTATTGGAACTCATTCATAATAAATCAAAGAAACATATAAGGAAAGTCTAGAACACCAGGGGCTACTGACAAGTGAAAAGTTTTCTCTGTTGCAAAACACCTTAGCAAATACAAATGCAAAGAACTTACCATATATTCTTGCCCTTTGCCATGAGAATAAATCCACAGGAGAATTCTAGTTCATTGTAGTCAACATTCTTTTGACACCTAGGTTAATTTTCTCATCACTTTAACTCATTTATTAAAGGCAGATACTGCATTTGTATGCATATTTATAATAACTTCTTTTATTTTATTGAAACAAAAAATCATCTTTTTTTAAATCAAGTGCTGAGGGAGTATTAATATATGTTATTTTTTGGTACCTTTATTTGATCATAAGGGACTCTGTAAATGGAAACTATAAAATAATTATAGATGTTTAATTCTATTTGCTTTAACTGGGCAGGAAAATCAGTTTATCTTTAAAGTTTTTGATCATATAGCCCTCAATAGAATATTTTAAAAATAGGTGCTTTTCAAACATTAAAACTTTGCCTATATTTCTTAAAGATTCATAATCTTAAATAGATGATACGAACATGGTTTGTTTGTTTTATTTGGTGCCAGTGAATTCTGCCATTGTCTCATTTTGCTTTTATGTCTTCTCAATACATGCATATAAACTTCAGAGAAATTAAAGTGAAGTTAGTCCAAAGACTTCATTTTTGTTTTCTTTTGTTTTATGTTAGCAATAGAAGTGGTTTTTTTATTTTTAACAAAATATTTGTTGGGCATGATAAATTGCTTTTTCCTTGTTAGAAAAACCTAATATTACTGCTATTATTTTCACATTTTTATCCATCCTATATCTTGATATTTATTATAAATAGAATTTATCCAAGTAAAATATAATGTACATTATCAATGAAATTAAATGATAGAATTAGTAGAGGCATGCTAAAAAATGAAAATAAAATTTAAGTTGCAAATGAGATCACTTATAACATTTTCATTTTTGGAGGGGAGAGTAGCTGCAATTTTTCTCCGAAATTCCAGTGAACTAACAAAAAATGGGGTCAGAGAAAATAAATAAACAAGCAAAAAGAAATAGACAATTACTGAATACCTAAGATGTCTGTCAAAATGCTTTCACTAAGATCAATAAAAAACACTATTTTCATCTGCTTCTCAGCCTTAAAAACTTAGCAAGTACAAATTAAGCAAGAGTCTTTGCAAGATGAATGTTGCTTGATCAACTAAGAGAAAAACTAGAAATTGATGGAGATGGTGAAGATAAAAATTGTTCATCTGAAATAAAATGCAGTTTTAATTAATAAAAATCCAGAGGACAGATATAATATCAATATAGTCACCAAATGACATCAAAAACATTTTAAACAATGTTGTGAATTTAATAGTGAAGATCTTGATATACCAAGTAAATATAAAAATATGTTTACTGTTTTCAATTTTGCAATTACCTTTTAGAAACATTTCAGTGCATGTTCTGGTTAAAGTACAACCCCAGGTAACATGGCTAGTAAAAGTACAAATCTGGATAGATTGGATTTGGCTGGAAATCTCTACCTAAGCCTTTCTATCTTGTGCTGTGAGGTTGGGGAATGGGTATTTACAATGTAGTGAGATAGGTGAGGTAAGACCAGTCAGGTAAATAGCATCAATCCAGACTCACCAAATAGATAGGCAGCAGATTTCCCTGTCACCATTATTTGCTAGGTTTTATGTTCCCACATGAGACCAATATCTAGAAATCAACAGAAATCAAGAAGACTTTAGAGGATTAATGTCACTCATTTAAGTTTCAGCCAGCCCCAAAACTCAGAATCAAAGCGGAAAGTCACTACCAGGTAGCTCCAAACTGCAGGCAGGACTATGATTTAAGATAGCTTAGGCAAATGCCTGGAATCCCAGGCATCCAGTTGTCCATTTCTAAAGGTAAGAATAAAGAACCCTATATTATCATTTTCTTTTTGTAAGTGATCCTTTGCACTCAGTTAACATCTCCCACACCACACACCAAGTTTTCATCACTACTGCATAAAGGTAAAGTGTGGCATCAATTTGGGCTCCCCCAAAACCTGCTTCAATTAGGATTTAATTACAATCAATCATGGTTTACAGTTTGATTATTTGTAATGTCAGTTTATGCCATTTGTTAGAAGAAACACATTTCCAGCTGGCAAGGATTTTAGAACTGTGCCTAAACCCAAAGTCATGATCCAACCAATCCTCAATTTCCCTCTTTCTAAAACTAATTCTTTACTAGCTGAGGGCCAATCAAGAGTCACAGTCACAGAGCAATTTTCATGGAAAACATTATATAATGTCTTATCAGTATTAATTAAAACTAACTGGATTATAGCAAAGGGATATTATCTACTGATGGGTAAAGAAAATTATAAAGGAAACAGGGATGCCAGAAATAAAGTGAAGACATTAATCTTATGGTCAAAGGATAAAAAATATTTAAAGAAAAAATCTGAAAGAGTATTTCCTATCTCGAGACCTGTGAGAGAACAAAGTTATGATCCATAAATGATGAAGATAATCTTTGAATTATAACACTTGTGGAGATCTCTAGGAATTCATCTTCTACAGTTTTTGGGAAATCAACCACATAAGATTTTCTGTTCTGGAAGTGACTGGGAATCTATCATCTGGGGTGCCAGACAAAGCTATCAGTTTGGAGAAAATATACTCTAGATTCCACTGGCAACTATAGGGGATCTGAAGAGAAGATTTTTTGTTTTTTGTTAGCTTTTGTTTGAAAAGAAATGGCATGCATGGAACTTTTGGGAATTAGTCAAAATGAGTAATACCCTCAAAGATTCTCACTGGGATTTGGGGGCTCCTGCACATGAGAAGGTGACATATAGAGATCGTTGCTACTTGCTTCAGAAGCCTCTTAAGAGAGTCCAAAGTAGAACCAGAAAGGAGCAATCCTGTTCTTTCTGGTGTCCTCTCCAGTGAACTCTATTTATAAAGCTTTAAATTATGCACTCTGTCAAGAAATGAACTTTTCAATATCACAATAAAACAATGACGGGTGTATTTGAAACTGGGAGGTAATATATTGGTAACAGATATATTAGATACCATAAAAAAATTGACAAAATTATCCAAAGCCAACAGAAAAATAACAACATATATTAACTAATGTTGGTACAGATGGTTTGACATTGACAGACTAGAACATTCTGATTACTATGCTCAAAAAAACAAAACATTGATAATAGTATAGAATGCTAGAATATAGAAGTTATCAAATGGATATGCTATACTGAAAAGCATAATTAAAATTAAGATTCACTGAGTATACAAAAGCATAAAATTCAATAATTCAACACATTAATTAAAACAATTATTAAAAACATACAATTAGACGGTAAAAAGATGGTGACCCGGTAGAGGTGAGATTCAGATCCTCCCCACAGAGCAAACAGGAATTTACCTATTCTCTAGAAACAAATACCATGGAAAAGCAGGTACAGTGGCTGCAGAGACAGAGTAGCTTATGTGACAACAAAAGGTAGGTGAAACTGTCTGGGTTTGGAGCTAAATCATGGATTGCATAGCTACCTGAGGAATAATTTACATTAACTGCTATTAACATACTCACAGGAATCCAGAAAAGAATAAAGTAAAAGGGAACAGCAAAAAAGAAAGAAGAAATGAAGCAAAAAATTGAAATGAAGAATATGATGGCTGAGTTAAGAACTTAATAGAGGGACTCAAAAATAGGATGTATGAAGCTTCCAATAGAATCAGCGATCCAGAACATAGGGCAGAGGCTCTCACTGAAACTAGAGAGGGGTTTTAAAAACTGCAAAGAAATGAAGATAGTGTTCAAAACCTTTAGGCACAAGATTTGCATTTCAGGGGTCCCAGAAGAAGAGAAAGGGGGACATAAACTGTATCTGAAGAAACGATAGATAAGAATGCCCTGAAGAATGAAGAAAATCTGAAGAATGAAGAAAGCCTCTAGACTCAGGAAACTCAAATAGTTCCTAACAGAAACTCAAACAGACCTACACCTAGACACACTATCATTAAATTGTCAAAAACAGAAAATAAAGAATCTTAAGAGCAGTCAGAAAAAAAAATATCACATACAACGGAGTCCTCATAAGACCGTCAATGGATTTTTCAACTGAAACTCTACAGGACAGGAGGGAATGGCATAATATATTAAAAGTGCTGAAAGAAAAGGACTTTCAACCTAGGCTACTATATTCTGAGATTATCATTCAGAATTGAAGAAATGATTTAAAAATAAAAGCTTTTCATGGAAGAAAAAGGTAAAGGAATTCAACTTCACAAAACCAGTTCTGAAAAAAATATTAAAGGAAGCTCTACAAAGTATAAAGAAACCCAACATAAAAACAGTAAGACAGCAAATATGAAAATGGGGAGGAAAAGAACAAAAATTTATATAGTGAGAATGAGTAGAAGACTAATATGCTTTCAACTAAAAATAGGAAATAAACATAGAATTGTTAATGCTAACCAGGATAATCCCAAAATACATTCCCAGGGAAAAAACAAAGAAGAAAACAAAAAGGGAAATCAATCAAAACGTAACTGTATCCAACTGATCTAAGAGGAAGAACAAAGGCATTGTCTCGAGCAACATATAGAAGACACATTATGAAATGACAATAAGTAACTACATATAAATAATCACCCTAAACATCAATGCACTGAACTTGCCAAATGACTCATAATGGTTGAATGGATTCAAAAGTATACCCCAACCATCTGCTGCATTCAGGAAGCCTACCTTCTTTCAAAAGTAAATGGAAGTCTCAAAGTCAATGGCTGGAAGACAATGCTAGAGTCCAATGGCAAAGACAAAAGAATAGGAATACTTATAGTGAATAAAAAAGACTTCCATTTAAAGAGCATAATAAAAGACAGAGATGGATATTACATAATGATTAAAGGATCAATTCAGCAAGAAGACAAAACAATGTATTGGCTCCAAATAAAGGCACATCAAAACATATTAAGCAAATATTCGACGTGATGACAGACATCAACAGAAACATAATAACAGTGAGATACTTCAACAAGAAAAAAAGGGAGAACATTCTCATAACTAGAATCATAAATGAAAGGGGAGAGGTTACAGAGATAGCACAGAAATTCAAAACATCATAAGGGATTACCATAAACAGCTCTATGCCACCAAAATGGACAACCTTGAGGACATGGACAGATTTCTAGAAAAGTAAAGTTTACCAAGACTGAACCTGGAAGAATTAGAAAACCTGGATGAACAATCACAAGCAAAGAAACTGAAGAAGTACTCAAGAGCCTCCCCCAAAATAGAAACCCAGGACCAGATGGCTTCTCCAAAGAGTCCTACTAAACCAAAGAAGAATTAATACCTATTCTTCTCAAGTGCTTCCAAAATATTGAAGAGTAGGGAACTCTCCCAAATACTTATTATGAGGCTAACATTACACTGATACCAAAAGCTGACAGAGCTGTCACCACAAAAGAAAAGTACAGACCAGTATCTCTTATGAACATAGATGCAAAAATTCTCAACACAATATTAGCAAACCGAATTCAACAACACATCGAAAAGATCATCCATCATGACCAAGTGAGATTCATCTCAGGGACACAGGGATGATTCAACATAGGTAAATCTACTAATGTCATGTAACATATCAATGAAAGCAGATAAAAACCACATGACCACATCAACAGATGCAGAGACAGCATTTGAAAAGATCCAACACCCATTCATGATAAAAAACCGTCTCTAATATGGGAGTAGAAGGTTCAACCTCAACATAATAAAGGTCAAATGTTAAAAACCCACATCCGACTTCACAGTCAGTGGTGAAAAACTGAAAATATTCCCTCTTAGGTTAGGAATAAGGCAAGGTTGCCCACTCTCACCACTGCTATTTAATATTGTACTGGAGGTCTTAGCCAGAGCAATTAGGCAAGAAAAGGAAATAAAAGAAATCCAAACTGGAAAAGAGGAAGTAAAACTCATTATTAGCATGAGACATGATCATATATATGGAAAATACCAAAAACTCTATAGAACTCATCAATGAATACAGTAAAGTGGTAGGCTACAAAATCAATGCACAAAAATCTGTTGCATTTTATATACAAACAACATGCTAGAAGAAAATGAAATCACAAAATCGCACCATTTAAAACAGAAGTTAAGCAAATGAAATCCCTAGGTATATAACTAACAAAGGAAGTAAAAGATCTATACTACAAAAACTCGAAGTCCTTCATAAAATAAATAGACGAAGACACAAAGAAATTGGAAAGATAGCCTCTGACCATGCCTGGGAAGAATCAATATCATTAAAATGGCCATCTTACCCAAAGCAATATAGATGTTTAATGCAATCCCCATTAAAATCCCACAAGCTTATTTTCAGGAAATAGAATAAAAAATCTTAAAATTTGTATGGAACAACAAAAGACCCCAAATAGCCAAAGTAATCATTAGAAAAAAGAATGATTCTGGAGGGATTATACTTCCAGACTTTGAACTCTATTACAAAGCAATAGTGATCAAACAGTATGGTGCTGGAATATTAACAGAGGTACAGATCAGTGGAATAAAACTGAATCACCAGAGACTAACCCACTCACATAAAATCAATCTATAACAAAGGAGTCAAAAGTATATAATGGAAAAAGGAACTTCTCTTCAACAAATGGTGCTGGAAAAACTGGACAGCCACATGAAAAAGAATGAAGCTAGATTACTCTCTAACACCATTCACAAAAAATAACTCAAAATGGATTAAGACTTGGACATAAGACCAGAAACCATAAAGCTATTAGAAGACAACATAGGAAAGACTTTCCATGACATCAGTCATAGAGAAGCCTTTGGGGACTCAACTCTACTATCGAGGGAAATAAAAAGAAAAATAAACAACTGGTACTATATTAAACTAAGGAACTTCTTCACAACAAAATAAAACATCACCAAAACCAAAGGAAACCTACTAACTGGGAGAAGGTATTTGTATTCAATATTTCTGGCAAAGGCTTAATATCTAAAATATACAAAGAGATCATAAAACTCAACAACAGAAGACTGGAAATCCAATCAAAATATGGGCAGAGGAATAGAAGAGACACTTTTCTGAAGAGATATACAGATGACCAACAGGTACATGAAAACCTGTTCCTACTAGCTGGCTATCAGGGGCATGAGCTATAACCTTACACCTGAAAGACTGGCTATTATCCAAAAGTCTGGAAACAACAAATGTTGGGAAGGATGTGAAGAAATGGAACGCTTTTACACTGTTGATGGGAATGCAAATTGTACAATTCCAAGCTTTTACCATACTGATGAAATATTGAGATCTCACAAGTAAAGGAAGCCCAGAATTTCAGACCAATGCCAGGACTATATTGTACAACTCAATGTCCTAACACAAGGTCTTTACACTAGGGAAGCCTAACTCATAGCAATAAACACAGAATGCCAAACAGATTGAAGTGACAGAAATATATATATGAAAATATGAACCAAAACAATACATCAAGGGAAAATCTGAATCAAAAGAATTATGTGAAATTAACTGATGAAGAGTTTAAAGCAACAATTTTAACTATACTAATGGAAATCAGGTAAAGAATAGAGAAAGGAAAGGAGAACTACAAGAAAGAGAAAATATGATGCATTCCACACAGAATTCATGGACCTAAACAACATAATAGGTGAGCTAAAAAGCACAATAGCGGGGTTCAATAGTAGCCTGAAAGAAGAAGCCTCCAATTGAATCAGGGAGCTAAAAGGATAGGATAGTGGAATATACTCAAGCAACAAAAAGAAAAAGAGAATTAAAGAAACAAAGCCTGCATATGAGACCTATGAGATTACAAGAGGAATAACATTCGCATCAGAGGGGTACCAGAGGAAGGGAGAGAAAAGGGAAAGCTACCATATTTGAAGAAATAATAGTTGATAATTTCCTTAACCTGAGAAAGGAAGCTGACCTTCAGAATGAGGAAGCTCTAAGAATTCCAAATGAAAGAAATACAGACAGGCCCACATCAAGATATGTTGCCGTTAAAATGACAAAAATAAAAGTTAAAGAGAGAATTTTAAAAGCAACTAGAGAAAAATGGTTACATTCAAAAGAGCCCCTCTAAGACTGTCAGTAGATTTCGTAGCTGAAATTTTAGAGGCCTGAAGGAAATGGCATGCTATATTCAAAGTGCTGAAAGAAAATGGCTTCTATCCAGGATATTCTACCCTGCTATGATGACTTAGAACAGAAAGAAAATAAGGAAATTTGCAGGCAAATATTTTTAAAGAAATTAATCACCACTAAACCATCTTACAAGAAATATTAAAGGAAATTACATAAAATGAAAAGAAACCCCACTTAGAATCAGCAAGACATTAAAAATATGAAATGTGGAAATGAGTAAAGTATAAATGTGGACTGTTAGAATGAGCTCAAGACTTACCTGCTTTCAAGTTAAAACAAGTTATAAGCATAGAAACTTTTATATAAACCCCAGAGTAACTTAAAAGTATAAATACATATTAAAAATGAGAATAAGAAAAGGGAAACCAAGCATGACATAATTTTTTTTCCAAATATCTAAGAGAAAAAGAATATAATTATTGTCTGCAACAACACCCAGAAGACAATTAATAAAATGACAATAAATATTTATTCATCAAAAGTCACTCTAAATGTTAATGGATCTAATTCAACAATCAAAAGGCATAGAATGGCTGAAGGATTAGAAAACACAGCCCAACTTTTTTGCTACACACAGGAAACTCATTTACATTTGAAAGATACACATAGGTCAAAGTTAATGCTGGGACAACAAATTTGCAGTCAAATAGTAACCTTGAAAATTCAGAGGTAGTCAAATTTATACTAGATAAAATAGATTTCCAACTAAAGAAGGTAACTAAAAACAGGGATGGACTACATAATAATTAAGAGGTCAATTCAGCAAGAAGATATACTCATTAATACATATATATTCACCAAATGAAGGGGCATAAAAATACCCAAAGCTATTATTGACAAAATTAAATAGAGACATTGACAGTGATACAATAATAGGAAACTTCTAGTTACAAAAATGCACATATAACCCAAACAGAAAATTGACAGAGAAACAATAACCTTTAATGACAAATGAAAACAGATGTGTTTAATAGACATTTACCAAATACTTCATCCAACAACTATATTATTCCATTTTTCTCAAGTGCTCATTGAATATCTTCAGGAATAGATGATAGTTGGGGAACAAAAGAAGTGTCAACAAATTCACAAATATTGAAATCATACTAAGCATCTTCTCTAATCACAATGGCACAAATTTAAAATCAACCATCAAAAAATGTGGGAAAATTCCAAAATATTTGGAGATTAAACAGCATACTTCTGAATGATTCTTGAGTAAGAGGAAATCAAAGGAAAAATTTAAAAACTCTTGGAGATAAAAGAGAATGAAGACATGAGATACCAAAATTTATGAAATTTAGCAAAAGCAGTACTAAAAGGGACTTTTATAGTATGCAAACTCAGATCAACAAGCAAGAAAAATCACAAATAAACTCTCTAAACCTATATCTTTAGCACCTAGAAAAAGAATAATTAAAGTCAAAAATCTATTGAAAGGTGGAAATAATAAGAATTTGAGGAGAAATAAATGAAAAAGAAATAAACTATCATTCAGAAGATTGATATAACCAAAAGATATTTCTTTGAAAAAAATTGACAAGTCTTTGGCTAGTTTAATAAGAGAGAAAACTCTCATAACTAGAATTAGAAATGAAAAAAGTTATAACAGATACCACAGAAATACAAAATAGCATAAAAGATTACGAGTAGCTTTATGCCAATAAACTGGACAACGTTAAGAACAAGGACAGATTTTTAGAAATATACATTCTACCAATACTGAATCAGAAATAGAAAATGGAACAGACCTATCACAAACAAGGAAATGAAATCAAAGAATAATCAAAGTTTACTCACCAAAAAATCCCAGGAAAATGGCTTTATGAGTGAGCTTTACCAAATCTTCAGAGAATTATTAATACCTATTTCTCTTAAACTATTCCAAAAAATTAAAGAACAGGGAATACTTCCAAAAGATTTCTATGAAGCAAACATTACACTACTACCAAAACAGACAAGGATATTACTAAGAAAGCAACCTACAGATTATTAACTGACAAACACAGATGCCAAAATCCTCAACATATTAGTCAACAAAATCTAACAATACATCAAAATGATCTCCCATCATGACCAAGTTAGATTTATCCCAGGGATGCAAGAATGATTCAACACATACACATCTATTAATTTAATAGAGCACATTATGAGAGCTACATAGAGACTGAAAGAACAATACACCAGAGTGGGCTGTCTTGCTCTCTGGCCCTAATGACATCACTGAATCAATTCAATATAGCATTCACCTTTACCAGCACTATATGGACAAAGGAGAACCTAGTATCACCTGCCAAGAACTCAGTTCATGAGAAGACTGTCCTTTCTTCATATTCCCTCAACTGTGTTTTTAAATTTAATAATGTATATTCTTCAGGTATTATCTGAGCACCCTTTAAACCGTTCTTTGTGCTCAGTTTAGGGATATCTGTTCCCCACAATCCTACTGTTCTCTTTAACAAAAGCCTCTTCATTTTCAGCTAGATGTGAAAACTTCCCTCTCTGATCCAGTTCCCAGGGGTTGGAACAACTGGTGTGGGAATCAAAATTAACTACCCAATGAGAGGCTCTATGTTTATGATATCCTTCCCAATTGTGGGTACAAATGTAGCATTCTTTTGAAAATGTCTCTACCTCTCCTACCCTTCTGATGATAGTTAACTTTTTCTTTTGGAAATGCTGAGCAGCCAATCCTCAATTAAAGGTAGTTGCTCCACATATAGTTGTAGGTCCCTTGTGTCTGTGGGAAGGAACTGACCCCAGGATCTTCCTAATCCACCATTTTGAACCAACTTCAAACTCTATTTTTTAAATATTTATCAATATAACTTTGATTTTCAAAATAAATCCATATATGTTGGTTTCCCATTCATATAATATATGCTTCCACATTTTATGAAGCAAACCGAACAAGGACTTCACACACACACATGAAAATCACAAACCAGTATCTCTGATGACCACAGATACATCCTCAACAAATCTTTGCAAGCTAAATTCAAAATACATTAATAGGATCATATATCATGAACAAATGGGATTTATTCCAGGGTGCAAGGATGATCCAACATATGGAAATCACTTATATATAATATACCACATCAACATAATAAAGGATAAAAAATCACATAATCATCTTGAAAGATGAAGAAAAAGCATTGAAAAAATTCAAAATCCATTTATGATAAACTCTCAATAAAATGGGAATAGATTATGTGCTCTGGTACAGTAGCAAAAAGGTCTGCCACCTCCAGTCAAGTATAGTCTACATTGATCCCAAGGACCCGGGTGCATTTGGGGACAGGCGAAAACAACCAAGGTGAACAACTAAATAAAAATATATTTAAAAAATGTCTATTCCCCATTTCTCTGTCTGCTTACCTGCCTACTCACCTTCATTTCTGAATGTGCCTCAACAAAATAAAAGCCATATATGACAAACCAACAACTAATATCATATTCAATGGTGAAAAACTGAAAGCTTTTTCTCTAAGAAAAGGAAAAAGACAATAATGTCCACTCTGCCATTATTAGTCAACATAGTAATGGAATTCCTAGCCAGAGTAATCAGGTAAGAAAATAAATATGCAGAATTCAAATTGAAAAAGAAGCACAGCTATCAAAGTTTGCAGATGACATGGTAACATGCATAGAAAGTTTTAAAGACTCCACTAAAGAGCAGTTAGAAACAATAAATGCAAACAGTAAAGTAGTAGTCTACTAAATAAAAGTCAAATACTTGTTGCAGTTCTTGATTCAAACTATGAAGTAGAAGAAGGAAAAATAATCATTTCCAGTTGAATCAAGAAGAATAAAATATCTACGAGTAAATTTAACAAAGGATTTGAAAAACTTGCACTGAAAACTATAGGAAATTTTAAAAGAAATAAAAAAGTTGCATAGAAGTGGAAGAATAGTCCATATTCACTTACTCATTAGAAAAATTAACATTGATAAAATATATTCTAGTGGTATTTTCATGGAACTAGAAAAGAAATACCAAAAATTTGTAAGGAATCTCAAAAGATCCTAACGAGGAAAAGCAATTCTGGTTAAAAAAAAAAAAAAAAAGAACAAAATTGTAGTTATCACACTCCCTAACTTCAAACTGTAATATAAACCTATATTAATCAATGGAACAGAATTGAGATCTAAGAAATATATCTATACAGATAGGGGCAGTTAATTTATGACAAACGAGCAAAAGCATACAACTGAGAAGTCCTGTACAATAAATGTTGGGAAAGTGGACAGTCACCTGTAAAAGAATGACAATGTCTTACCTAATACACAAAAATTAATTCATTATTTATTAAAGTGATGAATGTAAGACCTGAAACCATAACACTGTTAAAGAAAACATCGTGCTATGCTCCTGGGATCAGTTTTAGAGATGTCTTTGGGGATTCAATTCCAATGTCAAGACAAACAAAAGCAAAAAACAAATAGAACTACATCAAACTAAAAGTCTATTGATTAGGAAAAAATATTTACAATTCACACGTCTGACAAAGGATCAATATCCAAAAAATATAAAGAACTCATACAACCCAATAACAGAAAAACAACTCAATAAATAAATGGGTGTAGGATCAGAAATAGAGACTTCCCTGATGATGACAGAGATAGCCAAGAGGCAGATGAAAATAGTTCATCATCTCTCATTATTAAATGTAAACTAAAATGACAATGTGATATAATTTCACACTTTTGATAATGAACTATAAAAAAAGAGATGAAACAACAAGTATCAATAAGAATGTAAGAAAAATAACCCTTCTCACTAATTCTGAGTTAGTGGGAATATAAATTGGCACAACTACTAGGAAAATAGTATGAATTTTCCTCAAACATATTAATCTCATAATTATCATATGATACAGCAATTCCTCCTCTAGGTATCTATCTGAAGAATATGAAAATACTAATTTGAAGTGATATACGTGCCCCTTATTACAGCACTATTCACAATAGCTAAGATACGGAAACTATGTAAGTGCTTCACCATGGATGATACATGGATAAAGAAGAGGAGGCATATAAGCACAACAGAATAACATTCACGTCTAAAAAAGATGAAATCTTGCCATTTGTGACAACATGGATGGATCTAAGGGAGATTATACTAAGTGAAATAAATCAGAAAGGGAGACCTGGGACTCAAACATAGCCCTGCCTAACATCTAAGCTCATGGAAGTTCTATGATAAAATAGCTAAAACTCATAAACTCTATCCCATTTCACTGCAAATTAACATTATTCTTGGTTAATTATTCTGTTATGAATATCAAGAATGTTTAATTATGGGACCTTTAATTTGTTATCTCTGCCCTATATGATTTTGTGGGAGAAACAAGTGAACTTGTCAATTGGGTTCCATTGTGACTCAGTTACACTCTCCAGCAAATTTCATTTATGGAGTTTTGTCTTGCCCTAGAAATTGAACCACATACTATGCACACTAAAGTGCTTGCCCTGGAGGAACTCAAGTAGGGCATCTCTAATAGCCTATTTTGTTTTTAAAGTGTTGGCATCCAGCTTATTGGAAGGTACATGATAAAACAATGCTTTCCCTTTTTCAGTAAATGATGCCACATTTCTTATTGTTTTCCAATTTTCTAGCTCTCTGTAGTGCTCTACAACTTTTCAGCTACAATTGTGACTTGGAAGTTCATTAGTCAATTCCCTCAATGCCCAGGGATCCATTTTATTTGGTCCTGCTCTTTTATGTATGTTCACATTTTTTAAAAAGTATTCCCTGGTGGGTTTTAGTCAGTAGTTATTTTTCCATTTCTTTCCAATTCTGTAAACTTCATTCTCTTTGCCAGCATTGCTTTCTAAGGTTGTTACACTGTCTCCAATTTTTATTTTCTTCTTGTTTCCTGTGAATCATGGGCTTTAAAAATTAGCTTATTTTCTCATCTTTCAGAGAAGCTACACATTTCTCTACATTTCTTTCTTTTGCTATTAAAAACTATATACTTAGTATTACTTTGAGTTCTTTTATTGTAAGTGATCCTTTGGTCTTATCACAATTTCTATCCCATTTATTTTCTTTCCTTACTACTAAATACATTGGCATAGACCCTTATGCTCTTAGCATAAGGATACCTCAGCTCACAAATTTTACACTTAAGTTCTCTCTTGAATTTCTTGATGGAATAATAGCCAAAGTATAAAGAAGACAAATGTAGTACATGTTCACATTTAAGAGTCACATTTTAAAATACATTTCCATGTTATAAAGGATATCCTATGCATGCAAAATTGGACAAATGTTTATGAATTAGATGCAGATGCCATTATTTAGGTCAGGTCTAAGTGGTACCATGTAAAGTTCTCATCATTTTTTAATGTGAAAATAGACACTCATCATAAAAGCAATGAACATGGGTAATATAAATCATGAAAGAACTTCATGCTACCTAGTATAAGTCCAAGATTCAGAAGACTAAGTTTATATATAATAAAGAATGCCCTATTCTGATTTTTGTATTAGAAGCCGGTCACATATACCCTGTTTAGCAAAAGAAGAACAACTACTATAAAGAAAGAATTAACCCAATCTAAGATAGATTTGGCTCCTTTGGAATTATGTTTCTTCATATATTGTTCATTACTATTCCATTAAAAAATTAACATTGGAATTAGCTAAAGTGAGCTGCAGCGTGATTCAAACAAACATTGGGAAACCTTTTGAAGTTCCAGAGAAATTTATAGCTACCTTTATAATTTCAAATATCTTTCCAAAATCAATCCTTATATCTTAACCTGTACCTTCTTTTTTCTCTCAGAAAATGCTATGAAATTTGCATTTCAAAATAAAGACTATGGCATTATTCCTGGAAAAGTCTTTTTTCTGGAACACTGAATAGATAATAGAAAAATAACTCATAGTGGAATAACCTACACACACATTATATGTATACTCAAATAGAATATTGTGGTAAAGCATTTCTTGGCAAATAACATTTCAATATGGGGAACTAATTCATTAGTTAAAAGTTAAAAAATTAGTCTATAGGGCTAGATGTTGCTAACTATGAATATGACTACAATCAAATCATATCCATTCATATGTATTTATACATATACATATATGTATATATACACATGCATATACATATACACATGTAGGAATATATGGTATTTGATGAATGTTACGTAAATATTATTTTAAAACTACTTTAAAGGCAAATAGAATTTTATGCATATGCCGTATATTAAAAAGGTTGTTTAATGTGGCTTGTCTATCTCATTTACACAATCAACTAACATTTTTTTGGGTACCTACCACAAACCATTTGAATTACATATAGCTCTCTCTTAATAATTATGTTTACATTAAGAATATAATTGTATCAGCAGGGAATAGAGTAGAACAAAATGGACTAAAACTTAAAGTAATAGTATTTCTTTGTGTGAACTAGAAAAAGTAAGACAGATATGTACTTTGTGAAGCAAAAAAAAAATAGGTATCAGTTCTTAAAGTTCGAAATAAAAAATATGAGTTGTTGAAATAAGAGATGGAAAATAAAATTATCAAAGATATAGTATAAAATAAGGGTTCAAATTAAAAGGACAATTGACATTCTTACCATATGCCCAGAGAGTAATGAAAAAGACCATATTTAGATGTGCATTTTAAAAATCAAAACTTGTAGAGTACAAAAGTAAAAAATCTATCAATAAACAATGCACCAAAACAAATAAAATACATAAAACAAAATAAAAATCCACAAAAGGAAAAGAATTAGTCCAACATCAAACTTATTAGCAACAAAACTGTCTGCTGAAAATTAATATAGTAATTGCATCAAAATACTTTGAATAAAATACTCAATATTGAATTTTATACCTCCCAAAATTGTCATTCAAACACGAGAGTATTACAATTATATGTTCAGATATGCTAAACTCTGAATATCTCACACAAATTAAAGTATTTCTGGTTTGCTTTCTTCAGCATGGTATTTGTTTGATATCAGTAAGATCTCTCAATATAAAGTTCATCATAATCAGAAGGTGGTTCTTTACGGTGATAAAGGAAGATTCTAGGATCATTTTCAACCATAGAAACAAATGTACAGCTATTTATGGTAAAATCTCTCTGAACAAGATATGAGAAAAAGCTGAACATCTCTATAAGAAGGGAAAAAAGGACCACACTAAAATGTCTAGGATTGGCAGTGACACAGTCTCACCAATGAAACCCTTTAAAGGCAGCTGCCCACAAACAGGAAGAGATTTCACAAACATGTAGATTCTTTCTGGAAAGGAAAGTGCTCACACCTCACATCAGGCACTCCAACTCTCAGAATCTGCACTGAAGAGACAGGCCCTTCAAAAGACCAAACACTGAAAATCAACAGGGCTTGTGACCACAAGATTCAAGATGTAACAAGGAAACAGAGTCCATTCTGAAAGGGAAAACATGCTGATTTGTTCACCCCAGGAAACAATGAAAGGAATAATATTAAAAGTACCTAAGTCGAAAAGGAGACTCATATAAATTAACCTGAAAGTGCTTACCTCCATGTGAAAGAGTCTGCTAGAACTCTCTTTGGGAACAGTGGCAGTAGAAGGTACCCTTTTTGGACTTATTTTCTATGTTACTAAAGTTGGAGTTGGGTGGGAGACCATTTTATTGCTTCCCCCATCTTGCTAGAGTTGGAGATCCACAGTAGCACTGCTGAATACTGTTGAACTTACCAAACTCTTCTCACTGGTCGGATATAGTACGACTCAGACTTGCTGACCAGTACTGCTTCATGCAACTGTACTCACTGTACTTGTGCACTGGGCAGCCACTGCACTGCTGAAGTTGGAGATGTTCTGAGGGAATATGGGCAGAGGAGATGCTATATTTTCACTAGCTCTTGGCTTCACCATAGAGTACTTACTGGTAGCTACCAGAAAGGAAATTATAAACTTCTTTAGAACCCTATTCTTACCCTATTCCCCAAAAGGACATCTCTATATCACCAGATTGAAAGGCCAGCAGGGACCATAAATATCTGCCATACCAGTAGATACCAGAGAGTACGGTTTCTAGTCAGACTGAAATTAAGTGCTAAAAGGGATTCCTTCACTTGGAACACATATAAGCCTTGATAACTCCTCAGTAACAGGGACCTGTCAAAAATAAACCAGGCTGGCTAGACAACAACGAAAGTGTAAATGGCAACCAAAAAATAATATGATAAGGGTCAATGTTAAGATTCAATGTCTACACCCATTATACTATCAAGATTGAGAAGGGCAGCTGTTTCACCAAATACATAAAAGCAAAAGAGAGTCATATGTCCCAAATGAAAGAATAATATAAAACCTCAGTAAATGACCTTCATGAATGAATAAGCCATACAGAATACAAAGGATAATAAGTGAGGCCATGAATAATAATATATCAATAACTTGGACAACCTGGAGGAAATGGAAAAAATTGCTAGGATCAAACAATATTCTAAGAGTGAATTAGGAGGAAACAGAACATCTAAAATTCCCAAAGACAAAATTTCTTGACTGTACAGCTTCATTAGAGAATTTCAGCAAACATTAAAAGAAGACTTAATACCTGTACTTCAACTTCACAAGTTCTTCCAAAAAATTGAAAATGAGGGAAAATTATCAAATGCATATTACTACGTCAGCATCATCTAGATTACTAAAACAATGCACATTTTGAAATGACATGTTATAATGCAATGTACCTTCAAAAATTAATTTACATTAAAAATAAAGTCATACAAGAATATCATAGAAAAAGAAAATTATAGACTTAATGACTATAGGTGCAAAAATTCTCAATAAAATATTAGCAAACTGAATTCAACAGTATATTGAAAGGATTATATACAATGATCAAATGGTATTCATTCCAGGGATGCAAGAATGCTCTAACAATCAGAAAACAATCAATGTAGTATACCACATCAACTAAAAGAAGGATAAAATCATATAATTATCCAAATATTACATAAAAGGCTTATGGCAAAATTCAATATCTATGTTAAAATTTTTCAACAAAGTGTATATATAGAGGCAATATAGTTCAACATGATAAAGTTTATTTATAATAAACTCAGATTAACTTTATACTCAACAGTGAAGAGCTGAACATCCTTTCTCTAAGATTAGCAGCAAGATAAGAATGCCTGTGCTCACCACTTTTATTCAACATATACAGGGACTTTTAGTTAGAACAAATAGGCAAGTAAAAACATAAAAGTCATCTGAATTGGAAAGGAATAAGAAAATAGTCAGGGTTTTTGTATATAGAAAACCATAAGACTTCAAAAAAGAACCTTGACAGAATTAATAAATGAGTACAGTATAATTGCAAGAATCAAAATCAATGTATAAAAATTGGTAGTGTTTTTTATACACCAACAATGAACTACAAGAATAGGATTTAATAAAACAATATCATTGACAATCATATCATAAAGGATAAAATACAAAGTAATAAATTTAAACAAGGAAGCTAAAATAATCTGTACAATGTAAACTATAAAATACTGATGAAAAACAGAAGAAAACACAAAGAAATGCAAAGATATTCCAGTTCATGAACTGGAAGAATTAGTATTTTAAGATGTCCAAATCACCAAAAGCAACCTATAGATTCAAAGTAATTCCAATAAAAGTTCCGTTTTTTCACCAAAATAGAATAATCCTAAAATTTACATGGAATCACGAAAATCCCAAATAGTGTAATCTTGAGAAAGAAAATGAAAGCTGGAGGCATCATGCTCCCTGATTTGAAAATACATAAAAACAACATGGCATTGGCATAAAAACAGAGACAGAGATCAATGAACAGAATATAAAGCCCAGAAATATACCCATATATAAATGGTCAATATATGAGATAAGAAAAAGCAATGGGGGAAAAAACAGTTCTTTTTATAAATGGTGCTGGGAAAACTGAACAGTCATATGCTAAAGAATGAAACTGGGCAACTGTTTTATAATGTACATAAAAATGAATTCAAAATGGATTCAAAATGGATTTAAGGTTTGAATATGACCTAATATCATAAAATTCCTAGAAGAAAACATAGTGGTAAGTTCCTTTATGTCAGTATTAGTTATATTTTTTCTGGATTTAATCCTGAAGTCATGAGTAACAAAAGCAAAAATAAACTACTGGAACTAACAAGCTAAAAGGTATCAGAATAGAGAAGAAAACCATTAACAAAATGCAAAGGCAATCTCGTGAATGGGATATTCAATGAATGATTAATATATAAAATCTATAAAAACTCACATATACATTCAATGAAAAAAATCTGATTTAAAAGTGGACAAAGGAATTGAATAGACAGTTTACCCCAGAGAGCTAAGAGAAACAAGGAAAGATGCTCACCATCACTAATTATCTTCCTAACGAAAATCAAAATCACGGTAAGATATTTCTTATGCCTGTCAGAATGACTATTATCAAAAAGACAAGAAATAAAAAAAAGTGTTGGCAAAAATGTGGAAAAAAGGGAATATTTGTACATTGTTGGTGGAAAAGTAAAATGTAATTTCTACTATGGAAAACAGGATGGCATTCCTAAAAGTGCTAAGAATAGAAACACAGAGACATACACTGCTTACTAAATGGGGCTTTGGGATATACAGTCATGCATTTTTTAACTACAGTAATGCGCCCTGACTCAGAAATGAAATTTCATCTTTGTGCAAATATCATGGAGTATAATTACACAAACATAGGTAGTAACGTCTCCTATGCACCCAGGCTATATGTTATTGTCTATTGGGACCACCGACTTGCAAGCAGTCAACTGTTGCCAAAATACTGTTAAGCAACACATAACTATACCATATGATTCAGCAATTCCACTTCTGAGTATTTATCCAAAAGAATAAAAAGATAGTTTTTTGAAAAGATATGTACACTCTTATATTCACTGTTTACAATAATAAAGCAATGAAACAACCTAAGTGTCCATCAATGGATGAATGGACAAACAAGATACACTATATATAGAATAGAATGTTACTTAGCCATGAAAAATAATGGAATATGCCATTTTTTGACACCATAGATAAAATTCAAAAGTATTATGTTAAGTGAAATAAGTCACACAAAAATACCGTATGATTTCAATTATGTCTGAAATCTAAAAAGTAAAACAAATTTAAACTAAAATAATCAGAAAATAGATTGGTGGTTGCCAAAGAGGAGGAGAGTTGGAGGAAGTAGGAAAATGGCTGAAGGGAATCAAGAGGTATACATTTCTAGTTAGAAAATAAAAAAAATCAGTAAGAGATAATGTACAGCATAGAGATTACAGTCAATAATGTGGTATTGTACATTTGAATGTTGCTAAGAATAGATGGTAAGCAAACCGTGATAGTGATTTTATAATGTACACAGATGTCAAAAAACTACATTATATACCTGAAACTTAAATAATAGTATATACTCAGTTATGCTTCAATAAAATATTAAAGTGTATCAGAATCATATATATTTTACTTTTTATGTGTTTGATAATTTTTGGTATTCCTTAACTGAACTCTAATCCCATCTTCTCTCTCCTTTGTGGATTTAAATATAGCCATTCTTATATTTTAAATATGTTCCTCCATTAGTTTGTATTATATATACATATATATATATAACATACATAATATATAATCATATAGTATTATATATATAAGTAGAATACAAGTAATAGTATATATACTATATTTGTAAATATCTATATATATAAAATGTCATTATTTAGGGGATGAATTTTCACATTTTCAGATGGTAAATGCTGTTTATATTTGCCTACTTTTTAGTCTCTTGATTCAAGGGAATTTGTTTTTTGTCTATGATGATATGCTGAAACCTAATTTGTTTTTGAAATTTCTTATTCTGGTCTGGCACAGGTAATACAAATTACAGGTGTAAAACTAGAGACATTAAACTTTATGACTCAGGCAACACTGCAATTCTGTCAGGGAGAAAATAATATTAAATGAAAATATTCAAACAACCAATAAACACATGACAAGATACTCAGCATATTTAGCAATCAGGAAAGCTAAAATTAAAAACACTGATACAGCACTTTACATCCATTAGAATGACTAAAACTTAATAGTCTGTCAATTCTGAAATTACCAGTATGTGGAGTAACAGAAATTCTCATGTATCTCTGATAAAATTATAGATTAGTACAATACTTAGAATAATAGTTTCTCAAGCTAAACAATAAGTAACTTATGACCCACTAATTCTATTCCTAAGTATATGTTTAGTATATGTTTATGTCACCAAACAATACACACAAAAATGTCCATAACAAATTTATTCATAACAGGCAAATAATGGAAAGACTAAATGTTCATCGATAGGCAATACATATATTACTTAATTTTCAAAAAATAGAACAATTTAAGGGATAAAAACAATAATCTATAGACACATGTAACAACATAGATTTATTTCCCAGTTATAATAGTGAGTAAAGCAGAAGAAACTCGGAACAAAAGAGAAATAAAATTTTATCCTTATGGAGTTCAAAATAGGCAAATATAATCTAGAGTAATAAAAGTTAGGACATTGAGGAATGCTGGGTGGTGACTTATACATGCATACATATAAATATACATAGATAATATTCTCATATATAAAATATTTTCATATATAAAATAAAAAATAAAAAATATTGATTTCTGTTTAGTATTTATAGTTGCATATATATGCGTAAATATATCTGTAAAGGTATAGATAGCAAATGTATTTACATATTTGTAAAGATATATAACTATGCATGTATGTGTGTACACACACACTGAAGTGTTATATAGTCCAAAATTATGTAGAAAGAAGGGGAAAAATTCAACGAAACAAGACATAATATTTAAAGAGAAAAATTAATTAATGCAAAATTAAATATAGTCTCAATGCACTCTGGCTATATAACAAACTATATATTGATATTCATAATAATGTAAGTTAATTTTAAATATTAAAATTAGTCTATGAACAAAGTATAGAAGGCTTAAAATAATTCCAAAACAAAATATAGATGTTATGCATCTTTATTATATAAAGATAAAATAGAGACATCAGTGTGGAAACAGAAGACAGATAGGTCTTCAATCTAATGACGAATACAAGAATCCAAGCTGTTATATAAAATGGAATTAGAAAAAAAAGTTTATATTAGCATATAAATGTACTGAGTACATTATCAATCATTAATTATGGTGAGCGTCCGGACACAGTGAATTATATGAAAAACTAAATCCCAATTTTCTAAATCTATAACAGAAGTGGATTATATAATATCTATTTAATTAAATCAGTAATCTTAGTAAAATATAATGTAAGGACAAGAGGTAAGTACTAGAATAATTTAACACAGAGATAGAAGATTTAAATTTTTATTCTGCTCAGACAGAACTGAGAATGTGAAAAAATAGAAATATTTGTTTTTACTGAGTCCTTGTGTATTATTAAGTATTTTAATGTTGTACATGATTTATTTTGATTATTAAAAAAGTTATTTATATAGTTGCTTGCCAACAACTCTTGCATATAAATAGCATCAATGATAAAAATCTATTTGGTAGGCAGTTTAATAATAATGATTTGAATTAAAACACAGATACTCTTTGACCCAGCAATCCCACTAATAAAAATTCATCATACAGGATTGTACTTGCCTGTGTGAGGATACAAAACTTTAAGTACAAATATTCACTGCAGTTTTGCAATAAAGGGCATAAATATCCTTCAATAGAGATATCATGAAGTAACTTTTATTTCAATTTCACTACTGTCTTGGAGTATTGCAAGATGTTATTATTTCATTAAATGAAAAAGATGCAGAAAATTACTAAAGTACGGACTAACGTACATAAATAGTATTATTATGATTTAAGCATATGTATATTTACACAGTACTTACATGCAATGACATTTTTAACTGAAATTTGTCAGTAAGTGTCCCTTCAGAGAATGTGGCAATGGTAATAAGATGGAAGAATTTTTGGAGGGGGAAACTTATTCCCTCTGTATTGTTCACATTATTACCTTAAAAATAAAGTATGCTTACTATTAAGTAAATAGTTAAAAGCAACTTAAAAGTAGCCTATTCATCTTTGTATTTTGGGGTTATGTAACTCAATTCTTTGTGGGTGCTCAATGTCTTATAATATGAATTCCAAATGAAAATGACAGCAGAGAAAAGAGAGTTATAAGATCCAACTGGAGTCTTCTACATTCAGGTTGAAGAATTCGACAGTGACTTTCCATTGAAAATATCCTCTCACTGAGAAGGTACTAGTTAACCAACATTAAGAAACTTAAAAACTAATTGAAAGGATAACCAAGGTCCTTGTTAGAGAGCATGTGTCTGTGAATTTCATTGTAATTAGACTTAATGAGGCTATTACCTCCCTGTGTCCACAGTGTCATATTGTTGGTCAAAGGACAAGGCTGATGTAGTTCTGCTCAATTTGAATCAAGATTACTTTTTTTTTTTAGTTAGAAATTTCATTAAGGTAAAAAGCCTAATGAGGAAGGACATAAAGCAGGAACAAATCATGTTGTCGTTTTTTTTCTCATTCCACCCCTTAACTTATTTCCAGTCAATACCTATATGTGGTCATTTCTCTATATATTCCTCATGAAATGAGGTCAATTCATTGTTCTTATCCACTAAAACCCTGGGTTATAATATAACTCTTGGATCAAATAACTACCTATTTCAGAGACAAAGATGAGATACTTGTCTGAGCTTTAAATGGCAGTAACACAGTGATTGAGAACAAAAAACTTTGTTTTCACAGTTTCATGACCTGGTTTGAATGTTAGTTTTATCAATTACCAGCTACAAAACATCAGGCCATGGATTAACTTCTAGAGACTTCATTTACTCACTTGTAAAATCTTGAAAATAATGCCTAAACCAATAGAGCTGTAGAACAAATACAGCTTTTCAAAAGGTGTATGGCCAGAGTTTTAAAAAACTAGTTATATATACTAGAATTAGTGGCAAAAAGGGAGTAGCTTTATTTCAGTAGGAACATACAAACTTGTAGCTTTTCCTGGGCAAGTGATATTTTCAGCATTCAAAATAAATGATGTCATCAGCATAAATCTTTCTTAGGAAGAGTCGCCTTATATTCTGGACTAACTTGTAAGTTTGAAAATGATATTGAAGATTCTAAAAGGACTCCTTAGGTTTGATGTTCCATTTCGTGATCCAGGTGTCAGGCAAGTACAGTCCTGCAACACTGAAGGACAGACATATGTTCTGAGAAATACGTCACTGGACTATTTAGTCACTGTGAGAACATTTATAGTGTAATTACACAGAATTAAATAGTCTATACTGCTGGGCTATAAAGGGAGACCACAGTCAAATATGTAGGTACTCCTTAACAGGAATGTTGTTATGTAGTACATGTCTGTACATTCATTACCCCCACAATTCATAAATCCAGAGTATATGGATAAAATTATCAAGCAAGATAGAATTAAAATGTCAGTGACCAAAACTTCTTGGGAAGCTTGTCTCCAAAGCATCGCCCATGGGGTCTCACACTCTGATTGCACTTAGGATAACTTTCTGTTATATTGTTTGATTGATTCACTCATTAATTCAACAAATATTTATAGAGCATTTACTCTATGTTTAACTCTCTATCATAAAGAAAATATAAATGATCCTTGCCATCATGCAGATCTTAGTCTACAGGGAGAGACAATAACTAGGTAAATACATAAATAAATCTACATGCTAATTCTAATGGATAACATGAGTTCAAAAATCAGAGCCTAATGAAAGAGAATGAGAGACGTGGAGGGTAAATAATTATTTACATAAATAAGGTTTTTTATACAGTTACTCTGAAACAAGGTAATTTATTCTCTCTGTATTCAATGTAAATTAGAAATGCCTCAAATTTTCAAATTTTATCCAAGCTATGTAGTTTCATAATCTTTCATCTAGATAAAAAGAAATGTTACTTTCAACTCAAATTTTCAGTCTTTTTTTTTATAACTACTAAATTATAATTCAGTGCACCAAGAACTCTCAGTCTTACTCATTGTAAATGATTGAAGTTCCATCTGTCACTTTGGAGTATCATTGATTTCATTTTAAATCTTCACATAATGACTAGATGCCAAAAATCTTCTTTCAGCTGTCTAGTAACACTTAAGAATTAAAAGAAAATGTTAAAAGTAATGACTCGAAACTACTAATTTATTTATGTTTTTCCAAGAAATTCTGCTCTTTGATCCTTTACTGGCAAGCAAGTAAGAAAAACAACAATGACAACATCTATGTCCAAGGAATTGATACTGACAAATCTAATTGTTAATTGGAACCCCCCACCACTGTAGAAGATGGCAACTTGCAGCTGTTTAACACAATCCCTCAGCTGGTCCATTACTTGCTGGTAAATCAAGCTCTAAATTACCCAATTTCTTTGCCAAGATCTTTCTTATCACTACCCCATCCTTTTAAAAAGACATATTTAAAAAGAACAAAAATGCTGAGTCCAAATGAAAGGCAAAGAGTATATGGGATTATAAATTTGATCCCCTTTTATAAATAATTAAATCTGTGCCGGAAAGCCCAATGAATCATCTGAATATGTGCTGAATAACTACAGTTCCCACCTCTTCCTGACTTCTTCTGTCATCTTTTGCTAACGTAAAGAATTTAATCTCTATTTGTTTGTTTTGAGCATTCATTCCTTTCTCCACAAAGATCTTAGTAATATAAGACAGAAGGCATTTCTCTCCCTTAATTATCCATCACACCTCCCTCAACAAAGAAACTGACATGGTTCTTTACTTGTCCTGGGTTGCTTTGTGGTTGCCTGTGATACATGGGTTGGGACTTCTGATTATACATTTTCCTTATGGTTTCTTCCAAGTCTGTCATTTTCATTTAATTCAGAGTTGAAGCTTTGTAGGAGTAAATAGTTTTGTTACCAGAAGAATCTTGAAAGCTTTTGAAAGACTTCTTCTAAAGTAATCAAATCCATTTTAGTATTCAATTGCTCTAAACTTCCAAGGTTAAAGCACCATTTCTCACAGGCATGACTTTGAATGCTACAGCAGAATAGGGCTTGAGAAGTATCAAGTGACGGATGATACTATTGATTTTAGCCTTGGTTGGTTTTCTATATAGAGCTTTACAATTCTCATCAAGTCTATAAAAGGAAACAAAAATAAACTTCCCAGAGCAACAATAAAAAGTAAACAGCATTTTTATAATAAACTACACTGCCAGTGACACTTTCCATCTCTACTGTGTGAATAATACGCAAATGGATAAAATTTCCTGGAACTTCGAATTAGTGATATACAGAGGTGAACAGGTATTTTCAGTTTATATCCCATGTAGTCTCAAAGATACACATTTATCATTGTGGGTGTGTGTATAGTTATGTTTTACCACCCAGCTGTACCCAAGAGACAAGTGGCTAAGATAGTATACAAGATATTTATATTTACTATTTTATGATTTGGAAAATATGTGAAGTTCTATCACCAAATATAAAGACAAATACTTTAAAAACATAAATTATAGATCTTTCTGTTTTATTTAATTTAGGCTATATTTGATTATTTTATTAATTTTATATTTTAACAGACAATTCATGTAAAAAACCAAAGCAATATAAAAATGTATATAAAGAAAAATCTTGTTCTAATCTTTGTCTTATTCCATCACAGCTATGCACGTAAGTTATATACATACTTTGTTTATTTATATAATGAGTTGTTCTTTTCCTTACTGATTTCTTAGGGATGTCTTTAAGAATATTATTATTTCCTCTGTGGTATGAAAATAAATAAATCTTTTTATTCTAATTTTGACTTTGTTGAGATAGTTTTTGCTAAACAGAAGTATGAACTTATGGTTGACTCTGTCGGTTGATAATTTTATGGTATCTAATCTTAAGTCATAATTAGAAAAGCTTTCTGTCCTGCAAAGTCATAAAATGATTGATTCATATTTTCTTCAAGCTAATGTATGGTTTCATTTTTCTACACTTCAAATATTTTATTAATTTTGGAATTCACATGTGCTTACTCAAAATCTTTATTTACAAATTCATATTAACTTCACTAATTTCCAAGTGAAGTTAGGTAATTCCCAGTCTTTCTTTTCTGTTCATTCGGTCTACATATGTATTCAGGCATATGCTCCATACTGTTTTAATTATGATTTATTTATCAGAGTCTTCTGGAATAGTCATATTTTTGCATACAATAGTGATCTGAAAATTTCTATTGCCTATTGATGGTGTAATCATTATAATGTAGTATTTTATATGGCTTCAGTCTCATAAATATCAAGTTTATCATGTCTCTTGAAAGTATCATTCACCCTTATGCCTAATTAAATCACCTATTGTTTTGCTCATCATGGCCTTTTAGCATACAAAATCCACTGTTAATGTTGCCATGAAAAAGCTATGTCAAGTGATTGACAGGAATATGAAATTAATAATGACTATGGATTATGAAAATGTAAAATTAGTGATGGTTATTGCTCACCAGTAAAGCATTCCAAAGTGCATAAGGGCCACGATCTTGAACAACAAGAACATAGTGCTAGAAGATGTTAAAGAACCAGTTTAATTGGGAAAAAGAGACTAAGAAAAATTTTAATTTAATATAGGAGGATCTATATTAGATATGGAGTAGCTTCTAATGACTTGGGTTGAATGCTAGACACAGAAGTGTATTCCTCTTAGCACTATGATGATCACGACCAAAGCAAAAAAAAAAAAAAAAAAAATTGTGATATTGAAAGAAAAGTCTGGACTCCAATTTGAACTGAATTTACTGTTAGCTCTGGGTGGTTTAAGACATCAAAGAACCATTATTTATTACACAGTATAAATGTGAGTGGTGAGTCTAAGAGTGCTGATGTAATAAAAGACAGAAAAAACTTTGTGGACACTCTAGATAAGCTGCGTATGGAGGAAATTATTTGCTAGAACAAATCTTAAACACAGAAAAAAATGCTCTATTCTAGAAATAGATACCTGAAAGGACTTCCATCCGTAAAGAGGCCAAGTCAATGCAATGTTTCAAGACTTTTAAGGACAGGATAACAGCCTTCTCTAGGGGCAATATTTCAGGTTATAAGATAAAACTCTGTGATCTGGTCCAATGCCTTCAGGTATATCAATAAGCAGTTTTAAAGGTCTATTACCTGAGGAAGACCTATGCTCAGGTTTTTGCTGCAGCTGAGGAAGATACTGAGAAGACACTGGTGCAATTCTAGAAGGAGTACAGCATCTAGGACTGCATTAAGAAATTTTTCAAGGCTTAGGATATTATTAAGGAGTATATGAGTGATATCTGAAAATAGACATTCAAGAGATTTATCCACATGTTCAAAGGATTCACCTAGAATAAGGAGGTTTTAAATTTTAGCAAGGCTTGGCTGAAATGGCAAGCAACTTTAACTTGGGTGTTCATTAGGATGACATCAAAGAGCTCCTAGAGTATTGGCTAATGAGTTATTGAAATGAAACAGCAATGCATTGCTGAAGAAGACACAAGAGAACAGAAGATAAGAAAAATAATAAATCTCAGTAAGTTTCTTAGAAAGTTTCAAAATGTGGACCCCAACACTGAAAGGTTTTCATTAACAGAGAAGAATATTCATGATTAATTCTCTCCTTATAAGCAAATCTATGACTGAAAAAATAAAGAAATGATCCAAGCAAATCACCATGGACATACTTTTGGAAAGCATGACAGTTCCTCAAGAATGTTCAGGCAGTTCCTTTAGGATGTTTTCAGAAAGAAGACATTGTTATTACAGGAGATCACAGCTCCATGCAGGATACTGCCTTTTAGGATACTCCAGTAAGATCCTCCATGAGATGTGGAAATTCAAAGCAGTGATGATCACAGCCCTGGGTAAGCCTAGGCTAATGTGTGTGCTTATGTATTGTAGTTTTGGTGTTTGACAAAATTCTTTAAAAAAAATCAATAAAAACTTGTAGAATAGGGATATAAAGAAACTGGTTACACAGCTATATAATGCATTTGGGTTTTAATCTATGTATTATAAAGTAAAAAGTTTGAAAATAATTTAAAAAATTATGAAGTAAAATATTTACAGTAAGCTAAGGTTAATTATTGAATAAAGAATTTTTTTTTATAAATTTAGTGTAGTAGAGTAATGCTTAGACCTTCATATACACTCAAAACTCACTGACACACAGAACAACTTCCAGATTTATAAAGTTCTATTCATGGTAAGTGCCCTTTACTGTTGAATCAATTTTTATCTTTCATATGTATGTTATTGTGCCTTTTCTATGTCTATATAAACAAATACTATTATATTACAATTTCCTATATTTAATATAGTAACATACTGTACAGTTTTGTAACCTAGAAGAAACTACTATATCATATCACATACATATATAATAGGCTACACTATCTAGATTTGTGTAAGTGCATTCTGTGATGTTCACACAATTAAACTGCCTAACAATGCATTTCTCAGATACCACCACTGCTAAGCAACTCATAACTATATTCTTGCTTGTTTATTTTTTCCAAAAGACTTTAGAATTCACATAACAATATTAGAAGTCAACTTTCTGTTTAAATCTAATCATTGAAACACTGCTATTGATGTTGTGAATTTTCTTATTGTCTGAGTGTCAGACTCATTTTCCTGAATCCTCTTCAACATTTTCAAATTTGGTTACTAAGAGATTAACATCACATACATGTGTGTTCCTTTTTTAGTTTTGAAAGTACCTTAGTCTCAGTCCATCTGATCATATGATGTGGTAGTTAAGCATCTTCAATGATTCTCCACAGTTTTTGGAATTCTAATGACCTAACCTACCAAACAAGGATATCTGAAACTTGTCATCCTTTTTACACACACTATGCACCCTTCTCTATCTCTAAAGATTTAGTCTCAGTTTTAAAACAATGTTTCTTATGACCAGACACTGGCTAGAAATGCACTGTCCCATTTCTCTTCAAAAATTTGTTTCTAGCTCTTCCTGTAGCATTTGGTCTCACACTGGTGCTGCTCAAAGTTTCCCTCACTATCACTATCTGATCTAAGATCCCATCGAATATACTCCCCAGCTTCTAGAGTACATTTCTCATAAAGCTCTCATCAAACTCTGATACACATTATTATTTTAAAGCCATCACCACGTTTCTCTAGCATGAATTTTGTCTTAATGTATCTATACGCTCATAGATTAGTAGATGACAAAATATCATTAAAAGTCTGTGGAATTGATATAATTCTTATAATAAGTAAGACATGATTTTTTTTTCTTTAAGATCTCAGTTGTCAATCTCACGCCCCAAATTTTACTATGTTGATAGCAGCCTTGAGAGAAAACCCAAGATTCTTAGAAGAGAGTTTAGTTTCTTTTGATCATAAAACTATGGATTATTAATGCAATTCTCCACCATGCATGGAAATAAATTTATTTCCTGCACAAAACATGTATTCTTTTTTTAACAATATATTTTTAAAACATAAAATAAATTTCCATGCATGGTATAAAGAACAACACTAGGCTATGTCTATACACTTACAGAGTGATGTTAATTTTAAAGGCATTTTCCACATACATAAATCACTCATTAATATAGACTATAAAATATACAAAAGCATGTAACTAATAATGCCTATTTACATAAATTGCATACTTGCCAAGTATGACAAATCAAGAAAACAATAAGTATGAGAGATATGACTGCATGAAATAAAACTTACATATATCAAAAACGTTATAATTTTGGTGCACCCTGGTTGAGTAGCAATTAGATCCTCTACTTCTGGCAGAGCACAGTTAAGATACATCCCAAGGACTGGAATTTGTGTCCCAGTACTGGGAGGAACAACAAAATGTATAACTAATACAAAAATAAAATTAAAATGTTTCTTCATCTTCTCTCTTCCTGCCTGCTTGCCTACTCCCCTTCATGCTTGCCTACAACTTTCCTTTAAAAGATAAAAAAGGTATGATCTTGCCTTATAATCTAGAGAAAACTATTGATAATATATGAAAAAGGTCAATAAATTTATATAAGTAATTTATACACCAATATGAAAATTGCTAAAATTCATATTGATAACATAATGGGCATAGGACATTCCCAGATAATTTATAAGTGAGTAAACTATACCACTAATCAAAGGAACATATAACAAGAAAACGATGTGACTATTATTCTAGGGTCAAGTATATACAGATAATGGAAGAAAAGACAATTTTTTTTTCCTTCTTTATAGCTGATGTATTTTGTACACAATCCTCCAGTTCTCTAAGTGGTTGAAAAATGTTAACTTTCCAACTAATAATATTGTTATTTTTTTGATGCAAATCATTTTCAGTCTTGACAAAAGTATGACTGTTTTCTCTCCCTGGAATTCTTTCTACTGTAGCCCTCTCTCACTTTAATTAATACATCCTTCTATTCATTCTTCAGAATTTAGTTTGTCAGTTCTTCAGGGAAACACATCTCATCCTTATCTCAGTAAAATCTCTCTGTTTAATAGGTTTACTGTCTTCATAGTAAATATTAGAGTGTAATCATTTTATTACTCAACAATCTCCTCTATTAGACTATTTCTATCTAAAGGACTACAGTGATGTCTGTTTTCTTAATCCATTTGCCCAGTGTCCAAGCATGTGCCTGGCACAGAGTTGTCATCCATTTAACATTATTTAAAGCAACAAATAAGCACAAGTTCCGGAGTATTAGAAACAAAAGATGTTATAAAAGTATTGAGCATAAATTGATCAAACTCTTTGACCTGTGACTCATTCATAATAAATTACTCTGAATTGTACAAAGCTAAATATAATATTCAACAAGCAATATGTATAATAGTGAAAATTAGAAACAATCTAAATGCCAACAGCTGATGGAATAAAATTTTCACTTTAATGGATCAGTCTATACTCTTTAAATGCTATAAAAGAATAATTTTAGCTGTAGGAAAATAATCCTAAATAAAGAAAAGCTGACTTGGTGCATGATACTTCTATTTTTTAAAATGTAAGGCACACACACATTCACAAACAAATGTAGACAAATATTTTTAAAGCCATTAAGTGTGAACTCAAAGTTCTATATAATTTCTTCATTTATGCATTTCATGTTTATTTCCTGCACTGAACATATATTCTTTTTTAACAATATATCAGTGTCAGCATTGTGTGATAAAAATAGCCAAGCAAAATTTAGCACCATGGAAGAAAAGAATAGTCATTGCATTTCAGAATGACTGCATTTGTTATCCCATAAAATTTCAAAAACATATCTTTTGTTTCTACCTAATGCAATAAATTTGTAGAAAATAACCTAAAGGATTCATAAAATGGATACATTTTCAAAAGCTCCCATTAAGGTGTGTGTGTACATATGCAGAGAGAGAGAGAGAGAGAGAGAGAGAGAGAGAGAGAAGGAGTGAGTCACTATTGGATAGCTAGATTTTATTTTAAGGTGGAATTAAGAATTTGGAGTTTAACTTTCTTTTCCCAGCTAAATAGTGGCAATCTGAGTTCTCTAGCATGGATGAGGAGGATGTGTGAGCACCAGCTCCTTGGGTCTGAATGAAATACCAACAGGGCAAATTTGAGAGTCAAGGTTCACCTAGCCCTTCTGAATCTATACCTTTCTGCTAAGGCATCTTCTCAACTGCCCACCACAGTGGATACCTGCTACTATGATGTGCATGCCAGGAACTTTGGCCCTGATGTATAGCAGGGAAGGAGTGTGGTAGATTGCCTGCAGATGTCTGACTGCAGAATGTCTTCATGATTCTTTAAAAATCAAAGCATGTATCCTAGTTGAGCAAACAGATTGTAAGTCACCTTGTCACATCAATGTAATTTTAGGTATATGATGGCAGAAAATAAAAGTAATATTAAAATGGGCTTTTTTGTTATATCTGTGTCAAGAAAATGGCATGATGGGAAAGGGAAGATAATCATTGTTTTGAGAGTATGTTGCAGCGAATCCCAAAAATGTGGGCTAGAAGTTAGCTTTTATATAAACTACTTCCGTGATGTTGAGTTGGTCACATAAGTTGGTTTGTTCTCCTTTTCCTTTAAATAAATAGTGGATTTTATAAACTCTACTGTTGTTTTCATTTTCTGAATCTTATAACATATGGTTTAATTTATGATTATATTAATCATCCTTTTAATAAAATGTATTCATGGCAAGATTGAGTTACCAACCTTTCTCAATGACTCTAATATTAAAGGAAAGAAAATAATAATCTTTCACTCTAATTTTAGCAGCATTTTATTGGCAATAACTAAAATGAACAAGCACAATTTATTTAATTCTTGTCCTTGTGGAATAAGGTAGCTCTGATCCTCAAAAAGGAAAAGTCGTAGATGACAGTGATATTAGAGTTTGACTAAGAAGAACTAAAAGAATGGTTTATGTAAGTTCAAGTGGGATAAATGGGGAAATACTGATCACAGATTATAAGCTTTCATTTATAAGGTGAATAAGTTTTGGGGGTATAATGTGTCAAATGGTGATTATAGTTGACAAAATTTTATTGTACAATTGAAATCTGCTAAGAGCAAAAATATGAGTTCTCATCGCACAAAAATATGGTAATTATGTGAGGAGATGGAGTAACTTGATTCTGGTAATTTTTTCACAATATTTATGAATATTTATAAAATGATCACATTCTATATCTTAAAATCATGTTGTACAACCTAAATGTACATAATTTTTATTGTCAAACATATTCTAATAAAATTGGGGAGAAAGAGAAAAATCTAAGAACAGAAGTGCTATTTTGATTTCATTGTATATCATCCCATCATCTTTTAAATTACCGCAGTGAGCTCTATATCTGAAATAATTGAAGCAATATAAAATAATCCTTTTATCCATTATACTTTCTTTCAGAAGACAAGTGTTTAGAGCAAAAGACACAACAATATAAGCTGTCTTTCACTCTGTAAAATCATAGTTACCCAAGATGAACCCAGAAACCAAGGGAAAGACCAGGGTGGGTCAATAACGAATACATTTGACTCACATGGCATCTTATTCTGTTATGACCCATCAATCCTTCTAATATTTGACAGTAGAACGATTAGAAGTGATAACTCCTCTCTGGAAGAACTGTGAAAAATAAAACTACTTTGTACTTAAATCTAGATTTCCCTCAAATTCCTGACCCAAAGGCAGTATCTTCAGGAGGAAAGAGCACAGACTTTTGAATTACAAAGCCCTGAATTTGAATAACAGTTCTGCTGGCTGTTAGACAACTAAGACAACTCCCTCCATGAAATTGGGGCAATCACACCTCAGAAGATTGCTGAGTAAATACATAATATACAATTGCAGGCAAAAATATCTGGTATTTAGTATTTTCTCAGTAATTTTATCCTTCCCTTTTTTATCAATCCTATCAGATAGATTATAGATTGATATTTACAGGTAGATAAGATAGATAAACAGACAGACAGACAGACAGATAGATTAAAAAAGGCTGTGAACACTTCATAGGAGTCAAAGTAGCTGTTGTGTCATTTATATTTCTTGCAAAACATTACTTTTTCAGCTTTACAGCTAATGAAATACAGTTTACATAGAACATGATTTCCCTCCCTCCTTCGAATACCCCAAATTTCTTCTGATACAATGAATGATAGACTACAAATTATTATTATGGATTAGACTATAAATAAAAGCATTGGGGATAATTAGGGGAGTTAGAATGTTATTTAGATTTAACCTGAGTCTTACATGGATGTACTTGAATAATATTAAAAGTCTCAGGAATACTGACTGGGCCTGATTTCAATTGATCTGCGAGCTGGAGAATCAATTGCTGTTCTGCAAGGTTCAGTACTGACAGTGATCATTCTGTTTTACCTATATGAAGATAAACTATGTGTAATCAGGACAGGCATCCATCTCTTCTGAGTTATAGAGCCATTACACAAGACAATAATGAGAATAATTCTCACAGTGTAGGGCTAAAGAGGTCAGAGGCAGAACACTTCACGTGGAGAACATGTGAGGGCAATATGTGCCATCCAGTATATGCTCAGTTTTCATAATTTTTCATGACTATGATCACTAGAGGTTATTTATAGTTTGACATGTGGGAAGAGGTAAGAGGAGTCTGACTTCTATCATGTAGAGAAACTAGTACTATTTAAAAACGCTGAAGTATACTACCTCCTTTGCAACATACTTTGTGTCACTTCCTCTTAGCATCTCACTTGACCTGACTGACATGAAGACAAAAACCTGGGAAGAAATTAGGACTTGTTTCCAGTGTGATGGTGTGAATACGTAAGGACTGTGCCATCTGGAATATTCCTAAACTTCCCTCCTGACAATGGATTTTAATTCCTCATTGCCCCTTAGCCTTACAACCCTACCTAAAGAAATGGATTTTGGCCCCACATACCCAGCAAGGCTTCCTAGAATAGGAATGGTGAAACATTGTGGTAAAATCTGGGGGGCAGTCCTGGAATGAGTTGGTTAAGGATTATAGCAGCAAAAAGGATGCCTCTCTTCCTTAGATTAATTTATGTTTTAAAAATATGAATTAACAGTAAATTTGAGACCATATTCTAGGTGGGTGACAGATTTTATTTCACTGTGGACAGTGTGTTCTGAAGCTTGCTTTGCTGTTAGCAAATATAGGTCACCAAATAAAGATAAATTAACTAAACTCTGGCCTTCGGTTTCTTCAATATGAATTAAGAGTAATACTGTCTCAATCATGTTTTTACACAAGAATCAAGTAAGATATACAATAAAATGCTTTTTAAAGTATTATTCAATTTCACAGTCAAGAAATGCGTATACTTCAAATAAGCCAAAACATTCCCAGCCTCCTTGCACCACTGACAAAAGTAAAAACAGAGTGCTGGAACTCTGTTCAGCTCTAGCTGTACCCTACTGTCTCCCCCAATGAGCCAATATGCATACATTTGCTACTTTTATATTCATCCTTTTGTCTGCATGAGACCACAGGATTAATCATCTTATATTCTTTATCCCCATTTAGATCAATCACCTTAATATTTCAGCATCTTAGGATAATCTACACATCTGCTTCTAAATCCCTGTAAAACTCAAGAGGGCAACGCTTAACACTCTCTCTTTTCATTCCCCTAGCATCCTTCCTGCTGTTTTTTTTTCAGCACAAGTATTACCATATGATTTCCTATACAGTTTTTTTATTTTATTGTTGTGTTTACCAACTAAAAATGTAAGCTTCATAAAAAGAGCTGATTTTGACCATCTTGTTCACTGTCTCCGAAGTACAAAGACCATAACTAGGCATTGAGTAGACAATTAATAGTTTCAAATATACACATGAAGGAATTACTAAAACTATAAATGATTAATTATATCTAGGAAGTATTTATGAGTACTTAATATACTACATATAATTTATAAAAAATTGAAACATGATATGTACTGTCCAAAATAAATATCCCAAGATAACAAATAAGCTAATATTTATCTCTCCAATTAGTGATTTATGATACTATTTAATTAAAAACTCTGAGTGTTAAAGAGACGACAATTTTCCAGGTCCTATGATATATAGAATAATTTCTTATACTAAAATATTTCAAAGCACTGTTTAAAATGAGGCTTGTATGTAGATAACTAAAATGTAAGATATGAAATGTGTTCCAAAGAGAGCTACAGATAAAAATTACTCTACTTACAAGAGGAGACTTATTATAATTTAGCAATTATGACTTTATTGTCAAATACACTCCTGAATTAGGTAGCAACACTCTTTTTCTTAGTGGGTTATAAGTGAATAATTTAATATTTAGTTTTACTTTTTAAGCCTTATAGTCTTAGTAGTTACAACTAAGACTTCAGAAAGATATGCTTGGTGATGGCTTACATCAGTGCTTCTCAAACTTTAATGTGCTTTTGATTCAACTAGAGATTTTGCTAAAATGCAGATTCTTATTGAGTAACTCTGGGGGTGAGACTTTTTTCCATTTCTAACGAATTCTCAGGTGACACTGAAAAGACTGCCATACCATGGACAAAACTTTGGGTAGTAAGGAACTAAAAAGCACCCACAGTTATTCTAAAAATAATCATATAGTAACTTCACTTTTTTAAGTGAATTATAGAGAATGTGAGTTTAACTTTATTTTATAATTTGGAAATTGAAACTTAAAATGTACTTGAATGCATTGTCACTAGTATTGCACAAAAGCAGCAGTTTTATTTTCTTATTTTTATTTTTCAAGTATAATTGGTTTTTATTACTATTCTATCATTGTTATTTTATTTCACAAAAACTTGAAAATTTAGCCAATGACAGAAGCTTCCCAGTGTACTGACTAGACACTGCTGATTTTTACGATCAACAGAGATTACACAAGCTACAGTAGACTCGTGGTAAGCACAATAGAAACTTCTTAATTTGTATAAACCACTGGAAAGCTGAAAAATGCCAATTAACAAATCCCCTCGATTTAGTAGTTACACAGCATACTGAAATGCACTTGACATCAAATAAGAATATCAATTAACAATAAAGTCTTGGAAGAACCTAAGATGGAAAACACGTTTACAAAAATTGAAGTAACAAACACCACAAAGTGTTACATAAAACAAAGTGACAACAGAAGAGAATAGTTTAAATCAAAGCTTAAAAACTAACCCTTATGTGTCTTATAAAGCACATTTTATAAATGCTAATCACCAGTAAAGCATTATGTCTAGTCATAGAAAAAGCATTAAACAAATAAAAATGACTAGCATTTGGCCCTCTTAATTGAAAATATTATTTACTCATATGACAGTTAAGTAGCTTAACTGCATCCCCAGGAATTAATAATAATAACTATATTATTAATTCCAATCTATTATTATTAATTATAATTATTTTTATTTTTACTATTACATTGCAGTAACTTGGTTTTACAAATTAAAACAAACTAAAATGCGTAGTTTCCCCATATATGCATTTCCCCATCCTTCAGATGCATTCATATCAACAGACACAGAGAAAACATTTGACAAGATTCAATACCCATTCATGATAAAAGCTCTCACTAACATGGGAGTATAAGGAAGATAACTCAACATAATAAAAGTCATATATGAGAAAACCACAGCTGGCCTCATACTCAATGTGGAAAACTGAAAGCATTTCCCATAAGACCCTAAACAAGGCAAGGTTACCCACTCTCACCACCACTATTCAACATAGTTCTGCAAGTCCTGATCAGAGCAGTAAGGTAAGAAAAGTACATCAAAGGACTCTAAATTGGAAATGAAGTATCAGTTTTATTGTGCTGTTCATAAAATCTATGACTCAGGAAGAGAAAATATTAGGATGATGTCTTGCCTTCTGGTGAGCTTTTTATATATTCATTATCTTAAAATAACACTAGGCTTTAAACACAGAGAAATTATTATTTATGAGTACTTAATATACTCAGGATTCCCTTGCAGCACCAGGAAATTCACAAAGAGAATCTAGCAGAATCATTTATCTGTGCTCCAAGACTTGGCCAACCAGCTTCTATCCAAGATATTCAGTTGCAAGACCTAATAATATTTTTATATGATTTGAAGTTTATTTTGAACATCTTGGGAGGTTTATTAAAGACCTAGAAAAAAAAATTTTAATGTTGACTTCTTTGTGTAGCCTAACTTTCAATCTGATCTTTTACCACAATTCTGTTAAGCCAATAAAGACCAAAAACATTCAAAATTTAAAAGAGAAAATAAAACTACTCTTTGGAGGATAAAAAAATAAATGCAAAAGGAAAGTAGTTTTCATTCTGCTATTAATAGTACATTGCACTCAGACTAGAAACAGAGACAATGCAGCTATGGTTTAAGACAATAATTGCGACTTCCACAAATCCGTCTTATGAACAGAATTCTCAAGTTTGCACTTGATCACAATATAACATGAAACATGCTATTAAATTTAAAGCAACTATATTTCTATTTTTCTGTTCCTTTCGATGCTTACCCAAAGAAGAAGACAAAGTTACAAAGAGAATTTAGGATTTATTAAGATATTTACAGGTGGACATGTTCAAAAGGAAAATGGCAATTTTCTTTAGCAAGAGCTAATTCTTAGATGGTCCCAGGGTAGGGAAGTTTAAGATCTGGACAATTTCAGTGAAAGGTCAGTTCTCAGGGTCCTGGTGAACACAGATTAGTCCAAACAGCACGTTTCCATCTGCATTCTGGATGGTGGTCTCAGCAGGACAGCTTTAAGAGGACTGTTTTCATAACAGTAAAAAACAGTAGAGTTTGCTGACAGTTTGATATTTCTGCAAGGTCTCAGATTCCAGCAAATTCTTGACTCCTACAAGTGTTAACTTACTCTATCTGGGATCTTAGAAAGAAACTTCAGAAAATTTCTTGGTATGCTCTGGTGTAGCAGCAGTTGGGTACAGTCAGTGGACATCCCAAGATTCCTGGTTCATTTTCCAGGGCAGTAAGAACAACTAAGATGAACAACTAAAATAAGAACAAAGTACTTACTCCTTTTTCTTCCTGCCTGTCTGCCTCTGCTTGTCTTCAAAAGAAAAATAAAATTTCTTATATATAAATCAGAGTAGGTAATATATAAATTGGGAAAGATCTAATAAGAGTTTTTATGAGCAAATTTTTCTAGTCAGAACATATAACATCAGCTATACACTTCTCTTCTGAAAGAGCTTAATGTTTATGGGAATAATAAGTAGTTTGCTTCAACTGGAGAAAATTGCATATAGAGAATGGTAAGCAGGAGATGTTGAATGAAGAAAATGATGCTGGTTAAAGAAAATCTTGCATGCCTTATAAGTTAGTCAGTTGAGGATTTATCTCACAGCAGAAAAAGAATTATTAAAACATGTCTTTATAAAAACTGTCTTCTAGAAAGTTAGCTTTAGTAATGATGCAGAGTCAGCTAGAGAAACTCTTAGGGCCAGCTATCATGTAGGAGCCTACTGACTAGAACAAAGAAGCTGACACCACTGTATTAGCAAAGGTGGGAATATAGTGCAAGAGGGAGAGAGACTGATTCTGTGTCTATAGATGGATGAGGATATATTCATATATTAAGACTCATGGATTAATTTCATCTACATGGCACCTGAGAGGGTTGTCAATAAAAATAAAAACATGTAAATAGTGATATGCTCCTAACATGATTGATGAAAGTTGTTAATATGCATATGAAGTAATACGACCTCTACTTATGTGACAGTTTTGAGTGTGTCTTGTCAGATACTTAATATCTTTTTATAGGATTTTGGGAGCAATTTGTTATAAACATAGTCTTGTCTTCCATATTTTCACTGTGTTTTCTAAGAAGCGAATGGTGGCAGAAAATACTGTCCCCAAAATACATTACTTTGGTATAAGGATTATTTTGCGCTAATGACATTTAAAAAAACAGTAGATACAAGCAGGGCATTCTAATCTCCCATAAAATTGCCATATGAAATATGCTCTGTGCAACAGAAGCAAAGAAGCATTCTCTTACAGTGAGACAAATCAAGAAAATTCTGTATAAAACTACCTTGTTAAAATAATTCTTATCTTCCTTTATCCTCCCCACAGAATTCAGTTACGTTTCTTTCTCCTATTGTCTTTCTTGATTCAATAAAATATAAAGGCATGCAGGTTTTGCCATTTTGTTGGGTCTTTATTTCTTAGGAGAGTTCATGTATCGTATAAAACTTTTATAAATTTGCAAGTTCTTAGCATATTTATCTGTCTTATGTCATTTTAATTTTCAGGCCCAGTAAAAACACCCTGAGAGAATCTACCTCCCCTTCAGATAAAGCAACAAAAAAATCTTCAAATAGAAGAAGAAATAATATTAGACTACAATTTATGGCCTGTAACATCAAATGAATTTTCCAACTTCTCCTACTTTTGGTATCTTTTAAATGAAATTAATTTCAGGGTGTGACTTCTATGAGTTCTATTATGTTTCATAGCTATAGACCATGAAATTATTTGTTGCTATATATGTATACTTTTGATCAGAAATAAATTTGGATATTAGAATAAGAATTGTTCAACTGAAATAAACCTATGAAAAGTTTATAGCCCACTATAGTTGATTTAACAGTCAATGTTTATATAGGAAAGTGATCACTTAATTTATAGATATTGCTACTCCTGGGAAATGCTTAAATTATTCAAGGTGATTTACGGTGATCAGGATGAGAAGAGGTGTAGTAAGATCTTGGAGGGGAGAATATTATATGTCAAATACATGCCCTGATACCTCCCAAATTTCTGAGGGGCTGAGAAGCTGATGAATACACTGGTCGATGAGGTTTGCACATCTGATATAATAAAATAAATGCATATATTTATTTATAATATATATCTGATATAATAAAATAAAATCTGATACAATAAAAAGGTAATTTATTTTTACTGGATTTGCCTTTTTTCAATCTGCTGGGAATACAAGCTAAAAGAAAATTTAATAAGTATTTTTTTTTCCTCTAATAAACCTAAAGTAGACGTAGGCCAGAAAATTGTCTCATGCTATCATTTGGATGCAAGTTATTTTGTTTTTATACTTCACACTTTATTCATTATTGAAAACCTTTGAACAGAAAATATTTCTGCTAAAGTTCAACAATCATTATATTTTTTCTCTCAAACAACCATATGTACCTTTCTGAAAAAAAATGTAAAAGATCATGAGGCCTAAGTTTAAGATGATGAATTTACTGAAACATAAGGATTCAAGTTAGAATTGATATATATATGAAAAAATGAGAGAATAACAGAGAAAGAGGGAGATAAAGAAAGAGACAGAATGCCTATAAGATTTTGCTCAAAAGAGCTTGCAAAGATTCATTCATTTTCCCCAAAGTGACTTCATACTGCAGAATATGGTTTAACTTTTTGTTTTTCAGAAATGTCCTGTAAATCTGGTTGTGAGATTTTTAACTCATTGCTACTTTATAAATGCATAGCAACTTGGATTTATCTCAGTTTCTCATACTACAGTGACACTGCTATTCCATTTTCTAGTCCCATAGGTGAAATAATGACTTCTTATGTGTGCCTCATTGTTGAATTTCAATTAGGTTATGAAGGTAAGTGGAGAGGAAAAATGATAAACTTTTTCAATGTTTATTACCTGAAATTTCAAAGTACTTGAAAGCCCCACGTTTCTCTAAAATTAAAGATAGACATAACAAAAAAATCATTCCACCCATGCAAGCCAGATGCACAATTAAATTAGAGGTAATTATGTTTCAACTTCAATTGTTGTCATTGTTCTAGTGTTTGAATTCTAAGTGACCTTGCAGGGAGATAGTTGGTGATTTCTCTGTTTCAATACCATATGATTTTGAGTGTTGTCTATATCATTGGCTGAGTTTAATAAGTGAATTGCAATAGCTAAATTCTGTCTACCTAGAATAGTTGAAGGCAATAGCATTTCTAAGTTAGATAATTTTAACAGTGTAACCATTAATGATCATCTTTATTGTCCTAAACTGTAGAAATGGGAATCTTAATATCTTAAAATATTGATTGCATTTATTGACCCTATGTATCCTATTTCCTGAAATGTGATCCTTTGACACTTTGATGTCTCTCTCCTCCCTCTCCCTCCCCTATTCTTTTCTTCTCCTTCTATCCCTCCTCCTCTCTTCTCCTCCTCCTCTCTCTCTCCACTCCCAGTTTTTGCTGTTCTAATGAGTTACAAATGCATAAGCATAGTGTTAATATCATTTACTTGCACCATTTATATACTATGTGTCACTGTTTTTAGTTTTTACCAATATTAACTTATTTAATCTAGCATATAACAATTATACAACAACTCCATAAAGTGGAAATCATTGTAAGGGGCATTTTACAAATGATGAAAATGAAGATCTAAGAAATAAAACTGAAGTCATTAGCAAGAGATTGGGATTCTAATGCAGGTATATCAACTTTCAAGGCCATTGTGATTTTCATTATTTAACGTAACTTTTCAGATAAACTATAATAACAAAAAGGGCCATGTCTTATGCTGTAAATAGTTCCCTGGGGAGATAATTCTAAATCAATGTTAAAATAAATCAATAACTTTACTAGTTTATGAGCCATTGCTGGTTGATTTATTCTGTAGATCTAGAGTCTTGCTGTCCAATAAAATCCAATTCCAATTTATGACTATTATCAAGTATTGATTCATGTGAATTTCAGTAATACTTAATTTAAGCTTAATAAGCCTTTGTTACCAGTTTAATATTGTTCTACATTTTATCTGAACTCCCTCCATTAATGTTCATAACAATTCAATGAGATAGGAAATATTAATACCCCAAGCACTGCAAATTAGAAAGTCAGGCTCATAGAGAATAGAAGTGCGTGTGTACGTGTGTGTATACAATATATGTAAATCATACATAAATTTTGTTGTTTCTAAATGACCTCAACATAACTTAAATTAGACTTAATTTATTCCATAGTTCAAACTAATAATTTCAGGACTTCTCATTTGTGATAACATTCAGAAAAATTAGTAAAACAGTTTATTAATAAATTTAGACTTTATTCTACATACCCAACATGAGGCAATTAGGCATTGCTTGTTTTTTCCAAATAAGAATTATAATCATTTTTATCATTTGCTGTCTTCTGGTCACTTTATTTGTCCCCAGATCTATTCATACTGAAGAAATATATTAAAAAATTGAAGAGAACAAAATATTACCTATAAACCAAATCCACCTGCTTTTATATTTCATGGTAAAAATCTTGCTCCCCACCACCACCCCATCCATCCCTGCTCTCAGGACATGGTCTGACTTCTATGCACGTTAGATAAGAATTTGTTCTTTCAGTGAACTCTTACTATACAACCACAGATTCCCATTTCATTCTTCAAATCTAGTGTCTATCTAGTGTTGTTCCAGTTTTGCCTCTACCAGTTCTTTCTTGTTCATTAAAATTTGCCCTTTATCTCCCTCTTCTTGTCATCACAGGGCAATGGTCAGCAGGAAGAACACTCAATGACTTTCTGAAACCTACTGTTTACTTTTACTCAATTGCTTGTTTTGATGAAATTGGGGATGAAAGTATGGTATCTCTACTTTTCTCTCTTTTTGTATACGAAATATAATCATCAGTGTTGTGGGAATTCAGGTTCCCAAACTGAGGATTCTTTGTACACTTGTGAAAGCATTCAAAAGACATGCCCTTTGATATTGTAAAGAATGTTCTTAAAGGGATAAGAGCTATGCTGCAAAGTGTCAGAATCTGCACTGAGGGTGTCAAAGGGCAAAGGTTTAAAAGGCTCTGATTAAAGATGGGGAGGTGTATTCATGGAAAGAAAAGAAAATTTCCTTAAAGTTGCTCTAAAAGGAGATTCAAGTGATGCCTAGTTCAGGATTATAATAAGCTAACATTCACTAAAAGGTGAAGAATCTAACCCAAAATATTACACGTGACTGCTTAAAGGTCTCCTGCACAAGGTTACCTAGGGGATGACTGAGAGAAGAGAAATGGTTTATTGTTATTATTACGAAGTGATAGGTAAATAGCACTCTGGCAGGAGGGAATTGGTCACCTGATAGGAGGGAGTATGAACTTTCCCTAACATTAGCATATCTTAAGTATTTGATAAAAATTTATACAGGATTGGAAATGTCTCTAGAGCAAGGTAGCAGATGATTCCTCATGTTTATATATGGTACCATGTTTGAACATGGGAGACTCTCAGTAAATATGAATCTTAAATTAATGATATGATCTTTGAACTCTTCACAGTTTCTATGTCATGATTCATTATTTATTTAACAATGTATTTTACGCTGATTATGAATTGAAATAATTTTATTCTCATCCTAGAGTGTTCTTGTCATTAAGGAACTTACACTTAATTAGCTAAGATCTTAGTACTGACAGGGTTGTCTTTTATCTCCCTTCAAAAGCATTAAAAATAGTTAATTTTTTCCTAATATAATCAAGAAGTAAGCAAGAAATGTCTTCTCAACTTACAAAATATATTAAGCTATTTAGAGTTGTGCTTGTGTCTTGGGGAAATAATGTTAAATTGGACTATTAGTGCAGAAACAAAATGTTACTCTGCATTTTCTCTAATAGTTGATCCACTTATATCTACGAAGGGTATTAATAAATGAAGACCTTGAGCCTGAGCTGACAAGGACAAAAGGATGTACTCCAAATGGAAACAAATAAGAAGAGCTCTGAGGAGGGGATAAGATCCGTGTTATCAGTTTTACCACTAATTAGCAACTCACTGCTCAAGTCATTTTATTCTTTACTACCTAAATATAATTTTTTTAACCATGAAAGGTCAAAAACACAAAGTTAAAAAAAATATTTAGTTCTATCTGTAGTACCCACTGACATACCTTAGAATGTTTGTACAAAATTGTGTCAATTATTTTAATCCCTAAGAAAATTCAATCTATAGTATCTGTTCACACAAAAGATGAATTTAGTCATTAGATAATCTTTTGGTATTCACCTAAAGATTCTGGTATTTTAATAGGTTTAAGCTATGACTTGACTTATAAGAGTATAACAGTTTTCTTAGCTATAAATTGTTGAGGTTAATATTTACTTTCCTACTAAAGTATTATATGGATTAGTTAACAGAGAAAGAGTACACATTTTGGAGTGCCACATTTTCTATTCTTTGTTCTTCATCTCTTGTCTTACATTATTTTTATCATTCAGGAGATCTATTTTTTATCTTCCAAGATTGTTTCTTCCACAGTGTCCCACATATTACCGTCATAAATTGGAAGGTCCAGTTTACCCAGTGAATAACCAACCTTCTTAACCTCCTGCAGTCTTTTTTATTACTCTAAATGGAAGTTTATTAATTCATTAATATTCATTTTTAATATAAATAATACTTATTGTTTTTAATTTATTCTTTTGGTTGATTTAACTGGGTCTCAAAAGAGATTACAGGAAAAATTTGAATTTTTACTTAGCCTTGCTATCAACAAAGGTGAAAAGCAGTGATAAGCTAGTGACTGAAACAACAGGAACAATTAGAGGAATCAGATATGTGTTTTTGTGATAGGTTGTTGTACATTAAAGAACATCTAAGGTTAAATAGCAACACAGTAAAGAGGACAATAATCTAATGTTTGAGACCGTATGTTCTGTAAATTAGCAGAACATCTTTCCAAATTGGGTGTTTCCTTTTTTATCTGCATGACCTAGGGTAAAGGTCTTTGTTTTTCCTGACCAGATTCCTTGTATAGTTAAGTGCATATCAAAATATATCATCATTAAATTTTTTAAATGACTACATTCAATTTAATATTAAGCACATAGTCATATACCTGATATTTTGCAATATATCCTGAGAATAGCTACCATCCCAATGATAAATTCCAAATTGCATCTAAGTATGTTTGACAGACCAGTCATTGATTTGAAATTTTACAACTATTATAGCTAATACTTATTATTTAATATGTAAAAATTTTCTTACATTCTGTACTGTACCACAACCCACATATCTACACTGTTTTATTTATCATTCCAAAGACAAAAGTCCCATGAACCAACATCTTTGCATAATTTTCAGCAAATTCATTTGATGGCACTCTTGAAATGAAAGATGTGAGGTTATTTGTTGTCTTTACTTATCCTGCTTATGGTAATTCTTTACATACGTCACTGCAGTAATATTATGGGATTTGTCTTGGTGTGCTAATGGGGATATTACACAATACACAACATAGGCTCCAAATTACCTTTGTAAAATCTGAAAAACATTCTGAACAATCTGAATCCCTGAAATACTTTGCCCTAAGTATTTTAATAAAACATTTTTAGACTTCCACTACTGATCAAAAAATGATAACCAAACTTTATAGGATTAAATAAGAGAAGTTAACAAGTACATTAAAATGAGAAAAATTTCAGATGCTGAATCTTTATTTACTTTTACATCTCATGTTTTATCACCGCCCCAATCATCTGTTTTGAACAATAAGAGACTATATTCTACATATGAAAATCTATTAAAATTACCCCAACTTGTCTATATTCATATAATTTCCTGATCACAACTAATGTAAACTGGCATTTCCATAATCAATGACATCTAGCACTTCTCCAAAAGACTTCTAAATCTTCCCATAAAGCAAAACTATCACTATTCTTTCTCTCATATGGCAAATAAAGTCCAAAGTGTATTGGATACTCAGAAAAGTTGAAACTACATTCCATCTCACCCTGATGATTTGTATTGCTCCTGCTTTCTTGGGCACATGGATATTCCATGTGTCAAAGGAAGTGATAGATAAAACTATGAATGATGTGTGTAGACTTCGCACTTGTCATAAACATCTATCATCATCTTCTCAAGAATAAAACAATATATATTCATTGCATCAGTAATTTTTTTCCCAAATACATTGTATTTGCAATGAGGTCTACTATTGAGGCATTTATTTTTAACCTCTCAGGTACCAACCTTCTTTGACCTTTTTAAAACTGTAATATGAGTTATACTCAGCTATATTTAATGTTTTATATTAATACAGACACTGAACTGCCATCAGCCTCTACAACTAAATATGGAATAAGATTAGCATATATTTTAGTGGATGAATTGGAAGCTGTGATATAAAATGAAAGCAATAAGAGAATGCTTACAATAACAGCAAGTAGTTAAATAAATTATAGTAAAGCCATATGATGTAGTAATATAAAATTTTAAAGAAATATAAAAACAATATATTAAAAGATAAAAATTATTTGCCTTTTCCAAAAGTGAGAACTTCATCAAAAAAAAAAATTACAGGCCAATATCTGTGATCAATATTGATGTATAAATCCTCAACAAAGCAATAGCAAACCAAATTCAACAACTCATTAAATGAATCATATACCACAATCAAGTGAAATTCATTCCAGGGATGCAAGAATGGTTAAAGATACAAAAAAAGGAAACGTGATACATCCCATCAAAAAAAGAAAGAAAGAAAAAGGACAAAAATCATATGATTATCTCAACGGATGTAAAAACTGTACTCGAGTTTCAACTTTTCTGTTAAAACCTTCAAATATGGGTATGAAAAGAACATTCCTCAGCATAAAGAGACTATACATGACAAATCCAGAATCAAATTATGCCCAATGGGAAAAAAATGATTACTTTTCTTGGAACATCATAAATAAGAGAAGAAAGCACACTCTTAGCATTTTTAACTAAATATATTGGAAGTTCTAACAAATTAGACAAGAAAAGAGAATAAAAATTAATTCAAATTGAAGAGTAGAAGTAAAACTATCATTATTTGCAGGAGACATCATCATCATTATAGAGAGAATTCCAAAGACTCCAGTAAAAATTGCTAGAAAATTGTAAATGAATACAGCAATGTGGTAGGTTACAAAATTAACACACAAATGTCTTTGCATTTCTATACGCAAACGACAAACAGAAAGAGAACTAAGAAAAACAATCCCACTTACAATTGCATCAATAAAGAATGAAATGGTTTGAAATAAATTTAACCAAAGTAGTGAAAGACCTATACTTTGAAAAATACAAAGCATCTTTTAAAAATTAGAATAGGATATAATGAAATGGAAAGATATTACATACTCATGTATTAGAAGAATTAACATTTTTAAAAGGTCAAATATACTAAATCAATTTACAGATGTAATGCAGATCTACTCAAATTCTCAAAGCTCATTTGCAGAAATAGAACAACAACAACAAAAACCCCTACTATATTTATGTGGAACTACAAAAGACCCTGACTAGCCCAAACAATTCTGAGAATAAAAGAACAAAAAAGGTGTGATACTCCCTGGCTTCAACCTATATCTCAAAGCAACAGAAGTCAAATAAGCATGTATTAAAATAAAAACATACAGCTCAATGGAACAGAATTAAAAGCATACATGGGTACATACATAGACTATTAAATTTATGATAAAGGAATTAAGAGCAGACAATGATGCAAAGACAGTCTGTTATTAATTGAAATCATAGAAAGCATCTTTTCTGATCATAACTGTATATATAAAAGCAGAAACTAATTAAAAGGAAAAATACTCAAATCTTTGGTGACTAAAAACATGCTGTTCTACTATCAGGTGAATGAAGAAATCTAACATTAGAAGAAATCAAAAATACCTGAGGACAAACGGAAATGGAGACACAAATTTAAAAATGTATGCGATGCAGCAAAAGTTATATTAAATGGGAAGTTTGTAATAATACACCTCTACATCAAGCAAAAAAATCAGTTTACATCTAAAAAAAGTTTAAAAAGTAGAAAAAAACAAAGCCAATAGAAATTAGAATGAAAGAAAAATTAAAATCTTAGAGTAGAAATAAGAGATTAAAAAGACAAATCGAAAGAGAAATGAAACCAAGAACTAGTTCATTAAAACAATAATCAAAATAAATGAATCTTTAACTAGACTCACAGAGAAAGAATATTCAAATAAATAAAATCAGAAACAAAAGAAATGCTGTATTATGAATGTTATGAAAAATTAAGCGGCAACAAAGCGGACAAGCTAGAAAAAAAATAAACAAATACTTCTGAGCATATAACATTCCAAAACTAAATCAGAAGTGATGGAAAATCTGAACAAATGTATCATGAGTATGAAGATTGAAACAGTAATCAAAATCCTCCCCATGAACAAGGCCCAGGACCATATGACTTCACTATAAATTCTATCAGTCTTTCAAAGAATACTACCCTTCTCAACACTCAATAAAAATGAAGAAGAAAAGTAGGGAAAATTTTCACATGCTTTGTGAAACCAACATTATTCACATTTCAAAACCAGAAAGGAAATTACACAAAAAGGAAAATTAACTCTAATAAACATAGAAGCAAAAAATCTTAACAAAATACTGCAAACCAAATTTGACAATATTTTAAATGAATGCTACAGCATGATCAAGTGGGATCTGTTCAAGATCAAGGATGGTTCAATATAAAAAAAAAATCAGTCAACATGAAATATCACATCAACAAAAGAACAAAAATTATATGGCAATCTCAATTGACATTAAAAAAGCTCTTGATAGGATTCAAGATCCATTTATGCTAAAACCTCCAATAAAATACGTATAGAAGGAAAATACCTCACCATTATAAAGACCATAAATTACAAACCCAGAATCAGCATCATAGTCAATGTTAAAAAATGAAAGCTTCTTCTCTAAGATCAAGAAGATAAGGATGTCCACTCTTACCACTATAAATAAAAATAATTTTGAAATTTTCGCTAGTGCAATTGGACAAGTAAGGAAAACGAAAGTCATCCAAATTGGAAAAGAGGAAATAAAACTATCACTATTTCAGAACACATGAAAATATACATACAAAATTCCAAAGACACCAGTAAAAAAAAATATTAAAAATAAAAAACAAATATTGGGTCACAAAACTAATAAACAAAATAGATTGCATTTTATATGCAAATAGTGAACTAGTAGTAAGAAAAAATCAGTAAAACAATCCTATTTCAATTGCATAAAAATAATTTAATATCTACAAATAAATTTAACCAATTAAGGTAGAAGAATTTCACTACAAAATCTGTAAGACATTGTCAAAATAAACAGAAGACAAAAAGAAGTTAAAAAAAGATTTAATGTTCATGAATTGGACAAATTAAAATTGTTGAAATATTTGTCATGCCCTAGTGACTGAGCCATTTAATCTCTGGCCTCTGGCTGACAAAGGCCCTATACATTGCAGTGATCTGGGATTGTGTCCAGGGACTGTAGGAAACAACCAAAAATGAAGTAAATAAAATAAATAAATCCTCCTCTCCCTTCCTTCCAGCCTGCCTACTCATCTTTATTCCTGCCTGCACCTTTTCTTAAAAAAGTCTACATTACATAAAGCAATATGGCTCAATGCACTCCTATCAAGATCTCAACCACATTCTTTACAGATATAGAAAAAAAATCATAAAATTTATTTGGAAATACAAAGACTTCACGTAGTTGTAACAGTCTTGAGAAAAAAAGAACAAAAATGGAGGTGTAATGCTCTAATTTTTGAAACTAGAAACTACAACAAAGCAGTAGTAATCAAACATGATGGTACATTGTACTGGAATAAAAACAGACATACAAACCTATAGAACAGAAATGAGCATTCGGAAATAAACACACATATAACATGTGTTATATATAAAACACACAGAGACATACATATATGTATATATGTATATATACATATATGTATGTATATATGCATATAAAACCTATGACAAAAGATCCAAGAACATACAATGAAGCATGAAACATCAATAAACAGTGTTGTGAAAACTGGATAAGATATGCAAAAGAATGAAACTAGACTATATCTATCACTACATACAAAAATTAATTCAAAATTGGTTAAAATCTTGAATGTAAAACCATTAAGTACTTAGAAAAAACAGGTGATGTGCTCCTTCATATACTCCCAAAGATATCTTCAGGGATTAAATTCCAATGACTGGGAAACAAAAACAAAATTTAACAAATGAAGTACATAAAATTAAAAGGCGTCTGAACAACCAAAGGAACTATCATCAAAAGAAAAAAGAAGATATTTTCAAATCAACCCTGACAAGTGGTTAACATTCAAAATAAATTAGAAACTCGACAAAAAAAGAAATATGATCATCCCCATTTTAAAAATGTGCAGAGGATCAGAGTAAACGCTTTTCCAAAGAAGATATACTGATGGTAAATGGGCACATCAAAAGTTGTTTCTCATCTCTTACTAGGGAAATGCAAATCAAAATAACAGTAAGTTATCACCTCACAACTGTGAGAATGGCTATTATACAAAATCTAAAATGTACCATGAAGGATGTGGAAAGAATGGAACCCTACTACACTGCTGGTGGGAATGTAAACTGTTTTAACTATTCTGGAAAATATTATTGTGATACATTACAAATTAAAAATAGACATTCCAAATAATACAATTATCTGACTTTTGGGGGATTTATCAGAAAAATTAAAAAACACTAGTATAAATAGGTATACGCACCAGTATGCTCACAAAACATCATAGCCAAGAATTGAGACCATCTAAATGCTCATTGACAGATGGGATAAAGAAGGTAACACACACACACACACACACACACACACACACACAATGGAATAACTGAATAGATATTAAAAAATGAAACCTGCCATCTGTAACAACATGGATAGATTGAAGGTATTATGCTTAAATGAAACAAGTCAGTTGGAGAAAGAACACCAGATTCCAATCATACGTAGTAAATAAACAGATGAACTAAATAAAACAAAAATAAACTTTAAGTCTGTAAGACCAAATTAAAGACTGCCAAAAGAATAGGAAATAGGATGGGTAAATTGAGCAAAAGGGGTCAATTGTATAGTGAAGGACAAAATTAGATTTTCTGTAGTGAATATAACATCTATATATGTTGATGCATAACAAACTACACAAGAAACTGTGTATTATACACCATTGTCACTTCAATAAAATAATCTAAAATCATCTTCTAATTGTTGTTGACATGTGTACTGCCTTTATGTCCATTAAACTGTTAGCTTACACAGTTTATAATTTCTTCTAAATTTTCTATACATAAAATCTATAGACAATAGATTTTCTTCTTTTCAATGTTTTATAGATTTCTTATTCTTGCCTTTTTGGTCTTACCTGATTATTCTATACAGTATGTGATACAACAATATATAAATGGACATCATAAAATTTCCCCTGAATTTGAAGTAAATGATTCCTATTCATAATTATTGTGATTTTAGCAGCCATTCTTTTATGAATAGTCCTTAGGTGGTTTAGAAAATTCTTTCATTTTCAAAGTTAATAATTCCTAAATAGTAGAAATGTTCATTATCTATTTGTCTCTTGCTTTATCTACAGCCCTTGGAAGAGTGACCAGCATATAATAAACGACAAAAAGAAAGCACTTTTGAATTGGAGTCTGAATTTTGTATATATTTCCTGCATTTATTTTGATAAGCATTTAATTCCTCACATTAATCACAATATACTGAATTAAATTAATATATTACTAATGTTAAACCAGTCTTGCATTTCTAACATTTTCTTTAGGGAGCAGATGTTCAGACATTGTAGCTATATAAAGTCTGTAAGAGCATATTCTTAAAATCAGGAAGGATGTGACACAAAGCCAAATCTATCATTTCAGAATATAATCATATTTTCTTCATTTTCCCCAACAAAGTTCAAGACTGAAAGGTAGATGGATATTTTGTACACCAAAAATAAATATATATTCACTACATTTCAAAGATCTAATTTTCAAATCTTTGTGTTAAAAGATGGGGTTGAGTGATAAGGAACAAAACTACAATTTCATTACTGTGCTGTCCATGATACAATCTCTAGAAAGCCGTGATGTCCGTAATACAATCTCTAGAAAAAGTCAATAATAAAGACTGGATAAATGGGAGATGTTTTAAAGAACCTTTAAATAATATTTTCAGCTCTAATATTGTTGGTTTTTTTAATAAAGTATTAGACAAAATGTAAAAAAAATCTAAATTTATACTGTTCCATTAAGAATTTCTGTTGCATATTTTTCTCATTCCAAATCTGAGATTGTAACTGGTTTTGTTGTTTGAGGCTTCTTAAGAAATATTCTTCTGAGATGCTATGTGGCATTTCACGTCTTACCATTTCTAGAACATTTACTGAGTTGTTTTCACATTTAATATTCCCCTGTCTGGTTATATTTTTGCATTTATGAATAGAAAACAGACCTTTCCCTTGCTGTGCAACTCCTAGTGATGAAAGATGCATCAAAAGGAAGTAATTCTTTAACTGCTTACATGATAAAATATGTTACCTTCATATACATGAATGAACTTTCTGACCTAGTTCCCAGGCAATTTTGGTTGAGAGGAAAGTGCTTCTAATTTGTTATTGACATATTTATTAGCTTTTTAGCAAATCAGTTCTAGGAAATTATTATACTGACAACCTCTACTTTACTAACAGATATTATTAACAATGAACATGTTCATTTCACATTAGTTCACTTCACATTTCACATTAATTACAGATGAATGAATAAAACCAGACTACACACGACATCATTTTCTCCTAAATTTCATATAAAAAATTTGTGGCAGCTGTGAATAACCTTTGTGAAATTTCCTTGACCCTGATTAAAATTTGTGATATCGTATTACTATTTTTTATTAAGTACCATACCTGTTTGCTGAAATAGTCTTCAGAAATATTATATATTTAGACAATATCAGCCATGAATAAAACATCAAATTAGGTAACATTTTTTTCTCACCCATTCAGCACTAATATTCCATGTTCTTTCCATGTGCGAATCCCTAAGTTTTCTGTTTATCCCAGATGTTCTGCTTTCCCATTCACCCTGGCAAAGTCTGTTTGCATTTATACTTATATATCGCTGATAGTATTTTGGTATTTGCCTTCTTAGAGATATTTGCATTTACTAAAGACACATGTCCAATGTTTCTACTTTTCACCAAAGTGTTGGCTGTGTAAAAATTTATTTCATGGCTCATTGAGCTTTCTGTACTCCCTGGTCACCACAAGAAGCTAACGGTAAGTTTCGGAAAAGAGAATATCCATAAAAAGCTTTTCAAGCTGTATTGAAATGACAAGGACATTTCTGAGATATCTTGTTTGGAAGACGGGATGACTGATGACCTGGGACCTTCACAATATTTCATTGTCAGTTTCATTTGAAATAAAACTAAGTATAATTTATTTGTCCCTTTTCTAAGAGCACCATCTTTTAGGCAAAATTTCTTTCACATCGGTAATCAGATATTTTTCCCTGAACACCATTCCCAAAGGTGGTGATACAGAAAATGTAGTTGGCTTAGTAATATTGATTAGGAAAAAAAGGTGGCGCAAAATGTTGATTGATTCTTTCGTGGTTTTTTTTTTTTCTTGATATCCCTTCTCCTAAAACACCTTGTTTAAGATTATATCAAACCCTCCAAGACTCCAAGGATGGTCTAGAAAATTAAGTTACAATTTCTGTGCAAATGTGTTGAAGCCAACAGTTTATCATGAGACATCTTTTGAGATTATATTAACACTCTGACAGAGTATTCTGGTCAAGAACTTAAAACTACCAGGGGTGCAGGAGGATGACAGAACTGTTAATTTGTTAAATTACTGCTGGCTCTGCTGAATTATATGTGATTGCCAGATGGGATCAGAGTTTTTGAGAATCTGTTTGGGAGACATGACCTTTGGTTTTTATGGCTAAGAAATTTAAAGAAATTCCAAGATTTTTGATAAAAAGTATTTCATTTATTGCATTTTCTTATTCAATCAAGCTTACCCTGGTCCAAAATTGAATGAACTATTACAACTATATAATTGTGGAAGCGCTTTAGGGATGGAAGAAAAGGAAATGTGCATGAGGATCAATTTGTTTTGTATTTTATTAATCTGGCAAAATATAAAGTGAAAATTATAAAATAAAATATATTACTTTGTGATAAGCCTGTGTGTCAGTGTAGCACTTTATACTTTCAAAGCATTTATCTACTAGATGCTTTAAATTATTAATCATTTTAATGACCCCTGGAGATACAGAATGGAGTGCTAGCATTCTCACTTTATGCAGCATGAAAGTAGATACACAGCAAATCAAAATGAACACAAACAAGAATTCAGATATTCAACTTTAAAAATTAATATTTATGTTATACTACTCTAACTTCTACTATATTATATCAAGAGAAAGAGATATCCAATGTTAGTAAAATTACCTGTCAAACATTATACTAATAGATTTATAGGAATTATCTACTTTAATTCTCTCATTTACTCTCTGAGGTTACTGATAATTATTTGCATTCTATGAGTTTCATGAATAATGATGTTGCCATTAATTAGAGAGAGGTTAATTAACTTGCTCAATAAAAACAACTGCTATATGACAAATCTAACATTCAACATTAGGGGTGGCTCATGCCAACAACTATCATTTTAAAGGATATTATAAAACTTCTCAATTGATCAATGATTAGCACACTTTTCCCTTTTCTTAAACTGCAACCTGTTTATGATCTCTTTTCTGTGCAAATTTTCTCTGCCAAATAGTATCTATATGCTTGCATTGGCAGACACGGTAGTAGCAATCCTTTGCTAGTGCCTGAGGTGAGACTGCTCTACAAGTCACATCTTGTTTGAAACTTTATAAGGTGCTAAATTTATATTTGCAAATATTTCATCTAGAGACCAAAAAAAATAATAAGACTGGACTTACATAACAATTTCACTTCTGATAAAATATTTATATTCCATAGACTATAAATTAGAATTAGAAAATACTATACATTTCAAGTTTCAAAACAAGATCCCAGGCATTTAGTACTTTTTTTCCCCTTTCCTTTTATTCTTCACCTGCCTTTTGGGGATTCAGAATAATAAGTTTTATCTACTGTTTGCTACTTGACTCCTTTTTTCCTTTGTATTCTCTTAACAAATACAAAGTTTCCTCATATTTGGTGACAGGAGGTCACTGAATAAATTCCCTTAGCAATAAACAATGTATCTGATAAATCTGATCTTGAGATTCTTCCACGCATACTTTTAGAAAAGGTATAATACTAGAGTTCCTTTCATAAAAATAGAACATTTATCTTTAAAAAACTGCATTTATATCTTAATGCCTTTAATGTTTGTCACGAAATAGTACTAAATTCATTTTTTGCAAAATTTTGGTTTTTCAAATTTTCTCTGAAACTTTATCATACTAACACCATGTATTGAATAATCATCTTCCCTTTACTAGTATGAAAGGTTACCTTTATTATCAACTAAACTTCCATGCATATATCTATGGATCCTTTCTTGGACTTTTCCTTTGTCTATTGTCAATATTAATTATTATAACCATTAAATTACATTTCTGAGTCCCTAATTTTTGAAAGAATTTTACTGAGTCATATTTTGGGGAGCAGAAGACTTTAATGGTTAAAAACAGAGATTCAAGGTCAGATCAGCTGGGAGCATAGTTAATGCTTTACTCTTGTTCATTCTGTGACATTGGAAAATCATTTTATTTCTTTAGATCTCACTTTCCTCATCTGTAAAAGTAATGATAGTGTTGTGACATTTAGGATTATAAAATAATTCATGTGCTAGGGCATGGAAATCATACTCAAGATATTTTAGTATACTTCATATTATTACACATTTTCTTTATCATAGCAACTCTAGAATAAGCTTATCAAATTTTCTAAAAAATATTACTATTATTTTGATGGTAATTGCCTCAATTTGAAAATTTATTATGAAGAATCCCGTCTTTGGAACAATCTTCTTCCATCTGAAACACTATCAATTTATTAAATATTCATTATAACTCAGATTTTATAATTTGTCAATATAGTTGATATAGTTCTTGTTATTTTTCTAATCATTTTATAGGTTTTATCACAATTGTAAGTACAATCCTTCTAAATTTTCTAATTGGGTATTTTGGGTGCAAGTTCTTGTTTTCTATCTCTCCTCTCTTTAGAAAACCTCAGATGAATGGATCATCAGCTCTGAATCATGATGAACCTTCTCAGATGTCTTAAATTATGCTGGGGTCAGGGCCTTCAAAATTGTGTGTGTTACCTTTGTCATAAATTCTTGTATAGTCTAGATGGTAAGCTCACCCAAAAAGTAAAAATCTTATATTTGACTTACATCCCTAACTCAGTCTTTGAGATTTTTCCATTACAGATCTACAAAATGACTGGAAGGTTAAACTAAGTAATAATTTTGGAAAGCATCTGAAGACCAGTTTTTCCACCTCATTATAATGAAAGCATTTCTTAGGGTTGCTCTTTACTTGGAGAATATGGATTTCTTTTAAAACATTTACAAGTCTTTCAGATTTCAACATCTTCCCAAATCTACCTCTCTTTCTTGATACCTTTTTGGATCAAGTAGTTACATGGATCACTCTAAATATAAACTTTGTAATCTGTACCACACATTGTATCATTTACTTTCTTCTAATTTCTCCATGAAGATTATCCTCTCTCTCTAAATATATATTTTTTGGCTGTTCTCTAAACCATAGGCCTCAGCCTAGTATCAGAACTATGAAAAGGAACCTGTGAGGTATTTGTTCTATCATTATTAAATTGGAATCTTAGGGTAAATTACCATGCAAAGAGAAATTTTTCTATCGTATATGTCATTTAGCACCAATCTAACCAAGAATAAAATTAAATTGACCTTGTGTACCAATTATTATCAACTGATGGTAAACTGCTATGTTGAAGAGTAGTTAGAGACTATCAGGTTTCAATAAAGTGCATGATTAATTAGCAATACTTTCTTAAGCACAGGAAGTGGGGGTGGGATAAGGAGAGGAATACATGGACACCATTTTACTCATATCTATTACCATTTATTCTTTAATTTCTGAGTTCTTTTTATGGTCTTCATGCCAGTTTTTATATAGAAGAATTAAAATTCTGAACTAAATGAAATAATATAAAAGCAAATGTAAGCAAGTTATTTCCAAGCAGATCATCCCTAGTTAAAATGAGCACTTATTTTTAAAAGCATGCATCTTTTATAGCCAGAACTAAATGCCAGCAAAAGAAGAAGCCATACAGTAATTATTTAAATATTAATACCAGGTATTCCCTTCTAGGCATGAAGATAAAATCATGCCATTTGAGGTGTAATAAAGAAACCATTATTTGCATCATTTGTATCAACATTATTGTCCCCTCCTATCCCTCACAACCCACTGAATTATTGTGACATCTCACACTTGTGAATAAAAAAATATGGTCATTTTTAGGCCACAGAAACTTATACCATGTAACACAACATCATCTCACTCTGGGAGGATCATTTACGCACGTTCTTCTTTATCTCTATTATCCTCTAAGTTAGGAATCATTCCTTGTTTTACCCAACGGGCTTAAGAAAGCCAAAATAATCAGAGAAACTTCCTAGTATCTACAACTGTTTATATACAACAGAAATTAGTTATGTGATTCTTTAACTTTTATTATAGACATGTGCAACTTTATTTTACATCTCATTTATCCCCATCATTTGTGACTTCAATGAACACAGACTGCACCTTTTAGTTCTCTTTATAGTAATTATTTTGAACTGAATCAAAGAGTCTCCCATATATTTTCTACAATGGTGATAATGACAAACAAGTAGATATGGGAAACAGAAAAACTAGGAATCTGAATATGACTTGTTATTCAGGATTCAACTTGTTATCACTTTTTGCAAAAAGCCTGAATTTTACCCATTTCTCCCATGGATGAACTAAATTCTGCTCTTTGTAAGATTCTATACACATCTGCATAAACATATACAATATAATTTGTGTCTATTAGCTATGCATTATCTCTGAGTACAGGGGGAAAGTTTCATTCATTTTTGAATTCTAAGTATCTATCATAATACCTGATAAATAGCAGGCTCTTTCTTTGAAGTTGCAGAGGAACATAATCATGGACAAATGAGAGATACTTTTGATATTGTAATAAGTAAATAAGTAATATGTTTTTATATCACTGACATATTTCAAAATTCATTTAACAGTATGGTATATACCAATATTCTATAAACCAGTGTGTTTTTTTTATAATAACAAAATTTTTCTAACCACAGAACCACTTGGCATTACTGGGATTCTTCTTTGTTAAAGCCCCTAGTGCTTCATAGCCAATAATATAGCACTTTAATTAATTACAATGTTTTGAGGGACAAATAACTTATTAATAATTCCTTACAGTTCATTAGTATCTGGCACAGAATATTGTTGTAAAGAAGATCTGTGAAACTTGTAAATAAGTACTTCTAAAAGATGGAACTATGAAACTCCTAAGAAACAGCTAAGGTCTTATAGCTAGTTAATTATGGAGTCAAGTTTCAAACTTATATTTAAAATATAAAACATAGGTCATGAATTTCAAACTGCCTGACCTGCTTCCACCTCTGTAGATGGTAAAATTTACAAGATTTGCATGAAGTAAAATGGTGTATTACAGGGGATCTACTACCCTGCCTATAATACGATGTGAATGACCTTTTAGTCAAAGATAAGATTTGGTAAAATAGTTCTGTTCTTATGAGATGGATTGCTTCAAGACTATTCTCAATTATAAGAGAATATTTTGGCAGCTGACAAATTCACCTATTCCTATGTTTTCTTATCCAATGTGAATAGGAAATGTATGCTGAGAAGGTGGCATGGAAGAAATAGATACTTGGTCTTCAATGAAATCATACCATAAGTTCATATAAATATGATGTGACAGGCACTGCATCTGCTGGTAAGTAAAAACTCAATACAGTCTCACTACCATAGATCCACAGGTTATTATGGAGAATGCACATTATTCAAATTATCAAATAATTATAAATGTCAAATAATTTTAACTATGCTGACGAGTGTATGGTGCTCAGAGAGTATAGTACATAGATATTTGATCTTATCAAGTAGGTTAAGAAGGGTTTCCCTGATTAAGCAAATTAAATTTGAAGTATCGACAATTAGTAAGTTTTAGGACAGGAGGGAAACACATTTCAGGTAGAAAGAATATATTCAGAGACTATTAGTGGGAAAAGGAGAGATTCAAGTGACTGAAAGATAAACAGTACAATCCGACAGGTGTGAGAAGGAATGTGGAGAGAAAAATGAGCTCAAACTATGCAGAGGCTTGAAGACTATGAGTCATTAAAAAAATAACACTAGTTAAGTCTTTAAGTAATAGGTACTGAGCCTGGGCAATGGAGCAGGAGGATATATTTAGGGAATTAAAATGTCTGATTACCAGAACACTCAAATTAATAAAATTTCTGGACATATAGAGACATTTGTTCAACTTCCTTATAATACCTTGGGTAGTTAAGCTGTAGATGCTCTGGGATTCAACATGGCTATGTGACTTTTATGGTTTCCTAGATTTTTTTTTTATTCTATCAACTCATGGAATATATCTCTCTTATTGGGAGTGTTCTCAACCTTGCATTCACAAAAGAGCCTTAGTAAGACAGTCATAGGAACCAAAAAGGACATTGCAATCATCAGAGAAATGTACACCAGCAGCGCAAGTGAGACAAAGAACTTGTGAGGATCTCTAACTATGGTGTCCAGTTTAGGAGCATCAAACTGAACTAATTTCTAACATATCTTGGAAATCGTTATTGTGCCCAATGAAGAATACATGGCATGGTGTATTTTAGGAAAAAAAATAGTTATTAAGGAAAATAAGGATGAGTATAATTTATGCATTCTTCTTAAAACCTTCAGTACAGGCATATCTCATTTTATAGAGCTTTGCTTTGTTACCCTTTACAGACACCCATATTTTTTTAACAAAATGAAGATTTGTTACAACTCTGTATTAAGTAAATCCATTGATGCCATTTTTCCAATAGTATGTGCTGACTTCATGTCTCTGTGTCACTTTTTAAAAGTATGTACATTGTATTTTTTAGACATAATGCTATTGCACACTTAATTATTTAATAGCATAATTAAAACATCAACTTTTACATGCATTGGAAAACAAAAATTCAGGACATTTACTTTATTATTATATTAGCTTTATTGTGGTGTTCTGGAACCAAACTGACAATATCTACAGGATGTAACTGTAACCTATACTGAGAAAAGAATAAACTCTGATGCTAGATTTACTCATGGAAAAAATAGAATCTTTGAATAAGAAAAGCACTCATTTAAAAATGCTTTTCCTTAAGTAATTTTGGTATATAGATGTTTTGTATATTTTCATCCTGCTTCTAATTTTATCATGCATAACCATAGTTCAGTTATGAAAAATCAATTAATATTAGTACACTAGTAGCAAATAAACCTCAAACGAGAATTATCATTTTCCTAATTCAATTACTTTCCAGTTATAAGATTGAATATGGAATCCCATATTGAATTTGGTTATTGTATCTTCTTAGCTTTTCCTTAGCTGTGACAGTCCCTCAGTATATTTTTATTTTTCATGACCTTGACACTTTTTGAAGAGTGTTACTTTGCTGAATGTCTCTTGATTTTTGTTTCTTCATGATTCAACTGAGAATATGAGTTATTATCAATACCACAAAACTGCTATGTCCTTCTCAGTGTGTAACATCCATGGATACATAATATCAAAGTTGTATTACTGGTGATATTAACCTTGATCACTTGATTAAAGTGGTACCTGTCAGCTTTATTCATTCTCACTTACTATTTTTCTGTTTATAATTAAGGTATATTGGAGAGGAGATATTTTGAGACTTGTAAATAACTTGGTTTGCCTCAAACTTTCACCAACTAATTTTAACAATCACCAGTGAATGTTGAAGGGGACAATTATTACTGTGGTATTCTAATTAGCATTTCTATTTTTCCTCATTCCTTTTATAGTTATAGACTGAAATTCTTTGATGGAGAGCTGTCACTTTTCCTCTATTCAATTAAAAATTTATGTAAATATTAAATCAGTATTTATTATTTTTGGTTTTAATCCAATACTATATTTACATATAAATTGTGTGTTCATACAAATACCCCAATTTCAATCAAATGCCAATATTCAGCCGAGTTTTCCCACTTTCCTTATCTTTAATTTCTCTTTTGACAGTGAGAAATACTGCTCTCACTATTTAAAATTTATGTATTTTTTCAAACATAAATTTATCAAAACAGTTTTTGGATTGCTAATCAATTTTGTTGTAATTCAAAAAAAAAACTAGACTACAAAATTGTATATAGCTCTTATCTTTTGCTTTATGACATACAGACAAAAGAATGTTTTCTAAATTTATTTAAATTAGTTCTCTTCCTTCAATGTGGTTACATTAAACATTAGAAGTAGATTTCTCTGTTATAGCTGGTGTTTCATGTTTTACTCCCTCCTAGTTAGACTGACTATATTTCCTTGAGATGAAAATGGGGGCATTGGAATGGCAAAAATGTGATGGGGTTATGTGTCGGCCACTAAGGAGAGGGAAGGAGGCAGAGCAGTCAGGCCAGTAACAAGCAAGTAGTATGTGATGTCCACAGCAATCACATAGTAAGGATGTGTGGTTTGGTAGGACTTCCCACAAATAGCCAGGGCCAGAGCAAGGAATTTTGGTAGTTTAGTTGAAACGCAAATCTGGTATCCTTATAATTCCTACTCTAAATGTCCTGCCTAAAACACATGCTGCTTTAACCATCCCAATGCCAGAAATGTCCAATAACCCCCACAGCACAGAAATAGCACCCATACTACTTACCCAGAGGTTCGACCACTCTGTGGTGTTCTACACCCTTTGAACAAACAGGCACGTGGTGAGGTAGAGGGGATTCCTCTCCCTGTGCCACTCCTGTTTCCTCACAAGGGGGCAGAAAGAAAGTAGCAGTCACTGGACACCACGGTGAGCGCTAGCAAGGGCTGTCCTTAACATGGGGAACAAGGGCCAACTGCTTCTGGGTCCCCTTAACAGACTGGATCTGGGGCAACTCAACTGCCTCTTTCACACCACATTAAAGACAGCCCTGGCGATGCACCCTGCTGGAGTACGGGTTGGGTCAATCACCTCTGAAATAGCAATCGTCTTAACCCTGGGTTCAAATACTGGTTTGCGGGAGAAGCAACTAGTGTGAAAAAGTAAATTAAATGTGCTTCCTCCTCCTGCCTGATTCTCACCTTCATGCCAGCCCTGCCTTTCCTTAAAAAAAAAAAAGACCCTGATTTATTAAAAACAGGATATAATTGACATTTATACTGAAATGATGGCATTGTTCAGGAACATGAAAAAAATAGAACTTTCCTGTTTAAACTGGTACATGTTTTTAACCTACTCTGCTATTTCCATTTAAATATTTGCAAACCACAAATTTCAAATTTTGTGTTGTACAGGTCTGTGGATTTGGGGAAATTCAGAGTCCTGTGTTCACTGCCACAACTGGGATACAGAAAATTTCCATGAACCCAAAATTCTCTCCTGTTCTCATTTGTAGACAATTCCTCCATCTCAGTAGATGAATGGCTGCAATTCAGTGGTTGAAAATCAACAATATCAAATATTGGGAGAACAAGCCAGCAGTATGCTGTGTTGGTTGTTGTTATATATACCCTGTTTATAATTTCTGGGGTAAGTCTTATCTTACTTTCATCTCAGGGGAAAGTACTGTCTACACCAGGAAAACAATACCCATTCTTCAGATTGTCTCAGTATCAGCAACAGGTTCCTCTCCTGCCCTGAAAAGGGTACTCATCACTATTTCTACAGCAAGAGTCAGGAGGTTCCCCTCAGGCTAATTCCAATGAGAGAATAAATATGCACTTTAATTCCCTTTACACAAGAAGCCTTTGGGGTTACTCAACATTTATTACTTAGCGCAATGATTTTTTTTTTTTTTTTTAAGAGGAAGAAAGCAGGCAGAAATGTAGTCAAGTAGGCAGACAGGCAGGAAGAGGGAGGAGGAAGAGACATCTATCTAGTTGTTGATTTTGGTTGTTCCCCTGTCCCCTGTTAACTCCAGTCCTTGGGCTTTACATGGACTATGCAAGAGTCCAGAATTAAAACCTGAGCCACCAGAGAGCACCAATTACTTATTATATAATTTCTTCAGGATATTTCATAGGCTTGAATTTTACGTTTATCTCAGTGATTCATTTTGTAGTTTTTATTTAGTATAAGGTTTAAAGTTCAAGCTGGGCTTCCTTTTTGAATGTGTGGATAATTATTAGCATTACATATGTTGAAAAGATGGGTCCTATTTCCATCAAATTTCCTGTCAAAATTAATTTATTATGTTCTATATCTAAACTTTATATTTGATTCTAATTAAGTACAAATATCTTACTGTCAATTATTAACTGTGTATTTCCATTAAGATGAGCATAACGTTTATTTTTTTAATGCTTTAATACTTGAATTAAATTTGATACTTTGCAAATTTTTAAGAAGACTTACATTCCTGGTATAAAGTCCACTTGATTATGATTCTTTGCCCTTTCAAATATTGTCAGATTTGATAATATAGTATTTTTGGAGAATTTCTACATCTATGTAACGAAGGATACAATTCAGTAGTTATATTATACTTTAATGAATTATTCTTTTTTCATTTTTATTAGGGTAATCTTGCTCATAAAAATAGTAGGAAAATGTTCCTTTCTTCCTTTTTTTTCTGGAAAAGGTCTTCTAAATTTGGTATTACTAATCCGTTAAGTGTTTAGACATACTTATTATTAGCAATATTCTAGGCATAGGTTTTTAATCAGAATTTTTTTCATTCTGAGTTCAGTATTTATATAATTAACAGGTCTATTCAAATTATCTATATGATATTGAGTGCTCATTAGCAATCTACATCTTTCAATCATCTGTTGAATATATGAACACATTACCTTTCAGTGTTCTATATTATTATTTTCATATCTATAAGATCAGTACTTTATGATATTTGTAAAATTATATCCTCTGGCTTATTTTTGACCAGAATGGCTGAGAGACTGATCAACTTTAGTGATCTATCAAAGGATCAAACTTAGGTCTCATTAATTTTCTCTATTGCTGCTTTGAATTTCATTGATTTCTGTTCTTGTTTTTATTGCTTCCTTCCTCTGCTTCATTTAGTTTAATTTTCTTTTATTTCTTAAGACAGCAGATTAAGTCACTTATTTTAGACATACCTTCTATCTTAATCTAAGCATATACTATACATTTCCCTCTCAGAACTACATTAATTTGCTATATTTTTGTGTATATCATTTCAAGATATTTTATTTGAGATTTTCTCTTTGACTCATCAACTGTTAAGAAATATGGTACTTAAATATGAACATATTTGGAGACTTTGGAAACATTTTCTTGTTATAGATTTCTATCTCAATTTTGTTTGCTAATTGGAAAAAGTACATTCATTGTGTGATTTCGGTTCCTTTAAATTTGTTCAAGTATATTTGTACTACAGTAATAGTCTAAATAAGGAAATGTACACTTGAAAAAAATGATCATTTTCCTAAATGGGGTAGACCAGTCTATAAATGTTAGCTAGATCAATATATACTATATTTTTTAGTCTACCTCTTTGGTCAAATCACAATAGGAATATCGATATTTCCAATAATAATTTTAGAACTGTCTTTCATATTTGGTTTTGCTTCATGTATTTTATAAGGCTGTGTCCTTAGGTGCAGACACCTTTGAGATGACTTAGAAAACTATGATCACTGTTTTTACATCTTTCTCATGAATGGAGAGTTTATTTACTTCTCATTTTATTTTGAAATATTGCCCTTATTTTTTGAAATAAGTTTATTGAAGACAACATGGAGATATTTACTATAATTCAATCTGACAACCTGTGCATTTATTTAACATGTATATTGTATTCCCACTTAATAAGAGTTGTTATATGGTAAGATTAAAATCTGCCATCTTACTAGTTAATTTGTTTGTTTTTTCTTTCTTTTGCTGGTTTACTTACTATTGGAACCACTTCTAAATATGTTTAATGATTGTCCTAAAGTTTATAATATTCACCTTTAATTAACAGAACCTACACTCAAATATGATTTTTTTACTTCACTTTTAATGGAAGATTTCCCACCTATATGTTTTCAATTTCTACCTTCAATCCTTTGTGGAATTATAATACTTTCCAATTTTGTATATTCTATTAACATAATCCATTGTTACATTTTTGCTCTATCCAGTCACGAATCTTTTGGAAGAATTAATAATGGCAAAAAGGAATGCAACTTTACTGTATTTATTTTTGTATATTCCCTTTCCATAATCCTTTTTGCCATAAAATTCAAATTTCTACATAGTATCTTATTTATTAGGATAAAACCTTGCCATTTTTTGTTGTTTTGGTCCTCTCAGCTCTCATTTGCCTGAGAAAGTTAATCTACTTTTAATTTTAAAAATATATTTCTTGTTTTAAAATGTTCCCTTTCAGTCCCATAAAATTGTATTCCACTGTCTTTGAGTTACATATTCTTTCATGAGATTCTGTAATTTTAACTTCTTTGTGTGTATTGTACTATATTTTTTCAGAATCCTTTCAAGACTTCAAGATTTTCTCTTTAATTTTTTCAGAATTTATAACTTTTGTCATTATTCTAACTTTATTGATGCAACATTGCATTGTATAAGCTTAAGGTGTGCAGCAACATCTGTATATAACACATTAAATACACCACCAACAGTCTAATTATTTCACCATACAAGAGACCCCTTTTTACCTGATTTGTCCTTCCTCTACTTCCTTTCTGGTAACCACAAAATTCATACTACAGACTAAAAGCCTATTTCTGTTTGATTGGCTTCATTTGTTTTCTCTATATACAAAGTATGAATGAAGCCATATGACATTTGTCTTTCTCCTTCTGACATTTCACTAAGCATAGTTCTAATCTCATCCATGACAGAACTTCATCTCTTTTGATATCCAAGTAGTATTCCACTGTATATATGCAAAGGGAAACATACATGGTTAAAAAATATGTTTCAGCAAGTTCAATTGGTATCTATCTAAAGAATATGAAGACACTAATTCGAAAAGATACATGCATTCTGATGTTCATTGCATTGCAGCTCTATTTATAATGGACAAGATTTGAAAACCACCTAAGTGAAAGAAGATGTAGCATATTTATACAATGTAATACATTTCAGCTATTAAAAAAAGATGAACTCTTCTCACTTAAGACAACATAGGAAGAACTAGAAGGGAATATGCTAAGCAAAATGAATCTGAAGTAAAGAAAAATAACCATATGCAGAATATAAAGAAATAAAGCGAATAAACAGACAGAACAAAACAAAATTAACCGTGGATTCTGATAACAAAACGGAGGATCTCAGAAGGGAAGCGGGTGGGTGGCAGAACAAAGGCTTGTGGCAGACAATTCATAGTGATGGAGAACTATTAGACATTTGGTAATCGGTGTGGTATGTTATACATTTGATGAAGAATGGTTCTGCACATCTAAAACTTATACTGTTTTGTAAATCAGTGTTAATTAAATTAAGAACGTTTTCACCAGAATATTTCTATATGTGTTTAGTAGTTTTGAAACAGATATAATTGAACACTATTTGACTTTCTTTGTTTCAGTTAACTGTCAGTATTATTTTCCCTTGAATATTGCCAAATTCTGATTTGTTTTCTCTTAATTCAGATTTTGGTTTCATCTTCAACATTTGGATTCAAAGATTCTTTCATCAAACAGTTCTATCAATGTTCAGTTGGATGAATGCAAGTTCACAGAAAGGAGTCCCAGGCCTGCTGTATCACAGTTAGAAATTAGTCTATGAAAGTACATTCTCCTTTTCCTGTGGAGATCTAGTTTTATTTCTGTGGTTAATGAGATAGGTAAAACTTTTTTGTCTTAAAGGAAAGTTGCAAGCAGTGATGAAAGTGAGCTGATAGGCAGACAGGAAGGAAAAGGGAGGAGGAAGAACTAGTTATTTCATTTAGTTGTTCATCTTAGTTACTCCCCCGGCCTGGGACCCGAACCCTGGCCCTAAGGATGAATGTGGCTTATGCCAGCTAGCAGAGGCAGACTTAAACAGTAAACCAACAGAATTCAACTAACAGACAAAACACTGAAACTATACCAAAAAGGCACATGACTGACTACAAGCAATAGCTCAAAATAGTTATTTCTGCAGCTATTTTTTCATGTTTGTCTGTTATCATGTCGGTTATATAAGTCCAGGGATTACTTCTTTTTTCCTTCTTAAAAATAATTGATATAAATTCAATATTTTCTTCACAATGCTACATTCATTTCTGAATATTGACATTGCATCTCAATATAATTTCACACCACACCTTCCACGAGAGTTCCAGGGTCCTTTACCACCACATTTTCCCTCTTTCCAGCTCTCTCCACTCCTGACCCCTGACAGTTATCATCTTGGTCCTAAGACTTTCTGCTGGAATTTATCCATTTGTTTTATTTCATTATATTCCACATATGAGTGAAATCATCCTATATTTCTCTTTTTCTTTCTTACTTATTTCACTTAACATGATCCTTTCCAATTCCATCCAGATCAGGGTGCAGACAGTTTTTCTGATTAGCGATTTCTGTATCCTGTGAGTATGTACCTAAGCATGAGATTGCTAGATCAAATGGTAGATCCATTTTTATTTGTTTGAGAAATCTCCACAGTTTTCCAAAGAGGATGCACCAATTTATACTCCCACTAACAGTGTAAGAGGGTTCCTTTATCTCCACACACCTTCCAATACCTGCTATTTGCAGTCCTTTTTGACATAGGCCAGTTTCACTGGTGTTAGGAGATATCTGTTTAATTTTTGGTTGTATTTCTCTGATGATGAGTGATAAATTTTTTTCAGATGTCTGTAGGTCATGTCTGTGTTTCATTAGATAGGGTCTATAGTTTTTTTTGCCCATTTTTCTGAATGGATCATTTGTTTTTTTTTTTTATTGTTGAGGTGTGTGAGCTCTTTGCATATTTTGGATATTAAGCTCTTATCTGATGTATGCCCTGTGAATATCTCCTCCAATTCTGTGGGTTGTCTTTTGTTTCAGTGATGGTTTTTTTTTGTTGTGCAGAAGCACCTCAGTTTAATGTAGTTGCTTAGCTTTAATGTGGTCTCCTTTGCCATAGTTGTTCTTTCCCCAAAGGTCCTTTTGAGATTGAGGTCATGGAGGGGTTTTCCTACATTGTTTTTAAGTATTTTATGGTTTCAGTTCTTATGTCCAGGTTTTTGATCCATCTTGAGTTAACCTGTATTATGGTGATAATGAATAATTTACCTTCTATGTTTTGCAGAGATCTTTCCAGTTTTTCCAGCACCATTTGTTAAATAGATTTTTCTTGTTCTTGGCGCCTTTATTCATATATGTGTAGCTTTATTTCTGGGCTCTCAGTATGATTCACTGATCGGTGTATGTTTTGTTCCAGTACCAAAATATTTTGATTATGATTGCTCTGTAATATAATTGGAGATCAAAAAGTGTGATTCCTTCACTGTTCTTTTTTAATCTTAAAATAGTTTTGACCCTTGGAGGTTTTGTGTGATTGCATATTAACTTCAGTATGTTTGTTCCATTTCCTTAAAGAATGTCACTGGGATTTTGATGGAAATTACGAATGGTCATTTTTACTATGCTAACTCTTCCAATTCATGAACATAGAATATGTTTCCATCTCTTTGTGTCCTCTATTTCTTTTGTTAAGGAAGGTTCTGTAGTTTAGTTTTCATTACAGAGTTCTTTCACTTCCTTTTTTTTAATTCCCAGGTATTTGATCTTTCTTGATGCTATTATGAAATGAATTCTTAACTTCTTTTTCCTCTACTTTATTGCTTGTATATAGGAATGCTCTGATTTTTGTGTGTTGATTTTATATCCTATCACTTTGCTACATTTATTGTTTCAAGCAGTTTTTTCATGGAATCTTTATCTCTAGGTATAATATCATATCATCTGCAAATAATGATAGATTTATTTCTTCTTTTCCAATTTGGACTCCTTTTTCTTGCCTTATTGCTCTGGTCAAGACTTACAGAATTCAGCTGAAAGTAGTGGTGAGAGTGGGCAATCTCGTCTTGTTCCTGATATTAGGGGAAGGCTCTCAATTTTTCACCAATGATAACGATGGTGGCTTTGGGTTTGACATATATTGCTTTAATCATATTGAGGTATATGCCTTCTATTCCTATTCTGGTGAGAGTCTTAATCATGAATGGGTGATGAATCTTGTCAAATGGTTTTTCTGCATCTATCAGATGATCAATGGTTTTTCATCTTCAGTTTGTTGGTGTGGTATATTACATTGACTGATATGTGTATGTTGAATGATCCTTAAAACCCAGGAATAAAATGTACTTGATCATAGTGTGTAATATGTTTGATGTGCTGTTGAATTTTACTTTCCAAGATTTTATTGAGGTTTTTTGCATCTGTATTTATCAGTGATATTTGTCTGTAGTTTGCTTTTGTGGTTCTATGTTTATGTAATTTTGGACTTAAAGTAATATTTTACTTAGCGAATGAATTTGGGAGTTTTATCTTCAACTTTGTGAAAGTGTTTCAGAAGGATGGAATTAGCTCTTCTTTGAATGCTAGATAGAATTCAATAGTGAAACCATCTGAAGTGGAGCTTTTGTTTTTAGGGAGATTATTGCTTCAATTTCTGTGTTTGTGATTTGTATTTAAGTTGTCTTTGTCCCCATTCATTTTGGGGAGGTTGTGGGATCCTAGAAATCGGTTCATTTCTTGTTAATTGACAAATTTGTTGCTTATAAATATTCACAATGGTCTCTCATGATCTTTTGTGTTTCTCTGATGTCAGCTGTAATCTCGACCCTTTTTGATTTTTAATAGGGTTTTCTCTCTCTTTTTCTTAGTAAATCTACCTAGCGGTATATTGATTTTATTTATTTTTTCAAAGAACAAGCTCTGGGACTCATTGATCAGTCATATGATTTTTTTGTTTGATTGAAATTATTTTCAACCCTACTTTCTGTGAAATAAGAGTAAAATGTCTATTAGGTGAAAATTTTCTGAGTGAAAAAGTCAGTCGTTATTATACACTGTTTTTTATAAAAGAAAATAGTTGCTTCTGCTTTGCTACAGCTTTTTGTAGAATTAAGTATTTTATACATAATAATATACCTTTAATTTAAGTAACATTTATTGTCTACTGTGTTCAAGACTATTGTAAATTCTTTCAAATATTTATTCAATGTGCACAATAAATAAATGTAGTAGTTATTATTATCTCTTTTATACTGAGAAAATGATTAAATATATAGAAGTGGTTATAGAGGTATTATTTATCATGCCATCTAAATTTACTTTCTTAAAAAAACCTATTTAAAAATGAAATATTTGAAAAAAAATCATTGTCAAATGGCTGGGAAATGTTTTTGTATTGTTATGGAATTTTTAATAGATCATAAGTACTCTTTTGTTTCAGCTTAATTGATATTTATATGCCAAAGCAGTGCTATTTTTACCTAAATGATAATGAACAAAAGTATTATGCATCTTTCTATTACCTGATAAATACAGGGTGTTTCTCTTACATGGATGGCAGCTATCCTATATACACAGCTAAAAAGATGATTATAATTCACTTAATAAAAGAATATCTCTTATATAAGCTTCTATCACAATGTGAGAGAACTGAGAAAAGACTAATAAAAAATTGATGTGTCAAAGATGAAATTGTAATGGAATTTATAAAATATTTACAAGAGAAAGACAACAAAATACATTTCATATATACCTGGATTTTACTGAGAAATATGGAGATAATTTTCAGACTTTAAAGGCATGTAAAAGAAATATAATACATTTACACTAGAAAAATAATTTTCTAGTAAAAAATTCAAAAATTGAATACTATAGTATACTCTAAAACATATAAAAATAAAATTTTAAAGAGAAATTAATAAAATGAAAAATAATGGAAATCAGAGAGGATCAATAAAAACCTGATGACTCAAAAATATTTGTCATGAAGAAAAAGACCATTAAATAATGAACTGGAAAACATGAACCTATAAACAATAGAAACTAGAATATCATGGACAACTATTTCAATATATGTACATAAGTATACCTGACCACTTAGATAAAATAGATAATGTCTCATGAATAAAATAGAAACTGAAGTAAACTTATTTTCACTAAGGAAATCAAATTAAAAAAAATTTGCACAAAATAATTCTCCAATAATACTCAAATAATAGCAATTAAGCAATGCATAAAGCATGTGCTAATGAAAGATTATACGCATGCCAATATATTTAACGAATATCTTAGTACAATTCAATACCTTATGAAAAAAGACAGAATTATAAATATCTTAATAGGAGCAGATAAAGTATTGGATATAATTTAATATCTATCATGTTAAACCTTAGAACAAAATCAATGATATTTCTTAAAATAACATGTTTTTACTGACCTATGATACAGATAATATAGTGAATATGACCTACCTGGTGAATTTTGCTTTAAATATTAAAAAAAAAATGTCAGAAAATATATGTCACTTATATTTACCATTGTGCTAAAATTCTAATCAGGGAAAGAGTTAAGAATCTCTATCAGAAAGAAATTATAGAGATTAGTAGACAAAGGACTGTGCTGGGGCATGGGAGTTGAAATGGGAAGAAAGAGTAGGAGAGGCGGTGGTAAAGGACATTGAAACTCTGATTGTAGGTGTGGTATAAAATATAGACTAAGATGCAATTTCAATATTCTAAAATGAATGTAACAATACTGAAAGACAATAAATATTACTACTAAAATATTAATACAGGAAAAAAATAGTAGAAAATATGGTTGTCTATACAGAATCTCAAGAGACCATAAAGATAAACAGGTAGAATTATAGAAATCTACTATATTGCTAAAAATTAAATGCATAAAAATATATGCTAAAATAAAAAAACTAGAAAAATAAAATAAAAACAGTAACTATATCTATAATAAAGACTCCTTTCATAATAAAATAAAATTTTAATTTCCTAGGCATAAACCTCAAAAAATTCATGTAAAACTTATAAGGAGATAAAGCAAAAAAATTTCTTACCAAAACAACAACCAAAAATTGGTTAATCATGCTCATGTATGGGAAGACCTAGTATATGGAATTTGACAAAATGATAAAAATGTATAAGAAAAGATAGTAAGTCAATATCATAATGAAAAAATTGAAGAAACATGGCTTCCTATATGCATTTAGACTAAATATAATGTAGCAACTTTAAGCATGAAATATGGTACAGGATAGAAGAAATTTAATTAAAAAGAAAATTCTAGAAAGAAATCTACTTGTATATGGAGTTTGATATATTACGGAATTGGCTCTAAATCCACTAGAAAAATAATGATCTGTACAAATTGGAAGTGACTATCTAATACGTGATTTGAAGACATTTTGCTATCCAAAAGAAAACTACCTTGAATACAGTTGAACTATTTAGATGTGGTGAATTTCTTTCCTGAATTGGTCTGCAGCTAAAGATTAGCTTTTGAGTTGTTTTGTGGAAGGGTGGTAGAAATTCACAGTATGAGAAAGCCATTTGGAGTTTTAAAAAATATTACTCTTAAGAGTAACAAGATAAAAACGCAAACATTAATGCTCAATTTAAAATTCATCAAACTGACAATTTTCTAATTGTCATACTGTGAGTTAGCAGAGGTATATACAAAAATGAATTTTCTACATCGATGGCATCAGTATAACTTGATACAGACAACTTTGGAAGCAGTTTAGCAAATCATTAAAATTAAAGGTATGCATGCTCTACTACAACCTTGTCCCCCTTTTTAAAATGTGCAACTATAAGAAGTATTTGTACATACGCACAGGAAAATGGTACCTGAAGGCTCATTACACAATTGTGTATAAGAATAAAAAAATGGGGGGAAAACAATCAATGGATTTAATTCAATTTGACAATCATATTGAATGAAAAATTTTATATAGTATGAGATAAATAAATTTAATATTATATATATTTATGTTATATATAAATAAACATATATAAACTTATTTATTTTACTACTATATAAAATTTACATATATAAAAGAATGTTAAAGTTTTGAAGGTAAATAAAACAAATTGCCAAATGTAGAACATCATTTACACAAAGGTTAAATATAAAAATAAAGCTATAACTCTAAATGCATATATATGAATAAAAAATGCATATACATGAATGACAGGAAAGTTCAACAAATTAAAATGAGAGATAAGAAAAGTCAGCTAATAAACAGCAATATTTTCTTTAAAAATATATTCCTCAAATGTGGCAAAATCATACTAACTGATCATTTTTTTGTGAATAAATTGATAGTTACTTAAATATTCTCTCTATATTTCTTAATTTTGAAACAGTAAAAAAATAAAAAAGATCACATTTACATAGGTACCTACTTATGTTTTCTAAAATAATGACCCCTATTTACACTTTCAAAAGTTACACTGTCTAATAAAAACCATTTATTTTTGAGTTTTTAGAAATTTATTAGCACAAATAGAATGATGAGAAACTGGATTACCCTACTATTTAATAAGATGGACAACTGAAGGATAGGCTTCTACAAGATGTTCAAAACAATACTCAATAAGATATTCAGAACAGGTCTTTCCATGTCATTTTGGCACTGCAGACTCATAAGAAACTTTTACCACTACTTTAACGACCTAGAAGGATGAAAATTTGAGGCTCGTGTGCAGAATCAGGGTTTTTTAACAGAAATAACTTCATTCTCTTATCTACATGACAGGGATATAGCTACCTACAGAGCATCTGCTTTAATTATATAAATCACAATCTACTCATCAGGTAAGATCTCTACTTTCTCCTTGAAAGCCCTGTTCTCTACTCCATTCCTTAGCTCAGGATATAAAACTGCATTTTGCCTCATTGTTTTTGGAATCCACATGGCTATGTACTTCAGTTTTCTCTCTCTGCTATTTTTTATGTCTAATGTTAATTTGATTGCTTAATCAAGCTGAGGAGAACCTAGAAGAGTAGAGGAAAATGTCCTCTCCTACTCAGCACTACTAATTTATTCTCATCAATGAATGGTTTTATAGGGATGTGTGTGTGTGTGTGTGTGTGTGTGTGTGTGTATTTCATAAGGTAATATGTCCAGTATCTCTAGTATGTGTTTATTTCTCACTTCAAATACATTCTTATTTCTCATTACTGTAGTGAGACAAAAAAAAGAATTTTTTAGATTCCTTATGTACACTAAAGAAATAAACAGAATTATTGAAGAACAAATACAAATATATGAGAACACACACATCATATGCATATAATTTGATATAAATCAGTGATCTATCTTCCAAAGAGAGTTATATAGGAATAAAAATGTAGCTTCTGTTTGAAAATTTCTTAATCCTTTTCTCATTCAACTTAATATTTAGTGATGGAGTTTACTTTGTTTTAAAATGCAAGATATGAATCTAATAAACTACCTAAATGGGTTGTGGACACTAAATTAAATAGATATAAGTAAAAAATAAGCCTCTCATCATGGAATTTAAGTGTTTGCCAACTTTGATTTACATATAAAACATTCTGATGCATGAAAGCAAACATTTAATTACAGATAGAACATTTTTCCATCTTTTTTTCTTCTCACAACTTCAAGGAGATATTCTGAAACACTGATGTAGAAGTGGAATACAAAAGAATATTTCAACTATAACTTTATATTTGGAACTTCTTGTACTAAAATCATTGATGTGTCATTAATAGGAGCACAGAGAATAGATAACCTGTTTTTTTTTCTATAAAATAATACATTGAACATTCAATAATCAAAGATAATTTGGTTTCTATACAGTTCTAACAATAAAATGATAAAAGATTCAATTTATAGAATATGGATTAGCTATAAGGGAATACTTATTTGTTTTTTCTATAATATAAAAACCTTATACATTAAGACACTTGACTATGGACATGTGACAAAAACAAGTTGATATTTAAAATTTTCTGCACAAAATAAACATCAAAATGAAAAGATATCATACTGCATGGAACAAGATATTTGCACATCATATAGCCATTAAGGGGTTTATATCTACAATATATCAATATATACTAATATATACAATATATACTATTATATGTAATATATGTTTATATATGCATATGTGCATAAGCATGTATGTGTATAATATATATGTATAAATACATAGTGTGTATATATGCATATATATAATATATTTACCCTACTATTAGTACCAAAATCTGTATCAATCAGGATTTTTCAGATAAATAAAACCAACAAAATCAATCTCTCTCTCTATCATCTATCTATATTGATCTGTCTATAATCTTTACCATCATCATAATCTACCTACCTTCCTACCTACTTACCTAAATAGTTTTGATACAGATTTTGGTACTTTGAGTTGGGTGAATATATCTTAGGGACCAGACTGTGGACTGTTCTGAGATTAACTCTGTCCTATGAAAATATATGCTGATATCTTAACCTCTGGGTACCAGCAATTGTGACCTTATTTAGAAATGTCTATCAGACATAATAAAGGTAAGATGAAGTCATTGTAGTGGGCCCTAATCCAGTATGATCTCCTTATGAGAAAGAAAACAAACTAACAAACAAAATGTGAGAATAGACATACAGGGAAAATGCCATGCTATGATAACACAGACAAAGAGACTGGAATAACAAAACTGTGAGGCAAGGTACATCTCCAGAAGGTAGGAAGTGGCAAGGAAAAGAGTCTATCCAGACTTTCAAAGGGAACACTGCTAAGTCACACCTTGATTTCAGAATAGCCTCTAGAATTCTGAGAGAACCAGTTTCTGTTGTGCTAAGACACCCAGTTTTTGTACTGTTAGAGGAGTTCCTGGAAACTCATACAGGAGATAGAACATAAATTATTTTCTTGGAGAGTAAGCATAAATTATTTTCTTGGATTGAGACAGGAATTTAAAAGTAAAATACATATTGAGGGTACACATGTTTTAGCACATCTGTGTAAAAACACATATCTAGATACACACACACACCCTTTTATGTATAATGTGGAGTGTGTCTCATGATTTCATGTGCTTAATACCTAATTCTTGACAACTTTTATAAATAATGTGAAGATAATTATAAAATTTCAAATAAAATGTCAATAAATCCTATTAATTTGTTATCCCTTCCTTATAATTATTTATAAATCAAATACGCATTGACCAAAAGACACAGATAAATGTAAATATTGTCCGCAAACAATATTGTCTTCTACCCCTATCTTCCAATAAATAGTTTAGTTGGGAAATTGTAAATTATTTCACTTAGTGCAATTAATATGGCAAGATAGAGGTTATCAGTTTACAGAATTATGCCAATTTTAACCTAGAAATGCTGATTGTGCAAAAATCTTTCATATATTTATTCCAGCGTACTTATTCTCTCTTTTCTGAAGTCATAAAATTTATTTTCGTTCTTTGATAAACCCTAACAATTTAGCCTCTTAATCTGCCAATCTCCTAGGGACTCAGACATATACCGTAGAATGGTCTATGGAAAAGACAAAATTAAGTCTTCTAAGGATAATGAGTTCAAACATGAAGAAACTTTCTAGGAATTTCAGTTAAAAAGAACCAGTAAATACATAACTCTGTTTTTTTCTCCCTTTTTATACTAACCAAATGACAGAAATTAAGGATTTTTTTTTAAAGGATAAATATATAAAGGGGAATTGAATTAGCGTAGGCATTATGGCAGTATTTAAAAGCTGCTTTAGAAAGATAAGTAATGAATAAATTAGCAATCTTACAGAAGCTAAATCCTAAACAAATAGTAAGACCTAAGAAGTAATCTGATACACAATGCAGAACCATCAGAAGGCTATAATTGGTAGCTATAGGTAGTTCTAGAATAAAGTTGAAACTAAAACTAAGACCAAGATAATTTTCTAGACTTTAGAAATGTTAAAACCCCAAATCCCTTTCTCTATACTATGCATATTTGCCATTGTCCACTTACTCTGGCAGAAGATCAGGAGTTTATTGTTTTATGGGTGTTAAACATGGGTACTCTATTTGAAAGAGGGTTGAGGGCAAAATTGGAATGTCTTTCTCTTGGAAATGTGATTTATATAAAATAGAACATATGAAGAAACTGATATCAAGAGTTCTTTCCAGGAAACAGTCTCTGTAAATCATACCATTATGAAATTTAGCGTTGACAAGTCTCTTAGATTAAGATTTTTAGTTCCTTACTCTTGAGCATATAATGAAGGATTATCAGAGTTTAAAACAAATAAACATAAAGCAACTTGAAGAAAATAGATATTAAAAGACAAGCAGATTTCTATAATAAAAATGATCATTAATGCATCAGAAATTAAAAAAAGAAATACATTCATTAAACAAGATAGAATATTATACACAGTATGTTTTTGAGAAAAATAATTCTTGGGAATAAAATATATTATAGCAAAGGTAACTCATTAGAGAAGATAGAAAACAAAGTGCAAGTGATAAAGAAAAAATGCATATATATGGGAATACCTAATAAAGAGATGAGATATTAATAGATGAGGTCAGAGAGATGCCAAATTTAAATATAAGACTTTTAAGAGATATAATAGAGAAAAAGAAAAGTAGAAAACTGGCCAAAAAATAATCCATGAACTTTCCTAGAAATAAAGTCTTGGATTTTTATTATGAAAAGCATTACTGATTACCTAAAGCACTGGATAAAATAACTTCATTCAAAAGCATATTACTGAGTATTTAAAACACAGAGAATAGAGAGAAAAACAGGTTTGTAGAAATAAAAGAATATACAGTGTCACACAAAGGCTTAGGAATCAGGATGAATTTATACTTCTTAACAGTACTAAAGAACTTAGAAATCAATGGAATAATAATAATACCTTCAAAATTCTGAAGAATAATATTAACTAATTTAGAATTTTGTATAAATAAATGAGATTTAAGAGTACAGCTCTTTTTCTGGTTTTGTTTTTTGATGGATCAGTACTTTAACAAATGAGCAAGATATGGGGTCAAAGAAGCAGAATAACAGTAATTAAGAGAAAAAAAAAAAATCTGTCAGAAACTTTCTGAAGCTATGGTGCAGGAAGATCCTAAGATAACATCCATACTGTAGACCTTGAGATCAACCAACCCCAAATGGATAAGGACTGAATTCTTACAGAGTGAAAAAAAAAACATTAAGTTTCTTATAGGAAATAAAAACACCCAGTCCCTCTGCCAACATTCCCCACACATGCCCTTAGGCAATCACTTTAAATTCTTTTATCTGGGTCTAGCTCTTTTGGTATTTATGAAAGATCTCTATATAATGTTTTGATTTCTACATTTTGCCTTTTCAGTTTTAGACAGTATCTATTAATTTCCAAGTGTAGTGGGTAAAAATTTAGCACTTAGTCTATTCCATTACATACAGACACAGTCCAGTCATCCTTTTTCTCTGTACAGTTGAATCATAATCTGAGTTGCTTCCACTTCTAGTGTTTATATTATTATGACTATATACTTTCACAACAGTCATATCTTACACTTTGTTTTACTAATAATTATTTTTCTTTTACCTGGATTTAATAAGTTTTTTAGCTGTTTAACTTACTTGTAGCAGTTATAATTCAATAACAAGCTCTATTCCAAACGCTTAACTCCCCTTTTAAAAAATTCAGATAATCAGATATTCCTTCAAATCACTGGCTTACTTTAAATATGAAAATATGATACACAACCATTCTTTTAAAAACTCAAAGTACTGTTTACTGATTTAAAAAGTAATTGAACACAGATATAAAAAATTCAAGTGTAACTGATGGAAAATGACTGATATGTAATTCAACGGAATTTTGTCTATTTTTAATTTTTTAAATATTTAGACTGTGACAAAAGTATAGAGATCTGTATAAGTTAAATACAGTTATTCTTATGCAAAAGTAAAATATCTTATCATAGCCAGAAAATTTAATACTGAATAATATTTATTTCAAAGCCCATGTAAGATTTGTAGAATTATCCTAATAATTTCAATGGCATATGTTGTAGCTTATTTTAAAAATGCAGCATTTAATCAAGAATAACAATTGCACTTAGTTCTAATGTGTCTTTCAGTCTATAGCCTATTTAATAAAAGCACAATCATCTCATCTTTTGCTTGCTTTTTAATTTATAACATTGTAATTTAAGAATTCTGAGTTGTTTACCATATAAAATATTCCCAAATATTTCCTATTTTCTAAATTCAATATAAATATTTTATACAAAATTCAATCTAAAGATATCCTGAATTAATTACATTAGGAGACATACAATATCTATTTAATCCATTATTTATGTTAAATTTAATTACTTGGTTAAGTTATTGACTGACATTTCTCCATTATGAGGGTAAGCTTTTCCTGCACAATTAGCAAATAATCTGTGGAGTTAAATATAGAGATAATACGAATGTCCTTTTTGTCTGAATCTACTATTACATTGGTAGATGTAAAGTGGTGATATTATAATTCTTTTCATTTCTTCTGTATTTTAGGTGAAATTTTCAATAATAAAAGAAATCCCTTTTTAATTCTGAGTGTCATTTTCTTATATTTCATATATGATTTTAACACCAGTACACTCAAGATCCCATCTGAAGATCAAACTTCCAAATTCAGCTAGTAGAAATAATTCATTTTGGTTCCTGTATTGCTTTGACATATCATCATATTATATTTTCCTGCATATGTTTCTTTTTGTGTGTGTTATATAAATTTATTTCCCATCCTTGTCTATTTTTGCTGTATCCATTTTCTTACTTACAGGTTCAACGATATTCAAGTTTAATTTTTATTTCCTACCCAAGTTGGAATAAGCTGATTCTAAATGAATCCCTGATTCCTTTTAGAAGCAAATAGTGTCTATGTTCAGAAGCCAAAATCTAGATGTTATACGTTATGTATTTTCATTATGAATGAGATGTTAATGACTTGAGAGCCAGTTGGGTTTCAAAAAAGTCTCTCTCTCTCTCTCTCTCTCTCTCCCTCCCTCCCTCCCCCTCTCCTGTGTGTGTGTGCGTGTACATATATATTTTTTTAATTATCAGGTTAAACTGATAAATTTAATTAAATTATGTTACTACGATTACTTTGTTGTTCTTACCCAAATTTTTACTACAATGAAAACCCTAGTTTCCACAAATATCAATGTATTTTTGTCCATACTTTAAAAAACGTAGTTTAGAAATACTATTACTAATAAACTAGTAACAATCCAGTGTTCTATGATACTTCTTGTTTTGTTTCTAGAATACCTCTTGATACATACACTGACACTAAAATTGATTGCATTTCTATGTGATTACCAGTAATGTCCTTTTATTTTTGGATGTATTCAACTTTAAGGGTATATTTCCATGCTTTTAATTTTAATATTTTAAATTAAGCATTCAAATGTTTGAGAACATGCAAATACAAAAACATAATATCACAAGTTTATTCCAATTATATCCCTTTCAAACTCTTTGTACTCAATCATTTTCTCATGTTTTTAGTTCTTAGCATATATATGAAAAAAAGAAAACAACATTCATGCAGACATATTATTATCCCTTCTTTTGCAGGAAGTGGCATTTCTATGTGAATTATTTTATGCCTTGCTTTTTTTTACTACCATAATATATTGGAGATCAGTCTATAAAGATCTTCCTCATTTTTATAGGATTATATGGTACTTCATTCTGTGAGTGTACCATAGTTTATTCGATGTCTTTTCTCTAAGCAGGTAGTTTTTAATGATTTATTATTTTAAATACTACTACAATTAATACTATGCATACATTGCTTTGTGATTCTTAGAAGTGATATTTCTAGGTCAAAGGTTAAGTGTATATGAAGTTTTGATAGGTATTGGCAAATCCAGTCTTGACAAGTTTATGACTTTTTGAAATGAGTAAGTGAGGAAGACATCTAGAAATAGCTTTAATTTGTACTTTCATATTACAAATACAGTTGAACATGTTTTTTATGATTCAGCCATTTGTCCAAATTTTTTCTGTAAATTAAATGTTTGTGAATTTTACTCATTTTTCTTCAGGCATTTTCTGTTTTTGTTTTTTACAGCTTTTACATATTACATTTGTCCTTATAAAAATCACATATATTGCTAATAATTTTTCCAGCTTTATCATTTATCTTTTACATTTTATGTTGCTTTGTGCCATGCTAACACTGTGAAGTTAAATTTATAATTAATGACTTAAAAAGATTTTTAAAACATTTATTATGCCCACATTAGAAAAAAAAAAGACCAAAAAACCAAAATTATTCATCACCGTTCTCTACTAGCTGGTACTTATAGTTCCATTGTTGTTTCTTAGTTATATCTAAAACAAGTTTAATTTATTCTGGTGTTTATTGCTAGGTTTGGATTCAATTTTGTCTTGTATCAAATTGCCCAACACTGGGTATTTAAATTCTATCATTTCACCTGTGTTTCAGAAAACTGTTATATATGCTAATCACCTGCTTTTCCCACTAACCAAAAGTAAAATGTTGCCATTAAACCTTTCATAAGCCAAAAATGGCATAGCAAAGGAAGGAATTACCATTCATTCATATGAAATTATTGTGAGCATTTCCAGGTCACCAAAATAACCCAATAATACCAAGTAACACATAAAACCTAAAATAAGACTAATGTGTATAGTAAAAGCAGAACTGATATGACAAATACATAACCTATAAAAAGTAAAAATAATGTATATGCAGTGTTGATTCACTTACCAGTCAGGGAGACAGAAACACATTGAAAGGCTGAAAGACGGTGAGATCTGTGTGCTAGACTTGAGTTATCAGAGGTTCCGGTGGTCAGAGATACAGACGAGTAGGGTGTAGGAGAGAGGGAAAATAGATCACCTATTAACATCTCATTGTCCTTTGAACACTTCTGGGAAGGCAGGTCACTACTGTCTATAATTTCTAATCTGCCTGACTCCGAGTTCAAGTTTGAAGTTCTGTCTCCTGACGTAGCTGATAAGCAGAGGCCTGAATTACAATATTCTCGATTGCTGATCCTCACCCGATTTGCTATCATGTAATACTTTGTAGGCACTCCAAGCATCCCATAAACTTCCCTAAACCTCTGTGCCCTTTCAATATTCATATCATACTTTTCTTTAATTATCAGAGCACTGTCAGTCATAGCGAAAATCTCACACAAGCGCTTCACTTTCAGTTTCCAGCAGACTTCACATTCTACCACGGTTGTTGCGTTCAGTTTTGATTCATATTCCTTCCCCTCACAAATGTATCATTTCATCTGTCAGTTCTTGGTCATGGGAGGCCAAAACCTCTTTAGCATCACCTTGGTCAGTTTCCATTTAATGCTGAGCTGCAGAGAGTAATTCCTGAGGAAGAAACCTGACAGTGCCCATCTAGCCGCTGCTAGGTTGGAGCCGCCTCTGTAAATGGCGGGTGCAAAAATTTTACTTGCTTTTCGGCTTTTGTCGTAAAAGGGAGAAAAAAAAACCCAAAAAAACTACCTTTTTGTTTTTGTTTTTGTTGTTAAAGACAGATACTAATGTGGCTATTTTGGAAATGGAAAATGGCTTCTGGGAACTTTTAAAAAGTATGCTGCACTAAATTTCATGTGTTATTTCTGGACTTATCATTATAGTCTCACTATCCATATATTCGTCAATGCCATACTATTTTAATTACAGCGTATTTAACAGGGTCTAACATATGATAAAAAAAGTCTGTGTAAATACAAAAAAATATTTGTTTATATAAACATTTCCCTATTTCTTAAGAATAAAATACTTCCTGTAGTACCTTGAGGTTGCATTAAATTTATTAATTTGGAAGAACAATAATATCATTATATTCTTAAATTGTTTTACTTAAGATCAAAGGATATTGTTTTCATTTGTTCAGACGTACTTTTGTATTTTTCTAACTGTTTTAAATTTTTCTATATAAGATTCTCACATAGGGTAATCATTTGTAATTAAGATTGTACAAAAAAATACTTTTTATCACTATTATAATCAGTGTTTTGATTCTAACAGGTTCTCCCTATCCAACTTTTTCTGCAAACTTGATAGTTGACTTTAGAAATTATCAAAAATATGTTTTGTTTCATTTTTCAATTCTTTCCAAAATATATTGAGCTTTAACCACCACAGTTAGTAGTGACCAATAACTTTAATTTTACTTATTAATTTTCAGTGAAATTTTCTGCCATTCATAATTTAACCTCTTCTTTATCTTCACTATGTATGTTCGCTATACTTAGATTATTATGGAGGATATTTCAACATTCAGCTAGCATGTTTCCAAGTCACGTTTCACAGCATTATATATTTTATATTTAGATTTTGAGCACAGTTTTTCTAAGCAGTGACTTTCCAAATTAAAATGTTTTCAGATACATAATCAGTGAAAGAGATGACAATAAGCATTTTTTACAATGACTCTGATTGAAGTTACAGCTGAGATCATTGTCCATTCATCATGGCTTCTAAAACGCATGCTACAAAAGCAATAATGTAAAACCCAAATGATTCTGCATAGTACCAACTGAATCTAGTGCAAATCTTCTCTTAAAAGTAACAAGACACTAATGTCAAGAGGTCTTAAGTGACTCGTACATTGTCATGGTGTTAATGGCAGTGTTGGTACTAAAAATTTGAAAGTTTGATTACCTCTGAAACAAATTTTTTTACACATCATTGTATATATAGCATTTGAAAAATATGTCAAGAATTTGTATTTACCAGTAAAAATTAATACAACACATTATTATAATTTATGTGTGGTCAAGTAGGTAAGAGAAAACAGGTTTTATGGAGGTAAATGAAAAATTATTTTATGTGAGAAAAAACAAGAATAGTGTTAGAGAAAGTGGTTAATAAGGCTTTGGAAGAGTAGTGATTTGATAATATACAGTCAATGGAGCCCAGTTATATTTAAACATATAGAGAATTAAAAGTCAAAATCACAATTAGGAATAAGCTATTGTGTCTCACATGAATGTATTATTTTGAATCCTAAATAAGAGTTTAATTAGGTTTTTCATCTTATTTTGGATAATCACAACATCCTTAGGCAAGGGTTAATCTATTTTTTTTACTGCTACATAATTAGCATATACATCTTCTGGGAAAACTATTTTACAAACTGTGTCCATACAAAATTATCAATGTTCATATGTTCAGTGTTTTTATTTATGCAGTACTCGGCAATATTTTTAAAAGGGAACTCTTACTGCACATCTCTCATGCTGTGGGGTGATACATATCCACCGATTGCTTTATGTAGCCCTGGCTTATGTATGGTTTCCATATCTAATCATTAATAGCACTACCCTTTAATTCTCAAATGATTCCGTATGGAGAACAATTATTTTGACATACTGTTTATGCCTTCTCAGATCTTTTAACTTTGGCCAGTGTTTAACACCATTGTCACCATAGCAACCAACTGAGTAGACTCAACCCAGCTGCTGCCACAGAAAACAACTTCACCTGGCAACTGCAACAGCTTCTCAATTTAAACTCTCATTTGTGACTCTTAACTCCCTCACTGAGGTTTTGCTATTACTGAAATAGAAAATTACATAAAATCTGAATGGCACACACATATGCAAAACATGGAAGCACAGGAGAATTAGAACCTATGGGGAGGAAGGAAACTGACCAATGGTAAGAGAGGTTGATCGATAAATTATTCTTTCATCCTTTGGGATGGACTTCCTGAGAAAGAGAATTATTCTTAGAATCTCAAAGAATACAGTTCTGTAATATCAACTCATCATTTGACCTTTATTCTAAGTAGCAACTAGCTACTTAGACATGATAAACTCATGTGTTTGCTCTCTTTTCTCTTATTCCCCTCTCCTCTCACTCTTTGCTGAAATTGCAGTTCTTAAAAAAAATCAAAATATAAACCTTTGTTTAAACTTTATATTTTAGGGGAGAATATATGATTTTAAGTTTCAATTTATTGGATAATGATTGCATAGGCTCAGGCAATTTTTAATTACCTTTGACATCAGATAGGACTCCCTCAACCAAAATCATATACATACATATGATGAAATTAACCTTCATGCACATATGTGGATGGGTGTGAATGTGGTGTTCATGAAATAGATATAAACTCCTTTCTGTTTACTTAGAAAGATTTTGAATATCTAGTACACAGACAGTGATTTGCATTAGACGTTTAGAAGGGCAAACATCTTTATTGTTAACAACTTTATGCCAAATATTCTGATATTTTCACACTTGTCATTTCATACATGCACATCTTACAGTCACTCTGAAATTGGATACATTAAATAATTACTTTAAGCTCACATAATTTTTGTATGTTGTATTAGCTTTCTGTCAAAATTCTTAATTTCCTATCTTCTGTGCTCTTGTGAAGAGAGGATTGTACCTTCTCAGACACATTGACATCATATCTGGCCATGTGTCTTGATTCATATAATGAAATACAACAAATGACACTATGAATAAAATGTTTAAGATTCTGCATAAGGCTTCCCTTATATAACTGCCCTCTTTTGCAAAATCTACTTAAAACAAATTCACAGCTTACCCACGGTGGATATCTAGTGTAAACTATAAATAAATCTCTGTTGCCTAAAGTCACTAAGATTTTTAGGTCATTTATACTACAGTGTTGCAATCTATTCTGATTTAAATTCAGTTAATAAATGGTGGTGCAAGCATGCAAATATGTAGGTTTTAAACTGAAAATAATAAAATAAATATCTTGTTTGCAAAAGATATGGACTGCTATCAGGAATACAAGAACATAGGCACAAAATGTAAAGAAAATATTAGAAAATTCATATAAAATTTGAAATGATGGACACCGTCAATTATTGTTAGATGATATCAGAAAAGATAGTGATTCTTAATTTATATTACCATTCCCCTTACTCTGGTATTATTTCTACTCTATTCTCTAAATTTGCAATGTTTTATTTCATATGTTTATCAAACTATAAGAAAGCATATCTTCCATTTGTATCTATTTTTTAATTATCTATAATAGGCATTACTATATTATCATATTATGTATATTATAAAAAATAAAAAGAGAAATTTAGTCAGATTATCCTTGAGTAATTTGGTCCCTATTTAAATCTCTTGATGATTGTGCTTCTGTTATAGCTTATAGGATTTTTATTTATTAATGAATCATGATTTTGATTATAAGAAGCAGAAAATAATATCTGGAGTAAGCAAGCACAAATTATACACAATTAGATGGCAATTGGGACCTCATAGAAACAAAGGAAAGACAAGTTTGGACAATGGCCAAATTCAAGGCTGTACTACAAAACCAAGATTCTAGCATATAAAGTATGTACTAGTTAATCATTAATGTTGATTAATGTTCCATGGTCAAGAGTTTGGTCAAAATATGAACAATATAGCGACAATATCTACATATATAAGTACATTTATACCTATGTACTTACATATGTATATATGTCAAAACACAATACAGTACATCTCAGACCTATATAATGTTATAAACCAATGTTGGTTCAATAAAAACAATTAAAAAGAAATGTAAAAAAGAAATAGCAACCATGCATTCGTCTATCACAGAGCTTTCAGAAAAAATAGTAGTTAAATTGTTTTTAAAGTTTAACTTTTAGATCATTATTTTATTTAATACTTTTCAGTACTAAATTTGTCTTACATATAACAAACTTAAACATTTGAAGAATATTTACAAAAATAGTTGTCATCTGAGAACATTCAGGAAAATATTCTGCTTAATCTCAGTATTAAGAAGCTAAAGTTCCATTAATTTATTTGCTTACATCCTAGATTAAATTTATATGAGGGAAAACTGACAAAAACAATTTCCTTTTGGTAAAAATATTTTATTACTTTTCCTTAAAAATCAGCATTACTGTTTCTGTGTTATTAAAGACATTAATCCAAAAATATCTGAAATGACCTGAACAACTGATTTGCTAGTGTGATGATTTGTTCAGCTGAATGATCATGTTAATTAGATTGGTGAACTATGAACAATATTCTTAGTTTTAATGTGATACTCTGATTTTGACTGGGACTGCTAGACAACTTCAAGGAAAGTTGGTCTATATGCAGAGCTAAAGTAAAATGACTAGATTATAAAATAAAATATCCTCATCCATGGAGTGATTTAAAAACTTAGCTATGTTTCCTAGAAAGATGGTAAATGAACTGTGATTTCATTGGAACATTTAGTCCAAACATTGATGACACATTTTACTACAACCATTTTGACTTTGTGGTTTAGATTAGGAAAAATTAAAGATAACTAGTACATAGCTACAAAATAAATTCACTCTTCTGTCCTTTTAAATAATTATAGAGTGTTACACGCTCTAAAATAAGTCTGGAATTCTACAAGCATTTCCATTCTTTCATGTTCTCTCCGTGTGTTGGTTGCAGTCTACAATGAAAGTTTAATAGAAACAACACCTGATGCTTTAATGAGTGATTCTATTTGGAAAAACACGTAAGAAAACCAGAAACTTAATGAATATGTCAGAATGGTAATCTTATTGATCACATCAAGTAAGTACCCAGGGCAAATCAAGTATTAGCAAGTGGAAATAGATGTAGCATTTACAGGGGATCAAAAGGAGTGCAAGATCAATATTTTTCTAGGAGTTATCCAATATATTTTCTAATATTTTAAAAGATTCAAGCCTTCAAATCAGAACTTTTAACACAACATCTGATATACATATGCACATATATACATATATATATGCACACATATGTACATATATTAAAGGCACCTTAATCTCTAACTCAGATTGAAAAACTCTTCCAAAAGTTCTTGCTTCCACTCTGGTAAAAAGCAATGCACATTTTACAGTTGAATAGTCAGATGTCTCTATTTTATAAAATGGCAACATAATCATGCCATTCCTCTGCTTCCCATTAACACATTGAGTAAATGCAGAAGCCTTAAGATGTGCATATGTATGTCCATGTTCCATATTTATCTAGCATTTACAGGGGCTTGGCACTATTTTGTGTGTGTGTGTGTATTATTTCTGAGTTCAAATTAATTAATTTTTCACTAATGTCCAGTCATCAGATAGAGGAAAACGAGGTTGAGAAAAACAGCAGACTTATGTAAACTATATACACTAGCTATCATCACACCAAGTTGAGAGTGACTGGGAATTACAGTCTATCTGCATATTTACCAATTAGTAAAGAAAAATGCAAATAAATCATAGAGGGCGAACAAGCCTTGATAAAGTAAATTTTTTAAAAGATCTTAGTATCTGTCTTGACTAGACTGTAAGCTATACTATAGTGATTAACTCAGTGACTGGCATATAGGAAATACTCCAAAACAATATTTTAATTCAATAAATAAAATGAATTCATAATAATAAGGTAGTTTATCAAATTTTTACTAGAACCTTCTTTATTGTCTGATATCATGTAATTTATGTGATTGTTTATTTATGTATTTGGTATCTACTATTCTAAATTGCAAGATCCAAATGAGTAGGACTATTTACTACTTATTTCAAAGCTGTGTTCAAGTACTTAACACACATTTAGCATGTAAATATGTGCTTTTCTATATTAAATTATCTTATTGAAAGAACATTGCACGTATGCTTTTCAAAGTGATAAAATTAATTTAAAAATACAATAGAGTCCCCACGTTTTAAGATTTTCACAGTCAAGTAATTGATAAATTCCAGAACTCTTTCCTCCATATCAGTATTTCAACGTTTCTCATTAGATATTTCTCTTACCCAATGCACCATAAAAATTTCACACCATAGATCTATTCTGAATCTGTTTATGTGCTGTAGTCCTTAGGAAAGCCATGGACCACTGTAAGATTAAAGAACATTTTGCTTCTCTTTCCACCTCATTCATAGGAACTAATTTTTACTCCCTTGTAGATAATATAGCCCCTGATGAGAATACTTGCTATACATCACAACTCTTACTATATTTGATTAGGCTAGGAATGATCATTGATGACGCTGAAGTCAAACTAAAGTTTTCTAAAATAATGTGCAACATTGTGAGTTTGAAAAACAAGAATTATAGCCTATTCATAAACAAAAAATTGCCTAACTTTCCTTTGGTTTTAATTTATATATTTATTTTAAAGGAAAGATACAGGCAAGAATGAAGGCAAGAAGAGGTAAGTAGGCAGGAAGAGAGAGATGGAATATTTTATTTTATTCAGCTGTTCATCTAAACAACCCTCTTGGCCTTGGGATGAGACACTGCGACCTTGGAATGTATATGGCCTGTGCCCAAATACTACTCCACCAAGGCGTGTTTTTAATTTACTTTAGTTATTATAATTTGTTAGGCACTGGGATAGCACTTCACAGAACTTTTCTGGTGGAAAGCCTGTTGTGTGGGTGATATGAAATGTTTGGATGTATTATACTTCTAGGTATAAAAAAGAAAAAGAATCTATAAGGATTTTTGAAAAAGGCAAAGAAATACTATAATATATAGGGATGGACAAAGTTATTTGCAGTGTTTTAAATTATTGCCTATGAAGAAACTGGTAATTTTTATAATAAATATGTACTATTCATGTCTAGATTTCCATTATTATACTGTATAATTTAACAGAGAAAATGTCAGTAAAACTGCATCTATCTGACCTGTCTCTTATTACCTAATTACAAATCACGATTTTTTTCAGTTATATTTCAGGGTAGATTATTATTAAAATGAAATATTACTGGGCTAAATATATAAACAATTATATAGTTATACAGAATATCAAAATGTGAAACTATATTCCTTTTATGGAAAGTTTTATTTGCTTTTTAATAATTCAAAGATTCATGAGTTAATTTTGACAGCTTATCTTTCACTTTGATCTTTTAATAATTTAATGAAAATAGGAATATTTGAAAATGAAGAAGAACATCATTCAGGGATATCATTGGTGGACCACACAAAATCAAACAGATTTTACCAGTAGAACAATAAAAAAATAACACAAAGAGTTAAGGGGTAACAGACTGCTTACCCCAAAATCAATTTTCTGATAATTTCAATACTCTGAAACACAGGAAAACAAAAATATATATGAACACCAAAATATAATTAATACTTTGTTTTAAAGTTCCTATATTCAATTCCTCCCCTGGCTAAATTACAGTGAAATACTTTTCACTGATTTATTCTCTATATTCATTCTATTAAATTATAAATTTCTTAGTGGTAAAAATGCTATTCAACTTGATGTTACCTAGGAAACTAAATCAATGTTGAAAGTACAGTTTAGGAGAAAAAATTTGATGGCATCATTCAGAGATTACTAATGTAGGTAATGTATTGTGGTTATCTTTATTAATTACCTAATACTGACCCTAGTGATTTGCATGCCATTGTCCATATTAATTTAATAGACTACTGCAATATGTGTGGAAACCTATTTTCCCAGGTCATACCTAATTTGAAGCAATGAAACAAATTAGCCCAGCATAGCATCAGGGCCATTGACAAAAGGCAGTGGAGCAGAGGATAAAAGCAAATGAGAGGCAAAAGGAAATACCAATGACTTGAGGGAGATTAAAAAAAGAAAGTTATTATAACTACTGGAGTTATTATTAAAAGGTTGCATGCTTTTCTACATAATAATTTTTAAGTCAGGTAAGTATATCATGCAATTCAAAAATATTCTCATCCAAAAACAAGTACAATATACAGGTGTTGGCCCTTAAACAAATAAGCTTCAGTTAGAAGGAAAATTAATTTCCTAAGTTTATTCACATATAATGCTAGATCAAAGATGATATTACTGTATAACTTGATCAAGAATCTAGTTTTATATATTTCAACTTTTGAGACAAGAATTATGATAATTCTAGTAATAACAAGACATTTATTTGCATTGGGAGTTCCTCCGATACCCAAAATTCCTCCATAAATTCTTGTTCCATGCTGAAGCTGGATTTTAATGATAATAGTATGACGCTGGATTTGCTTTAGAGGTTACCTCAAAACAATTTTAAAGAGGAGATACAGTTAATACTTAAAAAAATTCTTGTCTTCTCAATTCATTAACTAGTAGGACACAGATGGGTGACTCCTTGAGCAAAATAGCTGAATATGGTATGAACTGATTCAGCAAATTCCTACTAATTTATGTTCTTTGTTGTAATTCTTAAAAGACTAAAACAGAATACAACATTGATGTTTAACTAAATATGTCAGAAATGTTTGTGTCTCTAAAGCCCAACATTTCACCTTAATAGTTTTATTTTTTATTTTATTTGCTTAATTAGCCAGTTTCACATTTACCCAGTTTAAGATAATTTATAAATATACAAGCATATTCTCATTTATCATGCTTTATGAAATATTTAACATGATACCTTCTGCCCCTCAGATAATGAATTCTCCAAATTGTTAAGGGAAAAATTTATTCAAAGCATTATAGTATTTTTTTCTTACCTATGGGTTCTAACACTCCATGGCAATTACCACCTTAAAAACAAGAACTGAAAATGAAAGTCATTAAAAATTAAAAAATCCTGGGTGCAGCTTTGTGGCTTAGGTGGTTAAGACCATTAAATACACACCATGTGAAGCCTCCAAAGTTAGGTTTGCATCCTGAGGCCAGGAGTGGTAATGGTGATGGAGGAGGGGGCAAGAAAAAACAATAAAGATAAATAAATAAAGTCTTGGAAATAGTGAAAGTAACCTAGAAGGGATTTTCACTGTCTTTCTTGTTTTGCTCAAAATAAATTTATGTTTCAGAGATAAGATTTGATTTGATCAAGACCATTCATCTAATAATAGCCAGCATACAATGAATACTTAATAAGACACTATAGTTAAGTCCTTAAAATCAATCTGCCATTTAATAATCTCAATAAAATTATAGGCAGATAGGATAGTTATCCCCAATTTACAGAAGCATTTTGGTGAGGATAAGAAACTTCTGTAAATGAAGAGAATTCTTGCACTGAAAACTGAGTCTTTACACTTTCTGGAGTCATACTCTATAACTTTTAATGTAAGATGTATCCTCTATTTAGAAAAAAAAACACGATACAAACTTACATTGACTTTTTAGAGATCTTTTATATTAAATTTAAAAATATTTGGAAATGCAAAGTCTATAATGTATCTTCTCTTATAAGGTACCCATTGTTTTATATCATTAAAAACTATTATTTAAACTGTTAATGGTCTTCCTAATTTATTAATAGACAGAATTTGATGTGCCTTTTTAAATTTTTAACTTAGAATTAATGTCCAAATGTTTTAACGCCAGAACAAAGTCTTTATTGCCCATATACATTGGGTGAGGCATTTCTTTAAAGTGGCCAGTAGGTTGCAAATTTAGATACTGACACATCAAATTCTGTCTACTAATAAATTAGGGAGACTATTCATTTTGTTACATATTTTTTACTATGTGTATGAATGTAAAATATTATGAAATATCAATGTATCAGAATGTCTGCCAAAGTTCTTTAAATATGAATAATAAAAATTTAAGTGAAGTCAATATTTTATAGTCTAAACAACAGTTTTTTTTCTTTAATGACATAAAATAATGGGGCATCTTACAAGAGATGATATATTATAGATGTTCAAGCAGGTAATTATGTAACTTGATGAAGATAATGTTGTCACTGTATTTTATTAAATATAAAAGATACACACTTTAAGAATATTAAGTACAAATATAATGGAAAATACTGTGAAAGTAAAGAGCAGGATGATTTCTTAAAAATTTAATTCTGAGCAAAATATGATTTATACAAAACCATGCTTATTATGTAGCACACTATTAAAAAGTAGGATCAATGTTTTATTTTGGTGGTTGCAAAGAACAATATAATATTGGAAAGGATTATGAGAAAATGTTTTAGTTGCTAAGAATGTTCAACACATAATCTGGGTTATAGCTATGTGGGTGTTTATGATAATTCACTGAGCAATGTATTACTTTACCATAAATGAAATAGACATACAATAGAGTCATTATGTCCATCACATACAATTTATCTTGAAAGCTGCAACCCAATATCCCAAATTAGACATAGTAAAACTGAATGCTAGTAATAATTACTGAATATCACATAGGTAATCAGTGCTATATAAGGGTCCTGACTCTAGAATATCATTGTAGTTAATTAAACAAGATTAACAGATGTACAAAATATAGGAAAAAAACCCTAGCATTTACTTAGGATATAAGACAAAGAAATTAACACAAAAATCTCTAAATTAGAGATTACAACTTTCTGACTCCAAATCTCTCTCTGTGAACAATTACAGATGATAATATTTGGAAGAGAATCATATCAGAATTCCTATATGAAAAACTCTACAAATCAAGCCTAAAATATAGAATATATAATTGAGCATGGAGCACTTGCATATGCAGGTTTATTTGAATATGTGCAGGAGACAACCTTTCCTAAGTAGTCTTTATCCACGTTGTATAATGTCCAATGTACATGCAGAGAACGGATTATAACATATCCATATACCATTATACTATTAAATATAATAGCTAATTTTATTAGTTTTCTTCCAAATTAATTCATGCCTTCATTTTCATATACGGGGTGATTTTCAGAGTAATTGTAATTTTTATTATTAATTTTTTTTTACTCTTTACCTAGTATTTCTTCCTTAGATAAATTGTTTTGCTGCCTTCTTTAGCTAGTGGCCAGAATTAAATTTCCAAAGAAATGCTTACAGTTTAACATCAAGATTGCCTTTAGTCTGATTAGTAAGAAAAAGTTAATCTTTCAGTAAAACGTTTTGTCTTTTATTGTGCTTTAACGAAGGATTAGATGCTGTGGCAATTGACCTACTGCTACATGAAACCAGAAAACTGGACAAATGTTTCCAGACAGTAAACAATAGGCAGTGTTGGAAGGAAACAAATGGAAAATTTTCTATGATTGTTCCAGCTTTCTGAATTCTTCTTTTCAACAGAGCAGAGAGAAGAAAACCAAATAGAACCCTCCAGTGTAAGCTGCAGATAGAGATACCGGAGCTTAAATATATCAAGATGGTTAGCACTTGAGAAACAGTGTAATAGAAAAGTTAGTTTCAAAGAGAAGTAATTGGAGACTTTGGTGAATCTAAGGGTTAATTTATTCCAGAGCAAATATTATTCTAGAAGTGCTTTACAAACTTAAAATCCAGGTTAGGAAGGATCAGACTGATAACGGATAAAATAAATGCAAGCATAAATAAGTCTGGTTACTCTTTGAAGTAAAACAACGAAGTCTGGTATGCATTAATGACTAGACAGCAAAAAGAAATTGAAAACCAGTGTGGGGTCAGAGTGGGGTGAGGGAGCAAAAGCAACAAGTAAAAGGGAACCAGGAATGCCAGATGGATGACAGAATTAACAGTATTTTCTCTTGTTTTGTTTTTGTAAAGGAAAGGCATAGGCAGGAATGAAGGATAGTAAGCAAGCAGGCAGGCAGGCAGGCAGACAGAGGAGGAAACATTTTACTTACTCTATTTAGTTGTTCATCTGGATTTCCCCCTTACTTGGTCTTGAACAGAGGACCTTGAGATGTATGTGGACTACATCCAGTGAATAAATCCCATAGGCCAACAGAGTTACTTAATGTAATATAGCTATTGTAAATCTTATGATCTGAATTGTGATATAAATAAAAATTATATGATTAATAAAGTAATAGGTGATTTTTAAAGAAACTAAAATTTTAAATATAAAATTTACAATATTTGAAATAAAAATAGGCTGGATGTTATGAACAGATTACACACTAGAGAAGAAAATTTTAGCATATAGGGATATAAACTACTGGAAATGAATCAAGGAAAGAAAAATAAAAGAAATAAATAGAACATTAATGATCTGTGGGACTGTATTGAGTAGTCTGACATGGGTTGGTAGTAGGAGAGACTATTTGAACAAGAAAGTTTGAAATTTTTAAAATTTGATGTATGTTTTAAAACCACAGATCCAAAATGTTACATGATTCTCAAGCATCAGAAATATACAGAAATCATATAAAGCAAATCATAATCAAATTGAAAATTAGTGATGAAAGAGAAAAAAATCAAAAACAGCCAGAAAGAGAGGAGGAAACATTACTCACATAGAAGAGAGTTGAAGTATATTCCTTCTGACAAACTATACAAACCAAATGGCAATGGGATGATATCTTTAAGGTACTAGAAGGAAAAAGAATACTCTCAATCTAGAATTCTACAACCAGTGAAAATTTCTTTCATAAATAAAGACGAAACAAAGACTTTAAAACTAATAATCAGAAACTGAGAGACTTTAGACCTCTACATGAAGATATGTTAATGAAGTTTTCTCCAGGAAAAGAAATAATACCACCAGGAAATATGACTCTACACAAACTAAATAATGATGTCAGAAGTGGTAAATGTGTGTGTTCACATTGAAGATATCTATACTCATTTCTTTATTCTTTCTAAAATATAATGACTTGTGGTGGAAAATATGTGCCAAATAAAGCTTACACTGAATAAGGTCTACATTGAATATAATTTGTGACAGCAGAGTTCTGTAGGATAGATAATGACTTGAGTGCTAGTATACTGTTTCGATATAATCTATAAATGCACATCAATATAAACAATTATGACTTGTAAAACAAAAATAGAATCAAGTTGGAATTTACAAAAATGTCACTCTAAAACCATATTGTTTCTATATGTATCTTACAATATTTTAATTCCATTAGTTATATACCATTTTTTATACTAACATCCTTAGCTTGTGTCCACTTAAAAAAGTTTAGTTTAGTTTCTTAACAATGATATATGAACAAACTTTAGACAGCTCCCTTCAATAGTATCCAGTAATGGATAATATTGTAATAGAACTCGTGTGTGTGTGTGTGTGTGTGTGTGTGTGTGTGTGTGTAAAATTATTTTACATCATTACATCATGATACATGATACAAAAGCCATAATAAATGAATATATTGATTTAATCTAGCATATTTTTCTTCTATGAGAATATTTACCTTAGTCGAATAAATGTCTACAGTTTTTAAGACATGACCCCTCTGTTAAAGGAACATTGTAATAATGAAACCAGACTTATTCTCATGTAGTATACTGAGGAATTTAAGAAACTTTGTGTTATGTGGGAAATAAAAAATAGAGACTAAATCTATATTCTGTACCATTTCTGTAATTATTATGTGTAATTATATATAACAAGGGTGGTTATATGTAAATTATATCTCAATAACACTTCTTCCATTTCTCCCCAAAACTGATTTTTATCATGGTCCTCAAAAATCATTTGTGGATGTAAATTGTCTAGATATTTAGTCAGACTAGGATACAAATTATATCTTGCCTATGAATCCTATGGATGACTTTAGATCCATCCTAAATCATTATTCATGCTCCTAAATATATCATATGCATATCTAATCAGTGAAATTTTTTTGAGCTTCTTCATACATAGTAGAAACTTTTTAGTTTGTTTCAGTAATCATTCAGGATATTATTGGAAACTCTGTTTTCAGTTATTTAATGTCTAATAGCTGATATTTACTAAGCATTTATTAAGTACTAGTCACTGTTCAAAACTCCTTGTATATTAATTCATTGTCATTCATAACAACTTTGGGAACTACATTATCCTCAATTTGTGCATATGAAAACTAAGACAAACAAGGGAATAACCTTGCCCAAATTCACAGAGTTAGTAAATGTACCTGGTATATTGTCCTTCCTAAGTAGGGAGTAGATACCAGTTTTAATGAATATTTTCAGTTGTTGTGTAGCCTATTCCTAATGCCATTTTCCTTATTCTCCTTTTTGAGTTTACCAGAAACTCCAAACAACATCAATCTCTATATAATCAACACCATTAGTCTCAGAAAAATTATTTTTCTTTGTATTTTGATTTTATTTTTTAGCCAACCAAGCGACATCATATTTCACATCACTATCTCCAGTTAAGAATTACTCACACTCAGAAAATAGTCTCAGAAAGCCGTAGATATTAATATTAAATAGAATAATCAGTTCTAGTCCTGGGAGTAACTCTGCTAATAATTTTACATTTCATTCTTTATTAAATTAGGACAGTAGGCAAGGAATTAAAATACCTTTGCCCAGAATAACAAAAATATATTGTAGCTTTTTTTATGTAAAGCAAACTATTTCTTCAGATATTCTAAAAAGGGATGGAAAATAGTGTTAACGAGATAAAGTAATTTGCTCAATTTTCCTCCACTTTGCTGCATTTCCTTTCCTATAGTGACTGTGACAGTTACGTGATTAGAGAATGACTTCCCCCAGGATTGAGAGTTACCAAGATCTATCAGCTGTTGATTTTAGTGGCGAGACAGGTTTATTATATCAAGAGTTTGAGGGTATCAATACAACTACATGCATCACTTCTTTAATGAAAGAATTCAATATCTTCTCGTCCTCCAGGGAGTCTGAGCTATTTGAATTTTATCACAGTTCTCTACTTCAGTAACTCTAGAGGTTCTCAATTAGCATGTTCAATTAAAACTTAGTTAAGTGCAGATTTTGCTATACCCTAGCCACCTGAGCAGTAGAGCTGAGTTTCCTATTCATGTATATCCATAACCCTTCACGCATTCTAGTGCTAGAATAAACATCGTATCTCTCAAATGGAGATGTCACCAATATTTATGCTACCACCGTTTTTTTAACCTTTACATTACACATCCTCTTATAATGCAAAAAATATCATGTGATATTTGCTAAAGCATCTAAAAATACTGCAATTTGACTCCAATAGTTAGGAGTCAAAGAGAACATTGCTTTTCGCCACAAGCCATTATAAGGCAGATGGCTCCAGCTATCTCACAGAAAGTTTGTCAGATTATATATCCTGCCATCAATGGCATTTTTAGTCCTCTTCCTGGATTATTTTTTCTTTACAGAAGACTGGAAACTACTTCTTTTGTTATGATGTCTGTTCCCAAGTCTTTTGTTGTCACTCTTCCTATTCGGCAAAGTTTGGTTAGATGCTGCAAGCAAGTTTTCGTCAAATCAAAGTACTCTTCATCTTCAGTGACCACTCATGCCTCTAGTTCATAATAAGGCAACATCACTATATGGGGGATTGACCATCAACATTTGTTTATCCATTTCATATGGAAAACAGACACCAAATTTATTCATTTTAACTGATATTTTCTTTACTCCAAACCTGCTATAATCTATCCCTACCCCTCAATTATCTTTTACTTTATTTACTATATAAATTAGTCACATTTGGCAAGTTTTCCCCAAAGCAAGGTTTAGAAATGATAATCAGAGAGCCCGTTTGCATGGGTGGTGAGTCCACTTTACAAACTAGATTATGGGAAAAGTGAAATTTAAAAAAAAAGGAAGAAAAATACTCAAGAAGGGTATATAGTGGATGTAGTAGAGAGTTGCACATAAAATACAGGATTTCCAGTTAAATTCAAATTTCAGATGAATAGTAAATACCATTTGTGTATAAATATGTGCCAAAAAGAGAGTTTTCTGCTTAGGGAATGGTGATATATGAAGAATCTGCACTAGCTAAGCTCAGTCCTTTTCCCGCTTGAATTCTTTCTCTCCTGTACACAGGAACAGTTGCACTCTGGTCTGGTAAGTGAGCTTGGTGGGGCAACGTTGAAATAGTGGTGGTGGGTGTGTTCAAACAGATGAAGCAAATCCATCTGGCTGTATATGTAAGTTACATACTCTAGTATTATTCATCAATAATAAAGTTGATATTTTAAATCATCATTTAATCTTTTGTCTTTCAATTGATTTATAATACAAGTTGAAAAGAGAAATACATTGCATATGAGGATGCCTAAAACTGAATTTGGGAACAAAAACAGAGGAAAGAAGATTTTTAAGGTGCATAAAACATGCTAATTAAGGCCTTAGCATTTAGAGATCACAGAGATTGTTTTACTGACTTATTTTGAGTCAATGGCCTATTTTTCACATCTGCGGTTGACATTTGGTATAACTAGGGTATAATGTTGAGGTTTTTCTACATATGAGCCAGGAGAAACTTTTATCTTAAGTCATTCCATTTTAAGACTACCTGTTCATAGGCAAATGACTGTCTTCATGTGAGTGGAAACTATTAACAAACATTAGCATTTAGGCTATTGTTTGACCTGAAACTTAAAATACAACTAGGCCTAGTATGTTAGGTAAAACTGAAACATAATATTTTGGTTTCTTAGACATTGTTGGGAAATACAATATTTTCTGCTTTTACTCAATCTCTCAGTTAGATTTTCAAGGGGTAACTTTTAACTGATAGATATGTTCCGTGTATACATGTGAACATTTTTATCTTTTATTTGTTAATACCTAGGCCCTGGTAGGAAATAATACATCAGCTCATAAATAATAGTTGCATTTGAAAATAAAGCTGTAAGTTGAGGGTTTACTTACACAGTATTTGTCTTATTGTAAGTTTTAGGAGTCACTCCACCTACCATGAAGCCCACTGTCTTAGAATGACTCTAGATTTGTTAACTACATAACTGCTGACACAGGCTTTAAGATTTCACCAATGGAAAGCTGATTTTACGTTAATGTATAGAAAAGGAAAGGAAAATAGGTAGTTACTATTATGTAAAATTTATTTACCTATTTATTGGGTTGATAGAAATATTGAGGAGTCAAAGGATAAAGAACCACAATCCATTAAACTTAACTTTAGCTTGTAAGAACATCTTTTCATGTGTCTGTTGACCATCTGTATATTCTTTGGAAAATGTCTCCTCAAGGACATCTCTAAGGCTGATGTCATTTTGGTTATGCTGATTATAAATAGGAATTATAAATATATTTTTACAGATTATGACAGATATATCAAGTAGTTACAGAAAATCTGATGAGACCTGAGATAGGAGGAATAGAAAGAACAGTGCTAAGTACTCAGAGAAAAAAAAATGTCTGGGTTTCATTGTTACAGAACTATTGTATGTACAAATGCAGATATTGTCTTCTAGACAATGAGGATACATGATAGTGATAGATAAATAACTATGAAAGGGGTTAGATGTTGTTTAAATGGGAGAATGTCTTCTAAGTGAGGTAGTTCTATTCAAAACAATAAACTGGGCAATAAACATTTGAACGATGATTTAGTTGTTTATGATATTGATTTTACCTTTTCTAATTATATGAAACTCCATAAGGTAACATATAGAGGTTTTGTTTAAAGAAAAAATTAATTTAGTGCCATGAAAAAAAGCATGAGTTTAAAAAAAAAAAGACATTCATATCCAGCAAATGTAGAAACAATACTTAAGATAGCAAAAACAAATGCACTTATCAAAGCAGGGTTTTTAAAATAACCAATTATCCCTGAAATGAGTAAGAAACTAGAAACACAAATAAATAAATAAAAATAATAACTATCTACAGAATGTACATATATATGTATATATACATGCATATAGAGAGCTACATAAATAGGTAGCTAGACAAGACACAAAGAAATGTGGAAGGAAAAATATTCCTGTTGCCTTTGAAATAACCAAAGCAGAAAGGATTTGAGATAAATGCCAGAGAGCCATTACTCTTCACATGACATCTGGGACTTAAGGATTAGCAGTATCTGTAAATTGTTGAGTATGATTCTCCATGTGGAATGTAAAGGAGCAGTAAGTGTAAACTATCACAGGACTAGAAATTCTTAGGTAAAGATAATCCAATGGCAAATGGATTCAATTCAGAATGGCAACAATTTGGCCTAGAACAAGAGCTAGTGGAGATTATTTGTCAAGCTGGAATTTGTATACACTGTGTCCCAAACATGAGAATAAGGAGGAAATAAGAAGTAAAATTTCTTACTAAGTTGAAAATGTACTTTAAATAATACCTGGTTTCTGAGATTTTCACCATTACAATCTTTCTTTTTTAAATAAGCTAAGTCAAAATTTTCATACAATAAAATTTAATAATTTTGAGTGTCTAATTTAATAGTTTTCACAAAAATATGCAAACATATAACTACAACAAATCACGATATAGAACATTTCTGCTACTCTCCAAAAGTTTCCTTATGTCTTTTTTCAATTAATCTCCATCCGTTATCCCATTCCTGGCAGCCATTGATATGTTTTCTGTTACTACAGTGCTGCTTTTTTTCTTTGAATCTCTTATAAAGGGAATCTTATACTAGGAGGAATTTATTTATGGTGGTAAATAATACAAAACATTAAAAATACTATTTAAACCATTATTACATGTGCAGTTCAGAGGCTCTAGTACATTGATTTGTTGACCAATCATCACCTTCATTCATATCCAGAACATTTTTTATCTTACAAAGGTGAAACTGTGAATACACTAAACAAAAACTTTCCATTTCCTACTACTCCTAGGTCTTGGAAACTACAATTTTTGATTGTCTCTCTCAATTTTATTATTTTATGTACCTCAGATAAACCATTGTAATTTCTAAACTTTTTAAGATGTTAAGAATGTCAAGAATACCATAGAAAAGAAAGGATTTATGGTAGATATTTTGAGTGCCTTCTACCCTCTACTTTAAGCAATACATAATAGTCTTAAAAAGTTATTTATAGGGTGCACCCTGGTGGCCTAGCAGTCTAGAATACCTAGCAGCAGTCCCACATACATCCCAAGTTCCTGGGTTCAAGACCTGGGACCAGAGAGAACAACCAATGTGAACAGCTAAATAATAAATAAATAAATAAATAAATAAAGCTCTTCCTCAAAGAAAAAAAGAGTTATTTATAGAAATAAAATTACTTTTACAGATTGAAACAAAGAAAGTATTCTTATTTTATTATTTTATTCTTGTTATTATTTTATTCTTGTCTCAAAATTAAATTTGTTATAATATTTGGAAACATCATTATTCTGGTGTACATTCAAAACTGTTGTATAATATATAATCTATTTAGCAATGGATTCTTCAAATGAGGAAATTTGAGAAACTAGATAGCTGATGATGTCTGAAAGGATTGTATCAAAAGATATTCTACTTGCAACTAGTGAAAAAATCCAGTTCAGTCAGATATCAGGAATCATTTTTTGCTAAATTTAGCAGAATAATAAATTAAACAGAATGATTTTAAATTTTAATTTTTTGATATAAAATTATTGGACTATAGACCATACTTTCCAACTAGAACTCCTATAGATGACATTTATAATACGGTTAGAACATAAGTCAACTCCGAGGAAAACACACCCCTGTTGCTATCATTATTAAAAATAAAACAATTATTCTACTATGGTTTCCTCTAAGTTTCGTTTAAGGAATGACTAGATGAAATGTGAGGTTTCTTCTAGCTCTCAAAACTTACATTCTAAATGTACAAGAAGAGTACAAGAAGAAATTTCCTTTAAAACATACCACTTTTGATAAGGTAGAAAATGACATTTTCCATAAATGACATACATCAGACTGTATTTGATAAAGTTTTATACTAATATTTTTTCCTACATGTAGATATGATGCTTCTGAGGCAATTAAAGATTTATTACTTAAGCTAGTTAGAACTCTGTCTTGTCACACCCTGATTTCCCCTTTCTGAGGTAATGCAGTGAGAATCAGATATCAAACCATAAGTACTATGGTGTATACCATAAGTGAGGTAGCTTGATGGTTATGCAAGTTTTCCTGATATCTGAAAGTAAAACTTCCTACAAAACCTTCTGTAAGTCCAAATGACTGTAAGCACAAATAAAAACCATATGGAAAAAAATTTAGTTCTCCTGGACCCCCAAAATAACATACCAAATCATACCAAGAAACACTAACATATAGTAAAAATGGGAATTATATAAATTATGCTTATATAAAGCGTAGTTTCACTTACCAGTCAGGAAGACAGCAAGGACAGTAGAAAGCTAAGAGGTGGTGAGGATGGTGTGTTAGTTCGAGTCATCAGAGGTTGAAGTGGTGAGAGGTACAGGGGATGAGGGTGTAGGAGAGAGAGGAAGAGAAGCATCTGTTAACAGCTCATGGGCCTATGAACCCATCAGGGAAGACAGATCATTAACATCTATACCATCTAGTCTGCCTGCCTCCATATCCGAGGTTCATCTTCTGTCATGTTATGTGGCTGATGTGGAGGACTGAAGTACAACAGTGTTCTTCACAGTTTACCCTCATTCAATTTTCTATTATGTAATTCTTTGTAGGCACTCCAAACATCCTACAAACCACCTTAAACTTCCATATCCTTTCGATGTTCAAGTTATACTTTTCCTCAATTATTGCAGCACTGTCCTTCCTAACGAAAATCCCATGCAAATTCGTAGTAGAGTCTTCACTTTCTGCCATTACTGTTGAGTCAGTTTTGATTCATATCCTTTCCTCACAAATGCATCAACTTTTCATGTCATATTCTTGGTCATTGGAGGACAGAATTTTTTCAATGTCATCTTGGTAATTTTCCACTTGCTACCCAGCAACTGAGTGCAATTCCTGGGGAAGAAACTTGGCAGTGCACTCTTGCTTGCTGCCTGCGCACTCCCTTTGTAATAGCCGCTTCAAAAAAACAGCTGAACTTATTTGCTTTTTGGTTTTTGAAGTGAAAGTGAGAAGTTCCCCCAACCCATCCCTGTTTGTTTTTTTTTGGTTCACAAAGATAGGTACTAAAGTGGGTCTTTTGTAACAAGGAAGTGGCATTAAGGAAAGCTTGAAAGTTGCAGGTATTTGTACAAGAAAAACTGGTACAGCATCCTTCCTTTCCTCTTGGGATATAGAAACCCATCTCCCAAAGGTCAACAAATTCTCTTTCGGAACAGTGTGGGACAGAGCCATGCTTTTTGTCCTTTGAAATACAAATCAATATTTTTAGCAATTAGAAATGCTAAGCTCTGGATTTATAACCCCTGGAATGTCTTCATAGCTCCAATTCTCCTTGCCTTTCAAATGTAAACATATTCCTTGGATTACTAAATCTCTCCCAATGGTCTCTCACTATCTAATTACCCTTTAACTTCAAAATCTCTCCATGATACAGGCCCCAATTATCTGTTCTCAGAAAGTCTTACTCATGCAGAAACATAAGAATGTTTAATTTCTGATATTATTAAGCTATATTTTCAAAAAATAATTTATTTGAGAACTTATCATTCCTTTAGATTAGTGGTTCTCAGTGTGCAGTACCTTAAAGTAGAATCAGTATCCTCTGGGAACTTCTCATAAACACAAGGCTTATACCTTTGACCTTCTGAGTCAGAAACTCTTGAGGTAAATAATCTATTTTTTTTTTTACAAGTTCTTCTGATTTTGATACACATTCATGTTTGGTAAATATTGCTTAAGATAAAATAACTAATGATATTAATATATGGGATTGAGTCTCATCTCAACTTTCTTTTTATTGTGGAAAAACACACAGAACCTGAAATTTACCATCCTAATCATTTTTAAGCATATAATTCAGTGATATTAAATATATTTATAGAGTTGTGCAGCTATTACCACCATCCAATTCCTGAACAATTTTCATCTTGAAAACTGGACTTCTATACTCATTAAACGACTCATCATTCTTGTCTCTAGTCTTTGCCAACCAACATTCCATTTTCTAGAATTTGGGAAAATCATATATAAACATTTCTCTTCTGAATCTTTGTGCAAGTCTAATTAAACTTATTATTTTAATTAACAGGATTGATACTTTTTTTCAAATTTTGCAGAAAGGGTTTTTTGCCATATGTGTCATGTTGGTAGGTGGAGTTCAAGGCTAATAGCGGCTCTGTAGTTTTCAGGAGAAGCTGTTAGTGTTACCATAAAAATTTTGGTATGAAGTCATCACCAGAAAAAAAACTTTTTATCAGAGAATCTTATCTTAGGGCAGAACAAAATCTAGAGGCAAAATTTTTATGCAAGATCATTCCCACCTGTGAAGTCTCCCTTCTCTCTCTCTGACACCCAGACCTCCTTTCCCATACCTGAACAGAGTATAAGTCTGTCTCATTTACCTCAGAATTTATAGCTATGTGAATTATCCATATACATGTTATTAAATTTGATATTTCTTCTGTCTAATCGTGTTTGATGTTTAGTGGTATGCTTGACCTGTCTTAAAATATCTCAGAAAAATGGAAGAATTTTCCGTATGCCTTTAGTAAGTATCTCAAAAACTCAGTTGATGCCTGCATCAGTGACTGTCTATAGATGAAGGATTATCAGACTTTCTTTATTAATAATAATTTTGCATGCACTCAACAGGATATTATGACAGTTGCCTTAATGAATAACATGATTACTTAAACTTTGTGTTACCTAATATGATAGATTTTATTCATTTTTAATTGTTTTCAGGCATACAGCAAATTGAATTAGAAATTATGTTCGTATTTCAGACCAGAGTAGTATATAGGCACTATACAAATATCTGGAAATTTAGTCTCATGTTAAGAGCAAAGGCTTTCCTAGTTTCTTCAATACATACCAGTGATAGAGAATTGTACTATCGAACATACAATAACGAATGATAATATCAGTAATAATACAAGAATAAAAGTTTAATTCATTCAAATAACTGTTATTTAAGGAAATGAATAGTAATTCCTACCACTTAAAAAAAAATCTAACTTGTTATTTTCAAAATAAATTCAGTATAGTGTGTTGAAGTCATTTGTGCTTATTTTAGGACTTAGAATGAAGTTTCTCAAAAGTTTGACATTTATTTTCAAAAGGAGGAAATAGAATTACACATATAAATATATGTGTGTATAAATATGTGCATATATAATATGTACTTTTATTATTAAAAACTAGCTCTGTAGAGTCCATGAAAATATAATATACTCTGAATAGCACCAGATCTTCTTGAAATAGCTGTGCTATGTGTATAAAAACTCCTTTTACTTAATTTTATCTGCTAAATATTAGAAAAATGAAGAAATGTAGAATAATGAAGAAATGCTATAAAGTGATTTGAAATAAATTCTGATGGTTTGAATTCAGAAGGCAGTAAATTTTTCTGTGAAAAACTAATTGATTATCTTAGACCATATCCTGCAGGTTGCTGAGTCTTTAATTTTTGGAATTTCTGTTGAGGAACAGACCCTCAGAGCAACTTAGTCTATCATTTTTGCTGACATCATGGATTTAAGTAAAGCCTAACCTGAAATCATGTATTTTGGAAGGAAAATCCTTGGTTGGTTAACAACAATGTCCACATTAAGCAGTTCTGACACTTACCAACATAAGATGGTTGTTTCAGGGAAAAAAAACAAAGAGAAAAAGAAACACTTGGGCAATTATATGATCATCAGGTTGAAGTAGCTGCTCTTTTTAAATATCCATTTTAATTGAAAGAATAACTTACTCAAATTCTGTTTATTTGGTTTAAATATTTAACAGATATTTCAGAGACAAATGCAGTGAGCATTGTTATTTGTGGCCAATTGGTAAAAGGTGAGAATTTAAGTAAATTTATGGAAAATGTTTATCTGTCACCATAATCTTGATAGGTTCCAATGAATAACCAGTAAATGTCTGTTTATATTAATAAATGTGATTTTTCAATATATATGGAATGTTGGAAAATCTGGATAACTCTGTGAATAAGTATTTTCTAAATGATCAATACATGATATTAGATTATGTATGATAAAAAAAAAACTAAACAACATAATTGTGGAAGACAGACCAGTTAATTTCAATATAACAAAATAGTAAAAGTTTATTTATTTGGTTCTGAATTCCACAGTGCAATTGCCTTTTTAGGAACTATCATTTGGTGAATTTGGCAGAGTGTCAAGGAGGAACATTCATAGTTTTCTGAAATAACTATCAAAACACTCCTCTCTTTTCTAATCACATGTCTGTGTGAGGCCAGATTTTTTCATTATAGTAACCAAAATAACTTATGGCAATTTATTAGTAATAAGAAGCATATATAGACATTATACACTGCTCTCTGAAGTCACATAATGAACAGATCTGTAAAAATATAGAAAATAGCTTATCACTGATTTTTTATCTTGAAAAATAATATCTCCATAAAATATGCTACTACAGTAGCATGTAATGAATTTTTTTTATTAAATGGGTTAAAATTTTTGCTGTTTATTAAAACTTCTTAGCTCTAATTTCTAAATTGAGAAATCTGGGTATTTAAAGCTCATACAAACACAAGCTCTTTAGAGTCTTCAATATTTTTTAAATTACATAAATGCATTAAGATGAAAAAATTTGGTTTTGTTCACTTTAGTATCAATATATTAAACCAAAAACTAGATACCCAAGAAAATAAAGAAAAAAGGCTCCAAAACTTGAGGGAAACTGAATGTTTACATATATGTTGCATTCCTTGAGAAATATGCACAATTAATTTTAAAGGTTTTTAATTGGACTTTGATATTCATTTCTTAAGAAATTGAAGAACCCATAACCATTGTAAATCAGAACTAGGGCATGTTTATTTGAACGTCTTCTCTCGGGTAGAATACTGTCCTGATCACAACCTTTATTATTCCAGGTAATTATATGGTTCTTTGCATTTTGCCTAGTGTTTGATCAAGGTAGCTTACATTTATTGAATGATGTGGAGGTCAATAAACCTGGTTCAAATGTTCTGTCATTGGCTGCCTATGACATTAGCTCCTCTGTAGCTGTCTTAAGGTAAGAGCTTGGCTTAGAACATGTTCTAAGTGCTCTCAGGTAATTTTTCTTTTAGCATTCTTCCACTGACTGCAACAAATAACATGGACTGTATAGAAGTGTATTTTTTCTTTTTGTTGTGGAGATTCCTGTACCTAGCTGAATCACTAATGGGGTTTGCCATGTGTTTACCTTTATGAAATTACAGATTCAGTGTAACTGCTTTAAAAGTATTTGTGTTCTGAAAAAGAAAAACTATGGTAAAACAATCAAATTTTTATAGAAATGCCATTGTATATGGAAAAAGGACAACAATCTTTCCAACTAAAAAGAAAGATTTTAGGAAAGGAGGAAAAGAAGGGAGGAAGGAGGGAGTGAAGATGGAAGGAAGGAAAAAAGGAAGGGAGGGAGAGACGGAAGAAGGAGAGAGGGAAGATGGAAGGAATGGAGGGAGGGAGGGATGGAGAGAAGCAGTGAGGGAGGGAGTATGGCAGGACTTTGGTCTCACTTTTCCTCTGAGGAAGACTGTCTTTGTGACGCTGTCATTTGGTGATAGAAAGGAAGAAAGGATTACTCTTTTTATTCATAGGTTTTTAGCTCAATGGCATAATCTATACCTAAAATTTGAATTTATTTAAAGATATCATCATGAACTCTCTAAGGGGCTTTTGTCTTTTGCCACATATATATATTTTCATTTGTCTCTAAGATCAAAACAGTGAAGGAAAATAATCTTGGTAATATTTATAAATTATAAATTTGCTAGTCAAAGATAATAGCGACAAGCAGATTTTAGTGAAATAATGCTGATATCTAGTGACTTCTTAAGTCAATGCAAATGTATAAATAACATAGGATATGAGAGAGTATGTTCATTATTTTAAAGGTCTAGTCAATGACAAGCACTACTGCTATCCACTTGACTGATCAATGTATCTAGGTCAGAATCCAAGAATACATAGCCAATATTTCTGAAATTTTCTGGGTTATCAATGACTACTATTCAATAAATGTCTATAGAATAGTTGATGTGAAAGTTAATGTGTCTACCATATATGATGTTCCCAGTGTAGAAATATAGATAAAATTATATATATAAACAAGAATGAAATTACAAAAACATAGACTTCCTTTGTGAGAGAAACACATGCACTCACACATAGATTAACACTTGTATCAGTACTATTAAAAGTGCATATGCTCATAAAATTGCAAATTAATATAGTTTATCTTTTTAAATCAGGTATCACTTATTAAAGTAGTTGCTTTCTGTATTGACTATATCTTTACTTCTACAAAATCAAATGTAAAACCTATATTTACAAATATATTAAATCTACAATAAGTCTTAAAAATGCTGTTTCAGTGTATTCATATCTCTTAACTAGTCATAATGTCTAACAATTTTTAATAATTATTTTTGATACTTCTATAATAACAAAGCAAAGGTAATTATGCTTGAGTACTCACTTTTGCTGGTTTTTACATTCAGTTCTGTGTATGAGTATGAAAACAAATTTGCTTGAGGTCATCTTATTGGTTATGCAGGAACACAGGAAAAATTTCTGTATCCCTCTAAGGTTCTTCAAAGATGGGTCAAGCAAACACAATAAGAGAAAAGATCAAATTAAAGATATATGTAAGTATATATATATATATATATATATATATATAAGTATATATATAAGAATTTACACAGGAGAAAATTAATTTTTTTCCTCCACAGCAGAAAAGGACACACACAAAAATGAGTAGGTAAATATATGGCCTGAAGCGTCAACATTTCTTTATATATGATTTCAAAATACCTTCCCTGGATTCTGTAAGTCCTATATCTTTTCAACGCACAGTTAGGATACAGAAAGATTTCCCCATCCCTCCGAGGTTCTTCTAAGGTTGGACAAACAAAATTAACATCATATAAGATTAGTAAAGGGAAAGATCAAATTTAATGACATACATATGAAGAATTTATATTGGCTGCAAATTCTAAGGTCAATGGGACAGGCCAAAAGCTTATAGCCTCTGCTGAGGTATGGAAAAAGGGGCCTGGAACATCAAGGAAAGAAGAGGTATCTTCATATAAGAGGATTACCTCTTAGGACAAAATCTTGCCTTTAGACTTTTTCCCTGCCTTACAATAAGTTTTTCTGTGTTGAAACCATCTAAAGTTCTTAGCTAGGTAAAGAAACAAATTAACATTACACAGGATTAATAGGAGAATAGAACATATTTTATGACATAAGGAGCATTTACATAGCGGTAAATCCTATGGTAAATGGAATTTACCAAAAACTGACATTCTATGCTGTAGTGTGGAAAGAGAATCATCAGGGACAAAGGAAAGGGTTTTATAACTGAGCAGAAAAGTGGGACCCCATGAAACTAGATGTCCAGCAAAATCCGTTAATTATAAACTAAGGAATCTATGGCATTTAATTAAAATATAGTCCAGTTACAAATAAATGTATTAAGGAAAATGGATTGAACAAGTTTTACATGGAGGCACAGAAACTTGTGATTGGCCTAATAATAAGCCAGCAGATTCCCTGTTGGAACCATGGTATCTACCATTGCTAACACGTGCAGAATTCACTGGATGTCTCACACTCCTCTACATTGCTCCTGTTTGTGTTCTTTACTTATATAACCTTGGTAACACCTACAGCCAGGAAAGTAGATATGAGACAGAGCAGGACTCCTACTTCCTTGGTTGACCTTAAGCCTTTCTTGATAGTAAAACTTTCCCTGATACAAACACCTGGAACCCAACTATTGACTGCTGTGTGGTGGACAAACAGACTAGATCAGTTTTGTAACAGTTTTACATGACAAGGAGAGGATGACTATCATTACTCTAAAAATAAATTTAGACTTCATAGAGGAACATGTTCACAAAGAAAATCACATGTAGATTAATACCTCCCTCACCCACAGTTTTCTAGGGCATAAGGTATGATGATTACTTGTTTGATTAGGGCAAGAGTCGGAGGTTGGATGAAAGACAAGAATTTCTCTTTTGCCTCTGGGATTTTCATTTCTTTCTGTTCAAAATGATCTGTATAACACAGCAGAGTAACTTGGGAGGCCATTCTGAAAGTCTTGAGTTGATCTCTTTTGAGCACCTTTATCTGATAAAAAGTTTGTCTCTGAAGATGATTTCATATCTAAGTATCTGTGGTAAGAGTAATGGCCGTGAGTCTCAGTTAACCTTGAGGTCCACATACCAAGGCTACGAGTATTGGAAAAAAGATTTCTCTAGACATTTTCTGGGGTATAGATCCTATACCTGCATTTAGGGTTATCATTTCTTTCTGATTATTTTATTTTTCCTCATATTAAATGAGAAAAAGAAAATAAAATGACTGACTTTTCACGAGCAAGCTTAATCTTGGTTAAATTTGTAACAGGACAGCATCCTACTAGTCAAAAAATATTATTTCAAATTTTAAAGTTGTAGACATCTTCATATTTAGATACATAACTTTCAGTAGTATTTCCTTTCTTTGACTGCTTTTTAAGGTAAGAAGAAGGATAAAAAATCTTTGTCAGTTCTTTAAATATTTAAACTTAAATATTTACTATTTAGCATTATAAAGGAATTGGTTAAAGTTGGTACATAACAATGAGGCATTTTGGCAGTCATTTTAGTGCTTCTGACTTTATAAAATAATATATTTAAAATTAAAAAATCAGCAACTGCAGTTTTGAAATTTTTTCAAATTGATACACTATTTACATAGCTCATCTAAAAGACAAAGAAACTTGTTATCACAAAGTGGAAAGAATTCACATTACTCAGTAGAACAAAACATTGTGTTTCTTCTTTATGTTTATAAGAAAGTACAAAAAAACTGTTTCTATGCCATAATTACCCACCTTTGCAGTAGAGTTGAAAAGAGTTAGTGAAAATTTAGTGTTCACAAATTTAAGTCTTGGTTAGAATAGTGAAGAATAGAGAACTACGGCATCAGCTTGTTACTCAAAAGGTTTGACTGTGATGTTGACTGCTTTTCAGAACCCTACACTGTACTTGGGGATAATAAAATGAATGGACATTGACTTTTGTCATGATGGATTTGTCCAGGTGTCAGCAGAGTGCCTGAAACACATCAAGTGTTCAGTAAATATTAATGAATGATCATGTATCACAGAACAATATTAAAAAGTTTTGCTATTTTATTGCTTTGAAAGGTTTGCATGTTTTGATTTTCTGTTGTTGTTTTTTTATCTTTACCTGGACAGACACCTTGATTTCTCAATTGGATTCACAGCTTTCTAAGGCTGGGCATCATGTTTTCTATCAATTTGTTTTTCAGAGCAATATAAAATGTGTCTGCTCAACAATGATAAATTGGATAGTCAAATATATTTTTGTTTAACAAGAGAAGTAATTTTGTATATACCTAACAGTACTATATAATATTAGATAAATTATATAAATTATACTATATTTATTATATAATAATATGTAAATAAATAATAAGTTCATACTAGAGAATCCACTTGCAATGATTGTATAGCTCACATACATGGGCACTGTAAAAATAACCATTTTTACAACAATAATAAATTAGATGGATTGGTTTTGTAGTTTAATATGCCCTAATTTCTAATTAAATCTTCATTATACATTTAATTATTTCACAGATCATTTTAATTACCTAGGAGTAGTAATGGATTGCCTAGTTTTCATGATATTTCCCATAAAATTACCAAATAAAGGATCATTCTCATTTTCTTTTCTGATAGTATATATTAGTTACATGTAATTATATTAAGTAAATGCCCACTTAAAATAAACCAATCTTCTTTTTCAAATATTACAGAAAGTATCTTGACAATAGAAAATGACCAGATATTGAAGGTCAGTAATGAAATAGTTTTGAAAACTGAACTTGTTCTTTGTTAAAATTAAGTTTGCCATTATTTTCAAGAGTGCGTTAAAAAAAGAGGCAGGGAGGGAGAGAGAGAGAGAGAGAGAGTTAGTATTTAAGGAAGATTCTAGCACCCAAAGAAACCATTGTACTTTTGATTTGACATGGCATTAAACTAACAGAAGTCTTTGTTTGCACAGCAAATGAAGTTTTGACTCTCTTGAGACTAATTTGCATATTATCTAATATTTTCATGCTGTCAAAGTGTAAGCATCATATAGTTCAGGGCCATTTATCAATTTCTGTACACAAATCTTTGAAACAGGAAAATACCCATTTTTTATCTTAAAATACAAGTTTCAATTTAGTTTTCATTTGCACTAGGCTATTCATTAAAAATAAAAGAGCCATTTAATCAAATACTGCCAAACTATTGGAAAATAAAATATAAATTACATTACTTAAAATAACAATTCTATATTTTAGTACATATATATGTTTTGTTTTAAGATTACTATAAAAGAATCAAGATGAACACTCTATAGGTATTTAAAAACTATAAATTTTTATTAAATAATCGCTACTTGGGCAACACAAAGTTTTGGTTCTGACTCTTTATATAACTGAGCTATTTTCCCATAGACTCAAATATACATGTAACATCAAAAATGATCTAAAAGAGTCAGACAACTAGAAATCTAGAACTTAGAAGCTAACATGGTATAATGGAAAGAATCTTTAGAAACTGGAGAATTAGAAGATCCAGAAATATTGTTTATAATTAAATAACAATAATAACTACAATTTTTATGTATTTTTTATGTTTATCTTTCCAAGAGCTTCTCACTGGTAACTCATTCAAATCAAGCAATCATATGAGGTTTGTTTTCCCAGTTTAAGATGAATATTCAGAAGCAGAAGGACAGTTAGGTACTAGTCCAGGAATCATGTGAAATTTTAGGATTTGGATTCAATTTATGATAGTGTAGTTTAACTATTTCATTTCAACAGTTTAATATTAATAATGTAAATCTTTGTTCTGCAAGAACAGAAATTTTCTTATCTTTGAAATGGTTATAACAATAATATAGCTAGTGGTAAGTTTATTGTCAAATGCTAATGTATATCTAAAATATTAGGGAGTATTCTAGAAATTTTTACTCTTTAGTGTTTATATAATATGCATCACTCTTGGATATGACATTTGGTTTATGTGAACATTTGTCCCATTACCTACATCAGAGGTCGGCAAACATTTTCTGTAAAAGACTGTAATATATATGGAAGATTTGTGGACCACAAATCTCTGTCCCAAATATTCAACTCTAGCTGTAAGCAGCCATGGACATTATGTAAGTGAATGACTATGTTCCAATAAACCTTTATGTAGAAAAACAGGTATCAAAACTAACTAGACTTATAAGGCATAGTTTTCAACAATTAACTTAGATAAATTGGTTTAGACATGATAGAGGCATGGATGTTATATTTTTGTCTTATATTTTCAGACTATAACTGATATACAAATTCATTTGCATATTATATTGAATTTTACTGATAACATCTCCATTGTCGTATCTTCTTTAGATAAAGAGAGCTGCATTCCAGACCTGTAGGTTTCCCAGCATGGTTTACTTTTAGAATTCTGATTATATGACAACTATCTTAACAACTGAAATGACAAACAAATAATATATTTCTAAAGTCTCAAGTGAACAAAGAGGGTGACACCTGAATTAATAATTGAATGAACAAAAGCTACTTTCACATATTCTTTCCATGCAGCTACTTTAAATCGTACGCAAGACAACTGGATGATGGAAATTTTATACACAATGTCAAGAACCACTTTGGAAAATGTGATTCTATGTAGAAGCAAATTTCTGGAGAAGTCTGTATTATATTTAACTGGCAGCTTGACTGCTGAGCAGATGATACTAATGCAGAAGGTCCTGCATAAATTTCTCATTAAAACAGAAACATGGACTTTTTATGTGAAAGCAATTTAACTCCCTGTGCCAGTATCTGCAGTTTGTTTTCTAGTGAACATCAAGTATGAATAGAAATACCTTGTATGTGTTTTTATTGTTATGAATGAAAACTAAAATGATATATTTGGAAAAACATGTAGGAAACAATCTGTATTTTTCATATTGGATAATGTTTGATGAAAACTTGTTTTTCTACCTTCAAAACAGATGCAATTTCACTTGACACCTTGGTTGACTTTACTGTCAGTTAAGTTAATAGAATTCCAAATTTTGGCTATCTTCATCTCCAGTGTCCCTGCTTCAAATTTTACTAAGTTCATACATAAACAAAATCACTTTTTTGCCCTTTTGAAACAAATACTTCACATACATATATACATAAAAGCACATATTCACTTTTAAAATATATGTTGCCCCTGGATGTACAAGTTTTCCTGTATTCTTTAATTAGAAAAGCATCTCTTATCGTGCAAAGTTAATACTTTATTTTAGCTCTTTAATATTCTCTTGGCTTGATGCTCTCTTACTCTCTTCCTGAATCCTCAGTCTTAACATTTTACTAGGTCTTCTGCCTTAGACGCCAAATTTTCTCTCATTTAAATTATCTTTCTCTGATAAATATTTTTAATAGTCACCTTTTTTTTTGGCAACCTGTAAAAGAAGGTACCCTCTGTTCTTGCTATACTAGTATTACATAAGTCTATAATATAGTTTCTTAGATTTTTCAGGATAATGCATCCTTCTAACTATCTCCTGGAAATTATAGGTTTCCTCCATCAAGAATACACATATAGAGAATATTTATGTAAGTTTAGGGTTTTGAGATCCCTCAAAGCTCTTATATAAAGAAGTGATACATTCATCTTAGCATAAATACCCCTGCATTTCTTTCTCTAATCAGTTCCTACAGATTCCACACTACCTAAGTAGTCATGAATCCTCAATCCATGAATTCTTCAAATTCTTTCATGACCTCCAGGTCCTCTACTAGACATCTTGACTTACAATTTTCATACTTAATGGGTCCTAAATTACCTGTAATATTTCCTCTGAAGCTATCCTTTCCTTTATTTCCTATCTTGATGAAACACAACCTTGTGGCAAAAAGCTATTGGGATCATCCTTGTCATTTTTATCCTCTATATATGACCTATGAGGAAATCATTTTGACTTTCTCCTAAATGTCTCAGGTCTCTATAATGTTTCTACACAGTGTTACACTTTCTGGAAGTATAATTTTCATTCAACCACAAATCTTATATCTGACTGTCATCATTACTTATAACATCTCCAGTCTAGAATTGCTCTCAACTGATATCTGTCAAGGTATCGCATACATTTAAAGTAATAACTTCTATTCTGCTTAGCTGCAAAGATAATGTAACTCCTGCTATATTTTCAGCCTAATGTTTGGTTGATCATTTATACCTATACTGACATCTAGTCATATTGAACTATTGTAAGTCTTCGAAGTAAAATATAAACAGTTTGATTTTGATTTATGACTGACACTGATTAGAAATTTTTCCCTTGCCCTGGTCTCCAAGAAACTGGTAAATTTTTAAGATTATATTTAGGGAAACATTGATCAAATCACCTTTTCAAAATTTGATATTACTCTTCTCTCTCTCTAGAACCAAAAAGACCTTCGATAAGAAAACAGGTCTAAAAAAATCAAGTAAATAAACATTTAAATTAAACATTTTGTAAAGATAAGAGGATCTGAGTGACTAAGATAAAAAATTCAGCTTCCTATAATTCTCACATATTATGGAAAATATATCAATTAAAAATAGGAAAGATCAGGAAAAAATTGAAGCTTCCAAAGTCAATAAGTAATAATCAAACTAACCAAAAATAACCAGAAACTTTTGTTTTTAATAAAGTTGAGAAGTTTCTGTAATACATCTATAAAGAAAAATGAACCAATAAATTAAAACTGCAGAGAAATCTTCTAACAGTGAAAGCTATTTCATCTAGTGTATTTTTCTCTCAGTTTTATAAAGTTAAAAAAAAACATTTTTATAGTATTAGGTAAAATGAGTTAATTGGTTAATGAGAAAAGTAATAATTATGAGAAAGGATTTTGTAAGAATTAACCAAGAACCCTACATTAAAGCATTGATAGCAAAATAGCTCCTAGATTATCAGAATATTCCTATAAGAGTTTTTAACTGATGTACAACTTCCTTTTGTACTTACGAACAGATGAGGCTCAACGATATCATGCTCTCATTTCTATATGTGCCTAATAATTAATATTAATATAGATTCTAATAACAACCTAATAAAATTTTAAGCTGTGCTATAAGTAGGAACCAGAAGGTAAAATTAGAGCACCAAAAGGTATACAATTGTAGTTTACTTTTGAAAATATTTTCAGATTTTTGTTTACTTTTTTCCTTTGCACTGCTTCAGAATGTAGAACATATCCCAAGAAGAATTTAAGACACTTAAATTCCTGTCCCAAATCTATTCATTTTTCTGAGGCTTAATCATGAACTTCCTGAAACATAGCTTTCATCCTTCAAATACCAGAAAATGTGGGTGTAGAAGTCATTTAATTCCTTCTGGTTTGTCCTCTCTCTCTGAAGTCTTAACTATCTAGTTTCTCAACATCTCTTTGGAACACCAAATAAATAATTTCTGTATGGTGTGGGGATTCTTTTCTTGTTGATCTGAGAGGAAAATTGGTCAGTAGTCACTCCACTTCATTTAGAAGCAGAAATTCTTCTAACAACAAAAATGATATATGATGAGAGTTTTTCTGTGACATTTTCTAATGGGTGTTTCTGTGATGGTTACACAATATAGTTGTATTTAGAAACTAGTCCACTTGTCATTTTCAAAATAGTATAGAATAAATATAAGAAGACATAGAGGATCTGTCTTTTGAGCAGCCTCCCACCACCTCCGATTTCTAATTACTTTATTTTGCTGCCTTGGCACTGCTTTTCATTGGTTATGCTAATTTCCTATTATACAACCTTTCAATTAGAAGGAATTCAGTACATCTCTTGATAGAAGGTACTAGAAATATAAAAAAATAGTTCGTGGGGGTCTTACTGACACAGAGAAATTTAAAATGTGAAAACTAATTCATAATCTCTATATACAATAGTACTTACATAAAGTTAGAAAATTCACATTGTAAAGAAAAGTATATAATACAAAATAAAACTTTATTTTCCCCATCATGTCTTATACCCAGTCCTTCTTCCCAAAATTACTACTGTTGCCTTTGTTTTGCTGTAACTTATAAAAAAATGAAAGAGAAAGAAAATATCTGTATCTTTTAATTCTAAGCAAGAGATATAATACTTGATAATATAATAGTTGAATATACATCAATATAATACTTGATAAAGTCATCTGGAAAATCACTCACTAGGAAAATTTTTTTTTGAATTCTGAAATTGAATTCTAATGACCATTTGCCAGCTTTGATTGAGCAAGTTTCTTAACTTCTGTTTCAATTTCTTCACATCAAACTAGAGAACACATTTAGGCCTATCAAAGAGTATTTATGAGAATTAAGTACTTTAGTATATGCAAAAATGCCTGGTATATTCTTTCCTGGTAGATAACGAGTCCTATAAAAATGCTAATTCTTGTTATTGCTCTTCTCTTTTTATGTTTTAGGTACTGTTTTAGACACTGAAGATATATTAGTAAAAAGGTGGCTAAAGATCTTGATTAAAAGAAGCCCACAGTCACATGAGAGGGGAAGCAGACCATAAACAAGTACACCAATAAGTAAAACATGTTCTGTCATGCACTGTGTAGATAATAGGAAGTGGACATAACAAGACTTAAGACTAAGCAGAAGTAGGGAGGTAATCAATCAAGCCAATTACGGTAGAACGGATGGGAAAGGTCGCTGAGACAGTAATATTTGAGCTGGGATGTGCCCATTGCTATTCTCCAGAATGCAGGAAAAAAAGCTAATTCAGGTAGAGAACAGAGAATGTGAAAAACAAGTCTAATAAGACAATGATCTTGAGGTTTTATGTAAAGGAAAAAATTTCAATGCCACTAAAAAGCTGGCAAAGTGGGATAAAAGAGAAGATAAATAAAATATGGGGAGGACATTTTTTAATGGCCATAAAAATACTGTTACCAGACTTGCCCTTCTATTACACACAACTTATAGCTGGACAGACTATAGAGAAAATATTTCCAATGGCCAACATAAGGCTGTGTGTCGTGTTTACCTGGGATATCCAACACCAGGCACTTTCCCTAGTGCAGTGCAGAGTGGTGGAGCCCCAATCAATCAGGGGACCATCTTGCTAAATCGAGAAGGCCAGCATGTTAATTCAGTGCTGCTTACATAGGTAAGAAGTGTACAAGTCAAGAAGGGACATCTGTATGAAGGTTTAGAAGAAATGACAGCATCCTTAGGAACCTGGATTCAAAGTGACTACGACACAATGACAGGTTTTTGGCAGTGAGCTGAAAATCAGATATACTGGTTAAAAGTCCTTGAGGCCTAGTGGAGATCACATGATATAATGCTAAGAGTGAAAGAGATACCATTAATTTTTTGAACTTTGAGGTCCCCAACCTAAGGTAAAAGGATCTTGCCGAGTATCTCAGGCAAGCAGATGAAACAATTAAATTAAGATAAGGACACTGGAGAAAGGACTATTAGAATTACGTTATAGAACAAGTTCTGGCAAATATTTTCTATAAACAGACTTACATTGTTTTGTCTCATATTCATCTTTTTATTAACAACACATTATCCGTAAAAAAATTCTCTATCCAGGAAAAAAACAAACCACTGGACTTTGTTTCCTGGTTACAGTTGCTAACTTTTATTTTAATGTAAGTTCAACATTCTAAGACAAAGATTAAAACTAAAATAGTCCCATTCTATCAAATTATAGGATCAAGACTAAATGATCTAAAAACATCCCAAAATATTTTAATAACTTTCAAGAAAAAAAATCAACATGTCATTTTATCTTTAAAGTATCTTATAACTGGCTATAATGTATCATCAATAATATGGAAAATAAGCTAAAACATGTATAAAAGCATGAAAATATGATCTGCAATTTTAAAAAATGAAGGAGTTAAGAGCAACAGATGCCAAAATTACCCAGATGTTGGAATTAAAAGACAGGAATTTAAAACATCTATTATAAATATGTTCAAGGATTTAAGAAAAAAAAGATGATCATATTGAGTGAACATATGGGGAGTCTCAGCAGAGAAATGACAACTATTAAACAAAAAAAACAAATTGAAATTTAAAAACTAAATTATAAAATACAGAAAATAAAAAACCCATTAGATGAGCTTAACATCAGATTAGAGATACCAGAATAAAGGGTCAATAGGCTTGAAAACAAATTTTAAAAAATTGCCTAATATGAGTAAAAAGAGAAAATAAACTGAAACTTAAATGGACAGAGTCACAATAACTGTTAGGACATTATCAGGCAGCAAAATTACATGTAATTATAGTCTCAAAAGAAGAAAATGGGGCACAAAAATATCTGGAAATTTAGTAATAAAAAATTCTTAAATTTGGTGAAAAATACCTGCAACTTAGAGATGCATTAACAATTTAATGAATCTCAAGCAGGGTGAATATGAAGAAAAGCATGCCTATAAATATCATAGTTAGCTACTGAAAAGCATAGATAGAAAGATATATTTAAAAATCAGTCATAGAAAGAAATTATAAAGAAAGAAATAAAAATGAAAACAGACTTTCAGACTTTTTTCAAATACAATGGAGTCCAAAATACAAGTGAACAATCTTCAAAACAACAAGGAAATAAGAAAGAAAAAAGATGTCAATTCAAAATTCTATTTCTGAAGATACGCTCTAAAATTAAGTAAGATAATGTAAAAAATATTGATATAAGTGGAAGCTGAAAGATTTCTATGTCGAAAGATCTGCATAAGAAATGTTAAAAACACTTCAGAATGGAAGCAGGTGGAAAATTCTATCCTTAAGACAGACTTAAGAGCAGTGTGTATGAGAAAACAGAATAGAATGGTTGTCAGAGGCAGGGTCGGGGTGGGTAAAATGGTTGAGGTGGTCAAAAAGTACTAACTTCTAATTATAAAATAAATAAATAATGGAAATATAATACATAGCATGGTGATTATAATGAATAATAATGTATTATATATTTGAAAGTTGCTAAGATAGTAATTTGTTAAAAGTTCTGTTCACTAGAAATAAAATTCTATGTATGGTGATGAATGTTACGGTAGTGATCATTTCACAGTGTATACACATATCAAATGACTATGTTGTGCACTTATAACCTGTCTTATATGTCAATTATATTTAAATGAAAAACAATAAAATGCAAAATATATGCTTAAATATAAACATATCACTATAATTTTCCATTTTTATGTCTTTGAAAAACAGCAATCTTACTATTCCAGTTAAGTTAGCGCATTTCTTTACCACTGTTTAAATCAAAGGACAAATTAAAGAGAAACTATCTGAGGACTCTGAAAATCAAACAATAATCAGGTGAACTGGAAAGGGCAATTAAAACTTGAAGAGGAAAAGTGATTACATGCGTCAGAGTGAGTTATCCATTTAATTTTATTTTTTCAACATATTGTGATTTGGAGTTCAGGAAAAGTACTGTGACAGAATTATCATGAAAGAATGATCAGATAAAATTCCAACAGAAACTCCTTTTTTTTTTTGCCAGAAGAATCTGGATAAGGAATCTCTAAATTGAAAAGGTAACGGAGGAGTATCTTTTTGTTTATTTTATTTTTATATTTTTTTACTCAGCTTTGACCCAAATTCAAACATTTCTCCAACATTTCTTCCAAAAAATAATTTAAGTTTTTATTTCAGGGAAATGGAATATAGAGCATAAAATTAAACATAAAGAAAAAAAGAAGGAAATAATAAAGTAAAAGAATATATCAGTGAAATTGAAGATATAAAAATAGAAAAAACTATGTAAAAGCAATCTATGCAATTAAAACTGATTTCTAAGTAGACAGATGAGAAAAATAAGAAAGACATGAATTATTTACATAAAGAATGACAATACCCTAGATATGGTGGAATTATAATAAATAAATGCCTATAAATTTGACAACTTAGATGAAATAAATCAATCACTTCACTGATATAAACTACCAACCGCTGACTTTAAAAATGATAGCTTATCCAAAATCTGTTAGAGAATTTGAATATTTATTTAAACAAATATCTTAATGAATTAAAACTCCAGACATATATGGATATATTGACAAATTCTACCACTCATTTAAAAAACAAATGATACTAACACTGCACAATCACCTTTAAAAAAACAGAAGCTGAGAGAACAATCCCAGCATATTTGATGAAGTATTATCCTGATACCTGGTAAGGGCATTACATAAAAATCAAAACAAAACACAGAACAATATCTTTAAACATAGAAACAAAAATTTCAACAAAACATTAGTAAAACAAATATATCAATATATAAAAGAATAATATATGATGAAAAATATGGTTTATCTTAGAAGTGTAAGAGTGGTTTAATATTGAAATACCCATCAATATAAAATGTATTTAGATGTATTATATCAAAATACTGAAATATAAAATCTATACATTCATTTCAATAATTGCAAAAAAATATTTGGCATTAAGCATATATTAAAATTTGTTAACAAACTAAGAAGTGAACTTTCTCAATTAGGAACTGAAATCCATCCAACTAAGTAAGAATTATAAAACATAGTAACAGCTAATTATTGAAAGATGAAAGTGAAATAATTTCTCCATGGATTTAGAAACAAGAATATCTACTTTGCATATTCCCATTTAACATCATAAATCCTAGCAAGTTGAATAAGGCAAGAAAAAAATATAGCAAGAAGATTAGAAATGAATAGTATAATTCTTTCTATTTCCAAAAATCATGATAGTCTGCATAGAAAAATCAAAGCAATTTATTAAAAAGCTATAGATTAGGTTAGTTTAAAATATTTGCAGAACCAATATTCTGAAATTCATTGTACTTCTCTATCTTCACATTGAACAACTATCAAGAAACAGAGAATATGAATAGGACTTTGAAATTAAATAAATTCATAATGAAAATTTTCTCACAAAGAAAACAAGATAAAACCAATTCACCAGTGAATTTTGTCAAACTTGTAATTAAGACATTGTAATGATACTGTACATATTTAGAAAGCACTGGTGTTAACACTCTCAAATTGTTTTATGAATAAACCTGAAACTTAACGACCATAAAATTACAAGAAAATATTATAGACCAATACGGTAATAAAAAAATGGATGCACAAATCCTTAAACAATATTAGCAAACTGAACATAGTAATCTATAAAAAGAATAAGATATCATGACAAAGTGGGGTTAATATCAGGAATATATGGGTGATTTAATATTTAAAATAAAAATGTTATGATAACAATATATAATAAATGTGATAATCTCAAATCATTCAGAGAAGTCATTTCAACAAAATTAAAAATATTACTTGCGATGCTATTCTGCATTCCAATATAAAATGTTATGACTGTGGCTTTATTCACTGTTTCGTAAACATTTGCCTAACTCAGAAAGTTTTCTTCTATGCCTAATTTTTTAAAAGTTTTTATTGGAAATATGTGGTCAATTTAGTAAAAATAAGACATAAATATCTCTCATTAACATGCCTGATAGGCTAGAAAACAATAGGAAGACAACTAAATTCAAACTTCATCAACAGGTTTTCTTCCATTTTTAGATTAGCACTGTCCAATAGAAATTTCTACGAGGATCTAAATGTTGATAAAATGAAAGTGAAATATTTCCTATCGTTAGCTTTAGCACAACACTTTTGACTGAATCCAAGATGTATTTTTGTTCTTACTGATCTTGTTAAAGAAAAATAAAATGTTATAAACAAAATGGCATTTCAAGAAAAAGCGCTTTGTAAACTCCATATATCTGCCAACAAAATCTTTTTCTAACCTTTTTAGTGGATTTTTTATTAGGTAAACTAAATTCAAATCAAAATTGTTTTAACCTGTTTAAAAAATAAATAAATCAACAATGTCATACTGTCACTATTTTTAATTCAGTTTTTCTGATTTTATATAAACTTCCCTCAAATTGAACATAGCATATGTGGAAAATATTTTAAATGTCCTTTCTAGCTTATTGTGCAAAGCAAGTTAATGCTTCAAAACATATGTTACACTGAGCAATCTCCAAGTGCTTCCATCGATATATCCTATTTTGTATTAGGTTTCGAAAGGTCATCAGTCTACAAGAAGTTGAGAAAACCCTGCCGATTTCGTGTCTTGTCTTAGCACTAGCACTTGCACTGTCAAATGTGGCCTTTAGAACATGTTTTGACCTACTGAAAAACAGGCAGTTCAGCTGGAACCTCTATGGAGGAAGTCAATTGATAGGCAGGTCTGAAGCAGAAAAAAAACATTCTCATCTTGGTCTACTTCTCTGGAAGTTTCTTTACATGCCAATTTTTACTTTTTATTTAGAAAAAAATTCACAAAGCATTTAAAATATTCATTCTATAATTATAGTAATTATGCAAACTCATAAATTAAAAACCTTTAGAGTTCCCTTTCTACTTAGTCAATTCTATTGTTCATTAATTTAAGGTGATTTTTTTTAAGAAAAAGGAGGGGGGCATTGGAATAGGAAAGGAAGACGATTTGAACATTCTGCATTCTGAGTGTTTTGTTCATATTAAAAATGATACCATCAGCATTTTGAAAATCTTGCCTTTGGAAAAAAAATAAAACACATAAAATAGGCAAGTGGTGACTATTATTAGGAAATCTCTTTATAAAACTAAAATTTGATATTTTCCCTTGTTTATTGTTAGCTTATTTTTTTCAAAACTAAAATGTTTCTTTTTTCTGGATAGGTTTTTACTCTTATTTTCATATTGAAAATTCTTAAATATATTTTATATCAACAATGATCACGTGCCTACTTTTTCTATATTTCTATTGTATCTATAAAAATGAAATTGATAATAAACCGATGAAAATAGGAGAAAGAATGGGCAGAGAGGGAAAGTAAAGACTAAGTTTTAACAACTCTTTTGAAAAAATATTCTATATTGATGAGCAAACAAATTAGGGTTAGAATGGGATTATGGATTTTTTTTCTTTGTTATTGATGAGAATAATACAGTGGCAAGTGGGAAAAAACACATTAAAGGAGAAATGGGAAGGAATAATGTTCTGGAAAAAGAAGTCATGGGAGCCAAACAAAAGTGAAGGATTTAGTCCTGGTTAGCATGAAACAACTTACAAGCTTTAATAAAGAGATAGTAAAATGTAGTTAATCTAAAAATTGACTGGCATATTGCTACTGTACTTAGTTAGAGGCCCTATCCTGATTTTAAATACTGGAAATGAAAGGAGGAGAAGGGACTATAGCAGTTGAAAGGGGAGAAGAAATGTCAGATAATCCATAAAAATGTGATATAATGTTTATTAGTATTATAGAGGACTTCCAGGTATTTTGTCAGTTATTTCTATATTGGCCAATAGAAAGTCTTCTTTTATTCTTCATCTGTTTTGCATCATTCTAAATAAAATAAAAGCCATTACATAGCCTTATTTTTGAATGATTTGTTTCAGTTTATTCTGTCTATCATACTCTTTTCCATTGTATTCACATGGCCTGTTCCTTCTTATTGGTCAGTTGCTTCCTCAACTATCTCCTTTCAAAATTCTCTACTTGTTGATGATAAAATAGTGCCCTCTTTCAGAATGTCAATCTCTAGTCCTTTACTTGTCCTGTGCTTTCTTTAAGTGCTTTTCGCGTTCTGGTATGGTACCTAACACACATTTCACTTATGTAGTTTGTTTATTACTAGTTTTTTGTGGAATGTAATATCTAGAAAAGGATTGTATTTTTTTGTTAATAGTAATCTCATAAAGACTTAAAACTGGGCAAAATAGTAAAGGCTATTATTCTTGCTGAATGAGTACATGTTATTGCACTCTGAACATTTCTCTATTATAATCCTAATCAATTATTTTGCAAACGAAAGTTATTTTTGTGTCTTTTTAAACTTTTGTTTCTGTAGTGTATAGTTATATACTATATGTATGTATGTAATTAAATACATTTTATAAAAAGATACAGTGTATAAAATGTGCTTAGTAGAAGCTTAAAAGTATCAGCTGATGGATTGTTGATGTTATGCTTTACTATTTTCACTAGCTTTAATTAATTTTCAGATGTGATTTTGGCAAAGGCTTTAAAAATCACTTGAATAGTGTGACTTGATTTATTTTATTTATTTATTCTTTGACATTTAGAATTTTTTGAAATATCATTTGTAAATTAATGTATATTATGTATATATTATGTGTATGTTTATATAACTATTTGGGAATATCAGAGCTGCTGATAGTTGACCATACTATTTTGATCTTTTATATAGTATTAGATATTCTCTAAGAGAAAAACTAATACACTATTACACGTCAGCTAAAATATCTAATCTAGTGAAAAAAATTAATAATGTCTACTATTTTTCAAACATGAAGAGAGGATGAGGGTAAGTGAGGGAGTTTCTCACTAGAAATTTATTTTACGAAATGGCAAAAGAAATATAGACCTCAACAGATTGAAATTTCATAGTTAATTCTACCCTAACGAAAGTTGGCATAGCTAATATTTACTTTATCTTTCTTTGATTTAAATGAATTTCACAGTTTCTCTTGTTCTTTATACCTTTAATGAATTTTTTTTGCTATTTTAGTATTGTCTATACTCAACTTTAAATGTGGTTTATTATATATTTTAATGTGTACAGTTAAAATGTCACATATTTTCTGTAATATCATAGTATAATATATTTATTCTCAAAGTTTTTGATCCAGAAGGAAAAACCATCTCTATCTTCCATAACTTTAAGCAAACTTTCCTTGTTCTAGAGAAACTTTATTTCAAGGTTATTTATCCTTCAAATATCTTTGAAAAAATCACCAGAATCAAAGGGCATTCAGTGTTTCCTTTCTAAAATATAAAGAAAAACAGGAGATTTATGGAGAATTGTCTCCTAAAAGATTTTGCATCATGTTAGTCAATGTTTCTAAATGTAGTCTAGATTGGCTGTGATTATGCAAGTGTTGGAATCTGCCTCTTGGACCCACAAAAGTTAAGGTGCAGTGGATTTCACAATTTGAACTACAAACAAAAATTCATAAGAAGCTTACAAGAAATTATCTATTCTCCATAGCGGTCACAATATTCCATTTTGTTATTTTCACAAACAGTGGTTATGTCTGTTGCCACATGTGTGATGGTAGTTTTCTGTTAATAATCAAATATAAGAATAATGTTTATCATTGTAAAAAATGAATTTGCTCACTTGAAACTATTTGAGTAAATAATTGATTAAATCTGTGACAGGAAGATCCAAATGTATTAATTAATACTTGAGTTTAGATAAATGTACTGCTGCTAAATATATATATATATATAACTTAAAATGAAACAATGTATTTTTATTAAGACAGTGAATGGATCATCAACTAATGTTCAGTGAGAGCTGCAGTGTCTTGAGATCAATAATTCTATGAAATGGTGACACTTGTCCTTCCCCACCTCTCTTTAGTGGCCAGTATGTTTGTATCTGTAATTTTTTCTGACAATTTAAAAAGTTTTGAAAGTAGAAAAATAGTTACTCCACAATTTGACAATGGGAATCAAAGCACGATGTTGGATTTAATCCTTGTAATATCAAATGCAGTACATTGATAATGACTGAAATACCTCATGAGCATATATTTTGTACCAGGCATATTGATAAATATCATATTATGTTTTAGCTCTTCTATTAGCTAACAGCAGACTTATAAGTAGAATATTAGCCTCATTTTTTAGAAAAAAATTAAATAGTATTGAAGGGTTGAGAAACTGAGTTTTAAATGCATATCCCTTTCTAAACAATAAGAAAGAACAGTCTGCCTCTAGAAGACACTGTCTTAATCACTTTGTTCTTTCCACACAACAGTAACAATTGCATAGTGGTGACTTTTAGATGTGCTAAAAAAATTCAGCCTGCTGTAGTAATGCTAGATATAGTTAACATAATAGAATAATTTTTTCATGCGTCTCTGGATATCTCAATATTATACGGTAATTTTGTGACAACTAGGAAAGATTAAACTCTTTCCAATGAATCTGTGATAGGGATCTTGTTTCATTAAAGTGCACATGATGCCAATTACTTTAGTGGAAATACATTTGAACAATCTGAACAATAGGTGTGGCTCATTTTAATGAAACTCATTCTAAATAAATTTAAACTCAGAAAGCATAAATTAAGAGGTTATAAATTTATTCATAAAGAAGTTTCTTCACTGTGTGTAAAACAATTTATTAGAGAGCTACTCTAATTATGAAACTCTCTTATTTTTAATGTAAATTTAATTTTATTTAATAGTAGGCAGATACATGCCTCAGATTTTACACAATGTGTGCATAATTCAATTGTTCTTATTTTCCAAAATAATAAAATCACAAAATAATTAGTCCTCGAAAAACATTTCATTCAAATACCTAATTTGCATACAAACAAAACTAGAGAATGTTGACCTCTCAAAAGTCACTTGTATATTCTTGCTTGCAACCTTTTGGGACCAATACATTTCATTGTGCATCTGGTAAAGGAAAAAATTATGATAATAATAGTATTATTATATTACCATTCTAGTCTGCCAATCTGTATCATTTGACAAGACAGTTTAAACCAATTATTTCAAATTACTGCTTTTCTGATTTTTACAAATACATTTCTATCATTTATTTTCAATATCACTTGTAATACTTTAATGATTTGGGGAGTTTCAGGGTTTAAATTTTTTTTGTTACCTTTTTATTACTATGGTAGTCCTATCATTAGTGATATAAATTAAAATTTTTTTATAAAAAAACATATAATTATTTTCCTTTATTATTTCTTTTATTTTACATGCATTTTGAGATATTGAATTTGCACTTCAGTCTGTGTGTACTTCACACCACAGTCATCAGAATTCTAGTGCCCTTTATCACCAACTGATACCTCATTCTTCCTCCTCCTCCTTTCTTGGTAATCACACTCTTCATCCTGTAATTTTGTTGAGATTTATCTATTTGTTTTGTTTCTTTATACTCCACATATGAGTGAAATCATCCTGTATTTCTCTTTTTATGTCTGTCATATCAGTAAGAAAGTAAAAGTTTCCTCCAATTCCAGTCAGGTTGTTGCAAAGGGCATAATTTCATCTTTTTAAAAAGCTACACAGATTTCCTTTGAGTTTATATACTACAGCTTCATTATTCACTCATGTTGATGGGAATTTAGGTTTAGCTCATGTCTTAGCTATTATGAACTGTGCTATTAGCATAAGTGTGCATATATTTGTGCTGACAGTATTTTTGTATTCTTTGGGATTGCTAGATCAAATTGTAGGTTCTTCCTTATTCTTTTGAGGAATCGCCATACTGTTTTCCAAAGAAGTTGAACTAATTTACCTTCCCACGAACAGTGAAGGAGAGTTCCTTTTTCTCCACACTGTCTCTAATGCTTGTTTCCAGCTTCCTTTCATAAAGATCTTATCACTGGTATAAGGTGAATTCTTACTTTTTTAATGAGCATTTTTCTGATGGTGAGGAAGGTAGAGCATTTTTTCAAGTGTCTACAGGCCATCTGTGTTTTTCTCTAAAAAGATATTTATTTAGTTCTTTTGTCCATTTTTCGAATGGGTCATTCACTTTTTTGTTGTTGAGGTATATGAGCTGTGTATATATTTTGAAGATTAAGTTCTTATCTAATGTATGTTGTACAAATACCTTCTCCATTCAGAGGATTATATTTTTGTTTTGGTTTAGTGTCTGTACAGAAACATTCTAGTTTAATGAAGTCCCAATTGTTTATTTTTACTTTTACTTCTTTTGACATAGGTGTCACTTCCTCTGAAAACACCTTTGACATTGATGTCATGGAGCAATTTAACCTGAAATTATTTTACAATTACAAGTTAAAATCTAATATTTCTAACTACTTCTTTATAAACATCTTGGTTCTTTTGTGATGGTATCTTTTCTTTCATCTTATGTTGAAAACTGGTTCATCATCAGTCTTGTGTTTTTAAATAAATAAACCTATTTGAATAATATTTTGAATTTATTTTAATATTTGCTATTTTCATTAAAGTTGATTTTTTTTGCTCTTGTTTATAGTGTCTCCTACCTTTGCAAAAACAGACGCAAAGCTGAAAAGACAAATTTTCTATTGCTTTTTCTCTGAGGAATGCATTATTTATCACTAAAAAATGATTGCTATTCATGGATCTTATTTTCTGTTGGTGTCTTCAATTTGACTTCCCAAACTATCCTGTCATTTCTTATATGTGGTTCATTAAGTCCGAAGCTCTAGACAGATACACACAGGAGTCTGTTGGTGTCACATATTTACTTCTTCATATTTTTTCCTTAAACTATTTTAGTGTATTTATTACTCTGTTAATGAGATATTATCTGACATAGTTAAACAGTAAATTCGAAACTTGCATCCAGCTTAGAAGCTTATTCTCTTTCATCACATAACCAAGACATAATATGATTTATCAAATGAGGAAGAACAACATACAGTGAAATCACTTACTCCTGTCTTATCAAAGGAGAAACCTCAAAATGTGTTACTCTCACACTGATGCTATTAGAAAATAGGAAAACCTTATTATATTTTAAAGACCTCTATTTCCATATATTTGGAAAGTCCTCATATTCTGCCTTGTGACACAATTTGCATTGTTTTACTAAATCATATTTACATGTTCTTATAAATTTGCTTAAAATTTTACCTTTATGAGGACTATTAGTTTAACTAGGTGATTACAAAATTACAAAAGTGATGAGAATAATATTTCTCATAGACCCAAGATCTTGCATCATATAGCTTGTAGAATTAATGTTTTCAGTTAATTCACAGATAAAAATTTTAACATATCTTCTAATAGTCACATACATTCTAATAATTTAACATACTTAAAAACTATGTCATCTGTATTCTAAAATAAAATAAATTCAACCTTTTTAATCTTCTCCAAAGTTTTCCTATAGTTTGAGAACTATAAACCGAGAGATCTAAGACCCCTATGCGCTTGTCTAGATAAACACAAAGAAAAGGTCAAAAAGACACAAACTGTGATCAAAATAAAATTATAAAAATATTGAGAGAAACATAAATACATTACACACTGAAAAACAAAGAAGAAATCTGTAGGCCAGAAGATAAATAATAAACATTCAATATTTGTAAGGAGGATAAAGACAAACTTTAATCTATATGCAGAATATATATCAATCAAAAATGAAGATAAAGATTTTTCAAAGAAATATGGCGAGAGCTCATTACCATTAGAATAATGCTACTAAATTATTAAAGCAAGTTATTTATGCTACAAAATTATTAAAGGAAGTTCTTTAAGTGAAAGAAAATGATACCAATCAGAAGTGTTGAGGTTACAAAAGAAAAAAGAACAAAAGAAATAATAAATATTTAGGCATTTTCATTGTTAAATAACAAAGTACCAAGACTGAGTGGTATATACAACAGGATTTTTTCCCCTTTGCAATTCTGGAGGCTGGAAGCCCAAGAAGATGCCAATAGATTTGATTTCTCCTGAGGTCTCTGCCCTTGACTTGCAGATGGGGTACCATCATTCTATTGATGAATTATTGCACACCTATGGCGTATACATTTGCTATGACAAAAATTATACATGGCATTTCCATCTCCTTAACCCAGAAGTAGTACATATTCATTCCATTCATTGCCCATTGATCAGTAGTAGACACAAGGAAAAGGAAAATAAGATGTAGGTTTCTAGTAATTTCTTCCGATAATTGCATAAATTATTTATGTTCAGATTTCTAATACACACAAATTATTTTTTCTTTTTGCAACTGGAGATTTATCTAAATATTAGCCTGCATTTAATCTTAGTATTCCCATTTATCTAATGATTTAGCACTGTGTTATAAATCAAAATTCCATTTTTAGTATTACTTTTAATAAAGTGAATATTCATTATTAACGCTTTAATACTCACGTTATATTAAGGAATACAAAAAGACAAATAGCTAATTGACCAAAATAAGCTAGTTACCACATCCTCTTACATACACTCAAATCCAAGTCAAGCCATAGGATATGGTAACGTGAATCACCTGGATTAATTTCCATGTTTCAGACAATATTCTCTTTTTGCCAAGTTGCCAACACCATGAACTCCTAGAAAAGCTATGTTGATCATCAACACTGAAATTTTTAGTTTAGTTTTTCATAGTGATATCAAGTGAAATATGGATTTAAACTGTTTTTAAATGTTCTAATTTCCCATGGATGCTTCCTTTTTAAAAAATACATTAAAATACTAATATTTTATGAACACCGTGAATTAAAAAATTAGTATCACATAAAGACTCAATGTTTGCATATAATTCGTACAATTCCAATAAAAATATCTAAGCATCAAAAGATACTGCCATATGACCAAAATTCAAGATAGAAAAAATTAATAGAAACATACTCCATGATAGTGGAACTAGAATATATCACCGAGAAGTGATATATTATAAATTTAGACCAGAAAGTACATAAACCAAAAGGCAGACAATATTAACAGAGAATTTAATATTTGTAAAATAATCAAAGACTGTAAAAACTCATGTGTGTTTAATAGCAAATTAGACATAGCAAAAGACAAGATGAGTAAACTGGAAGTTATCAGTGAATGTTTCCTAAATTTAAACTAAATAAGGAAGAATAAATGGAAAGAATATAAAAGACTACTAAGGCTATATGGGTCAAAATATTCATCAATACTATTTGAAGAAATAATGCCGTTAGCTAAAATACACCAGCTCACAAAATTAAAGCAATAAGTAACCTAATCATAAATGTATGAAAAACATTACAGGTAAGATATCAAAACTACTCAAAACAAAACAAAAACAAAAGACATACTCGAAATCCTCCTGAAAAAAGATAAATTACCTTCCAGAAACAAAGTATTATCAAATCAGTTGAATAAGACCACTGTAAAAAAAAAAAAAGAGAGATAATTTAGTAGTTCATGCTAAAAAAAAATTCTTATAAAATAAGATAAAATAAAAACATATTCAGTCCCCAAAGTAAGAGGCAAATATACAAAAAAACTACAAGAATGGATGGCTACAGACCTTCGCTAATGTGCATATAGTTGGAATTGTTTCTCATAAAAATAATCATCATAGGAATACAGAGAAAAACAAAAACCAACAGAAAGAATAAACGTGAAGGTAATGTAAATTAAGATTGTCATATAACATTAATTATAATGCTTATGGAAAAGTGCATGAAAAATTCTAAGTGATACAAACTATGGTAAGAAGTAAGTGAAGTACAGTGTTGCAAACTGTTAGTATTTTCAGAGGCATTTAAAATATAACAAATTACATGTGATAATAATAAAGATATATGTCTTATAATCTCTAAAATATTAAAATATTTATTCAATGAACATTATATTAATGTAAAATTAGTAAGCTTGACAATGGGATAATAATAACCTATGTTCGCTTAATTCAAAGACAAATATATAGGCGAGGAGAAAAACAACATAGAAACAAAGTAAACAATTCAAGTATGTTTCTGATTATGAAATGATACATTTGAAATATATTAAACTCATTAACAGATTATAGTTTTGAACTGTAGTGTGTCTCAGAGAACACCTTAAGAAGGAAAATACTAAAACATAATTTAGTTTACTTAAAAATTTTGAAAACATACTATGTTTACATAATAAAACAATAATTAAAAATAAAATTGTCATTTAAAACAACATAGATATCATGTCAGAACTAAAGATACAAGTCTGTATTTCATACTATTAAAGGAGTCAATCAACCAGGTAGCTATGATGATTATAAATGTTTGCCTATAGTAATTTAATATGATATATAATATTTGACATAAATAAAATGAAATAATAGTGATATACATAACCAGTGTGGGAAATACTAAGTCATATAGCTCATAAATGTTGTACTAGCAAATAAAAATGCCACAAAGATAGAGAAAATTAAAAAACACATGAACTTTTTTATGAAAAATCATGTATAACTACTATGAAAAAGGAAAAAAAATGTTTATTTCATAAGCACATGAGAAAAAAATTGGTATATCTTAGATATGAATTAAATCTAAACAAAATTCAATGAATGAAATATCATTTAGATGTTTTCTCACATAAAAAATTAAGTGAGAAATAAAGAAAAGATAATTAGAAAGTCTCCAACTGTTTGAAATTAAGCAACATATTCCAAAACAACCCATGGGTCAAAGATAATCACAATAGAAATGAGAAAATGTTTTAAACAGTAATATAATGAAATGCAGCATATGAACATTTATAGCATAAATATCTATGGACTACTATACATATATATGTACAAAGACTGAAAATCAACTAAATTTTCTTCTTGAGATAACAGAAAATATATATAAAATAATAACAAAGTAGAAGAAAATAACCAAGATAAGGGAACTTAATAAGAGAATAAATACATAGAAAAGAACATTAACATGAAAAGTAGTTCTTTGAAATATAGATACTTTTAGTAAAATGCTAGTAAGACTGATCAAGAAAAAATTAAAAAAATAATGAAATATAAATGAATATCACTTAAGACCCTATACACATAAAATGAAAATATTTAGATATCATTTTCTTACCAATATAATTTATAAGTTTAAGTTGAAAATAAAACCCTTGGCAGGTGTATTCTAATAATGACAAGAAAAAGAAATATGAATAGTCCTACAGCAATTTTTAAAATATATTCTATTAATAAAATCTTACTCAGAAAGAAAATTACTTCACCAGAAAGTTATTTCAAATACATGAAAAATGAAGTCAAACTCATAATAGTAATCATGATGTGTGTGTATGTTTGTACAGTTATCTTATGAGAGCTGTATAACCTTGAGACAAAAATTGAAGTAGAAAGATACCTTTAACTTTTTTCTCATAAGTTTTTTTCATCTCTTTGTTAAAATATTTTAATCTTAATTATTTTGAAGAACTTACAGTTAAGTCCATTATCTTGATCATCTAAAAGTCTGTAACTATCATATAATTTTCTTAATTTTCATCTTGATTTTATCACTCAGTATTTGTTAGTATTTTATTTCTAGACATATCATCTAAAAATATAGATACTAGATTATGACATGTTCTACCAGAGAAGGATCATACTTTCCTTTTCTAAGTACTTAGAATGGGTGCAAATCAACTTAGTCCTTTGCTGGATGAAGTTTAATACAGACAGAGCTGTAGTTTAAGGAAGACTCCATCTATTTTCTCCAGCCCTGAGCACAGAGATTCCAAAGTTTTCAATTTATAATCTAGTGGATTCACCAGGACTGTGTCCCATCAAGATACTGTTTCACCGTTTCCAGGAAAGTCTTCTTTGTGTTTCAGAAACTGGAATGCCTCCCACTCCACATAGATTCAGAATATAGCAACTGTCTTAAAAGAGAATTTGACAGTATAGTTGAAGACATTCAAGTTTCCAAATTTCCTTGGTCTAACCCAGGAGCCTAATCTAGCCATTTAAATTGACTGGGAAAACAACAAAAACAATATTTCATGAAATGTGAAATTATATAAAAATTAAATTTCAATGTTTATAAAATTTTATTGTAATACTCTGATACCCATTATTTTACATATTATTTAAGGCTACTTTGACAACAATTGCAAAATTGAATAGTTGTCATGAAGACAATATCGCTATAAAGCTGAAAACCATACTCTCTGGTACTTATCAGGAAAAATAATGGCATTTTATTTTAGTCTATATACTTCCAAAACTTCTGGAAGTTTCTGTTTCCTACAGCAATGACCCTCTAACCAGGCAGTCCAATGTCCAAATTCTTATCGAATACCTACAGGAAAAACTGTGGTTTCAAACTGGAAATTTATTACTACCAGTAATATCACTCCAGAATTTTTACCCTTCAAATGCTTGTTGCTTCAGAAGTGTTCCTATTTATTTAAACAAATAGTTGCTCTGGGCTGGAACAGTTATAAAGCAGACACTAGGCAACTTGCACGTGAAAGAACATCAATCATCTTAAGAGTTTGCTTATTGACGTTTTATTTTCCTTTTTTATATGAGGTAACTGGGGGGAAAATGGTAAAAGTTAAAGAAATGTGGACCATTAGAGTTTCTGGTTTTAAAAGAACTAATGAATTCTTCCAGTTTAATCTATTTATTTTGCAAATAAATGATATGTTAGAGAGAGGTTTGAACAACTGATCAGAATCCATTGTCAGATTTTCTCATTATAACTTGAGTCCTAAACTTCTGGGTTTAGGAGAGTTTCCTGTGTTGTCCCCCAACCCTCTGTGTCACCTTCACTATTAATACACATGTGTATATATAAATTTTGTCAGAAAGATAGGGTATCTGAGTGTGTGTTAGCACATATGTATCATCCAAGACATGCATATCTGTGTTATGGACAATTAGACAATGCTCTGATATTTGAAGTTACTGTAAGTTATCTTTTATACTCTGTTCCATGTTCTTCCCAAGAGAAAATTTTGTCTTTTTACCTTGTTCGATGAAATTAAATGACAAGGGATGTTTTTAGGCCAGCTTAAATTTATCCAAAGTGATTTAAATATTATTTTTGAAGTAAAAGTATAAAGTGTCATTTAAAAAAAATAGGATTAATGAGAATAATGCTGACAGCTCCACAGTGGGTCATGGCAATCTATTTCTTTATTTGATGCACCAATTAAGTACAAATTTATATTTAATTTGTCAAAAAGAAAAAAAAAACAACTTTTATATTTTAAGCATAGCTTATCTTTTAATACCAAATCATATAATCTTACACTTGCCTCTTTATAGTTAGCTATCAAGCTAGGTTGATATATGTTATTTAGACTACAGTGGAAGCACTACAATAAATACATTGCTTATTGAAAAAACTTACTACAAAGTTAGACCAAGATCAAAGTACACTAAATGCATCTTATATCTAACCTCATTGACACCCCCCAAATATTATTAACTGGAATTTTATAGTTGAACGCACTTTAGCATTCAGAATAAGTGTATTAGACTGTCATTGATAACATATTTAGAAATACAATTATATTTATAAATTCATTCAAATTTCCAAGTTTTTAATGAAATCAATTGGAATGATATATTCTAGCTTTATATCTTCTATTACTATATCTTCTATTATTAAATGTATTGTAATAGGGCAGAATTCAGACCTGTGCAGATCTCTTCTGTGTTTTCCTCTTATCATTACTATTTTAACTATTGTTTTCTTCCTTAATGCCTAAATATACTACAAAACTATCAATTCAATCAGCATTCAAACTCTTTAAACTCTCAACTACACCAATTATAGCTATTTCTAATCTAGAAAAGCATTCTACATGCATTTTCCATGAAAGACATGACAATGCCCTTGGGGTCCCCATATAGATATTTCTGAATAAACCTTTTATGACACTTACTCAGCATATTTAAAATCTGCCTTTTTAACCTCTTGGTAAAATTTGTTTCTTCTAGTCGAGACCCAGTTAAATTGCATCTACTTCAGCAAGCTTCTGGATCACTGGAACAAAGACTGCACCTGCTATATGCTGCATGTGCTACATTCCATCCTCCTACCTGCTGGTCCCCTACAACGCTTCCCCCATAGTTACCTTACAAATAGAATAGTTTGGGCTCTAGGTGGAGTCATCTCTGAGACCATGCTTACAGCAGTTACAGAAGAAATTACCTTCATCCTTCATCATCAAAAAGATTTTTGGCCCTATTTGGTCAGGGTGCAATGATGTGGGAACAGCATACTTAAAATCAGATGGATGTATGAGTGGGAAATTAATGAACTAGAAAAACTCTAGACAGTAAAAGTAAGGACCCCTCCTTATCAATGCAGGTCTAAAGGACACACTCTTACTTACTTGCTCCATTTTTACTCCAAGTAAAATTACCAGTTCTCATAAGAGCGCCTGCCCCGTGGATACAGAAAAGGAGGATTCCTATTGACTAAGTATAGAGACAAGAATCAGTTTTGAATCTGAGAGGAAATGCAGACAGCACACATAGTGGCAACACACTTGGGTGCATTCCCTTCTTAATGTAATTTTCCCAACCTACAGGGAGTTTAAACTCACTTCTACTAATCTTAATAAACTTGCCATATGATCCAGGCCAAGTAGTTCTCTCCCCATGAATTGTTTCTGGACAGACCCTGTGTCTTTTGGTGTCTCAGTTCACTCACTCTCATCAATATGAAGCAGGGTAAAAGTGTGATTCAAGATAGTTCTTAAAAGCAATATAAAATATCATACAATACAGATATAAATGTAAAAAAATTGGAAGTTCTTAAATGTATTTGAACATTCTTCCTTTCCCACAGCTATAACATGGTTAAAGTATTGATCTAACAATTTTCTGCTAATACGCTTTTTTTTCTGGTGAACAAGACTACCAGGCTGAGTAGGCATACTATAAACATGTACTGGAAGAGTAAATGAATAAATGAGTGAGTTTAAACTTAAGAAGAAAGATAAAAATATAAATTACTGAAAAGAAAAAGGATTAGTAAATATAAAAAACAAACAAACCCAAACTTCCTGGTTTTAAATTTTGCAACACATTTTAAAAGACTGAGTGAAATGTGTAGCTCATAAGAAGCTAAATACGCTACAGTTAGCAAGAATAATTAAATTTCAGTGACATAAAAACCAGTTTGTTGCTAGCTTATGCTATCTGACCCCAAATTCATTGTCCCTGATGGATGGTGGATTCATTTCAACGTGTTTCTATAACCACCATGGAATTGGAACAATACAGTTGTAGGATTATTCAGTACAAATTTTGGTCCACATCTATATCAAGAAACATTCACAAAGTCTAATTTACCTTTGGGGGCATAAAAGCACAACTACTTTTGTAAGAAAAGAGGAGAAATGGAAAGCAGAGGAGAATAGTAATGTTTCTACGGTGGGAAATTCTATAAATTAAGAGAGCTATGGCATTAACCAAAGGCTAAGAGTTAGAATTTATTGAGAGAAGGAAAAAAATTAGAAAAACTGTCTATTCATTTAACCAAGCGAGAACACATGCATAAACTATGATAATGTGAGAAATCACCATTATTCAGTTAATAGATTTGGATTTGATGCAATAAATAATGAAAAACAGATTCTTAAATATAGTGAAAAAATAATAAAAATAATTATTTGCCATTATGCCTTTACTATATATAGCCAGTGTCTGATAATGCTAGTATTTTTGCTTTGGGTAATTAGAGAGAATATTTTTATAGTCAAAAAAAGTTAATAAACTTGCAGTAATTTAGATAAGTTAAAATTTAGTTTTGAGCATGTGAATTTTTTTCTGAAGAAATGGAAAAGTAGAAAAACAAGGGAGAAAATCTAGGTCTTTTTGGAAGAAGACATCCAGGACTCGATCGTATAATTAATTTTAAAAATAAATGAGAGAATTCAAGTTTATACATTTTGGGGACTGAGAAAATGTGTTTGTATGCTTATATATAAGTACAAAAAAGACAATTTTTGAAAAAATAAGAGCACTAGAATCATTTTACCATTGCTGAGAATCATATCAAAGTATAAATATGTTAAGACAAATGAGGTTTCACTCTCTGCTTTTGAATAGCTATATGAAATTAAGAGTTAGATAATTTCCTATTCATGGAAGCTATTCTGCTTTGAAATTTACTCATATGCTTAGATATGTTAGAAAGGTAATACACTCTGTAATGTGGTCTTTAAAATGCACAGTATGACTGGCATGGTTCAAACATAACATTTAGTTGCAATATCACCCCAAATTATCCTAGCAGGGAGAGCTGAGGCAAACCACCAATTTTGACTCCACATGTATTCCAGATACAAAAACGTGGATAAATTGGCTTCTTTTGTAGTCTCCTTGCTGCTTGTCTTTATGGACAGTGATATTGTGTGGATGGAGATCTCAGCTGACCGAAATGCTTCTAGGGGAGAGCTGCAGTAGTCAGCACCTCACTGGGCAACCTGGATATAAGCGGACCCCGGCAGTCATCATGCTGAAGAGGGTGGGTGCAGATTAGGAGGCAGGAGGTAGTTATTTTTACCAAGTTTCAAGTGTCTGATCTCCAAAAAGGGAAAGGGAAAGTCTATGAAGTGTGGATATTCTAGGAATGATGAATTTTGTTCTTCAAACGGTTGTTACTCAAAGGTTATCAAAAGGTTTGCAAGACTTAATAAGGAGTGATTTTTACAGTTTTTAATCACTGTATATTCAATAACTGTAAGATCTTTAATAAGTCACTTAACCTCTGTGCTTCAAATTCTTTTCTGTAAAATGGAGATTATGACTAAAGGTCAGAGTGGGTATCACAAGATCACAGGAGGTCTCTCCTTAGTTTAGGATGTTACTCTGATGATTCACAAAAGCCTCTATCTATGTAGTATGCAAAGATCTGTAACCGTAATGAGTCACCCTTGTAATTCTTTAACTTTTAAAATTGTGGCCACTTACCTCCTACCTATCTATTTAACACCATTATAGATTTTTAGTTATCTTTGCTCTGACCTGGGGATAATTGAAGTATCCTTGATCAGCGATAGCTAAGCATTAAGTACCTATATCTTAGGGTGGTCTTGACAGTTGAATTGTATTAATACATTTAATTTCATAACATACTGCTTGACATACTCTCTCTTCATCAAGAATTAGTATTGGTTATTGTACTGATGGTTATCACTCAAATGGTTATTGTGCTAGTGTGCTGCTGATCCACTACAACAAAGTACATTAATTCCCTGATGCCAGTAACAATTTCATTTATAATTACTATAATTCCATTACCTTGCTTCTCTTTTGTTCCTTGGCCTTATTTCTTGTGCTAATTGCTAAGACTGACTCCAAAATCCACCTGGAACAAAACATCTGTGCTGGAGCTCTAGGGTGTGTGCTGTGATCAGATTATTGATGCAGTTTTGTTCTTTCTGACACAGGTAATCAGAGGGCTCTCTATTGGCTTGAGTCTGTAACATGGGGTTCTAACGATCCTTCTGTTGTCTCCAGAGCAACATCTCTTTCACTATAACACACATGTTTTGTGGTCTCCAGTAAAACTGCTAATAGATCTTCACACTCTCTTCCAATTTTTAAAAAATCAGGAAACATCTTCTACATAAATGATATTGGAGAGTGTGGGTTTAGTAAGAGATAAATGAATTCCCTTTTATGAACCTAATTAGGTAAGCCAGATGGAGGTGGCTGTTGAAGAAAATTAGACTGAAGTGTAGAAAGATCTAAGACTGAGCCCAGTATGCCCCGGGTTTTCATGCCAATTGGATAAGTGAATAAATGTATGGAGAGAGATTAGAAGGATCTTTAAGGGAAAAAGTGTCTTTTATTTGCCTGCCGCCAGGACATCCTGAATTTCTCTTGGCAGTCTTTACTCTTCCCTGACAGGAGTGAGTTCTAGGTCTTGGCCATGTTTGAATTAAAGGCATTGATAGTTACTAACATTTTCTATATTTCATTTGGGGTAGCTGTAAGAGAGTCCTATAAACTCACTCTGAACTTTTACTTTTTTAATGTAGTTCTATATTATATTAAGTGGAAAACAAGTTGTGTTCATAATATAGATTTAGCAAACATAATATTTGATGTTAATTAAAAATAGACTCTGGAGAGGATGCAGAAAGTACAACATCCTCTAATAAGAAAAAAATAAAAGAACATTTATAAAAAATAAATCTATATATAAAGGCAGTATAAAAAGAAAAAAATTTTCTGAGTAATGGGCATTAATTTACTATTTGTCATATTTCTCTATGTAATGATCATGTCCATTCAAATAAGTGACCCAGGGTATCATTTCTGCTTCTTCTTTGTGTTACATGCTCTAAGAACTTTTCTTTCTCACTGTGTAAGAGAGTACTTTTGGTCAACATCTAGCTCTTTCAGTATTTGAATTCATTAAAATATTTTAATAGGGATGAAAAATATTTCATTGTGAAGTGTGTCCTAAGGGTTCCACAGGGGATCAGTAGGAAACAATAAATTAACAGAAAAGGAATTTAACATAATGTCAAGCAGTAAAACAATGCAAATAAATTACACGGTTTCATCTCTAGTAATTATGAGTTAGAAAAATAGAACAGGAAACCTGATGGGACTTGCCTTTTGTCTCTTTTTTCTCTTTCTTTCTTCTGTTAAAATTTCAGTGCCTGTGGGGTGGGGGTGGTGGTGGGATTTCTCACTTGGAAAAGGTGAAGGTCAATTTTTTCCAGCAACTATACTCTTTTATGCACATTTATAGGTGCTGCCAATGTGTCAACATGTTTCCAGAGGCACACAGGACACTTACTGACCTATAATAACAGACAGTCTTTATTTAGTACTTTACTGAGCAAAACATGAGTTAAGCAGCTTAACTTAGGCTATCTCATTTAACTTTCCAACTATTTTATAACAGAGGCAACATTAATATCCCCACTTTATCAAATATATTTAAAAAAAATGAATTTTAAAGAGGTCATATCTCATACAATACACAGCCAATCTAGGAGTATCCTAGATGCTGTCTTCCCTAGTATATATCTTTTCTCTAATGACTACTTTTTAATATTTTGCACAGAAATTTGATAATTTCTATATGAAAATTTATTAGTTCTTAGAAAGAAAATCACTCATATCTTACCAAAGACTCAAGAAAAAATATTCTTGGCTATGCCTTTTGCATGGCAGGAATTAGCATCTAATCTCATTAAGGATTTTAGAAAAAGGCCTACAAACTCTGAAATATTGATGCTACCTCAGTTTATATTAGTTGTGAGAATGATCACCATGCTAAAATAAATATAATTGGATATTTGATATATTTTGTTTCCTGTGAGCACCCCTTTTTTTTTTTAAATCCATGTCTCTGGAGGGATAGTAAAGTGAAAGCAGAATTTTTCTACCTTGTCTATGAAGGAAGAGAAAAAAAATCTAAGATTTTGAAAATTGTTATGAAGACTGTAATTAAATTCAGTTTAATTTGGATAGTATTATTAAATTTTTGCAGAATTCAATTTGAATATAGTTCTATTTCTTTTCTTTATTGAAGGTGAACATTTTCACCACGCATTTGGATGACATCAATATTCCACTGATCCATCAGAGCAAATATCTTATCCTGGTGTAACATGGCAGTAAATTGGGACCCAAACAGTCTTCTAGCAGAACTGGGGAAACTATGACATTTAGTTAACCTGGAGGAAACATAGATGACATGTTATTTTTAAATTGAGTTCATTGAAAGAATATTGCATTATAACATTAAACAGATTTATGGTTCACATTAAAGTACATCAACATCTGTATATAATGTAGTGAGTTCACCACTATTTCATTTTTTTCCTTCACTATAAAATTAATTTCCTTTACCCAGTCCCCTTCCCCCCGCCCCCATTGTGTCCTGTAGTTACTGATTCACTTTTTTTGGAAAATCTTTGTTAGACTTAGCTCATGTTAAGTCTATTTTTATTTATTTCATTCATTTGCTTGATATCTCATCACACCACATATGCATGGTATCATACAGTGTTCTTCTCCTTCTGGTTTGACCCACTAAGCACAATTGCCTCAGTTCCATCCACGTTATTGCATACGGAAGTTTTTTCACTTTTCGATAGCTGTTTCATATTCCATTGTGTATATACCACATCTTTATCAGCTCAACTGTCAATGGGAATTGAGTTTGTTTCTAGCTCTTCACTATTGTAAATAACACAGCAATGAACACAGGGATGTTGTGTTTTTAGGACAAATGCACATTACAGGGAATAGCTGAATCATATGAGATTTCCATTCACAACTTTTTGAGGAATCTTCATACTGTTTCCATAATGGTTGCACCATTTACACTCCCAACAGTGTATACAAATTCCCCTTTCTCCACATCCTCTGTAGCACTTGTTTGTATTCTTTTGGGTAATAACCAACCTGACTAGTGTAGGGTGATATCTCATTGCTGTTTTGATTTCTATTTCCCTAATGACAAGAGAGATAGAACATGTTGTTATGCACCTGTTGATCTCATTTGCATGTCTGCTTAAGAGAATTGCCTATTAAAATCATATGCCATTTTAAAATGATTAGTAGTTTGGTTGTTACTGAATTTCATGATTTATTTATATATGTTGGATATTAAGCCTTTGTCAAATGTATGATATGCAAATATATTCTCCCATTCTGTAGATTGTCTTTTTGTTCTGATGAGAATTTCTTTTGCTGTGGAGAAGCTTTTAATTTGGATGTAATCCTATTTGTTTACTTTGGATTTTGTTTCCCTTGCTATTGGAGTCAAGTTTCCAAAGACATTTCTTAGGTCCATGTCCAGTAGTGTTTTGTCTATTTTTTTCTTACGTATTTTGTAGTTTCCAGCCTTACATCTCACTCTTTAATTCACTTGCAATTAATATTTGTGTGTGGTGATCTGTAGAGACTGAGTTTCAATCTTTTGCACGTGACTGTCCAGTTTTCCCAAAACAATTTTTTGACCCATTGTAAGCCTTTGACTTCTTTGTCAAAAATTAATGTTTCATATATGTGTGGGTTTATTTCTGGTTCTCAGTTTTGTTCCACTGATCTGTATGCATGTTTTTATTTCAATAATATATACATTACTATTCCTATGTAGTAGAGTTTGAAGTTACGGAGTTCAACTCCATTTCTGTTCTTTTTACTCAGTATAATTTTTGCTGTCCCTTGTAGTTCCAAAGATATTTCACGATTTCTTTTGTTCTATATCTGTGAAGAATGTCTTTGTGATTTTGATGGGGATAGTATTAAATATGAATATTGCTTCAAGTATTGTGGTCATTTTAACTATGCTAATTCTTGTAATCCATGAGCACAGATTATCTTTCTATTTCTTTGTGACGTCTATTTATTTTAGCAATGTCTAATAGTTTTCAAGTATAAGTCACTTTTTTGGCTAAGTTTATTCCAAGGTGTTTCATTATTTTTGATGTAATTGTAAATGGGATTGTTTTCCTGAGTTCTCTTTCTGAAATATTGTTACTTGCATATAGAAAAGCAATAGATTTTTGAATATTAATTTTATACCTGACAGTTTGCTATTTCTAAAAACTTTTTACTTGAGTCTTTGAAGTTCTCACTCTTTATATTTTTTATGTAATCTGCAAATAGTGGTAGTTTTACTTCTTCCTCTCCAATGTGGATAGATTTTACATCTTTTTCTTGTCTGAACTGGCAAGAACCTCCAACAGTCTATTAAATTGTAGTGGTGAGATTGGACATCCTTACTTTGCTCCTGATCTTAGAGTAAAAGCTTTTAATTTTTCTCCAGTGAGTATGACATTGGCTGTGGGTTTGTCATATGTAGTCTCTATTATGTTGAAGAAGAGTCTACCTAAAGACTTCTTTTTTTTGGAGCATTTGTAACATAAAGATGTTTGTTCAACCTTACAATTTTTTTTTCTGCATCTAGGGAGATAATCATGTAGCTTTTATCCTTATTTTTTTTATGTATTACATATATTGACTTGCATGTGTTGAGCCTTCCTTGTTTCCCTGGAATAAATCCATTGATCATAGTTTATGATGTTTTTAATGAGTTGTTGCACTTGGTTTGCTAGCACTTTGCTGAGGAGTTTGAATAAATATTCATCAAATGTATACATCTGTAATTTTTTTGGTGCTGTCTTTATATTATTTTTACTCTGGAATCATGGTAATATTGGCATCAAAACTAGAAGTTTTCCATCTTCGGTTTTTTGGAATTATTTTAGAAAGATTGATATTCATTCTTCTTTGAAGGTTTGGGAAAATTCACCTGTGAAATCTATTTCAGGGTTTTTGTTTGGGGCATATTTTTAATTACTATTTCAATATCCTTGCTTGTGATGAATTTGTTCTTTATTTCTATTTCTTCATGATTTAGTCTTTGGATGTTATAAATTTCCAAAAATGTGTCCACTTTTCTAGGTTGTCAAATTTGTTGCCACACCAGTCTACATAGTGTTCTCTTATGTTCTCTGAATTTCTTCTGTATCTTTTGTAATTACTCCTCTGTCATTTCTGATTTTATTTGTGTTTTAATCTCATCTTTTTTGTGAATCTGGTTATTCTATTTTATATTTTCAGAAAAATATTTTTTGAATTTTTGAATAGTCTTTGATGTCTATTCCACTGACTTCTACTTAAGTGCTATTATTTTCTTCATTCCAGAAGATTTTTGTTTTTTTAATTTCTTCTTTTTCTAGCTCCTTTAAGTGAAAGTTTGGGCTTTTTATTTGTGATTCTTCTTGTTTCTTAAGGTAGGATACTATCACTATAATTTTTCTACTTATCAATGATTTTACTGTATCCCACAGACTATGATAAATCATAGCTTCATTTTTATTTGACTCAAGGTATTTTTTTAATTTCACCTCTGATTTTCTCATTGACCCAATATTTGTTTGATAATGTTATTTATTCTCCTCTCCTTTGAAGTTTTCACCACTTTTTGTTGATTTCCAGTGTGATGTCATTGTGATCTGAAAAGATGCCAGATTTGAGTTCGATATTTGAAAATTTATTGAGATTTGGCTTGTGTCCTAACATGCAATTTATACTTGAGACTGTTTCATGTGCACTTGGAAAGAATGTGTAACATTCTTGCTTTAGGGTTAAATACTCTGTATATTAAGCCCATCTCATAATTTTGTTTAAAGATCTTATTTCTTTACTGATTGTCTGGATGATCTGTCTTTTACTGAGAGTGGTGTATTTAGGTTCCTACTATTACTGTGTTGCTATAATGTCTTCATTTAGATCTATTAATATTTGCTTGATGTGTTTGTGTGCTCTTTTATTGGGTGCATATATATTAATAAGTGTTATATCTTTCTATTTTATTGGTCACTTTATCATTATATATAATGATCATATTTATATATCTACTTACATGTAGATACACAGATTGGCTTGGCATCCACCATGGGCTTGGAGTACCTTTCTCCATCCCTTTAAGTCTATATTTGTTTCTATCTCTTAGGTGAGTTCCTTGCAAACAGCATATAGGGGTTTTGTTTCCTAATCCATATAGTCACTCTGTGTCTTTTAATAGGCAAATTCAGCCCATTTACTTTCAGAATAATCATTGGTATTTGAGGAACTCATTACTGCCATTGTGATGTTCGTTTTCTGGTTTTGTCTATTACCTGATTTCATTTTTTTTTTTTGTAAAAAAAAATGCTTCTCTTTAATTTAGGTAGGAGAGACGCTTTTAATGTTTCTTCATGGGAGGTCCCATGGCACCAATTTCCTTCAGTTTTTGTTGGGGAAAACTTTTATATCCTCTATCTATGAGTCTTGCTGGATACAGTATTCTTTTATGGCACTTTTTGTCTTGTAGTATTTTGAAAACATCACTCCTTTTGCTCCTTTTGTAGGATTTCTGCTGTGAAGTCTGACAATAGCCTTATTGGGGTTCCTTTATATGTTACTAACTTCTTTCCTTGGACATGTTTAAAATTCTTTGCCTTGGACTTTTAATAACTTCACAATTATGTCTTGGTGTAGGTCTCTTTGCATTTAGATAATCTGCTCTCTTCGTTTACTTATATGTTCATTTCCTTCTTCAGATTTGAGAATTTTTAAGCAATTATTTCTTTGAATATGTTCTCTGCTCCCTTTTTATATTCAGATTCTTGATGTTCATTATTTTTAATGTTTCCTTTCCTAAAGGAGTTGGCTTCTTCTTCTCCTCCTCTTCTTCTTCCTTCTTCTTCTTCCTCCTTTTCTTCCTTCTTCCTTCTTCTTCTCCTTCTCCCCCTTCTCCATCTTCTTCCCTGTTTTACATTTAATATATCTCTCTTCTTCCAAGTGGCTTCTTTATCCTTTCCTCTATTTTGTCAATTCTATTTCCTTAGTTTTTTCATACTCTTTATCTCTTTTATTGCATTCTTTACTTCCTAAACCTGTTACTTTCTTTAGTAGAACTTCAGTTTCTCCCTTTTGCTCATTGTGTGTTTTAGCTCTTTGATATTTTTCTGTTTTCTTTCATCTCTTAATTTCTTACACTTGCAACTTTGAATTCCATACCCATTAAAAAGAAACAATCATCATATCTCCAAAATTAGTTTTTGATGAGCCTCTATTTTATTTTGATGCCATACCTTAAGATTTAAGTGCATTGTATTTTGTTTCGTTTTTTTTATGATGATAATGGATCCTTTTTGCTGAGTTGCTAATTTTTGTCTTTTTTGGCAGGGAGTGCTCTGGTTTTGTTCTCTATTTTTGACCATTGCTGGCTTTGTGTGAGTGTGTGTGTGTGTGTGTGTGTGTGTGTGTGTGTGTGTGTGTTTTACTATGTCAATGAGGTGGGGGACCCCTACTTGGTGGGGAAGAGGCATGCAAGTTGGGGAAGAGGGTTAGATGTTGTGGTAGACAAATTCAAACTGAGTGCTGCAGTGTGGGTCTTTTGGTAATAATCCTGACCAGAGATGACCTTTCTGTGTCTCTCTTAATTATCTATAAGGAGAGACCAGAAAAAGGTGTCACCATTCTTTCCTAGTCATCTATAAAGGGGAAATTACTGAGTTGAACCAGGTGGCTGAGTCAGGCTGTTTACTTTTCAACTAGAAGTCTGCATATGGCAGTTAGAGGCAAGATGGAGTTTGTTTGACTCAAGACAGGTTCCATAATATTATACTATTAAGTGTGAATTTTTATTGTTAATGTTGACCTTGATTGCCTTGCTGAAATAATATTTTAACTCAGGTCTCTGAACTGTGGTCATCCCCCTTTTTTTATAATCCCCTTTCCCATACTCTTTAGACACAGTACATACTTTAAGAGTATTTTTTTTTTGCCATTTCCATCTATAAGACAAGGAAATGTTAACCCATGCCTCATTGATGGAAAAAAAATCAAATAAAAGAGTGCTTTCATGCAATTATTTTACCTTTATTCTTACAGATTCCACTTTTTTCCAGTTACTTTGATCAATGCTTTTTTCCACCATTTCCTCAGTAATGATTTTTTCATGTATTTGTTATACACTTACATTATTTTGTCACATTTCAAATTTTCTCCTGGGATTTATCCAATCTCCTAAATACTTTTAATTGCATTCATTAAAACATGCTTTGCACTATAAAGTTCTGTAGTTTTTGACAATACTGCCATTATACTGTCAGACAGGATAGTTCCCACTATACTAAAAATATCCATTGTACTTCACTTATTCAGATCACAAGACTTCTGAACTCTTGGCACTACTCATATTTTTTACTCTATTGTTTTATCATTTCCTGGATGTCATATAACTGGAAACACAGCATGCACCCTTTTCAGACTGGCTTATTTCACTAAGTGATAAACACATTTTAGTTCATCATTCTCATTTTGTGACTTAACAGCTCATTTATCTTTGCTACTGAAAAATTATCCATTGTATGATGAATATAACAAATTTTATTTATTTACCTACTGAAGGACATTTTGGTTCCTATTATTAAAAAACCCAGCTATGAGTATAAACGCAGGTTTTTTTGTGGTTGTAGGTTTTAGATCAGTTCAGATATTCAAGAGTGTGATTGCTTGTTTATAGTGTAAGAATATGTTCAACAATGTAGGAAACTGCCAAAGTTTCTTCCAAAGTGGTCATTCCTCTTGTTCTTATAATTGGTATTGTCACCAGCAATTGCTATTTTTAGTTTTGTGGGTTTAATCATTCTAATAGGTACGTAATGGGATATTATTATTGTTTTAATTTGAAGATCCCTAATTATAAATGATCTTAAGTTTCATTTGTCATATGTGGAAATGGAAGTTTTCTTGATTGATGTAAAGAAAGGCAAACTTAATATTTGCTGATAAAGCTTTACATAATTTTTGCATATGTATTGGAAGTCAAACAATTAAATTCTAATAAAGAGAAACTTATATTTTAATATATTTTATGAAAAATTAATAATTCAAAATTATATTTTCCAGTTTGGTACCTTTGAAATAGAAAAGAAAATCATAAACTCAATGCTTATTCAGAGGAATAAAATCAGAAAATATATTTTATGTTTTATATTTATATTTTATAAATATTTTATATACTTTTATATACATATGATATGTATTCCCTACATTGAGAACCCAGAAATTAATATTAGCATGCTGGGCTCATCCTCAACATGCCTTTATGAATTAGCTTTAGAATTTATGCTTTCATCAGATTTAATCTTTAGTATAAATCTTTGAATAGTATAAAATGTTGTCTTTTATTGTTTGGGTACACAGCTAAATGTATTAAAATCTGAATCGAAGTGACTCAAAACAAAAGCCTTAGTAATATCATCAAAGGACTCTCCCGTATTTTAACTAAAAGTTGTAGTCATTATTAAAATATCTAGTTTGTTTTGTGACTTATATTCTTTATTGATATTTTACATAACATTGGGCTATTTAGGGTATTAGCATATTTTACTCAATGTCTGTCAAACTTTCAGAAACTATGGAAATGTTAATTTTATTAATTAAGATAATATGCTAATGATAATAGGGGAAAGACAAATATTCTAAGGACAGTGTTCTAAGGAGGCTGTCATGTACAGAAAATAGAATATTTCAAGGAGATTATGTGTAATATTAAAGACATGAATAACTACAATAGGAGTATTGCATCTAGATATATCTGAAACTTTATAACTAAAGATGTCTGGTTCTCCTGTTTTTCAGATTTATTTTCTATACGGTTACTTATTGTGAATTTTCTGGCATGTTGAAGTTATAAGAACCTTACATTATTCTTTTACTCACTCAGTACCATGCTTTTCTTGGCACAAATCATAAACTATGATCCCATGAGAAAATTCAGCTTTGCTTGCTTCCTTCCCCAAGCCCTGTCTTCTTTGTTTGCTATAACTACTTTCTAAAAACTACTAGACCATTCCAAAAATGGGAGATTAGTTTTCTTGCTAAAGTTTTCATATGAATACACAGTAGATTTTGAAGTGAACTACTCTGATCTGAACAAAATAGCAATTTTTTTCTTTATGTTAGTTCCTATTTTATTCCTTAGTATTTTCACCTCACATCACAAGCTCATGATAGACAAATATAAAATCCATAATGTTCAAATTTTATTTTAAACAATATTTAAAATTGTTTCTAAAATATGCTCTTGCTCTAAATTCTCAGCAACTATTGAAATTTGAGAAAACCAAACACTATCATTATTTATTCCTTCCAGATTTTAGACTGACAGTTGAGATCACTGGTATAGGCTGTGCTCTTGATGAAATTTCTGCTCTCACTATCAAATTTGTAAATACTGAGCTTGCCTTCACTTATCTGGATTTAATGTGATCTTTTTGAGTCAGATGCTCAAGCATTTTTCACATTGAAACACTGGGATCTCTTTTGAGACCATATAATAAGGCAATAACACAGACTAACTTCTCAAAGTTAGCCTAAAATAAAAGTTCAGAATTAGCAATGACTCAACCAAACACTTAAAGTTGGGAGTGGCTACTAGTTCCCTATTTGTGTTGTTACCCATCAACAAAGTTTGGTTTTACTGAAGAAGTAGGAAAAAGAAAAAGACCAGACACTACATATTCATAATGTCTTCCTGCATTTTAAAAATAGGGACAGTATAATTTCACTTTAAGTGGGCCACTTTTCTTTTTGCATAAACTGAAATAATAATAACACGATCCTAATACTAAATCTCATACATTGACATGTGTAATAAAAAAATGCATGAAATGCTGCATATATCTACTGGAGGGAAGTAGACGGTTTTGCAAACCAGGCATCTGTGACAGGTGTGTTAATGGAACCTACTTCCTGTTTTTACTACAGTTGCACATGTTTCTGGCAGGCGGCTGCAATCTGTGCCCCTCAACCTCTGTGATTTCATCTTGCTTGGCTCTAGATTCTGGCATGTCTGTGCATAAATTGTCAACTTTATTAGACCTATAAAAGGCCCGAGTGTTAACATCAAGCATGCAGTTGCAGTGTTTGTCCAGCCAAACACACTTCCTGGGCCACCAAAATGGTGCAGCTGCAACCACTGTGTGACATTAGCAGTGACATTCTGCAAATCTTCATCTGCTAAAGGATGGCACTGTCATGAGTTGATCCAGAGTAAACATGTGCTATTTAAATTAGCTAGTGGGTAGATCTCTATAAATATAATATTTTTCCCCTGAGTGGCTAAGTTATGTACTTAAAGTCAAAGTAATAGTTAATAAAAATAGCTAATGTGTAATTGTTTATATAGCAATAATTTGGTGACTCTCCTTTTTCGCCTTTGTCCTTTGATTTCTCAAAGTATTTTACTTGAAAATGGAAAATTATTTTAATTCAGGATTTTTATTTCATCTGTTGCTAATGCATAGAGATGTTTATTGGTTCATTATCCTTGAAGGCAGAATTTGTGGGTCCTCTTTATATTTTGGTTCCTTAAAATTGATTTACATCTTATCAGATCATTCAGTTAAATAGCACTAAAGAATAAAAACAGTCAAGACATGGTAAATTAGTGTCATTTAATGATAATATGATTATTACAAGATATCAGTTACAGATTTTGATAAGTAGAGAAGCAGTAAGTCAAATTCATTGTCATACTAACTTACCTCAAGTATGTATTTTAAAAATTGGTGTTAAGACAACAGAAAAAAGAAAACTATTGGCTAGGGAATAACCTTTATGCATTTAGGGGTCATTAAAATATGACATTTTATTTATATATTAAACATAAAAATCTATTATTAGTGCAGCCTCAAAAATATTTCTTTTGAAACTGGCAAGCATTATTTATATACTATTTATTCCCAGGGGATACATGGATTAAAAAATATATATGGTATCTGTCCTCCCTCCTAGATCTTGTTTTCAGTCTTATAGACTACCATGGCTGCTAAGTAAACTTGAAATTCAGAGAATGTATTTCTCTAAATATGATAATAATCACAACTTTATAAATCAGTACAGCTTTATTTCTGGTTGTTTTATATTGCTGCTTCAATAAATCACAAAAATTCAGGAATAAAATAACACATTTATCTTACATTTCTGGAGGACAGAATTCCTAAAATCAAGGTGTCAGCATGCTGGACACTCAAGGGAAGAATTTGCTTCATTGTCTTTTCCAGCTTTAGAGGAACCCTCCATTCTTTGTTCCCTGGCTTGAGAACTTCTTCCTCTGTCTTCAAAGTCAGAATCAGTATAGCTTCTTTAAAACCTTAGTCTCTCTCACACTTTCTCGAACTCTCTCGGTTTGTCTGTCTGTCTGTCTGTCTCTCTCTCTCTGTCTGTCTTTCTCTCTCACCTGTCTCACCTCATTTCTACTGTCACATCCTTTCTGAGTTAACACTCTTGCCTCCTCTTAAAAGCACCTTTGTGATTACTTAGCTTTCAACTAAATAATGTAGAATAGTTTCAAAATCCTTAATTTTGTGAAAATTACAAAGTCAAACATATTTGCAGGGTCCAGGTATTAGGTTGCAGACATCTTTGAGGATCTATTTGCCTTTGTAGACAAAACAAAATACATACCTTCTGGGATCCCTCTTTATGTGAGAGAAATCTGCACAATTGGAAGCCAAAATAAATAATTGCTTAAATCTATGAAAAAACATTTAAGAATGTACTCATTTAAATAAACAGGTGCTCCTTACTCCATCTGCTAGAGAAAAAACTGAGAGAAACCTTTCTGAATACTCACAATTTAAATTATCCCCTTGCTGGCCTCTTTCAGTCAAGAACTTAAACACAAACCTCTTTTGTGACAAATCTATGCAAACCAGACCTGCCGATTCAAGGACCAGTGTTTTAAAAAAAAAAAGTCCACCCAAAATCACAATGGTGGGCAGTCTATACAGAGCAATATCTATGATTGTACCTGGGTTCAAGTATCAAAACTGACCAATAAACTATTAAATGTTGTAATTTCATAAATTGTGCAATTTCATTAATCATCTCCACCTTTTTTGCGTTAGTGTAACCTACTTATTTGTAAATAGATAATCTAGTATTTATAAGTACAAGTGAATGAAAGGTTATCTAAATATTTTTCACATTAACTGAAAAATTTTGAAAAATATGATGAACTGAAGTTTAAACTTTTTTTTACAACTTGTATTTCACTTCCAGACATCTTTTTATAACTGTGCAAATGTGCCATTTATCTACTTACTTACCTCTGCCTTTTATTTTTCTAGATTGATGAGTACTAAAATAAAGAAACTGAATTATACTAATCATTTCTTTAATACTAGATAAATCCAATTTAAATTAATTATTTTAGTTATCCCTAGCAGTTTTCATTAATTTATGAATTAACTTGTGTTGGGTCACAGTGCCCAGATATTTGCTCCAATGTCATTTTACATGTTCCTGTGAAGATGTTTTTCAATTACCTTTGCATTTAAATTGACAGGCTTTGAGTAAAGCACATTGCCCTGGTAACGAAGATAGCCTCCATTTAAAGAAAGTCAATCAGTTAAAGGTTTGAAAACAAATGGCTGACTCCCCGTGTAAAGAGGCTATTTTGCCAGCAGCCTGCAACTCTTTCCTGAGTCTTCAGCCTTCCCCAATAGATTTTGGGATCTTCAAAGTCTCCAAAACTGTGTGAATAAATTCCTTAAAATAATCTCTTTCTATATATAGACCTGTCCTATTGTTTTTTTTCTCTGAAGAACCCAAACACACAATCAAAGGTTAAAGTTGTCTCCAGTTTGGTGGTAATTAGTTTAACTCTTACCAAAAAACAACATATTAGAATTTTATGCTATTAGTTATTCATTGATGCATAACTAATTATCACAAGAAACAATATATGGTAGCCTAGTCACACATTGTCATTATTGCCTTACTTATTCATTAATGGTGAGTCACTAACCCCAGTATATACTTAAAAGGAAATGAATACATATAGCTATAAATATCTGAAGGATAAAGATCATTGGACTCTTCAGGGAGACTATCAACTATATTTAGAGGAGTAAAAGTCACTAAAACGTTCAATAAATATGTTCTATTTTTCATCATGGTAATAGAAGGTGTTGGAAAATTGCATTCTGGTAGTCATATCCCCAGTCTTGTATTCTTACAGCTTTCACACGAAGAATGTTTTTTACATTGTTAAGAGCTAAAAGTAAAAAACAAAAGAAGAATCTATGACAGTGACCTTATGTTGCAAGAAAAAAAATCAAATATTTACTCTCTCATCCTTACAAAAACTTTTGCCATCCTTGAGAGTCAGAAACAATACCTAAGACAATGCCAACATCATCACAATTACCTAAAACAAATTAATCAAGTATGAATTTGTTAACTTTTTTCCTCTTAGGCCAGCATTTTAGTTTTCATTTATATAATACAGGAATAAATTTTTGTTATAACTGCTATGGTAGTTTCTGGTTTTGTTTTTAAGTTTGATAGTATCAACTCACATTGATAATTTATGATATTACTGTCAACTACAAATGTAACTATTCTCTTTAAGGAAGCCCATTGGTATCAGACTCAAACTAAATTTCGTGATTTCCTCAGTAAAGTCAACTCAAAAGTGAATTAAGTATAAAAGAACCATAAGGAACAGTTTTAATGTTTTAGAATTCCTGATGGACACCGCAATCCCTCCCTCTGCCTTCTATCTTTCTCCATTTGGAGAAAGATACTCTATTCAGTTCTTGTGTTCATTTCCCAGAATGGCTGTTAGCAATGTGAATCAGATTGCAGGAACCGTTTTTTGTTTTTTATTTTCACTTTCAAGATGTTTATTCCTGTTTGTCTTAGAAGTTCTAGTATGTGAACTATTTCTACTGTATACATAATCGATTAACAAATATGTTCTAAAAACACTATGTTAATTGTTCATATGCTGTGGGGACTACAAAGAAATAAAAACCTGTCACAGTGGAAATCATAAACCAACAGAGGAATTAGTCTTTGCAAATGTAACAACCAAGTCATTCTGAGTAAAGTGTTGGGTCAATTCCACAATGAAAATGAGTATAGAAATCATGTTCAGTTAAAGTTTCTTAAATTTTAAAAGTAGGTCACTTTGTGATATTTGACCTTGTGGTCATGCTAGAACTTTATTAAAATTCATAAAGACTGGCTGTTTTTTGTATAAAAGTAAGGGAATGAACACTCAATATTTGGTTTTGCCATGTTCAATCTTAATATTTCTTTTTCACTAATGGCCCTGTATGACTAAGAATTTAACCATCTCAAACCTATTTTCAGCAAGTACTTGGTCATTAATTATATCTTAAAAATCAAGCATATCAGCCACTACTCTGATGATACCAGGAACATTTTCATATTCTCATCATCCTTAAACAGCTGCCCAGCTAATATAGTGTAGCTAAATTGCTGAGAAATTTAACCTATAATTGTTGCAAATGTAGGGACGAAATCATGAGAGATTATTGGACTAGCAAACAAGTGATTATTTAAAAATGACTTTGTGTGTGTGTAACTACACTCAATTTTAATTTCTATATACAGTGGCAATGATATCTGTGTTGAATCATTTCATAAAAAACCGTAAACAAGACACTACTCATTTTTAAAATGTTCCTCCTTTTTTCTTTTCAACTTTTTTTTTTTAAGAAGCTCTTTTATTTGGTTTCCTAAGATAGGACTTTTCAGTATATTTCATGCATGTGCTTTGTGACATTGAACATTAGTGGTTGCTGGAAATAAAACTTTTCCCATCTCCTCTAAAATTTATTTAACCTCTGTTCCCATCTTATCAAAGCAATTATCTGATACATATAAACGTTAAATTGGTATAAGTATAGTTACATTTGCAGGTCAGCCTGAAATTTCTGTCTGATTTGAACATTGGAAGCACTTCTTTAAGAGGCAGAGCTGCTTGCAATGTTCATAGGAGAAAATCTAATGCCATACTCTAATTTCAGAAAGGAAGAATATGCTGAAAAGAACACTGAAGAATTAAGGACATGATGAAGTATTCAGCTCTAAAAACTCCTAGACAATTTGAAATGTCAGGATACACATAATTCTGTTTATATTAAACAATCTGTCAACCCAGCACATTTGTGGAAAACTAACAATGGTTATTTGGTATTTTCAATTCTCTTTGCATCTAATTTAAAATTCCCCTCTTTACTCGGAGCCCTCATTAAAAATAATCTTAAAATCATTTAATACCCTCCAGCCACATAATATTATTCATGTTTAAGTTAACAGAGCTAGTGATATCACCCTTGTAACAGATTTGTATATCCCCCAAATTAATACATGGAACCTTATCTTCCATATAATTCAAGGTGGATTTTTTTGGAGTTGATTAGGTCATCAGGACAGAGCCTCATTAATAGGATGAATGTTTTTATTAAAAAGACCCCTTGGTCCCTTATCCCTTTGTCATGAGTACACAGCAATAAGGCTGTTGTCTATGAGACAAGAAGCAGCCCTCACCAGACAACAAATCTGCTAGCACCTGTTTCTTAGAATTTTTATATTTCTAAAACAGTGACAAATAAATTTCTGTTGTTTATAAGTCACCTAGGCTTGACATTTTTAATAGAAGCCTAAATAAACTAAAACAACCCTGTAACTCAAAGAACAACCAAAAGTAGTATAGAATCTGAAATAAGAGTAAATATCACACACACACACACACACACACACACACACACACACACACACACACACAAAGATTATTTTAAAGAGAAAATAGTCTGCATTTGACAAATTCTAGCTATTAGCATTATGAATGTACACATACTAGTTATATTGAGAATACCCACTTTAATTCCCTCAATGAACTTTTTTTTTTTTTAAAGGAAAGGTGCAGGCAGGAATGAAGGAAGTAGAGAAAGTCAGGCAGGAAGAGAGAGGAGAAAGAAGCTTTTTATTTAGCAGTTAGTTCTTGGTGGTTCTCCCCAGCCCTGAGTAGCAAATCCTTGTCCTTGGGATGTAAGTGCACTGCATCCAGTGGGTTTAACCATTAAGTCACCTCTTAATGACTGTTTATAATATAAATTGACCTATTTCAATTAAACCCTGGGTATAAATTTCCATATCAGTCATTTAGATGTCATAAGAGTTTTATTTTAATCAAGACATTATGCTAAGTAAATACTAAAGAAGAAACAAAGAAAAGGGTTTTTTTAGAAACTGTGCCTGTATTTCAAGCTGAATACACTGAGAAATTGCAGAGAACAGAAAGAAGACAAATGTAAGCTAAGGTTACTGTAGTGTAAAAAGATGGGAGGAGTTCACTCTGCAGTGTTTGTGAAAACTGAGGTTAAAATGGACAAGGATAAGGTCGACAACAGGATTTTTAGGCATATCTGTGCATCACAAACCAGGCAACATCTTCCACTTTCTTAAATGGAGAGTGGATATTCTGAAATATCCTATAGGTAAAAATTAATTCTAGGGAAATGAGTAAAATATAATCAATAGTCTTTGAGCAGCTTATAGCCCATATTCATAAGTAAGAGAAACACAAAGGGACTGTTTTAATTTGTTAGGGTGCTATAACAAAAAGTACCATAAAGTACCATACGTATAAACAATATTTTTTACCCAGTTCTGAATGGTGTGAAAACTTAGAACAAGGCAACATGTCTCCTGAACATCCTATGGTCATCAAATGTGGCAGAAAGAGGTCCATTCATTAGGAATCTGCACTCACGATATAATTACCTGGAGACTTACCACCTCCTACTTACCATCACTTTGAACATTTTTAAATGTATGCATCTAGTGGGAATACAAACATATATTCAATCTGTAGCAGGGACCAAAACAAAAGAGACTAAAAGAAAATGAAAATCAGAATGCTAATTTGACTTAGTTGAAGTTGTGTAAGGATTTTGCCTATTTGAGGAAACCAAGAAACAGGGTTTCTGAGTCAGAACCAGTTTTGAATGGAGCTAAGAGCAGAGGGTGTCTGCAACACCCAAGTAAAGCCAAGACCATGGGAGGTATATATTCAGTAAAAGAGCACCTGAAAAATAAAGGTGGAAATTAATTCTTTACCCTGGCAAAGGCCATCTATCAAAATCTTTCCTGCCATTCCCTGGTGCCTTGGTAGTTAAGTTAGAGACTTCTAGCCAGCATTATCCACACATATCCCAAGGACTCAGGTTTGTGACCTGGGATCTGGGGGAACAATAGAGATGAACAATTAAGTTCAATGAATAAACGCTTCTTTCTCCAGGTTCCTGCATGCTTGCTGACACCTTTCCTTAATTTTTTTTTTTATTAAATTTTTTTTTATTAAATTTTTTTTTAGATAGTAAGAATTTTCTCTAATAAGTATATCCCTAGATCAGTACACAAAAAAAAGTTATTGGGAACGAATTTACTCCATGATTCAAATTGAAAAATTAAATTAAAATGTCTAAAATTATTGATTATATAAGGAGTCTGACAGAATAACACAAGACCTTGCAGAAGGAGTATCCGAAAATAAAACTGGAAATATTCCTGAGAGGAACTGTCTACCAGTGATATCAAATATTGAATTTACTGATTTAAAAGTATAAAATAATTCTGGAAATTAAAAAAATTGGAAAATTAAAAACTTCAAATAAAATCTAAATTAAAAGAAGTCATATTTAAATAAGATATTCAAACTATAATAAATGAAAATGTGATCTAACAAACCAGTAAATGAAATTTGATAATAAATGCTAAAGTTATAGTTTTCTATATCTTTATTAGAGCAACAACAGATGAAAATCAAGATGAGAGAAATGTAATAAAAATAAAGAAATCTAAAAAAGAAATAAAAAGGAAGAATAATAAAGATAAGTCAAAATTAATTGAATAACAATATTAATAACAATAGTGATAATGGTAACTGATACTTGTAAAACTTTTACTGTCTGCGTAGAAGTACTTTTACATGTGTTAATTCATTTAATAAACTACAATATGAAAAATACAGTTAATAATCCAGTTTAAATTTAAGCAAACAAAAACAGTAGAGAATAGTGTTTTTATAAAAAAATAGGTAAAATACACAAACTACCACTGAAATTAATTGAGAATTAAAGAAGATACAAATATACAATATTTAGATAAAAATGGAGTGCAACACCTATTCAGATAATAAAATAATTCTGCATACATTTTAATATGATGCCAATACACAGGAAAAATAAAATGAAATTGATATTTTTAAGAATGAAAAACTTCCAACCGACAAAAAACAAAACTTAATGTACTATATACAGATGTTGACTTACAACAATGCATAACTTAAACCTTTATAATGTTATTATGCAATGTTATTTTTAAAAAATTAGTAAAATTTATACTCCAAAATCTCAATAAAGTATAGTAGTTATTATTTTTTCTTTATAGTACTTAAAAATCTAACCAGAAATTGTTCTGTCAAGCCAGTAAAATTTTATAGATGATATCTGTCATACTTTCATAGAAAATAGAATTCCAATCTTTTCTAAGTCTTTTTAGGGAACAGAAAAGAAGAGACACTCCTCAGTTCATTGTGTAAATTTTATATAAACTTGATTTCAAAAACAAATTCTTACAGTATGAAGATTAACACTGCAAGTCAACATTACTAAGGAACATAGATGCAGTCTTTCCAAATGTAATATTTTAAAACAAACATCCATGTATTAAAAAAAGGTCAAGATGATGTTATCTGAGAATGCAATGTTGGCTTAATTTTGCAAATCCTAGTAATATAATTCATATAATATTACATTATAGAGAATAAACTATGATAATCTCAACAGAAATAATAATAGATTTTGATAAAATGTAACAGACTTTCATATTACAAGCACTTAGCAATGCAGTAGTAGAAAGGGATATTATTAAGATGGTAAGATTTATTAAAATTATAGCAAATATTAAAATAATGATAAAATATTAGAAGTATTTTTCTAAAATCAAATAATGAGAAAAAATGTCTATATACATTTACTCATCAAGTACAAGTTTAAGCAATATAATGGGCTTGAAAGTTTTATTTATTTTTAAAATGTCCTTGATATAATTTACGAAAAGGACATTTTACATGTTGTAAAACATTGTAAGTAGCATCATATTATATCTATTTTCTGAAAGGTGGTATTTTCTTAATGATATTGTTTTTGAAATTCTTTCAGTTCAGTAGATTATGTTCTTTTACAATTTATTTAATTTATATGTAATACATGGGTAAATATACATAACAAAAAATACAACAGGTCTTTTCAGATTCTTTATAAAAAATTTAAGAAGTTCAGGCTTGTGGCTGCAAAAGCAATAAATAAAAGCAAGCACAAAATTATCAAATGTCTTGTTTTTATTTATGCAAACAATATGCATCAAGCAATAAAACTAATGAATAATGTAGGTATTGTGGCATGTTATGTCCTGGTGTAGTAGTAACTGGGCACAGTTCATATCCATCCCAAGGACCCAGGTTCTTAACCTAAGGCTTGGTGCGGGGTTGGAAGGGAAGTTCAGGGTGGAGAGAAGGGCACAACCAAGATGAACAACTAAATGCATTAATAAAATGTATCTTCCTCATCTCTTTTTTCTGCTGCCTGCTTCTGCTTGCCCTCATTCCTGGCTAAATCTTTTCCTTTTAAGAAAACTGGCTATCTTAATACAGAAGCATGTAATACATTAATGAATTGCTAAATAAACTCTGCAACTTAAACTTCAAATAGTTCTACTTGTATTTTTCCAGCTAAGCAGCTCTGATAACTAGGTTCATGTATTAAATTAATAATGGTATTTAAAAACCTTTAGATAAAAGACATACTGAATATATGAGAAAATAAGCTGCTTTCTCAATGGAAAAATATTGACAAAATATTATGATTGACAGGGATCAGTACTGAGAACATATAAGCTGATCATAAAAGTAGGTGAAAGAAAGAATCCAATACACAAATTTGGGCAAAATATATAAATATGCATATGACAGGCATTGATGCTATAATAATAAGAAGAAGAAGAAAGTGCCAAGAGATTTTCAATCCCTTTTTTAAACTTGGCAAAGAAAGAATAATAAAATTAGATTCAACTCACTAATAGTAATAAAATTTTAATCAGATCAATATGCATGAATTTTGGTACAAACACTTTTGGAAAGCAATATGGCATTACCTGGTAAAATTGAATATGTGCAGACCATAAAACTTTTAATTTTTACAAATTATAATACAGAAAAAAACTTTGATTTCTATTACGAAAACCTGAAAACAAGCTAAAAGCTTACTAAAAAAATGGAAAAACTGATATATACATATAATACACTGTATTTTAACATATAGTGTATACAATAAAATTTTATATAAAATATTATATAGTAAACTATATACTATAACATATACTATGACACATAGTATATACTATAATATATAGTACAATATTTAGATATAACATATCTATATATATAGACATATTAATGAGAAGGAATAAAAGTAATTATGACAATAATTATTTAATCATATATTAAGTTCACTGAGCAAAAATAATATATTTCAAGAAGTACATGAAAAATACCACAGTGGACATTTTGTGTTTCTTGTATGGGGCACATTGGTATGTGTTAGTATTGGATATATGTATAGGAGAATAATTACTGTATCATATAGTATGGGCACTTAGATTCTTAAAGAACCTATAATTTTCCAAAGTAATTGTAAGTATTTATAATCTCAAATTCAACACATAAAAATTTCAATTGTTCCAGATACTTGCTAATACTTTTTATTCTCTGTTTTATAAAATGTAGCCAAATTTGCCATCTGGATATGACTATAATGTGATTATGACTATAATCACATATTTTCTATTAAACTCAATATCATTATGACCATTTAGTAATCCCAAAACTCATCACCATTTTTATTCCTATTTTGAGTCTTTAGAAACTGAAACTCAAACTATTTACTTTAAATTTGACTGTGAGCAGTCTGAAAGGATAATCTTTGTTCATTAATCACTCACACTATTATTCCTTTAATAGCTTTATTCATGAACACAAATGACAACACATATAGGTCCTCACTATATTCCTGGAATCTATCTAATTTATCCTCCATTAAAAACTTTTTCATTCAACATTATTCTGTAGTTTTCTACGATCTTTCACGATAGAAAGCCATTATCCCAATTCCCTTTGTCAATAAAACTTCTCATTCTATTCCAAGCTCAATAAAGGGGAAAAAATCTATTTCACAGATCCTATTTTGGATTTCATTTTTGTAATGCTTAATATGTATTCAAGGACCTTGATTAGCACATTTGGGAACCAATTTAATAAGTCAATCTATAAACTTTATTAGGTATCTTGGATTTCTTGCAAATGAGTTAACAGTTAATGGGTAAGTTCAGATTCTGCTGTACTGAAACAGCTGGCAATTGTTTCCTGAGGCTGTCCTATTGTTGGAACTTACCCCTTTGGCTTTACTTGTATCTCTTTTCAAAGATATGTATAGATCAATAATGAAGTGTGATTCTTTCTTAAACCTTGCCTGAGGCCTTAAAAAATATACACATGGCCTTTAAAAAGAAAAGCCTTTGTTCCTTTACACTTTGACTTTTGCTTTGGTAATGACTGAAACAGTATAGGTTTAAAAAAGTGATTCATTTTCTTAAATGCCTAAGGAAAAAATAATAAAGAAAGAACTAATATTTTCTTTCCTATACAGAGGTGTCCAAATATACTGATATGTATCACTTCTACTAAGAAAAAATAAAATGCCTTTGTAGGTTAAAACTATACCTCTGATTAACAGAATTAAGGTTACCTAAATATACTTACATTTTAATCAAACCGTGTGTTATGTATTGAATGTCTGTATCTCCTTAAAATTCAAATGTTGAAGTTCTAATCCTCAATATGAGCATATTTAGAGAGAAGACCTTCATGAAAGTAGTTAAGGTTAAGTGAGGTCTTTACCTCTGGGCCCTGGTTTGATACCATTAGTGTCCTTTCATGAAGAGATTTCTTTCTTCAGGACTCAGGCATTAAGGAAAGGTTATATGAGCACACAGAAAGAAGGTGACCATTTATAAGCCAGGAAGAGAATTATCATCAAAATTAACCATTCTGGCACCTTGATCATGGGCTTCTGAACTCCCTGTGAGAAAATACATTTCTATTGTCTAAGAGTCCCAATCAAGGGTATTTTAAGGTAGTCCTAGTAGACTGTTATGCTGTATATTCAAACAATGAATCATATTGCATTATAAATATATCACACTAGCATGTTGTATATTTTAAAGCTTACATCAGAAGATGGCAGCTTGAGGTTTCCTCCTGCTTTGTGTCTGAGGAATACAAAAAATATTTCTCTGGAAGCAATGCTGGCAGGGAACCCCACAGCACCCTTAGCCACTCAGTAACAATGGTGATTACATTGAGGGAATTCCCTGAGGAATTTCATGCATCTGAGTGTCTGAAATAGGCCAGAATGATGCATGTGGTAGCAGCAACAAGGCAGCAGCCGTGGTAGCTGCAGGAACTGCAGTTGCACAGGTAGCCAACAGTATTAACTAAAGCATGGCAGGCCCAGCTTTGAATCTCAGGAGGAAGCACTGAGGCTGCTGGTGGCACACACGCTTGACCTGAGTGAAGCCTAAAGAGAAGGAATTTGGCTCAAGACCCCAGTCCCACATGGGTCAGAATCTCAGGAAAGCACCCTGGGGAGACCTGTACTCCATTTCCCAAACCTTTAGGACCTGTGCTCCCTACTGAGCGACTACTCCATCACCGCAGTAGATAGACCACTAGACTCAGTTTGGAGAACTCTGAGGAGTGTTGACCACAGTGATATGAACTAGAACATACTCCTCACTCCAGTTTCTGTAGTCCACAACTACAGCTAGCCATTTCCCCGCACCTTGCTTGTTGCCCCTCCCCGACCCAACAGCCATCTTCAACCTCCGTGACACAACAAGAGATGAGATCCTTACTATGGAAGCCTGCAAGGGTCAAAAATATAAAACAAAACCAGAGCTCCACCTGCTAATAGGACAAAAAATAAGCAGCTTAGCTACATGGATTTATTCCATGGGGAGGGGTGAGGTGTGGGAAGAGCTCAACACACTTTAAAATCTCAAAGTATTATGTCAACATTAGGAGATAACACATCAGAAATCAATTTTAAAAGCATGAAAGATTATTTACTTTTACTGGATAAATAATTCACACTTGTAATTCTGGTGCACCCTGGTGGAGTAGTGGCTGGATTTAGTCAGCATACTTCCCAAGGACCTGGGATTGCTTTTGGGACCAGAGGGAAGAACTAGGATTAACAACTGAATAATATAAGTAAATTGCTTTCTTCTCTCTCTTCCAGCCAGCATGCCTGCCTCCGCTCTCTTTCAATGTTGACTGCAACTTTCTTTTAAAAAAGGATTTGTAATCATAAAGAAACCTAGAGATAAAAATAAATCATGAAGGCAGTTAAAAGAACAGGAAGACATAGCAAAACAAAGCAAATGAGTTAAAAAGATAAAAATTAACAGAAGGCAGAAACTGAAGCTTTACACCAGAAACTAATAAAGATTGAGGAGACGTAGAATTCAATAAATGAGATAAAGATTACCAATGAATGCTATGGAAATATATTTGTCCAAATGGAAGAAAGGATTAGTGATCTGGAGAATAGAGGTATGCAAAAGCGCTGAGTGGGAGAAAAGGGAAAAATTAAATATATGAAAAATGAAGAAACACTCCAAGAGCTATTCAATTTCATTGGAAAGGTAATATAAGAATAATGGGTATCTCAGAAGGGAAAGACAAAGAGAATATAAAAGGGAAAATATTCAAGGAAATAAATGTTGAAAACTTCCCAAATCTGGGGAAAAAAAAAAATGAACATACAGGTCAATGAAGTTAACAAAACTCCTAGTTATCTAAATGCAAAAAGATCCTTGCCAGCATATATAATTGAGAAACTATCAAAAGTATAAAATAAAGAAAAAAATGTTATAGATTTATAAGGAATAAAAGCAAGTAACATATAAAGGTCCCTATCAGGTTGTCAGATTCAACAGAAATTCCACAGGCCAGAAAAGGATGGAATGATGTATTCAAAATACTTCAAGATAAAAACTGCTAGTCAAGAAGACTATCGCCTGCACAACTCTCTCTCAGAAATGAGGGAAAAATCAAGGATTTTCCCTGATGAACAAAGTCTGAAGGAATCTGTTGACACAAGACCTCCGATCCAAGTAATGTTAAAAGATTCTGTTCTAACTAAATCAAAATGAAGATAATACACAAAAACTAAGTAAGGCAAAAAGCAGACAAAACCAGAAAACTAAAACCAAAATACCAAAAGCAAGTTTTCAAATATCAATCATCACTGTGAATTTACATTGACTCAATTAACCAATTAACAGGCACACAGTTATTGCATGAATTGAAAAACAAAACTCAAATATATGCTGTTTATAAGAGATTCATTATTATCCAAACAAACATAGTCTTGAAATGAGTGGTGGAAAAGGGTACTCCAATTCAATGGTGAATTACAAAATCAGCAACCACAATATAATAGACAAAATAAACTTAGAGCAAAAAAAAGTTACAAAAGATAATGATGGTCATTATATAATGACAGAATGATCAGTGTTACAGAAATTTATAAAACCTATGCATATATATGTAATAGTATAGAATCAGTCAAGTGTTTCAAATAAATATTAATAGCTTAAAGAAAGACATTGACAGAAACACAATAATATTACGTTGACAGAAACACCATAATATTATGGGACTTTAACATCCAATAAAAGTTGGATAATTCAGATAGAAAATCAACAAAGTAACAAGAGATATAAATGAAAAATGAGATGAGATGAGCTTAATATATTATACAGAGAGTATTTCACCATAAAACAATAGACTACATATTTTTTTCAGGTACTCACAAAACATTTTCAAGGATAGACCATATGTTGGGACACAAATCAAGCCTCAAAAAATTTATAAAGGCTAAAATCATATGCAGCATCTTTTCATATCTCAGTGGCATCAAACTAGAAATCAACCAAAATAAAAAGGAGGGAAAACTGCAAAGGAATGGAGAATAAACAACGTGCTATTGAACAACTATCAGATCAATGAGGAAATCAAAAGTGCAATTTAAAAAATACCTGTAGTAAAATGAAAATGAATATATATCACTGATAAAAACCTGTGGGATGTAGCAAGACAGTACTGAGAGGGAAATTTTTAGTAATACAATCCTACCTCAGTAAACAAGAAGAATCACAAATAAAAACCTAAATCTTTATCTAAAGGGTCTAAGCAAAGGGAGAAGAAACAAACAAACAAACAAATCTGTTAGAAGGAAGGAAATCATAATACACAAAGCAGAGAGAAATCAGAGAAAAGATGGTGACCTGGTAGGAAAAAGACCCACATCCTCCCCACAGTGCAACAAGGAATTCACCAATTCTCCAGAAACAAGTACTGAGGAAAAGCAGGCACTGAGGCTAAAGAGATACAGTAGCAATCATAATGACAAAGGGTAAGTGCAAACATCAGATTTCAGAACTACACTGAGGATTTGGGATTCAGGTCCTGACAGAGGGGATTGAGCTGTGGGAAGAGCCGGGTGTACCTCAACAAAAAAGAAAATTGCAAATACACAATTCAACCTTACATTTAAAACAATTATTGAAGAACAATTAAGCCAAAAATCAGTAGATGAAAGGAAATGATCAAATTCAAGGAGAAATAAATAAAATTGAAAACAAAAAGACAATTCAGAAGATCAATGAAGCCAAAAGTTGGTTCTTTGAAAAAATAAACAAAATTGACAAACCATTGGCTAGGGTCACAAAACAAAAAGAAAAATAAACAACTAGGAATACATCAAATTAACCCACCTACCACTGGGTGAAGATATTTGCATTTCATATTTCTGATAAGGGCTTAATATCCAAAATATACAAAGAACTCATAAAACTCAATAACAGAAAAACAGGCAATCCAGTCAAAAAACATAAGAGGAATTGGAGAGACATTTTTTCAAAGAGGGTATATAGATGACCAACAGGCACATGAAAAGACGTTCCTACTAGCTGGCTATGAAGGAAATGCAAATCAAAACAATGATGAGGTATCACCTTATGCCTGAGAGACTGGTTATTATCCAAAAGTCTGGAAACAGCAGATGTTGAGGCAAATGTATAGAAAAGGGAACAGTTTTACACTGTTGGTAGGGTGGTATATTGGTGCAACCCCTATGAAAAACAGTATGAAGTTTCCTTAAAAAGTTTAATATGGAAATCTCAGATGATCCTTCCATCATCCCACTCCTGGGTGCTTACCCAAAAGATACGAAAGCATTCACCCACAGAGATTTATGTACCCTCATCCCCATATTTATTACAGTTTTATTCACAATAACTAATAAGTACCGAAAACTACCAAGTGCCCAATGTCAGATGAATGAATAAAGATGTGAATATATATATATTCATGTATGTATATCTATTTGAATCAATATGGATGGATCTAGAGGAGATTATGCTAAGTGAAATAAGTCAAGAAAAGAAAGACAGATACCAGATGACCTCACTTATAGGTGGAATGTGAATAGGACCACATGAACCAAAATCAAGTCTTGGACACTTGCAATAGAACTGAAGTTACCAAAAGGGAATGCGACAGGGGTGGTGGGACAAGAGGTGTCGGAGGCCATTGGACAGTGGTGAAGAACACTTGATGATTTGGTGGAGATCAGTGTGTGTATCTGTGGAATGAGGAAACTTCACATATGGGGAACTTATACATATGAGTTTATTTAAATGTGTAAAATCAAAGTTACTGCAAACAAAAGTATACAAAACACACAGAACAGAAAACAATGAAATAGACACCTAAAAGATTATTCAAAAATACCAATGAAAGCAAGAACTGATTCTTTGAAAGGATAAACAAAATAAACCAACAGACTGAAAGGAAAAGGAGAGGAAAAGCAGTAAGAAATGAAAGAGGAATAATTATAAATGACACTACAGAAATCCAGAGGATCATATGAGAACACTATGAACAACTTTATGGCAATAAATTGGATAATCTAGAATAAAAGAACAAATTCTTGGAAACATAAAACATTCCACGACAAAACCAGGAAGAAATCCTGAACAGATTGACCAAAGCAAACCAATTGAAACAGTAATTAACAATCTCCCACAAAACAAAAGCCCTAACCAGATGGTTTCAATAGAAAATGCTACCAAATATTCAAAGAATTAATAGCAATCCTAAAACTGTTCCAAAATAACTGAAGAAGGCAAATCTCCAAATGCTTTTTATGATGCCAACATTAACTCTGATTTCAAAACTCTGAACAAAGACATGAACAAAAAAGAAAATTACAGACCATATCTGATGAACTTTGATTTAAAATCTTCAACAAAATACTACAAACTGAATTCAACAACTCATTAAGAGTCATACACCACAATCAAGTTGGATTTATTTCAGGGATGCAAGGATGGTTCAACATATACAAATAAATAATGTGATATAGTACCTCAACAAAAGGAAAGACAAAAGCCACGTATTTCTCTTAATGCAAAAAAAGTTTTCCATAAGCTTCAACACCATTTTTGCTAAAAATTCACAAAAATGTGTATAGATGGGATTTATTTCAATATAATAAAGACTCTATATAATAAACCCACAGTCAGTATCATACTTAAAGGAGAGAAACTTAAAGTTTTCCTCTAAGATGAGAAATAAGTCAAGAATGACTACTCTCTCTACTATTTAATAGTGTCAGAAGTCCTGTCTAGTGCAACTGAACAAAAAAGATATAAAGTTTATGCAGATTGGAAAGAAGAAATTAAACTATTAGTATTTGTAAATGACAGGATAATAGAGAGGGACCCCAAAGACTACAGAAAAAAAAAAAACTGCTATAACAGTAAATAAATATAGTTAAGTGTTAGCCTACAATACGGATATTAAAAAATTCAGTTGCATTTCTATACGCAAGTAACAAAATTGTAGAAAGAGGACTCAGGATAGCAATTCTACTTATAAGCACATCAAAAATAATGAAATACTTCGAAATAAACTTATCCAAAGAAGTGGAAGACCTGTATTTTGACAACTACAAGATACAGTTAAAAGAAATAGAGGAAGTTACAAGGAAACAGAAAGATAGCTCACACTCATGTCTTGAAGAATTAACATAGTTAAAATGGTTATATTACTTTAAGCAATATATAAATTTAATGCAATCATCAAAATCCCAAAGACATTCTTAATGGAAATAAACAAAAATCATGAAATTTACTTGAAACTGCAAGAGGTCATAATCCTGAGGAAAAAAGAACAAAAATTTGGAGGTGTCATACTTCCTAACTTCAGATTGCAGTACAAAGCAATAATAATAATAATAAGTCAGTATGGTATTGGAATAAAAACTGACATATAGATCAATGGAATAAAATAGAAAGACCATAAATAAAACCACATATATATGAACAATTAATTTATACCAAGGACATACAATGGTGTTGGTAAAACTGAACAGTCACATGCAAAAGATTGAAATTATATCACTACCTAATACCAAAAAAAAAAAATCAAACATGGATTAAAGATTTAGTTGTAAGGTCGGCAACCATAAAACACATGGAAGAAAACAGGTAAAACATTACTTGACACTGACCTTAGAGATGTCTTTGTGAACCTTACTCCAATAGCAAGGGAATTAAAATCCAAAATAAACAAATGGGAATACATCAAATAAAAAGTTTCTGTATAGTGAAAGAAACTCATCAAAACAAAACAAAAAAAGATATCCTACTAAATGGTATAAGATATTTGCATCTGACAAGGGGTTAATATCCAAAACATATAAATAACTCACAAAACCCATCAATAGAAAAACGATTCAATTAAAAATGGGCAGATTACCTTAACGGATTCTTCCCCAATGAAAATGGAACTCTTATACATTATTGGTGGGAACGTAAAAATGGTGTAGCCATTATAGAAAGCAGTATGAGGATTTTTTTAAAAGGTGCAGAATGGGAATCCCTATGATTCAGTTAATCCTTTACTGGGTATTTATCCTAAAAACACAACAACACTAATTCACAGAAATATATGCACACTCATGTTCATTGAAGAGTTATCTATAATATCCAAGAGCTAGAAACAAGCACGATGAACCAATAAAGAAGATGTGATATATAAGTATATATATATACACACACACACATAATGGAATACTACTCACCTGTAAAAAAAGATGAAATTCTATCATGTGAAAATCCATGAATGAACCAAGGGTTTATTATGCTATCATGTGAAAATCCATGAATAAACCAAGGGTTTATTATGCTATCATGTGAAAATCCATGAATGAACCAAGGGTTTATTATGCTATCATGTGAAAATCCATGAATGAACCAAGGGTTTATTATGCTTAGTGAGGTAAGCCAAAAAGTGAAAGATAGACATCATATAGTATTTCTCATATGTGGTGTGTAGACCCCAAGTGAACAATTATACTAGATAAAACACAATAGAATTTTAGTCAATAAAACAAACCAGTGGTGCAGAAAAAGAAGGGTAGGCTGGGTGTGCAAACTGGGTAAAAGAGATCAAGTGTATGTTGAGGATAAATGAAATGGTAGTGAACTTATTGTATTATATACAGCTGTGAGATTACTATGGCACACACTTTAAATCTGTATGATATTATGGTGTAATATTCCTTAAATGAAATTAATTTAGATTTTAAATCAAAGCTTGCATTATATCTCAATAAAAAGACAAAAAGCATCATAAAGCTGGTATTTTAAAGGTGAAATACATGGATTATTTAAATAAGCTCAAATATTTTAGCAGATTACAGTTCAAATGATCAATTTTTACAAACCAATGAATTTAAGGTTCATGGACTTTGTAGCTATCTATAACATAAAATCTGTTAAAGAAGAATTAACAGAAGAACATGTGATAACAAGACAACTGTCCTGGAATTAGGAGTTTTCATTGACTAGTTTGTACTGTTTGGAAAGCAGTATCACATTTTAAAAACACTCTTCTCATCTTAAAAAGGATGTGAAATTGTATCACTATAATAACATCATTTACATGATTTTATTTTTCTCAAATCGGACAGGGCTTAACCACTGCGAGCGGGTTTCTCCAGACTATGACATATATTGAGTGCCCGTTTCTTTTATATTCTAGGAAATCTTCTTATTTAGAGCTCCTTAGCAAAGTAGTTCTCAGGATAAAATGACTTGTAATTAGTAAACTTAAATTTTGTTTTGTTTTTAATTTTTGAAGAACGTGGTCTTTTCAATGAAATATAAAGTTTTCATTCTGTTTTTAAAAAACATTAAAATAAATTTTGGGGGATGATGGATTATTAGGGTATGTAAATATCCTAGAATCTTCTTAATGAATTCATTTCATTTTTAAAATAAAGTATCATCCCGAGAGTTAACATATTTTATTGTTTTATGATTATAAAAATTCCTACAGAAAATAGTAATTTTTCAAAAACATACAGAAAATATATGTTCTGTGTAACTCCATATACAGATCTGAGTTCCACTTCCAGCGTGACAACTTGAGGAACTCCACAGACACACTTGCCAGTGAGACATGTAAGAATTATTACTTTTTAAATTAACTTTCTGGACATGGTTCTAAAGGCATCCAGAAAATGAAGAAACATTTATCAAGAAAAATTTATTAAAGCTTGATAAGATCTGAGACAATCTGTGGTATGTGAAACAAATGTATTTTCCTTTCTTCTTCCTCACAATTCAATCAGAAACTCCTCTCCAGACTGGCACAGCCAAGACCACAGGGTTTCCTCTCCTCCCAGCTCCCACTAGAAAGACGTCCTTCCGAGCAGGAGCAGGATGCTGCCAGGCTCTGAGATGATTTTAACCAAAAGTACCTGAATATTTACATAGAAGTCAACTGCTATAGTTTGAGCACTTCTACATCCAAAACTGTCTCCAGTGATAAACATTTTAGTCCTCTAACTGTATTGGAAAATACTAATGTTTATATTCCCTAAAGAAAAACTATAGCAAAGTAATATTAAAATAAATAAGTCCCAAGAGCAGTAATTGCTTATAGAGATTAATTGATTTTTAAATAACATGTTTTGTTTTTGTTTTAATCATTTTTGCATGTTGGACTGTAAGGATTTTAAAGGTGGCAAAACAGCCATCCTTTTATCATTGTTTTCTGTTTTTCACAAAGTACCTGAAATAGTAACTATTCAATTTAAGATTTGTAGTTAAGCAAATGAGATGAATAATGTAGCATAATTTAAAATTCGGCAGTAGCATTCAAGATGAACGTGAATAGATAAGCAAGAAGGTTTGATCTTTATGGTAGTATTTTGAATGTGAAGTGTTAAGAATTTTAACAAGATCACGTGAGTGGGCATGGAAAAGAACATAAATAGATTATAAAATTGACAGCCATATAGAACATTTATCACAGAGGAAAATAACAAATTGGGCAACTGGTTCTAAGATACATTGATCACCTTACAATTATTTGCCTGTTCTTTATTTTATGTTAGCTTTGTACCATAAACAACTTTCTTTATTCATCACATCTTTACCCTGAACTTTCAAAAACTATTTTTTTGGCAATTTTTTAGTCTGGAATATTTTTGCTTGCAGCGTGGATACAAATTTTCCCTAGAATTTACGGTGGCTCCAAAATCAGTTACATAGAAAATTTAGATAGGGTTCTAGTTTGAATCATGTAGTATTTCCTTTCCCAACCTGAAGTCCAGAGCTTCAAAGAGTATATTTATTTATTTAGCTTTATATTTGTAATTTCTGGACACGGAATGTTGTTTGCAAAATACCTATGGTTGTTTACATGATGTAGTATTTTTGGCTCTTAAGGGGTATTTTTCAAAGACTGCTATAATACTTGAGTGTCTAATATGAGTTAAAGGAAACTATTTTCCTAATATCTGAGGTAGTCTGCATGGGAATTCATCATTATCATTATCACTAGTCAGTGTGTTGAACACCAGAAAAGCTGGGTATTATTCATTCTGAAAGCTTTGAAGGTACGCTATACATCACCTTGTTGCTTTTTAATAGACTTCATTGTAGGAATTGGGTTTGTGGAAAACAAGAATTTCAATGGTTTCCCATATGTTCAGAATTTATAACCATGAATATTATTTATGAAAGAAATATCGGGTTTTTTTTGGTATCAGGAAGAAATATGAATAGATCCACTTTACACCATATTGTTCAGTGTATTATCAAAAATACTAGAATTTTATGCTTTAAAATTAGATTGGCTGTGCTGTTTTGTTGTAGAGATGAAGTTAAAATTAAATATCGTAACTCCTCTCTGGTGTTTACTGCCTATGACATAGAGATAGTAATCTTTAAATGGAATGAATCTTAGTAATATTAGAAGCTAATGTATTTTGGAAATAAGTTAATTTGGGTAAGAAAATTCTGAAATAAGCTTCTTAACTTGCCAAGGCTTTGTTTATAAAAGTTGTCATTAAGTTATGTATGTTTTAAAACTATTTCAGAAAATATATGTAAATTATGATTAGCTAATTGACTTGGGACTCACTGATTTTTGTAAGTTCTTTTATTTTCCCTAATTAGATGCTGGGGAAGAAGTTTTGTAGTTAATGACTTCAAATCTACCTCAGTGTTTCCCTGAGGTCAGTGATCTTCAAACTTTAATGCATATAAGAATAACCATACAGGCAGCTGATGAAAATACTAATGCCAGACCACAATTTACGTGAATCAAATCAAAATCTCTGGAGAGAGGATATAAAAATCAGCAGTTTTCAAAAGTTGCCTAGATGATACTAACATGCCATAAAGAGTGAAAGTCAACACTCTGGATTCTGAATTTCCTTTTTCTTGTGATAAAGTATGTTGTATGAGAATATTAAATGCTTGGTGTAAAGCTAAAGGTCTAATTTCCATATTCAAATAAAATGTCAAACGTTCTGAATGCTTTATCCACATATTGTTACTCTCACATTTCTCATTTGCCTCATCCTAAGGCAAATTTACTATGTATTTTTCACTCTTAGATTTAAAATTAAGAAGAAGGGTGCACCTTTCTTTGATAGAAAAGAATCTATCAGCTCCTTGGACTTCAATTATACTTTTCATTAATAAATTCTATATAAATAATAAAAAATATTTAGCAACTAATGCAAACCTGAGGCTTAAATATTTAACAAAAATGTGGTTAATTTAAAACATATAGCAATATAAGTAAATCATAGATATTTACCTCAGCTAAAATATCTATATATCAAATACCAGATTGCTTATAGTTCTTCTTTCAGTGAATATTAAATTTCATGTTTGGATTTTGAATGAATATGTAAGTCAGCACAGAAGAAAATGTAGAATAAAATCAAATATGCTACATGTTACTTTATAACCTTTAATTATATGGGTATATGTACTCTTGTGGATTTAATAATAGGAAATAATAATGTCTACTTTGAATCAAGTATTTGCCAAGTACCTGGTAATATGTTCAAGGGACTTATATTTATGAGTTTATTTACAATAATTATTTCCATTTAAAGTTAGGAAACAATATTTTAGACTTTAAATGGCTTATCTCCAACAAGAGATTCTCTGTCTGATCTAGAATATAAATTTAATTTGATATAATCCTTGCACTCACTGTTTTACTAACCATTAATTAATATTTTCAACTACCATAAAATATAGTTCATAAGTACAAAATGAGGCTAATGCAAAAGAGGGAAAAATTGTGATAAAAAAATCCACCACAGTCTGTTTTGTTTTTTAAGGAAAGATGCAATCAGGAAGAAGGCAAGAAGGCAGGCAGGCAGGGAGGAAGAGAGAGGAGGAAGAAATATTTATTTATTTTATTTAGTTGTTCATTTTGTGGTTACCCTCAACCCCTGGTCTCACACTCAAGTCTTTGGCATTTATGTGGACTCCATTCAGTGGCCTTATTCACTAAACCACCAGAGCATGACAATTCACTGAAATCTTATATCCTTTCTTTAACTGGTGTGTAAATCTATTTCTCAAACATATTTTAAGAATCTACTCACAGGTCTAGTGCTAGATCCCAGGAAAACATGTCATTTGCCTCAAGTTGCTACAATCGTGAGGGAGATGAGGCTTGAAAGAGCAATTGTTCAAAATAGATTGTTTGCTATAAAATGAGAAGGAATATAACCCAGATGGCATAGTTGATGTATCTTCAACGAGTTAACAGTTATCTACCCCACTGGGACCTGATAAAGAGGAGTACTTATGTACAGATGGGACCACCATAAAAACTTTCTATGTATCATCATCTGGAGGGTAATTGTTATTTTCAAATGTAGCAATAAGCAAACAGATAAGATTCACCAAAGCATACCCACACACACACACACACACACACACACACACACACAATATTTTGAACATGGAATTGGTCATTTGTCTTAATACAAACTAAATTCTGCAGAGATTTTTGTTTGTTTAGTTATTATTAATTGAAATATAAATATGCTAAATGTTGTCCAATGTTAGTTCCATGAGTGTTGACAGACATGTAAAATCATGTACCACTACAAGATTTTTCAGGTTTTTTGTATTTTAACCACATGAGTCCCTTCCTTATTCATGTTAATCTATACAACAAAAACAAAAAGTATTTCTAATGTTTAACTTAAGTTTCAGTAAAACATATGTTCAACATAAGGCAAAATTTAACCATTAAGAAAATTCAGTTTCTTTGGATGGAAACTGAGGAAGTTTTAAGGACAAATTATCATGTCTATACTACTTCTATAGAACTTTTTTAAGACTTCAAAAATTGACCATAAGCAAATATAGGTTCCCTTAAATTAAAAACTAAAAATAAGAATATTCACGTGAACCCACATATACTGTACATACAGCCTAATAAATTAAGAACAAGTGCTGCAGATTTCTAAGTAAGGAGAGATAATTTATTTTTGCTGGAAAATAACATACACTTACATTTTAACTTGTGACATTGGGTTAAGGGGTATTTCTGCTCATTGATGTGTGTGTGTGTGTGTGTGTGTGTGTGTAATAGCCGAAGGGATTACTGTCCACTGAAACATAGTGGCACATGCTTACTTCAGGGTGATCAAAACTTTACTAAAATCCTTTTATCAAGTTCTTGGGATATGTTTTGCTCTTTAGAAAATAATCAGAACATTTGTTAACTGAAATCTTTTCTGATATGCCTCTTTTTTGACAGTACACATTTTGTCTCAAGTCTCAATATTGTATGTAGATATGTTAATGCTTACGACACAGCAATTTCTATTGAAGACAAAGCTACATGCAAGCAATTTGAAAATACACTAATATTCATGTGACATGTAGTGTTTAAGGTATATACTTTCTAACATGGGTTCTATAGTCCAGAAAAAAAAGCAATAAGAAAAATAAGATGTTAGGGCATACAATCTTAATTAAAATATCTTAAACTACTCTTCAGTTTACTAATGACTCTTCTTCCAGTAGGAAAGTTTTCGCAAAGCTGTTAATTTGATTTCTCACTACTGTTAAGTTTTCTGAATGGAGTTGGAGATCATTTAAAACTAGATATTTGCCATTCTCTCTGACAATCTAATCAACTTACCCAACCTCACTATTTTCACTTTTAATGTCTCGTTCTAGGTACTGTGCTTTAATTTGCTTGTTCCTGAAACTATACCTGTTATTTTCTCATTGCATAGGTTTTTCAGTATAGCTGGGAATTTTTGACATCCTTGCTTTAAAGAGCAGATCCTATTTCCCCTCCAATTAAGTGTATTTTAGTGCTTGCTTCTAATAAATACAATAAATGTCATAAGTGATATAATACTAGACCAGATTAAAATGGATAACTGCTTGTCTTTCTTGGTTTGTTCTTAGTTTGGGTAGCCAGTTACCATTTCAGACCACTAAAGAAGTTCTGTGGAAAAGTTCATGTGGAGAGAAACAAATCTCTGAATAATCACTTCCTAGTCATTTGTGTCATCCATGTTGCAATCAGATTCCCCAGTTCAAGTTAAATTTTAGATGACTGCAGGCCCAGAAAATCATCTAGTCTTTAATTTCATGAGAAAATTGAGAAAGAAGAGTTTCTTCTTAGTCATTAACCCACATAATCTATAAGGGAATATTATTTATTGTTGTTTTATGACATCACATTTTGTGGTAATTTGCCCAAAAGCAATAGAGTTAATACAGATTTTGGTTCCTAGTAATAGGATGCTCCTTTCAAAAACTCTAAATCTCTAAGTTCTAAACTTGGAACTGAGCAATGGGAAACAACTAGAAAGATCGTAGGGCCATGCGCAATGTTCTTGTGGTGTACTCTATCTGGAGTGCCTTTCTCTAAGGTGGGCCAACATGTTATTATCTTATCTCCTTTTTTACTTGTATGTCACTTCCTTAGTGAGACATTCCCTGACCAACCTATGGAAAAATTTTTTTAAATTCTTGTCTCTCTTTCCTATATTGTTTTCTCCTCAATAGTGAGTATTATCTAACATATTTACATTTTGATTTTTTTTATGGTTTTTATTTATTTCTTGTTAGAATATAATCAGGGCAAGGATTTTGTCTGTTTTATTAAATACCCTTACTTTGGTTCCTAGAAATATGTCTAGGACACAGTAATTCTCAATAGATCATTGATGAATTAATGAATTACATTGGGGAAAGACACAATCTTACATACTACTGATTTTAAGACAAAGACATCTTCTGAAGGGGATGTATTCCTCTCCAAACATGTTATTGCCTAGACTGGTAGAGTAAGAGTGAGAAGGACAGGGTCAGAATGTAGACATTGTTTTAAGGTTTGTCCTATCCAGGTGTATAAAGGACACAGCTGCTGAGGTTATTATTTAAGGACAAAAAGGAAAAAAAAAACAAGTTCTGTTTAGAATTTTTAATAACAGAAACATTTATACTTGTTTTGTGATTATATTTAACCAATTGTTGCATTTTTATACATCTATATTTCTATCTTGATAATAGGTATAAAGTCAAAAATTGTGTTTACCCTTGATATCTGACATTCCACTCCTATCTGATCAATGAAAAATTCTCATTGCTTTTTAGCAATGGGAATAGTAGATTCTCCCCTTTGCTGTGACCTCCATCATTTATTCCTTTTAAACTTAACTTTAATATTTACTCAAGTCATGTTCAGAGTAATTTCTTAACATCATTCTAATTATGTCAATGTTTTCATCTTGACTTTTAGGATAAAAACTAATATTAGTATAGGAGTCTGTCTCTTCTTGCATTCTATAATTCAGCAATATACATCAACTTCCAAATCTATATGACACATTCTCACAGTGTTCATTTACTTATGCCTTAGTCTATATATTTTGTGTATTCATTGAACTTTCGTCTTTATCATAATTCTCTTATAATTAGCTTTTCTTTGCCACACTTATTCAACAACATAGATATCAATTATTTAGATAAAGAATATATAGCACTACATAATATCTTACATATTTTAGGGGGTAGGCTAGATTATAAACAGTTTTTTAAAATTGATCTTTTGTAACTAACATAGAAAATCATTTCCTGTGTGGATCTGTGTGTATTTGTCGTCTAGAGGTCAGATTCTCCAAGCATCAAACAGTTAGTTGAGACTAAGTTATATACTTATGGCTGCTCCTTCTTATTTTTTGGTACTCCAGGGAGCCATCTAACACATGGAAGCAATAACTGGCTAAACCGAATAAAGTAGGTATAGGGAGAGTTTGGTTCAATATATATTTCCAGAAGCTTTTTTCTTAATAGACACCTATAACAATATTTTTGGAAAAAATTATAAACACATGACAGACAAGAATGTAATTATTTTTCTTAATATTCCTGAATATGTTTAAGAAATTTAGAGGTTATTTAATGGTTGTCCATGAACACAAACACTACAACGTATTAAGTGGTTTAAATGAAAGGTACACACATTTATGAGAGAAAGAGAGAGAGAAGTAAAATACTGAGTATCCTTTCTTTTAAATTCTTAGCACTGTGGGACTGTTTTCTACAGGAAAGGAAATATATAACATGAAAAAGCTTCTGATTTCTTTTGGTAGATCTCTGCATTTATTCTTTAGAGATATTTAGAGAATCTTTATTCACTGATGTAAATTCATAATAAGAAATTAAACCTCTTCTTTTGACCTCTTCTGATAGAGAAGGGGACATTACAGATCTTTATCATATGAATCAACATTACAAAGCTTAGTAAAACACAAAGGAGGTACCTTTCAATATTGTGGCCAAAATACTGAGTTACAAGATAAAAGATTTCCTTTTGAAAAATCAAAGCCTGAAGAAACTGACCTCCTACAATAAAATGTAGGAATTGCTGTATGGGTTTTCCTAGCCTTATGTCTATCCTCTCCTCTACCTAACCTCATCTCTTCCCATCCTAATTAGACTGCTGGAATTCACATTCTAAGAAGCATTTCTAACAAGTCTTGATCTCTCTGACAACTAAAAGCAATTCAACAGAGCTGAAAGGAAGTTACAAAACAAAGTTAGTCTTCTGTCTTTCTCATTTCTCTGGTATTTGCCTCAGTCCATGTTTGGGTTCAAGTTTTTTCTAATTTCTCTCAGAAGCTTTCTGACTGCTTTTATTATAAAATATAATTCATTAAATAATATTTTCTAATGATATGGGGCAGGAATATTTATTAGCGTATATCTATCTTAGTATATCCATAAATTCTACATGTACAACTTCACTGATGCTCTTGATACATTTTTAAATTTTTGTTTTATTTTTTAGAATTTATTTTTAGAGTATTTTTAGATTCACAGCAAAACTGAAAGGAAATTACAAAGATTTCCCACTTTCCTGTCCCTTAATCTGCATAGCTCTTCACATTATAAACATTCCCACCAGAGTAGTACATTAGTTACAATCAATGGACCTACATTACATAATAATCACTCAAAGCTCACAGTTTATATTCAGGTTCACTTTTGGTGTACATTCTATGAATTTTGACAAATGTATAATGATATCTATCCATAATTGGAGCACTATACAGCATATTTAAACCGTTCTAAAAGTTTTCTGTGCTCTGTCTATTCTCTCTCTCCTCACCAACCACGAACATCACTGATTTTTTAACTGTCTTCCCAATTTTTCCTCTTCTAGAATGCTATATATTTGGGATCATATAATCTATATCCATTTCAGATTAGCTTCTTTCCCTGAGTAATATGAATTTAAGATTCCTCTATGTCTTTCATAATTTTATCAATCTGAGCTGATCTCTTCATTCTCAGGGAATAAAATATTTATTTTTAATATAAACACATTTCACAATATATAACTTCTAAAATTTGTTTCTACATAAAGTGTATGATACTCTATAGAAGTTCATGACAAATTTATGTTCTAAGGAAAAAATTTAGTTACATTATGAGACAAACCTATCATGTAGATAATTACATACAGCATTAATCAAGAAATCATCACAGTCACAGCATTCCATGTGTCTTCATTTTCTAAAGCAATGGGAAGGGAAGATTATTGTAACCTTATGGGTGTTTTATCCTCAAAGTAAACACATATTTACCAGGAAAAATTGGGTGTGTATAGCTATAATGTTTAAACAATTCATAAACCGCTCTAGATGTGAAGCAATATCAAAAGAAAAAAATTTTAGAAGCACCATATCACTGACATAAATTGATGTTTGTTTTGCTTTTTCACTAAACTAGTTCTTGCAAAAAAATCTCTTTTCAATCTATAGACCTTTTTGTTACCACTGTTGACTAGTTATTTCTATTAGAATATTAGAAGGGCATATTTTTAGACAAGAAATATTTGATTCATTTATACTTTTCTAATTTATTTCTATCCTTAGTGAGAGTAGATTTCTTTTGTACTGTTTTTAATATTATCTTTTAAAAAGGAGAGAAAAATGAATGTTAGAGGGGAAATTTTCATGTATCTTTAATCATAATGCATTACTTTAAATCTATAACTATTTAAAGCATGTATAATACATACATATGCACATATACACACACACTATATATATATATATATATATATATATATATGGAGACAAATATACATATTTATCTCTAATTTAACTAGTTTGAACAATCTCTGGACTTGTAATTTTGTGTGTATGTATGTGTGTGTGTGTGTCTGACCATCTAAATTAACTGGACTGGTGTATGCTAGTTGACACAGAGAGAGTAAGACAGGAGGAACTAATGAAATAAACAATTTAGAAAAGTTTTATTCTATAAGCCTCAAGCAGAAAAACAAGCAAAATCTATAATCTGAATATTTCAAGCAATTTTCAGTCTTCTCCAACTATGGTATTTTTCCAATTCATATTTTGATTATATAAGCTGGAAGTGAAATGAGCAATAGGAAAGCATTCATGATATGAGAATCAGAAAGAAAATCTGAAAATATTCAGAGGAAGAACTCAATACAAATTCCTGTCTAACCAAATTCTGAATACATTTAGTTATTCAAATACATGTATTATTTTCTGGGCTTTAAATGAAATGTTAAAGTTTTTAATTATTCTATTTTTATCATTTTCCCTAGGTGCACATAGATAATTTTTATAGAACAAAAATAAGAATTATAGACAATGTACTCAGAGACTATTAATAATATGAACATTGCTTACATTTGCATAATTTATTTTAAAAGGTCATGTTCTCAAACTCATGTCATATGTTCCTCATAGTAATTTGTAATTAGCAGTCTATTTTATTATATGCATTTCATACATGAAATAAGTAAGGCCCAAAGGTAAAATATATATTCATATATATATATATATATATATATATAAATTTAACATCTTAATCACTTTAAGTGTACAATTCAATGACTTTAAGTACATTCATTTTGTTATGCAACCATCACCACCAGCCAACAGGAGATCTTTCTCCATCTTCCAAATCTGAGACTGTGTACCATCAAACCATAACTGTCCATTCTGCTTATTCCCCACCTCTAGAACCACCATTCTTTTTTCTGTTCTATGTATTTAATGACTCTAGTTAACTCATGCAAATGGAATAACAAAACATTTGTCTGATCTCTTTCCCTTTCTCTTTCAATATCCAAGGGTTAGGTCTGTGTTGTTGTCTTGTTTACTTTCTTTCTTTATTTTCCATATATGAGTGAAATCATCTGGTATTTGTCTTTCTTTTTCTGACTTATTTTACTTAGAATAATCATTGCCTTCTAGTTCCATCCATGTTGCTATAAATAGTGGGATTTTATATTTTCTAGGGCTGTGCAGTATTTTCTTTTGTATATTACAACATCTTTATCCATTATTCTTCAGTGGGACTTAGGTTTCCATTTCTTGGCTATTATACATATTGATGCAATAAACATGGGGGTGAATATATCTCTGTGAATTGGTGTTTTTGTGTTTTGGGAATACAAGATCATAGGAAAATTCCATGCTCAAAATTTTGAAGAATCTTCATACTGCTTTCCATTGTGGTTGCACCAATTAACTCTCCCACCTAGTGTAAAAGCATTCTTTTTGCACATCCTTGCAAATAATAAGTATTGAGTCATAATGTCCTTAATATGAAGGTAACACTGAAGTAATTTTTTAAAGCACAATCTTGCAATAAGTCATGCAGAAAATATTCTAATGATGTCCTGAGGTAATAGAAGCACAATGTTAGAAAATAATTTTACTTTTGTTAGATAAAACAGATTTGTAATTAAAAATTAGGACTTCTGTACCAATTATTACCCAAAAACTAGTGACACCATATTCACAATTTATTTCTCCAACTCACCATATAGGCTGTGTTTAGCTGGTCATTGTTTCTGGTCTTGACTGTGCTCACTCACTTATAATGGCATCTTATTATGCAAGCTAACTCACAATTGCTGGATGTTGACTTAGTTAGGTTGGTCTTGACTGGGAGTACTTTGGTGATTTGACAGTATTTCATGTCTTTCACCTTCCAACAGATTATTCTGGGCATATTCTCATGATGATGGCATGAGACTAAGTTGACTAAGTAAAATTAATACTAATATTCAGTTGGAAAAAACAATTTACATGGTTGAATCTAGAAACAAGTGATCCATCACTGATTTCATTGGTAAGAAAGCTTACATGGTAAAAATGTGGGATTCTGTAAGCATGAAAATAGAACTACCACAGAAATCACTTGCAGCCTGAGGAGAGCTTTTTTTTCTGTAAATTACAAAAAAGAAATAGTACTTGTTATTTGCTTTGTTTACAAAGCTATATTAATTTTAATATATTAGAATTTCAGCTCATTCTGTACTTCACGCTACAACTACCACCATTCTAGTGTCCTATATAACCACCATTCACCTTCTTTCATTACCTCCCCTCCTACACTCCTGGTAGACACTGTCTTGTGTCCTGGTAATTTGGTTGGGATTTATCTATTCTTTGTTTTTTTATCATTATGTCACACATGAGTGAAATCATTCTATACTTATCTTTTATCCTTTTGAAATATTTTGCTGAACACAATGCTCTCGCACTCTGTCCAGATAACTGCAAAAGGTACAATTTCATGCATTTTAATAACTGCATAGCATTCCATTGAATATATATACTGCTGTTTCTTTTTCCAATCATTTGCTGATGGATATTTAGATTGATTACCTGTTTTGGTTATTTTAAACTGTGCTTCTATGAACATAGGGGTGCAGATATATTGTCTGAATACTTTGTTTCCTCTGGGTATGTGTTTTGGAGTGGGATTGCTAGATCAAAAGATAGATCCATCTTATATTTTGAGGAATCTCCATACTGTTCTCCAGAGAAGTCACACTAATTTACATTTTCTCAGTATGGGAACATTCCTTTTTTTTCCACACACCCTACAACATTGATTATTTATAATCTTTGTTGATATAGGCCGTCCTCACCGATGTGTGGTGATATCTCATTGTGGCTTTTATTTGCATTTCTCTAATGACGAATGATGTACAATTTTTTCATTTGGCTGCGTGCCATCTGTGTGTCTTCTTTAGACAGATGTCTATGCAGTTCTCCCCATTTTTTGAGTGGGATTTTTTTTTTGTTATATTTATGATTATATATTATTTAGGAGATTAAGATCTTATCTAGTGTACAGTGTGAATAGCTTTCCTGAATTCAGTGAGATGCTTTTTTGTTTTCATAATGGTTTCTTTCACTGTGCAGAAGAGTTTCAGTTTGATGTATTTCCAATTATTTAGATTCATTTTAATTCTTTGTCATATATGTTTCTTCCCCAAACACATTTTTGAGATTGATGCTCAGGAATATTTTTCACATATTTTCCTCTAAGTGTTTTACGTTTTGGGGTCTTATTTCTGGGCTCTCAATTGTGTCTGTTTTAGCTCAACTATCAAACCACTTTGCTGATGATTGCTTAATAGTTTAGTTTGAAGTCAGGGAATCTGATTTTTCTACTATTCTTTTGTTTCCTTAAGAGAGCTTTCTCTATTTGAAGCTTTCTGTGGTTCTATACAACGTTAGTATTGCTTGCTCAATTTCCTTAAAAAAAAAAGTCCTCGGAATTTTGATAAGAATACCACAGGACCCTTCAACAGAAATCCCATTCCTAGGTTTAGGGAAAGTCGTCTTCCAGAGGGAGGAAACTTCAACAGCTACTCACTAGCACCACCCTGTGGGTGGAGATGAAACTGCAGCGTGATTGTTGATTTTCAGTCAATGACAAGGTGGTGGTTATTGTTTAGACCTGGGATACCTACGGAAGGCTTGCAATCCCCACACAAACTAAAACACCCATTAATGAATTCTCAGGCCCAACACACTGCCCACCTAAAACCTTCAACAAAACCAAACAGTGGTGATGGGAAGTCAGTATTCAGCTGAGGATCCAGGCTAATTTGATGCAAGTTGAACCCTACACAAGGCCATCACTGCAGGGAATCCTAACTCACAGAAACATAAACATAATGCCAAATAGCACAAGGACACAGATAAATATACTCAAAATAGTGGATCCAATTTAAAACCCAAGGGGAAAATCTGAATACAACAGACAAATGCAAACTACCTGATGATGAATTTAGGGTAACAGAGATTAAACATACTCATGAAAATCAAGAAAGCAACAGAGGAAAAAAAGAGAACAGCAAAAGAGAGAAGAGTTCAAGCAAAAAGTCAAATAAATGAAGAACATGATAGCTGAACCAAAGAACTCAGTACAATGACTCAAGAGTAGGATGGATGAAGCCTCCAACAGAATCAGTGAGTTAGAAGATAAGACAAAGATATGCACCGATGCAAAACAGCAAAAGATAAAAGAATGTAGAGAAATGAAGACAGCATATTATCTTTGTATTATATTCCATGCATTGAATACTATAAAAAGCAAATGTGGTTTTCAACCTTAGAGGACTTTTTATTGAGACAGCCACTCCATTAAGGAAAATCTGAATAAATTATGATATATTCTCAAAGATGTCATAAAGAGCAATTTTACATTTGAGAATAGTAGAATTGAAAAGTGGGATAATATGAAAGTATTTATTATGGGTGATAGATGAATTGAAAATAAACTATCTTTTTTCTGCCAGTGTTGGAACATGTATATAAAGGAAAAATATGATTGAATCGTAAAGCTGAAAGGAATCTTGCATTTCACTTTCATTAGATTTTTTTCTTCTTCAAAGAAAATAATACTCAGGAATCATGCAACAGTAGAGATCAAAGTGGAGTGGTTTTTTTGATACCTTCTCATTCAGCTTCCTTTTCATCACTTTCTCTTAAATCAGCACTCAGAACAATTTAAAAAATACTTAAGTGTGGGCAGAATGCAATCCAAAAATATATTAAATCTTTTATATTATAGATAAGAAGCAAGCAATAGATAAAATATTCAGTGACCTAAGTTAGCAGGGCTATTTTAACAGAAGTGGAAGTCAAACATAAGACATCTGAATCCCAATTTTTGTTTATTAAAATAGTGCCTCAATGCTTTTGCTTGTTTTTCATTTTAATAACAATATATGTCAATCCTTTAAAGCTTCTTTTCTAAGAGGTAATGGCTATAAGTATTGGAATAATTAAAATTATGAGGCAGTTTAAAAGGAAACTAGAGTAAAAGTCTTTCATGTTTTAGAACTTTACATTATTTTTTTTTTTCCTGTGCAATTTACCCTTGAACTTGGAGACATTTAGTTGACTGGCATTATTCTGACTGACACATACTTTACTACATGAATTGTCCAATATTTACCTAATGATTACACTGTTAAAGAATGGAAAAACAGAAAACGTCTGTCCTCTATGTAGCTTTAATTTCTAATTTGCTTTGCAAGTCAAATTTGAATTCCTTTTATTAGGTTTATAAGGTTTTTGCCTTAATTCTGATATTAGAAATTCTGAAAATCAACAATTAGTGATAGACTAAGAGTGTTCAGTTCAATTTTATTTTTAAGAACAAATTGCTTAAATGTATCTTTGTCAAGCAAAATTTTCTTTAAATAATACCTGTGTGTTTTTCAAAGAACTTCCTATATCAGAAGAGAAAATAAGATTGGTCTCATATTCAGCTCATCAACACTCAAGTCTAGATGAAATGTTGTCACTAAAATTGTGGGGAAATAAATTATGATCCAAAATTACTATACTGGCAAGCTGGTAATTAGGTGAATAGAGAAGTATTCTTAGAGTGCTGTATTTATTAGACTTTATGAGGAAAAAATCAATTATAAATCCAACCAATCAAGAAGTAAAACAGTATAAGGAATTCTGAAATGAGGAAGCCATTTTGAATGAATGATTTTAAGAGCTAAAACCACTTAAAATTCAGACTGAATGTAGGATGTAGATAATTGTGGTTACACAATAGAATACTTGCAAAATGAAAATAATATAAGCACACAATAACAAAATGTAAGGTCAGGATATTTTGGAGGATTGTGTGCAAATTTCTGTGTTCTTAGAATATCAATACCAACTATATATTAGTTCATAAAATGTTCTAACTCTTAATTGTTATAATTTTTCCTAAATTCTGAGCTTTTTGAGAAAAGATTATTTGATGCTAAATTATTTATAATGCATCAAATTTTTAGTCTATCTTTATTTCTTTAAATGTAAGGCAATATTCAATTAATATAGCATCTTCATACACCATATGTAGAATCCTTTTTTCTATAAAAGTAATCTCTCCCTATTTGCTATAAATAAACTAATGAAGAGTTGCATGCCCTAGTGGGGTAGTTTTTTGGACATCTGCCTCCAGCCACAGCATAATCCATAGATATCCCAAAAACCTGAGTTTGCATCCTGGGCCAAGGAGAACAACTAAGATGTACAACAACCAAAAAAAATAAAATAAAATGCCTCTTCTTCTCTCTTTTCCCTCTTGCCCCTATCTGTCTTCATTCCTGTTTGCATCTTTCCTTTAAAAAAAAAATGAAGAGAGATAGCAATAAATTTCTAAATTAGCATTTACTCACTAGTAACTTTGATGCTATTTTTTTTTCCTGTAGTGTTTTGTTTTGTAAATAACTCTCAGGAAATATTTCCACTAATATAATTAAAACACACTCCTCAATCACAAAATTTCCTTTAGCAAAGACTATGTCAAGTTAGCCAAGTCACATGGTTTGAAGGCAGAGTCAATCAGACTGCCAGGTCTACTTATTTCTTTGGACACTAACTTAAAGGGATTATGGTTCAATTGCAAAGCTAACAGTCTACAAAATGCCACCTTTACTTATGCCGATTAAAAATTCAGTAGGAGGGGATTAGGGGATGTGCAAAAACATACTTAGCTTCAAAGATTAGATTTCCTTAGCATGTATTAACCTCTGGGAATTGAATGTGTGATAATAAGTGAAGAATACTGTCAACCAGTGTTAACTCATGCAAGCTTCCTATCCAGAGTTTTTATTGGTAATTTATTCCATAGGCATGATTAATTGTCCACATGGCTGAACCTCAGATCAACAGAATACTTCTGATCCAACGTCTCCACCTGATAATCCCACATGGTTGGTTTTTCTCACAAGGTCAGCTCTAACCTTAAGTCTGTGAGTGTTACTTAAAACTTTGTTACTGTATAAGTATCCCAAGATTCCCAGGCAAATAAAGATTACCTTCAAGGACATGAAGCAGATCTGTCTTGGGGGAAGAAAAATCTTTACTTTTACTGCACAGAAACTTATACACCATTTTACAAATTTACTCAAGATAATTATTTATATTTACAATCTCCACTTGTTTCCCTTAGACTGATCAAACTGGGAAAATGTAGCTTGTCATCATTCATCCTCATACCACCATTATCATCATCTCAACAACACATATTATTGTGCCATTTTACAGATGAATAAGTTAAATTACATTTCTTAAGCCATGTAGCTGCTAATGTATAAAAGTTAGGATTCAAACCCAAAAACTTAGACTCTGATGTATACATATTAACCAATACATATCAAAATATAAAACAAAAGAGCATACATTAAGTTTAATGCTTCATATTGCTAAATACAATATGCACTTCCCTTTTTCTTTTTATGTACCCTCCTACCACATTTGATATGCACACACAACACACACACACACACACACACACACACACACACACACATACACACACACAAACATGGGTTTTAATCTTTACTTGGAGACATGCCAAATGAAATGGACAAATTCTGTAAGTTTTCATGTTAGATACATAAATTTTTGTTCTTTGAAGATTAAGTAAAAGTTCACTAAATTCCATCCAACTATATACTACTTACATGACAAATCTTCCAAAATGTTCTTCATGTCTGCTGTCTACACCAAGGCCCAAGCCATCATCATCTCTCATATGATCTACAACAGCTGTCTTTTCCTCTTCCTACTCCTATGTATCTCTTTTCAAGAATTCAGTAACATTTTACTGAAGTGACTATATTTAAAACAGAAATTCTCATTAAAACTACTCTGCTCAAAACTCTTCACTTACTTTCTCCTGCTATTAGAATAAAGTGCCAAATCCTTAACATGGTCATAAAGGTCTATCCTCATCAGTTATTACAACATTGCCAGTCTGGGATTTTCTCCTTCACTCTTTCTGTGTCCTTGATACATCATTAAGACCGTTAGACCAATCTAGAAAACTATTTGTCACTCTGCATAGGACATACTGTCCCATTTCTCTTCACAGATAATGTCAATTCACTACTGAGATCTCCCTATTAGGAGCTTAATATTTCCATATATACTGATTATAAACATATATTACATAATGATAACTAATGCATTATCTATGCATTTTCTAATATCTATGCATATATATTACAAACAAATGAAAAAATAGAATTAATTTTAAACAATTCCTTCTAGAATAGGTTGTCTTTGAGGAATACAATGTCAATATTCTTTATGCACTCGTTTTTGCAATCCCTACCAAAGAGTAAGTTATTAATAGTTTTTAAATAAATAAATGAATAAGTGACTTGAAGAATAGATGACAGAAAACTCTTCATTCTATCTTTACTTCAGTCAGGAAAAAAGGAAAAATCTTGATTGGCCCAGATCATATTAATGAAAAGACATAGGTGGGCATTTTATGGATGAGAACATATATACAAAGTCATGGTATATAAATATCATCTGATTCGGAATTTTAACAATTTTCTTTTTGCAGAAATTTCTATTGACTATTTCCAAAATGTTATAATTATTTTGTCACAAAATACAGTGTGATAAAGACAAAAGACAAATACAAGGAAGAATGAAATAGATATTTTTTTAAAAACTCTCATTCATTTCTGGCTCACTTGATTCCTTACTTTCTGACAAAGAACTGTTTTGTAGTTAAATGGCTATAACACTCAAACACAAAGAATAGATCATAGTTTTCCCTGTGAAACAGAAGCAGATAACTATATTCAGTGTTAGATACAATTGGGTTGACTATTGTAATAGGGAAAAATCAGTACATTCATGTAGAAGAAAATGTTACGGGTAATCTTGATCTTTTTAAAAATTAAAAGCATGTATTAGGTGTGCCCTGGTGGCCTTGTGGTTTAAGCAAGGCTCAATCCACATATCTCAATGTCTCCATTCAAGAACCAAGGGGGTGTAACAACCAATGATGAACAGAATAAAATGAATACAGTGCTTCTTCCTCCTCTCTCTTCCTGCCTGTCTGCCTCTGTTTGCCTTCATTCCTGACTGCACCTCCCCTTTAAGAAAACAAACCAACCAAATAAACAATATACTATCAGAGGTTTGGGGATTTTATTTTTAATCCCAACCTTGCAGAATTGAGGTAGCTATCATAACAATATCCTCAAGAATAAACAGGTTTCCTATTATTTTTGTAAGCTATCATATTACTATCCAGATATTTATATACTGATACAATAATACCACCTATACTGACTAGTAAATAACAGCGCAAAGTTCCTCTTCAAATTTACATATTTCTCATTTAACCAATAAAATACTAAGAAAAGGGTGTACCCTGGTGGCCTAGAAGTCTAGTAAATCCTGCAGGCAGTAGTCACAGGCATCCCAAAGTACCAGGTTCAAGACCCAGGGGGACGACCAATGTGAACAAATAACATTAAATAAAATAAAGTGCTTCTTGCTCCTCTCTCTTCCTGCCTGCTTGCCTACTCACCTTCGTTTCTACCTATAACTTTCCTTTAAAGAAATTCTAAGAACTCAGTACACATGGAATGGGCTATATGCAGTTTATTAATAGAAAAAGTAAATCTGATTTACTTTACCAGTTGATTCAGGTAGGACTGTTCCTGACCCAGTGTGATTTCCCTTTTGGGTATTTGTTTGAATTTTGGCCTTCCATTATTGTAGCAGACATTTGTATTTTGGAATGTCAGTTAATTCATTTTCTCTTTTTTTTGGGACAGCAATATGCTGATTTTTTATTTATTGTTCTACCCCATCTTCATGAATTCTGTGTATTTCTAGAGAAAATATCTTCTCTCCAGATACTTCAATCATTCAGCACAATCCAATTGCTACAAGTATGAAAATATGACACATAATGATACAGACTAAGGGACAATGAGATAAGCTTCTATAAGATTATATAAATTAGCTTTTTTTTTTTTTCTTTTAAGGAAAGGTACAGGTAGAAATGAAGGTGAGCAGGCAGGCAAGGTAGAAAGAGAAAAAGAAGAAGTATTTTTATTTATTTTACTTAGTTGTTCATCTTGGTTGTTTCCCTTAGCCCCAGAATTCAAACCCAGGGTGTTAGAACATATGTGAACTACCGCTCTCTGTCAAAGACAGTGCACCAAACTACTACTCCACCCGGGCACACCTGTATAAGTTAGCTTTTAATTGTATGGTTGCATAATAATACAAAATAAAATGATTAACCATGGTACACATGTTAAAGTTCTTATATTAAGTGTTTAATAGTTGAAACTAAATCTATACCCTTATTCCAAAATAAAATATGCATAACATAAATATTAACTTTAATTCTATAGGTTACAGAATTTATATAAATTTATAATAATGATGACAATTAACTGTTAACAGAATTATTCTAATTAGAGAACAAAAATGGCTTGCTGATCACTATGCTGGCTCTAAGCCTTTGCATCTTAATGAATGCTAAAATATTAAAATCTCATCCAGTTTACCATGGAGCCATAATTTACAAGAATAAATGCATAATAATCCTTTGGACTTCAGAGGTAATTTATGAGCAATATTCTCTCAGAGGATAATGATAATTCATTCTCAATTAGCCCAGCTTGATTTAAATCATTGATTTCCCCATGTTTAATAATAATTTAGTAATAATGAAATTAATAACTCCTATTTTTAGATAAAATTATTAAAGAGCCTATGGTGAATTTTAACTTTAAACATGAAGCCTTATTTAAATATCTTCTTGCAACTTTTTCAGGATTGATTCTCTTTCAGGGTATTGTTAACCCTTCGGGAAGAGTCAGATTTCCTTGAAAATGCTGAAGGTCTATATTGTAAAATATGACCTACCTCTAACTGTAAGATATCTCTGAAGATAGGTTTGTAGATGTTGATATTTTCAAATTCACAATTAAAGCATGTACTATCAGGAAAATGAGAAAGGTGTGGATAGAAAAAAATTATTTCTTATGATTTGCCATTTCAAAATATAACTGCTCACAAATATTTTTCTTTAAATTTCAGTCTATGTTTGAATTGTATTAGAATTATAATTAATTAATAAGATATGACCCCGATTCCGCTAAAATTAGCTTGTGGAATAATTTATGTATTCAATAATTTTAGCAAATAATAAAAATTTATCAAGGGTGATGTCATCTAATGAGATTGGACTCATTCCAGCCACACTATGGATTTTAATGTAATGTTTTCTTTTTTCATGGGTTTAGTACCTAATTAGAACACAATGATATATGTTCTATCTATGCATCAACGAGGTCACCCTCAGATGGTTTCATATTTTTACCTGAGTTGGGATTGAAGAAAATGCTATCACAACCACTTCCCTCTACAATGGGAAAAAAACATACTGATGATTTCCCATATTGATCAAGAACATCATCTCCAGAATAAACTTTTGCCACAGTCATTGTTCTTGCCTGATGATTTTAACAGCTCTAGTACTTCAGTGCTGGAGTTACAAAAATGACAGTCTATAAAATGCAATGATACTATGAAAATAAGAAGAAAACAGGAAAGATTAGAATGCTAGTATTTTCCTTTCCTTGGAAGCAGTATCTGTAGAGGTGACAGAAAGTTCATTGCAATTTATCACAGAACCCTTGAGTTTTATTTATTTCATCAAATTCTTCCTGGAAAAAGTTACCTCTCAGGCTGCCAGCTGCATTTGTAAGGAGGATCAGGGTGTGCTCAAAAAGATCAGCATTTCTCAATGAGGTGTATCAGCAGCACTTGAAATTAACAAAATTCAAGTGTTGTATCTTCACTACAAACCTACAAAATTATATTCCCTGTGACTACTATTCTTAAAGATCTTGGAGCTGGTAGATCTCAATTTTTTTCCTAGGTCTAGTGTCTCTCCCATTTTATGATTTTATTAATTTAATTATTAGAGTAGCATAACCTAGATATAGCAACTAAACTACAAAAAGAAAAGAGATAGTACATTCTGTAAAAGATATTGTGCTAGCAGCTACAGATAAACCATGAATTATTAGGAATAAATAAAATTATCATTTATCTCATTTTTATATATATTTAGTATTATAGCAATTATCTTGTATATTAAAAAAACCTCGAGGTATAGGTTCCCCATTCCTTAGATACATGTTGACACTGCCCTCCACAAACACCAAGTATTCTTCACCATTGTCCAATGGGCTCCACCACCATTTGCAAACCCCTTCCATTCCTTATTGGTAACCTCAGTTTTGTTGCAAGTGTCCAAGGGTTAGTTTTGTTTCATCTGTTCCTGTGTTTCATCTATTCACATTCACCTATGAGTGAGGTATATTTCTTCTTTTGATTTATTTCACTTAGCATAATTTAGCACGATCCCCTCTAGATCAATACATGTTGATACAAATGATAGCATTCATCTCTTCTAAGGGCTGTGTAGTATTCCATTGTATATATGTACCTCATATTATTTATCATTCATCTGACATTGGACACTCTTGTTATGCTTTTTCGGTGGAATTCTGTTTTATCTGATATGAGTATAGCCGTTACTGCTCTTTTGTAGTTACCATTCCACTGTAGGATTGTCTTCCAGCCATTGACTTTTGAGTCTTGGCTTATCTTTTGAAAGAAGATGAGTTTCCTGAATGTAGCACAAGGTTGGATTTGCTTTTTAATCAATTTAGCCACTCTGTGTCATTTGACTGGTGAATTCAGTCCACTAATGCTTCAGGTGATTACTGATATGTAGCTGTTTAGTGTTGTTTTTTTAATTTGTCTTCTGTATGTAGCTCAAGACAATGCCTTGTTCTTCTCTTTCTCTTTTTAGGTCGGATGGATGAAGTAGTGTTTTGACTGGTTTCATTTTTTGTTTTCTTCTTTGCTTTTCCCTGGGTATGTATTTTGAGGTTACCTTGAAGTTATCATTAACAATTTTGTTTACTTCCTATTTTTATTTGAAAGCATTTTATTTGAAAGTCTTCACTCATTCAAACTGTATTTTTTTCTTCTCTTCCTCCCCACTTTTTCTATTTGCTCTCTTAAAGTTTTTATGTGGGGTTTCTTTATGCATTATAGGGCATTCTTTAGTAATTTTTGCAAAACTGGTTTTGTGATAAATTCCTTTAATTTTGCTTATCAGAAAAGCTTTTTATAATTACTTTAGTTCTGAATGATAATCTTACAGGATATAATATCCTAGGTTAAAAATCCTTTTCTTTCAGCACTTTGAATATAATCTGCCATTCCTTCTGGTCTGTAGAGTTTCAGTTGAAAAATCCGCTGACAATCTTATGGGAACTCCTCTGCATGAAACAAGATTTTTCTCTGGCTGCTTTTAATAGTCTTTCTTTCTTTGTCTTGTATCTTTGACATTTTGATGATAATGTGTCCTCCTTTTTGGGTTTCTTTTTTCAGGAACTCTTTGAGCTTCCAGGCTCTGGAGGTTTGCTTCATTCTTCAGTTTGGGGAAGTTCTTATCTATTATTTCCTCAAATATAGTTTCTACCCTCTTTTCTCTGTCTTGTCTTGGGAACCCTACGATGCAAATGCTGTTCCTTGTAATGTTATCCCAGAGGTCTCAAATGTTGTCTTGTTCCTTTGCATATTTTCACTCTTTTTGCTGGTTTGCTTGATTGAGTTCCTCTGTCCTGTCTTCCAAGTTGCTGATTCTATTGGAAGCTTCATCCATCCTATTATTGAGTTCTTCTAATGAATTCTTTAGATCCGCTACAGTATTCTTCACTTTCTTTGATGTCTTGTTTCATTTCTTCTCTTTCTTTTTTGATGCCCTCTTTTACTTCCTCTAATGTTTTCTAGATTCCCATGAACACACTAATCACTCTTACCCTACATTCATCTTCGGTTATTTTGCATATGTCTGCTGTATTCAGATTTTCTCCTGTCTTTTTTTTTTTTTTTTTTTTTTTTTTTTTTTTTTTTTTTTTTTTTTTTTTTTTTTTTTTTTTTTTTTTTTTTTTTTTTTTTTTATATTGGGATCCATTGCCTCGCATATATTTCACTGTGTCTTGGCTCTGTTTTGACTTCTGTTTATATTTCTGAGGGTTTGGTTTCCCAGCAGTGATGTCATTGTCTAGGCTGCTTACCTTACTGCTCTTCCAGAATTGGCAGTAAAGCTACAGTTCCACCTCTACCCATGGGGTGACACCTGTGGGAACATTGAGGGTCAGACCCTTCAAAGAGACTAACTTTAATCGTGAGTAGGATATCAGTGGGTTGGATATCTGGTGGGTGGATACTGAGAATCTGACCCAAATAGTTGTGGAAGGGTATGGGGGTGGGAAATTTCCGTGGCTGCCTTCCGGTTATGGTGGCGCAGTGTAATTTCACCACGTGGGCTCCGACTCAATCCCCAGGGTGCTGTCTCTCCTTCCCCCCTCTACAACAAGACAGTCTCCCCTGTCTCCACATCTCAGTACCACTGGGTAGTATGCTCCTTGCTGCCTCTGCACCAGGTCTTCAGCCTTTTTGCACCCTTCCTCAGCTCTACTCCACTACCTTAGCTCTCATGCCGAGTTCCAAACCAGCAGTTTAGTTGCCTAATGGATATTTTCACCTACCCTTTGCCATCAGGAAAGTCGCTCCATCTCTGTAGTTGTAATATCTGCCTTTCCTCGGTGTTTGCCTCTAGAAAATAGGTGAGTTTCTCATTGCTCTTTGTGGGGGGAATCTGAATCTCCTTCCTACCAGGTCACCATCTTCCTTCTCTGCCCCTACTCATTTAATTTAGTTTATTTAGGTGAACACTCTGACAATCACAAAGGAAAGAATGTGACAGTTGAGGCACGGAAATATTGAAGATAGTGGTATAACCTATAGTTACGTAGTTTAGCAATGGTGCTATAATGAATGAGGTAAAATATTTTTTTCTGGCAAAAATAAAGGTACATTTTAGATATAAAATGACCTAGTGCAATTACAAATCTGTAGTGATTGGGAATGTATTAAAAATTGAGATGTTGGAAATTATATCTGTATTCAGACTGTGAGGTTCTTTCAATGTCTATCTGTAAAGTTTGCTTTTAATTTAATGGACATTGGAAAATTGTTTAGTAATTATTATACAACCTAAAAGCATTTAAAATGGTTTGAAGGTGGTAGCTGGAAATTAAAACACTCCTTTTAGAGCTTACAATATGCTAATTTCCACAATAACTAGTGTTCTTTTTAAATTTTCATTTAAGAAACTAATAGTTTTTGGTAAGTAGTATTCTCCTACAGTTCTCAACTGAGTTGTAAAAAGGCTGCATTTCTTCATAGCATATTGAACTCTACACAGTATGTTTTCCACTTAATAAACTGGTGAGTTAGGATTACTTAGGGTCTGTCTCCCTTAGGAACTGGTCCACATTAAATAAAATGAAAAAAATTGTTACATCAAAAACATTTAAAAATTATAACAATCTTTGAGGGATTTGATCAGTCTTTTAGTTCAATTTCCATCTTATTGCTAAGGTTTTTATATGTATATATGTATGTGTATATATATGTATCTTCTCTTAAAAGAAAAGAAAGCAAATACTCTTTATGGAGAAATATATCAGAAGAGAAGAAAAAAATTCAAATACTCAAAATGGGATTGTGACCCTGCAAAATGGGGAGAGTCTCAGGCACACTTAACTTACTCTCTAATATGTTATTCTAACTTTGTATAAAAGAACACTCAGCACACAGTACTGTAATTATTAACAAACAAAATCCATGAGGTCAGGGACTAGGACTTTTGTCAATTGTTCTGGTCTTAGAAACTAAAGATTCTGCATTTAGTGTTTTAAAATATTTATTGAATAAAGTTGGGTTTAAATGAATGACTTAAGAAACTGTATATTCCGTGTTAATTGTGTTAACTTAAGCATTAAAAATATGAGAATGAAAGATTTTTAAAAATTCTAATATGTATTGATTACCTGTTATTTCCCAAGAAATATTATAGGATCTAGGGAAAACAGTAGTAAACAAGAGGCTCTGGTTCCTATTTTCATGAATCTTAACTTCTAGGGAGAAAAGCCACAATAAACATGCTCATTTAAAAGAACAATTTAGAGAATTCAGTGAAGAAATTAAAAAGGAATGGTATGGAATATTAATTGTTATCAGAAATGTGGTTACTGAATAGAGAAGATTCAAAATTTCAACTAAGATGTTAAAGATACAAATAAGCTAGCATTTATATTACTGAAAGTAGGACTTTGGGGAAAACACACAATGTTTTTGAGAACAAATAGGTCTTTGATGTTCAAAGAACAGAAAGCAAAGCCTTTATACATGCAATCACGTGGGAGTATACATGTCATCTTAAAGAATTTAAAGATTAATCTGAAATCTATTGAAAACTCCAGGTATTAAGTTTCATCTGACTTAGGAATTAAAAATATAATTCTGCTTATTGTATAATGAATGATTATTGGTTTTAAATATAAGCAGCGGCAAAAATAAAAATAGTTGTTAAGAGGTAATGGCAAATTGTAAACTAGTTAATGTAAAATTCATCAAGAATGACATTTAACACATTTCTTTGGCACTAAACATTTCCTGGTTATCACAGGGAGATTTTTTTCCTTTTAACAAAAATCCTCACGTTTCATCTTAAGTATGTTCCCTTTCATGGTTTCATAATTTAAAATAAATGTTTAAATATAATTGGAATAATACAACAGGTTATATAATGAAGGGGAATCTTTCTATCATCTCTGATATTCCTATTCCCACTCCCATCTAGGCTTATATATGAAAAATAGTGAAAATTTTTCTATTTGTCTTTCCAGAATAAATAGATTGAGTTGTAGATATGTGTGTATAAGATATGAGCATTCTATTTTTACTAACATTTTGCATTTTTGATATAAAAACATATTTTTGCTGTTATTTCACATTGACACATTATTTTCTCAATTTTTAAATGCCAGATATAGAAAAACAAGAATTTACTTAACCTATGTTCTATTTATAGCTACTTAAATTGCTTCCATGTTTTTATTTACATATATATGAATGATATTTTGCTACATTTTGGATACATATAAATACATATGTAGATTATATAATTTCTTTGTTTTAAAGAATATAATCTGATGAGAATCTAACCTCAGTTTAAAAGGCTATTAATTATATTTGACATCTTCTTATAGTAACACAGCCTAAAATAACACAGCAGTTAGTTTCTACATTTAGAAAAGTTTTTCACACTTACAGGAGTCATGGAAGAGGAAAAGTGATGAATAAAAATAAAATATATTTGAAGAAATAATTTTCTCAAACTCATTTTGATTTAAAATATAAATCTACATAGTTGACATGTACAATGAAGTCTAAGCAGGAAAAGAAAAAGATATTTACATCATAGTGAAACTACTATAAATATAAATTGTGGTAGTAGGGTACTACAATAAAACTATAGATATTTTTCTTCACTTAATTTAAAGGATAATCAAATAAAACTAAACAATATTGTCTGACTTATAAAATATATAAGTGCAGTACACATGTCAATAAAAGGACAAGGTCAGGAAAGGTCTTAGATTTATAGTTGAGCATTTTCTGTATTTTAGAGAATTAAAATATATTAGTTTAAAGCATTTTGATAAGTTAAAAATGTACAATTATTAATTTAAAGGAAAAAAAGTCTATCTACATGCATATATAATATATATGCTAATGCATGTATATATACACATAGATGTCTATACATTCATATACTTAAAATGGAATATAATAATTATTTAACACAAAAGAAGGTAGTCAGGAGGATTAGAAAATGACAGAAATGAATTCCGTAGAAAACAGGTAAATGGCAAATATAAATACAATCATATGAATTATAGTAAACATTATATAATTATATATTAAAAATCAGATATTATCAAAATTTTTGTAAAGGTAATAGTATACTTTCCATAGAGATGTACAGACAGATTTTAGAAAGGAAACACATAGGTTGAAAATACAAACATAGGAAATGATATACTTTTCAAGCATTAACCATAAAAAGGCTTAAGAGATTTTATTAATATCAAAAAAATGGTTTTAAGATACACTATTACCTAGAAATAGAGATATTTTATAATAAAGAATCAGGTTATCATTAATATATATAACTTTCATAAACATACATGCATATAACCACAGAATTCCTAATATGCAAGTAAATATTGAATGAAGAGAAAAATAAATACATAATTCACCAATAATACTCAAAGTCTACAATACCTGATTCTTAATCTTATTAGGATAACTAGACAAAAATTTAGCAAAGATATAGCAAACATCAGCATACCATCGACCACCTTAATATAACTTTTATATAACATTCCTCCCAACATAGCAGAATATATAACTGATTCAAAAAACACAGATTTTTTTTTCCACTAATAAGAGATTTCTAGAATGTAAAATTAATAGACACATTAGTAGTTGCCTAGGATTTGAGAGAGAATGAGAATTGATGGCATTTGACACATGAGATCTTTTTTAGGGTGATGAAAAATTTCTAAAAATTTGATTTATGGTAATACTTGCAAAATTATAAAATTTTTATTAAAAATTATTTCACAGTGTGAGAAGAAAATAAGCAGGATTATTAGAGCAGCAAAGTTGAGTGGGCAAGCCACAATGCACTTAAAAATATAAAGTAAAAATTATTTCATTTGTACACTTAAAAATAATTGACTTCTAGAGTATTTACCTTTATAGGAGAGCAGAGGAAATTTTTTCCTACCTCTCTGGATTCTTCTTAGGCTAGCTGAGTAATCGAAATAATATTTAAAAAAAAAATAGTAAGAGAAAAGCCAAATTTAATAGGATAGGGGCTTGTGTTTCAAGTAGGATGAAGGATGAATCACATGACGAGTAGAGGGTGACTCAAATGTCAAAGACCCGATGCTTTGGATTGAAAAATTTGCCATGTTATTTAGATGGATTTTTCAGAGAGAAAAATCTGGTAAACCCTTTAATTCTGAGTAATGTCTTCAATGGGTAATATCTAATTTTTTAAGTAGTTAAAGGAATGGTATGTTTCTCACGATCCTGCAGGGCTTTGATTGATCTTGGCATGAAATAATCCACATGCCAAAATTATATGTCTTAGGAAGTCCTATTTAAACATCTTAAGGAATCTAGCCTTCAAATTATACCCCAACTGTTTATTTTTAAAAAGAAATAATGAATATAGTATTTTCTAAATGAAACATTCTTAATATTTGTAGATAGTTATTTACATGTTTTCCTATGTCTCCAGAATACTTTACATATTGCTTTATCCTAATAACCAATTAGGGCGACTTGAGTATCTTCATAATATTGAACAGTATTTACCATAACATTATTTTTATTTCATTAAACAGCTATATAAGTTTAAAAACTGGATTTTTTCATCATTTTTCACAGAATGCTGATATCAAGAAAGTGGAAGTGAATACCAAGCCAGGTATGTCATAATTCTTTGGTAATAATATGTCTTAATTTTATATTAGGCCTTTGTATTGAAAACCTTTCCAAAACTAACTAAAATGCATCTCACATGGGATTTCAGAGTTGTTTATATAACATATAAAAATACACTTTATACAAAAGAAAATAAAATATAAAACTTCATTAATAGGGAATTGATTACAGTATGGTATGCCTACAATTTTTAAATAGTAATGGGATAGAAAATTAGAGCCATGAATGAAAAAGCTTCAATTTCCATGGCAAAGTTTATGTTAAAGTTGTGTGTAACATAATTTATTTTTGTTTCTTTAAGACATTGATAGACAATAACAAAACAAATCCAACTTAATTGCTACAGAGAATGATGAAGGACCTTGAAAAAATTTACATACACACAATAAAAATTAACAAAACACCCAAACTTATCATGTAATTTATTATTTTTTAAAAAAAGTTAATTGAATATCGTCCCTATGATAAATTTTCCTTCAGAATAGCAGTAACTTTCCCCCAGAGTGTCAATTAAAATAATTATAACTGTATGTAAAAAAGATCAAACTAAAACAAAAGGGAACATAAACAAAGAGGAAATTAATATGTGCTCAAGAGGGTAGACCAGCAAACAAAATGCACAAAGTAATTAAGTCCAGGGTAGAATTGGCAAATAACTCCACAAGCTGAACACCATCTCAAGGTTGACTGAGTGAAGATTACTCTAAGAATCAAAAAATGCTCTGTTAGCATGCTGAAGAGTTTACTAAGGAATTTTGAGAAAACTGACATAGTTAAAACCTCTATGATCATAAATGTTGTTGGGAAAACTGGACACTCACGTGTAAAAGAATGAGGTTAGATCATTCTCTAAGACCATGCACAAAAATTAATTCAAAATGAATTAGAGACATGAATATTAGACTGGAAACCATAAAATTCTTAGAGGACAGCACAAGAAAGACATATTATGACAACAGCTTTAGAGGACTTTGGGGACTCAATCCAGCATCAAGACACAAAAACAAAAGGAAACAAGTGGAACCACATCAAGCTAAAAAGATTCTGCCCAGCAAAATAAACTATTACTAAAACAAAAAGGCAATCTAAGGACAAGAAGATGTTTGCTTTTGGTACATTTGATAAGGGCTTATCAAAAATAAAAAAAGAACTCATAAAGCTCAACAATAGAAAAAAAGGTAGTCCAATCAAAAATGAGCAGAAGAATTGGACAGATATTTCTCCAAAACAAGACATAGCTATGGCCAACAGGCATATAAAAGATGTTCCTCCTTGCTGGTTATTAGGGATATACAAATCAAAACAACAATTAGTTATCACCTTACACTTGAGAGATTGTCTATTATTCAAAATTCTGGAACCAACAGATGTTGATAAGGATTTAGAGAAAAGGGAACACTTTTACATGGCTAGTGGGAGTACATATTAGTGCAACCCTTATGGAAAACAGCATGTAGATTCCTCAAAATATTGAATATGGAAATCCCACAAAATTTCATCATGCTACTTTTGGGTATTTATTCAATAGATACAAAAATACTAAATCACAGCGATATATGTGCCCCCATATTTATTGCAGCATTATTTACAAGAGCCAAGAATTGGAAATTACATGTGCCCAACTTCAGATGAATGGAAATAGATATTTCACACACACACACACACACACACACAAATTGGAATAGCGTGCAGTCCTTAGAAAGAGGAAATAAGGTCATTTGCATCAACATGGATGAAATTAGAGGGGATTATGCTACTGAAATAAGTCAAAAGAAGAAAGACAGATATTGGATTATCTCACTAATAGGTGCAAGCAGTAAGAAAGAGAGAATAAGAAGAATTTTTTTTTAAGAAACACATAAGTTCATTTTTGTTGTTTCCCCACACTAGCCTAACCCTAGGGTACCTGAGTTTTTTAGAGTCCTTAACCCAGTGGCCATTTCAGCTGCCTGAACACCAAAGCAAGCCCCCAAATGGAAGACTTTTGGTGGAATGAGGAAGGACAAAGTTATTAACAAAAGAAAAGGAACGTTGATTGAGTCAAAGCTGTCTGCTCATTCATGCAGATTCCTTATTTACTGCAGACTGGGAAGCTCCAGATTGATTGACTTAAAATTTCACCTTTGGGAGAGGTTAACACTTCAGTTAGGTTATTATTAAGTATTGGTGGATTTTGGCTTGAATGACTCCATTTGGACCTTTTTTATTTGAACACTTCTAATTATGGCTTGGTGATAGTCCCCTATCTAGAAGCTATCCAGATGTCCACCCTGAGTCATTCAGAGAGCTCATAAAATCCAGAAAATTCAGAGTAAGAGCCCTACGTCAGGAACTGGGCTCACCAACAAAGCATTAGAAAAATGATGCTCCTAGTGCTCTTATCATTAAGGATATTAAAAGAGTTTCAGGAGCTATGTGCCAGTAACTGGAATCGAAGACAAATACATATTTTCTATTATCTCTCATATACCTACCTTTTTATGGCAATTAAGCCTCTATCTTTTTGAGCCGCAGTAGAACATTGGTTATTTGATCCAGATAGAGTCCTAACAAGCAAGCAGCAATCTCTCATGTGCTCCAATTGTTTTGTTAGGCCAGTATTAACTTGTAGATGAGCACATTCTAATTACCCCCACCATCCCACCATGATTGTAAAAACCTCAACACAGGTAGTTTTTATAAACTAGATATTTAATACAAATTCACAGATTTAAATGCTATTTACATTTCAATACTTCCAAAATTTCAATTTCTAGATCATTATCTTCTCAGAACTTGCTTTATATAACCAACAGATATTTCATATTTCTTTGGATATCTGACACAAATTTCAAATTTAACATTCAAACTGAAGGCTTAATCTTACCTGTCAACTCTTTTTCCCTTTCAGTCTTCAAAACCTCCAGGCAGAAACTTGGGTGACTTCCACTTTACACTCATTATTATCAAAATGGAAGATGTCATCAAGGTCTCTGAAGTCTACCTGCACAATTTTGCTTACTCCATCTTTCCATCTTTAACTCAGCACCATAGAACACACCATCACTTCCTACTGCTACCTCAGAAATTCTCTCCCTAAATTAAGTATCTCGCCTTTCTTTCTATGCCCCTCCAGTTGATTTTCTTTACAAGAGTAATCCTTTAAAAATATAAGTTAAATGTTACTAAATCTCTTAATACTTTGAAAGGCTTTCTATCATACTTTGAAAATGCCTAAAAATGCCTTGTGTAACCAGCTCTTTCCAGTCATTCCAATTTAATGTTGCTATAATTTTTCTTCTACTTGTTCATTATGTTTAAGGAATCATGTTATTTCAGTTACTGAAATATTCTAAATTGTTTTCTTCCCATGAGACTCTATACGTGCTACCCCCACCCCTTCATTAAATTCTCTCTGAATAACTATTACCTATCCTTTAGGTCTCCTTTTTAATATTATATCCTTCCTTAGAGAGTCCCTCGCTGATATTCAATCTAAGTTAATAGTTCTTCCCTGCTTCCCACCACTTATGTAATTAGTTTCTTTGATAGCTCACAAAACCATTACTTTTTCCTTAATAGCACTTATTAATAAAGGCAGAGGCCATCTCCATTTGCCATATATTCAAATCTTAGGATAGTACACACATAGTAGGTATTTAAAAAAATTTGAAAATGCAACATTTCCTTATAAAATGTGTTCGCTGAAATATTTTGCCAGTTATTGCATTGAGATCTCAGAACATAGAGGGCACAATAAATATCACCACATTACTCACCTATCTAGAATTTTTTAATACTATAGTGTCTGGGACCTTAAAATTCAATGTATAACTATTGAATTCAATACTTGATTCCTACTACCTTTCTTTTCTTCTTTCTTAGAAACAAACATTCAGTAGCATCCACTTAAAGGACACATTGCCAGTTTGGAAATCTTCCCTTTTTACTGTGAATACTATATCCTATAATCATCTGTTATTCAGTTCATAAATATTAATAATAATTAAAAATGGGGTTAGGTACATGATTGAAATAAAGGAGACAGTCTTTGTCCTAAAATTTTCTTGCAAAACAACTTATGTTGGAAAACAGGCTTATACCAAACAAAATCAAATCATCCAGCCAATATGACCAGCACCCAATGTTCTCTGAAAACATGAAATTAGCAGGAATGATTAATTCATTAGCACAGGGAAATTTAAGAGACTAAAGGAACAAATCTGTTATTAGAGTTTTATCACTTCAAATATGTCCATTTTGATAGTAAATTTTGTTATCTTAATTTTTGAATGAAACAAAGATCTTTTGCTTAATTTGTACACACCTATAGAAAATATTCTTTTGAGTGTAGTTTACTGAATGTATTACATTTATTGAATATTATTGATGAACATGGTCCTCAGTGTAATCTAGGTAAAAAAAAAAGGGCTAGATTGATTCGTTTATCTACTTCAGCATTTTTTTCTATGTCATTAATCCTTTTTGCTTCATATTTTGTTGGTTTTTACCTTAATCAAAGAAAATAGGTTAAATTTTTATTTTCTTTATGAGCAATATTTTCCTTGTTCATCTGCTCTACTTCTTTAAAATATAATATCTAGGTGTTATTTTTCTTTTATGTTAATGATAAAATTTATTCATAGCTAATATGAGACAGTCTACAAAAATCCAGGCTGAATTATTTTGTGTGAATTACATATTGACTATAAATAATTTTTTCATGAAGGACATGCACAGTAAAATGTATATATACCTCACAAGAAATATTTATAAACTGTATAAATATAAGCAACTGAAAGTTTGGCTATAATATTTCTAAAATGATTATTAAACTCTAATATTCTTTATAGTTTTATTAGTAGTTTCCATTTTCAAAATTACTGTTAAAAGTTTGATTTAATTGTTATAGTTTTACAAAACCAATACAGTCTGAATGTAAGGAATTTAAAATACTTAGGTACCAGCATGGAACTGATTATTCTCCATATTATCATTCTCAATTAGGTGCAATTTATGTATTTAGATTACTTATTTTAGAGCATCTTAAATGTTTAATCATTTCTTTACAACTTATTTAGGACACGTTTGAATGAAAGTAATGTAAAATATAATTGCCACAAGGAAATACATTTCAGTTTCTTGAATCATAGTATGGGGTGCGCAACATTTACTTTTTCACAACTCTTCTAAAACATGCTGAAATAGATCACAGCGACTTTATTTATTTATTTTAAATTTAATATTTATTTCAATACATTCGCTTTACAAAATAATACAAACCCATATGTGCAGGTTCCCCATTCCTCAAATATATGTCAATACACCCTGCCCATCACCAAATTGCCAAGAGTTCTCCACCATTAGGCATTGGATTCCACCACTACTTCCCACAATCCCCACCTCATTTCCTACTGGTAAACTCAGTTCTGTTGTAAATGGTCAAGGATTGGTTTTTGTTTAATCTTTCCTTTGCTTTCTCTCTTCACCTTCCTTCCTCTTTAAAAACAATACCAACATTAACCAAAAAACTTTATTTTGTACAAATCCTTACAGTGATTTTCTCCTTTCTAGATGGGTTGCCTCACAGGTCATGAAACCAATTAGATCACTAAATTTAATTGGATACATTTTATTTTTTAAAGAGAAGCTTAAATTTTCCATCTCTCTTCTTTAGAAAAGGAGAAGGTCTGGAAATGGAATTAATGATCAGTCATGCCTAGGAAGACCAACAGAATATATCAACCTAAAATATGTCTCTTTGGTATAAATACTACCTTGAGCTGGTTATTTTTAAAAAAACAACAGACACAGAAACTCTAAACAGAGTAGAACATACGCTTTTATTAGAGGCATTTATATTTATAAGGGTAATTTCCATTTGTAAATGTGTATCCCTCTCTGTGTCAGGAAGAATCTGATGATTCTAAATCTCTAGAAATTCTTTATTCAGGGGAAGGTATAGAGGCTAAAATAGAACACCCAAGTCTCTCAGAATTGATCTCTATGGATGCCCCACTCTGACAGGAAGAGTCAAGTTCAATGTAGAACAGTTCCAAAGGCAAAGGAAAAGATCCTATTCTTTAAACCTTTAGCATGTTCCTTAACAAAAGAATCCATTGCCAAGCCTTGGGCCTTTATCCCTCTTATCAAGAAATGTTCTCTGTTCTCAAGAAGAATGCAGTTTGGGGAGGTCTTAATTCAAAAGACAGTATATCTGTAAATAGTCCTAAGAAATCTATCTACTAGCCAGGTGATTCTTCTCTTTTCTTCCAGCACCCAGGTCCTCTTTCCATACCTCAGTATAAATCATTGGTCTGCCCCAGCTATCTTAGAATTTATAACCATGTAAATTCTCCAAGAGTATCGTATTAAATTTTAGCTATTCTGTTACAATATTATTTTGAAGTTGCTTGAAATATTCTGATGTAATACTACGTTACTATTACAAACTCAGAAAAAGCATGTTTAAACTTATGTGGAGTCCTGCTTGTGTTTAGTAAAGATAGCAAACCTATGCTGAGTGATAGATAAGACATCAGCAATGTCCTGACACACCAATGTATGTTAAAGTGTGATATGTAAAATGAATGTTAGGATGTGATAACAAACCCCAGCCCCACAGTGTACCCAACTGACAGCCTGAAGATTCAAGCTATAAAAGGAGCTCCCACTTGAAGCAAGTCAATTGCTTAGACTCCACCATAAGACCCTACCACGTTCCCTATGGTGATCGGCTGGAAGCAACTGCTGGCTAGTATGCTGTTGGATGCTTAGCTCTTCACCAGTCAAAATTCATTGCTGCAGCTGCTGTTCAAGAGAAGATTGGCATGAGGCCTCTTGTAAGCTGAACTCAGGCATTAGGAACTTGTTTAAATTCTGTGTGTAACTTGCAACTAATATTTGTGTGGTCGTATCTTACTCTGGCAGCACAGAAATATTAATATTTATATAAACTCTCCTAAGAGCAAGCAAGTAACAGAGTGTACCTAGAGCAGTCTCAGCAGTACTCTCGACCTGCAATTGTCCAATATTTAGCGTGCATATATTTTCCATTTCAATCATTTCTCAGACATTTTCTCTTACTAATTGTGACTAGTGTTAATTTGTTCACTTATCTAGCCTGTGAAGAACCTTAGAGAAATGGAGGAGCAATGATCCTAAGTAAGGCAAAGATTTGAAATCTTCATATCAACCTTACCCTTATTTACTTTACTTACCTGGTACCTTCTGTAACTATCCTCCCTTTAGACATCTTTTGTCTTTAACTGAAGGTGTAATTTAAACTGGTGGCTTGGACCATTTTGGAGTGTTCGTTTTCCTGGATCTCTCCCATTTATACAGGAAACAAACATGTTTTTAAACTTCTGTTTGTTTTACTCTTATTAATCTATTTTTTATTACAAGAGGCTATCTCAGCCAAGGACCTAGAAGGGTAGAAAGAATATCATTTTTTTCTGCCCTACACTTATGTGATAAAGTTTCCATTAAAATTCCAATATTGTGGGATTCAGAGAGCTACCAACTACTACATAACACAACTACCTGCCAGGGAAGTGACATAACTCAACTACACAGGGTTAGAAGTGCCTGCCTTTGAGACCATCCCAGACCCTGTCCTATATATTTCATATTTGGCTGTTTATCTTTATTATTTAAAATTCATTTAATAAAATGGTAAATAAAATAATTGTCTCCCTGAATGTTATGAACTGCTCTAGTAAATTAATCAAACCTGTAATGGGAATCAGAAGATCTCTAATTTGTAGCCAAGTAAAGTAGAAATTGTGGGTAACCTGGAGATCACTACTAGGTGTTGGCATCTCTACCAGGGGGCTGTCTTGTAGAACTGTGTCCTTTAACTGTGGAATCTGATGTTATTTCCAAGTAGAGTCAGTACTATGTCAAATTTGTAGGATATCTAGTTGATGTTGCAGAATTGCTTGGCATGGGGAAGATTCTCACATAACTGGTGTCAAAAGTATTCAAGGCTACCATCAGGATACATTACTTTCCACTCCACTATACTTCAGAACATAAACCTTTAACATAAATTTACTAAAATCAAGGTTATCAAAGGTTTCTTAAGCCTGCAGATGTTATAGTTGCATTTTGTTCCTTAATTACTTAGAAAGACAAACATTACAAGGTATTCCTAGTTGCATGGGAGTCTGGGATACAAAGTATGTTTAACTAAGAAATGGTTAAATGGGAATTCTATTCCTAAAGGTGAAAGGAGAAATTTAAGAGAATAGAAAACCAATAACAATTAATTTTATATACTTTATAATGTGATGTTCTTCAATTTTAGACATATTATTTAACATTATTGTAGCTCGTTTTCCACTTTTTACTCAATTTAATTTTCTTCATTTCTTATATCTTTTGTTTTGTAATGAATTGGAATAGCCATAAAACTTAATATCTATGAAAATACTCTAGAATGCTGTTACTTTTTTATAGCATTCTAAACGATATATACTATATACTGGCAACCATTAATATGTACTTAATAAATGTGACTTTAGATAGAATATTTTAAAAACTAGAAACGAGTGTTAAACAGATTAACATATATAAATTCAGAGTATAATCTAAAAAAACTTAATGAATGGTGCTGTCTATATGTACTGACCTAGAAAGATACCCATAATACAGTGTTATATATGAGCAGCAGATAATTAAGCAAATCAGGGTCAAGAAACATTTTCTGTCAAGGATCACTTGGTAAATAACCTAATTTTTCTATTTTATGGTTAGTGACAACTACTCAATCCCTGTAATTATATTGTGAAAAAAGTCATTGACAATATGTAACAAATGAAGGTGACCATTTTCCAATAAAACTTCCATTTCATATTATCCTTTCACTACATTTCTTGAACACCTACAAATTCAAACTATTTTTAATGACCATTATTTCCCCTGTTGTAATGGTTTTTGTCATTATTTACTCAATGCCAAGTATTTTATAAATTCTTTATATGAATTATTTCATTTAATTCTCACATAACTCTATGATATAGTTACTCTTGTTCCACTATTGAAGACATGAAATAAAGTTTATGTATATTAAATACCTTATGAAAGATTACACAGATGGTAAAGAAAAAATTTGGACCCAAACCAGTAGGATTCCAAAATACATTCTGTATGCTGCCCATAGCTTTGTAGCTCATATTGACACTTTAGTTGAGAAAAATCACTCAGTCCTCTAACTCATGGTTACAAAAATCTTGTTCTTTAACTTAACTGAGCACTTAATGCCACCCAGTAATCTTACATGATTCAGATAATTTCTTTCTTAGTTCATACAGTGACTTATCGTCATCTTGCTTGTCTAGTCCATCTTCTCTGTGTTCCTCCTGAGACACCATTGTCCCCATTTCACTTAGAAGATATGTTCAGTCAGGTGAGATTGTTAAAATTTTCTGTTTGACCTCATTGACATCTTATTGCCATTAGCATTACTCTCAGTTCTTTTCATTTTGTCTTGGTAAAAAATACGCCTTTTTTTTTTTTTCCCTCAAGCTAAATTCTTTTATCTCAATTTAGAATTTGATATCCTGATTTCCAAAGTAATTTCCAAGGAAAATTATATCTTTTTTTCTTTACTTCCCTACTGGATCTAACCTCTCAGATTTAGACCTGGTAATACACTTTTGGATTAGAGCCCTAGCCTCAGCACTCCCTAGTGGAGTAGCAGTTGGGTGCAGTCCATATACATCACAAGATCTTGGGTTTGTGCCCTGGAACCAGGGTTAAAACCAAGATGAACAATTAACTATAATAAATGAAAATGCTTCTAAAAAAAGCTAGCTTTGTAAAACAGGTTTAAAAAATATATGCAGGACATAGTAATCTCATTCAAGAAGCATCCTAGTCCTACTGAAAGTCGTTTTTAAAAGTCAACATATATTAGATTACCATCAAAATTAATTTACAAGGCAGTTCATTGTAGGTGATGTCTTGCTACAAATAGTATTTTCAGAGAGAGATGTAGAGTCAATAACTATTTTGTAGAAGTTTAAAATCAAATTTGAATACACAATAATTTTCTTTTTTCTTCTAGTCGTTAGACTATTTCTGCATTATAAAGGCTCTTTTTTAATGTGCTGTGTCATATAAATCACCTGTTAACCTTTGTATTATTTGATTAATGGAATAAGATGACTAGAAAAAATTCTCTAGTTTTGACAAGAAAAGAAATAAGTATATTCCTGAGCATTTCTTAGGGCAAATCCGGTCATGAAATTTATTGATATAGTTGGGAATCCAGTCCCTTTTTATTTGGATCTTGGATAAATTTATTCTCTAGAGATGTGTCCTTTTAATATCATTAGATTGTCAATAATTTTGATACAAGTTAATAAATCAACCATTTGAGATTTATTGGATTTTCTCACATATGTTAACACTTATTTAATTAGGTTTTACATAAATACTAAAAACCTGCATCAAATATCATTCTTATTGCCAGAGTGAAATTAATCACAAGATGACTTGTAGATTTCTATAATTCATTTGGATAGCTTATCTAAGGATTGTCTGATTAGCAATTTGCTAAAGCAAAGCAGAGATTTTATAAAATTCTGATTTAGAGGGTTAAAACATCTTTAAATCACATTCTATGAATCAGTCATTCCAACTCTCCTCAAACTGCATTTCTTCCATGATCATATCTTCCCAGCACTTATAGCCAAAAATAATCTCTTCCTTTACTGTCCCTATATTGAAATTAATTATGAGTGATAATAGTTTAAACTGTTAAATCGTCTATTAAAGACCTAGTTTTTGCCAATAGCAAATTGGATGCTTGTTATTGTAAAGTCAACTTTATATCCCACAAATTGTCTAGTGTGGTGTCTTAGTCACAGTAAATAATAAAAATCACAAATGATGGCTGATTAAAATAAGTACATCTTAGAAACAGTATTTTTTTCTGTATATTTTGGGGGAAATTGATCTACATAAGCCTCAGATTTAGGTGTTGGGTAGGATTCAGTCTAGTGTGCTCTGAGCCCCTATCAGTGGATAAATTTAATCATAGGGGGGGAAAATGTGTGATTACAGGAAGTCATTCTGACAGTAAAATGAATTCAGTTAAGTAGGTTACCCCTGGGTTGTGTTTAGTTTTAAACCCTATGAGAAAGCTTTTATAAACATCTAAGTTTTCCATTGCCTCAATAATAAAAAAAGTTCTTTGTGTAATGAGATTTTGTATACAAGCTTTGCAAATAATTTACATTACTAAGATAGACTGATAGAGCTCAGCAAGAGATGCAATGAAAGCATTTAGAAATCTAATTATCAGCTGGCATCAGAGTGTGTCTAATCTGGAAATATTATAAAAATGTATTAGGTAAAATAACTAGGGAGAATCATGCCTATATAGTTTAAAGTACCAGTATATGGTACTTCTGATCTCAATTAACTTTCAGATATAAAACGTTTATATATAGACTACTTGAATAAAGATTAAAAGGTATAAATGTTAGGGTGACATGAGAATGTATTTCTTGAATCCTGGCTAATAGGTTCCCAAGTGAAATATGGAGTTCCTGGTATTCCCTATGCCCACGGAAGATACTTTATACAGGATACCCTGACTGAGATGATTGGTTTTCCTCAGAAGTCATTATTCCCAGTTAAATAAAGAATAACTGTGCAGATATGTTCTGCAGCCTTCTTTATACCACCATATGATTAAGTTCTGGGTATGAGAATGTGAATAGAAATGGTGTGTTCCCTTCCAGTGTACATTCATTAAATTAATGTGAATTTACTCTTCATTCTTCTCCCCTCCACTCTAGATGAAATCTTTATCTAAAGAAGTGGAACAATCCTTAGAACATCACATGAAGATGAGTTGAGAATGGTTAATACCTCCTTATCAGCCTAGGCAACATACCTCTGCACTCTAAATTAAATATGGTAAGGAATTGATACATACTTCATATTTACCATGGCAATTAAGTGGAAATAGAAAATGCATACCAAAGTATGAATCAATAGTATAGAAAACAGAAAAAATTAAAGTGGAGCTATACCTTATATCACATACACATGCACACACACATTGATGGATTAAGAACTTAAATGTAGGGTTGAAAGTTGTAGTAAGCAAAACAAAAGATCTAGGTAAGTTTGAATTTCAGAAACTACTTTTACTATAGGTATGTCCTTCATAATATTTGGAATAAGATTACTTTAACAAACTAGTTGCTTATCTGAAGTAAAATATAACTGGGTACCCTATATTTTATATAACCACCATACTTTAAATGTCAAAAGAAAAATATTAAGAATGATATTAGCATCATGGCATCATAAAACAATCCTCCTCTTTGCTATTGTCCTCCCACCCCCACCTTCAACAATGAAAATTTGCCATCCATTCTTGGGTAAAAATGCCTTTGTGGAAGCTGTGGGATCCAACATCAAACACCAAAGGACCCAGGAGTCTAGCTTATGTGAGTGCAGATAAGGTAATAGGCAGACAGATCTATCCTGGCAGTGTAGACTGCAATGGCAGGTGAACTGGCTCCATCCCCTGTCAGCTGCCATCTGGGAACTCCTGGCAAACACTGTTTTAGATAATCACCCATGAGAGACTCTGTGAAGGTCCAGATTTTCAGAGAAAAATTTCCATCACACCATAATTTTGGAGCAAAAATGAGTCTGCTTTGGAGTGTTAAGAGGAGCAGCTTGCTTTTACCCTCTCTGTTTTCCTCTCAGCAGAGTTTAGGGCCAAGAGAGGATTTCTTGACAGGTGATTTTTCCTGTAAGGGAAAGAGAAAGCCTGTGAGTGAGCACCTGGCTTACTCAGCTGTGTGGGGTTCTGCCAAAGGGTCTCATCTCTCTGTTGTCTTATCCAGAGAACTGACTTTTGAGCTACATGCGTTTGTCGCAGGAAGAGGCTGGGAGAACAGTGGATAGAATTCTTAGAGGTATGACAGCTTATAAATTAACAAGAAAAAGACAATAAAAAAGGACAAAATTTAGCTATTTCACTAAAGAGAAAATACATATGGCTAGTAAACTTAAAAGCTTCAACCCCAAATATACTTAAGGAAATTATAATAAAGAACAAAATAAGATATCATTTTATAACTGTCAAGTAACAAAGTTGAAGAATTCTAACATATTAAGTGCTGGAGAAAATGTTAATTAATGAATTAAAAAACCCTACTGGGTATATATATATATACATATATATATATACATGTATGTTCATACATATGTGTGTATATACATTATATAGTCATATATTCTAAAGTATCCGTTCATGTCTTTTTCATATTTTTCCATCTTACTTCAAGGTACTTTCATTTTAATTTTCATTCATGTAAAATCATATGTGTGGCTATGACCCTCCACTATGACTCCTATACTTAAAAACAAGTTTTTCCACATATAATTTTGTATAGTTCCTTTCTTCTTCTTGCTAGTATTCAAAATATTATCATATTAATCAATGTCTAAATGATGCACTCAAATTTCACTTCACAGCACACCCTGGTGGAGAAGGGGTTGGACGCAATTCACCTACCTGGGCTTTTCCTTTAATATAATCTATACATATATCACTTCACTGTATTCTGAAGGAGAAAATAAATGAGAACAACTCACAGAGATTTGCTCTTTTTTTCTACATTTCCAGCTTTAATTGGCATCTTTCACATTAGCTTTCTAATGCCTTATATTATTCCTTAAACATGTCCTTCCTTTCCAACTAGATTTTTGCTTATAGACTAGCAGTCCTCAATTTCATGTTGTGTGACAAATTAAAGAGAATGAACAACTGCTTGCAAAAACAAGCTTAGAGCATATTGTAAAGGTCTGTATTACATTGTTTCACTTGGTCACGGTTCAGTACTATGTTACCTTTCAATAAACATTTAGTTTTGGGCCCTGAATTTATTTGTATATTCATGAAAGAATTTTCTGGTTTCTGGCTGGTGGTTGATCATATGCCACACTTTACTTTTGCAATTATATTCTACTTCATCATATCCCGATGTTTATAATATAATAAAATGTTAAATACTTTTACATATTTGACTTCACATTTGTGAAGGCCTCACAAATAAAATGAATCTAACTGCTAAGATACTGGAAACTTTGATCTATTATTTTCCTGCTAGAAAGACTTTCTAATAAACTGTAGACGGGAGATGAAGTCAAAGAAAGTGAAAAATAATCTCTCTTAAAAACCCTTTCATGGTGTACCCTGGTGGCCGAGTGCATAAGTTCACTGGATGCAATCCATGTACATCCCAAAGGCACAGGTTTGAGACCTGGGGCCAGAAAGAACAAGCAAGTTGAACAACTAAATAAAAAAAATACAGATTCATCTTCCTCTTACTTCCTGCATGCCTGCCTACTTACCTCCATGACTGCCTGAACCCTTCCTTTAAAAAAAACTCACTTTCCCATTGTTTTTGAACTCAGCATGCCACTTTTCTTTTTACATTATATGTAGTTATAATTAATTATCATTTGTTTGCCAAAATAAATTTTTAGCTATCATTTCTCTAAAATAAAATATATTAATTTCTTAATTAGCACTGTTACATATAAGTTGTATATTATAATTCCTTTTCTAAAGAAATAAATTAAAAGGTCAGCATTTAAGGAATTCTGTCTACTTTTAGTACAGCTTTGTCGGTCAGTTTGATAGAGTTGTAAAGAAATAATGTCACAATATTAGCTATGATAGTGAAATTTCCTCATGAGAAATATCTAGAAATTACATTGAGAGAGAATATAATATAAAATTAATTTGACATAAATTGGAATTAAGAGAATGGGGATCAAATTTTAGGAGGTAATTTGCCTGCAATGTGGCAAGTACTGCACCTGAGTCAATATATTTTGCATATTTTTACACATTAAATCCCTAAAATGGCATTTCAAGGCAGATAACACTGTTTTCCAATTGACAGATGCAGAAAATGGATCCAGGATATTAAAGTAACTGACTCAGTGTCATAGTGAGTCTTTTAAAGAAAGAGTTAAGATTAAAATCCATTGAGCTATAAATTTAGTGCTATTTCTATCATAATTTGTTACCTCATTTAAATAAGAACATTTATTTTTATTGAACACAGTTCACAATGAGTAAATGACAAATTTGGGTACTCTAGTGACAATTTGGGTATGAGTAAGATTCAGATTAACTTTATTTTCAAAAGATGATATGCTAATTAGGTAAAATCAGGAATCACACATTGAAGTTATTTGATCTGTGACTTTTTCTGACATAGTAATTCAATTAGTTTCATTATTTTGCTTTGAATTAACATCTACATTATAACTTACAGCTTTACATAGCATTTAAAAATATTAATATTTATTATCTTGAATGGTGTATACTTTAACACTGGGTATTCAAATTTAGATTTGCCAGATACTTTATTCATTGCTATCATATAACTGACAACTGTTCACATCAGAGACATACTAAATTAGTTTATATGTGAAAAGACAGTGAAAATCAATCTAAAATCTTGGAAGATTTACTAAAGAATAATAGGAAGTCACAACCAGGCAGCCTGACTTTCCAGTAATTTTCCCCAGATATGCCAATTAATAAAGAGGTCCCAGGCTTTTATAAAGGACTGTTCTTAATAGATCCCTGGAAAAACCTGTTTGTTTCCTTGACAGCTCTATGAGCAAGAAGCAGTCTGATAATTCTATCCCTAGAGATGTTTAATACAGACCAGAAAAATTAAGATAATACCAACAGATTTCTCCTTTCAATGAAGTAAACCTCATCCCTTATACTGGGGATGACATTTGTTCTGAACTTCAACTGAGTTTATGGGCAACACAAGTTTTACAGAATATAATCATATGTGAGTAAACAGTTCTGAATGATTTGTAAACTGAACAAGGAAGAAATGAGAATAGCAGTAATTATTTTTAGATTGATAGTATTAGTTCCTGAAATAATATCTCCTAATTAGGATGCTACAGGTGAATATTTAGTACAATTGTAGAAAATATTTATAAACATTTGAATCATTTAGTTGAGAAAATTAAAACCATGAGTTACAATAAATTGTGAAGTCTTTTCATATTAACATTAGCAAAAATGTTTAGAGAAAATTATATCAGAATGGAATTCATAAACCTTAGAAACAAACCTTTATTTTTGGAAAGAATGCAAAAGAGAAGCTGGTTAAAACCAAGCATTCAAAGATTTGAAGTGAAATATTCCTATTTTATGCAAGGAGTGAAGCAATTGGTGCTAGGAGAATTATGTGATTTCCCACCAGGAAAATATGTGTAATAGTTCTAATTTAAACTCTTTTCTAAATTTATGTATGAAATGAGAAAAAATAGCTAGCTGTTACCTTTCATCATAATTTTTGAAACAAATGTAATACTATACATAAATTAAAATTAAAAAGAGAAATATGAAATGATCCAGCTATTTTATTTCCAGGTAGATAGCTGAAGAATATCAAAACACTAACTCAAAAAGATATATGAATCCCTATGTTCCTTGCAGCATTATTTACAGTAGCCAAGACATGAAATCCATCTAAGTGCTTTTATTGGCAGAGAAGTGGATAAAGAAAATTGGTATATATACACAATGGAATATTATTCAATTGAAAAAGTGATAACTTGCATTTGTGATGACATGGATGGAACTTGCAATTGCAATAAATGAAATAAGTCAGAAAGAGAAAAACAAATACTCTAGGATTCCATTTATATAGCATCATATATGTCTACATATTATATCCATATGAAATATGAATAAAGAAATAAAACAAACAAAAAACAAAACAAATATAAACTCTTAGACTCTGATAATAAAATGATAGTTACCAGAGGAGAAGGGGCATTGGAGGAACAGCTAGAGATAGAGAGTAACAATAGGATAGTGGTGAATGGTAACTAGAACTTTGGGTGTGGATGTGGAGTGGTATATAAATTTATTGAGGTGTGAAGATCCACTCCTAAAACTTATATAGTCCTGTAAACCAATGGTACCTCAAAAAAAAAAAAAAAGAGGTAACATTAAAATGTTAACAGCAAATTCTTAACCTCATTTATAATTTAAATATATAAATTATATTACAATAAACACCTGTTACATCTTTCAGGTTGACAATGATTTTAAATTTTGGCCACACTTAAATTTATAATTCATGTTGGCAAAGTGGACACTTGTGTAAAGTGTTCTGTTAATGGGAATAGAAATTGGTGTAACATCTTTGAATATACTTGACAAAGAAATACTAAATTTAAAATTGCATGTGTTCTTTTACCCAAAAAATTTGCTTTGAGAATGCTACTTTATAGATACACTTGCACAACTAAATGTTCTTGATAAGAATGCTATTTTTTATATTACCAGAAAAACCAGAAACAACTTACTGTATATCAAGAGATTACCATTTTCATTCACTCATTCATGTACTCGCTCAATTACCTCAAGAACTAATCATATTTTATGTAATTTGTTTTTATATTCTATATTATATCATTATAGTCTAGGTTTATTTTAGGGTTTAGAACCCAATAGTAAAGATAGGAAACTCTCTGTTTTAATGGAATTTAGGTGATAAACGCAGGGAGAGACATAGAAACCAAGAATAAAAAGTAAACAGAAAATTTAACAAAATAATCTTTTATAATGATAAATGTTAAGATTACAAAATAGGTCAATGTGAAAGCTATATTTTAGGTAATAGATTTTACTGGTATTCATGGGAAACTTTCTGAGGAAATTAAAATTCAGTTGGAAGCTAAGGAATACTTAGAAGGCACTTTATACAGTTTGAGGTTAAGGTTTTCAAGGTAAAAGCCAGTTCAAAGAGCAGTTAATAACCTTGGTATCTGTTTCTGTATTGGCAAAATGTAATATGCAAAGTCTTTTAAACAGAATAGTATTTTTAAGAAAAATTAGGATCTCTATAAATTTAGGGTTTTTCGGAATGGTTACCAGCATAAGAACTAAGTGACCTGTCAGGGAGCTATGACTTCTGAGACTACACAGAATTATTTGAGTTTCAGCACCTGCAGCTAAAGCTTTTATGCAGTAAATCAGGATAATTCACACAGCTGTTGATGTGCACTCACAAAGCTGGTGACCAGACATTGGAAAGAAAAATCTGGCCACCACTACACCACACCTGCCTCTCAAAATCCAGGAAACTGGAAAACGAATGAATGTTCAAACGTTGCTGTAGGAACCCTTGGGTCCTCAAATTTGCTTGAAAGAGCAAAAGGTGAAATAGCCAGGAAAACTCCCACTATCTCACTTCTGTCTTTCAAATGCTAAGTATATCTGATTAGCAATCCTGATAGCTTTCCAAAAACAAAGCTGGAAGAAAGTCCAAAAAATTTGGTTTTAGTCTTCACATCTTTACCATGAAAGGAGTTGCAACTGGACAAGCACTGGGACAATGAAAATTTTATAAGATGGGGCTGGTAAAGTAAGGGTTGACTCTGCTAGTTCTATTTATTTGATGGCAAGTCATAAAGATTTTATCCAAGATATAATGGAAAGACACTGGAATTATGAAACGAAAGGAATCTGCAATATAATTTTCATTTTGAAATATCGCTTCATGTGTAATGTATAGCTTGGTTTGTGAGCAGAGAGGAAGAAGGAAAGAAAAAAATCTATAGCTATAATACATAATAGAAGTGACAGTGGCTTGAAATATGGAGAAAAGACAGAGAGTAGGAAGATTTAGAATTATTTGAAAGGACAGTTTAATGACATCTGAAAATGAATTGGATAATAGAAGTTAAGATAATGATAAGAATTACAGTTGAACTCTTGAATTTTGACTTAAGAAAGAAGGCATATTATGGGCTTATACCCAATCGGAAACAGAGAAATCATATGCTGTGTGTTGGGGGTTGCAGTAAGGATGAAGAATTCTTTTCACTGTGAAAAATTTGATATTTATATTCTATATTGATGTATGCTGTAGAGTTCAATGGTGATACCAGTGATAGAATAGTGAGACTCACTGTAACACAAATAATATTTTCAGGCATTGGGCTTCTGGATGTCAGTTAAGAAAAATAAGCAGAAAGGGAGAACCAGTCCCAGTATTGTTTCAGTATTAAATAGCAGAGTACAGACAGGAAGAGATATTAAAAAGTTACTGAAAACCCTGAGAAGAGAACATTTCAAGAAGAAGGGTATAACCAACTGAGATAAATTAGCATTGCATATCCATATGGCATATTTCTATGTTGTCCTTGAAAGGGTTGGAGCAAACCTATATATGCTGACATAGAAAGAACTTCAACATATATAACTGAGAAAAATGTCCATTTTTTGCATTTATTTGAACAAAGATGCTTGTATTTTCATATATATAAATTTTATAATAAGATCTATTAATAATGAAAATGATAATAATAAAGAAGTATTCTATTGGATTACTCATTACTACTCATAGATTCTTTATAATGTCCAGATTTATAAAAGGTATTCATTATTATTTTGAAATATTGTACAACCTGAGTTACCTCTCATGGGCTAGAATCTTGGATAATAAAAGAACAGAGGACCTAGAAGTAATAGACAAAAGCTTTGGCATTCTAGTCCTGGTTCTGGGATTTAACAGCATTGTGACCCTATTCAGGTAATTTCGGCTTACATAATCATATAACTGCATACACAAAAGAAACTTATGCAACTATGGTTTTTTAAACTAATTAAAAACACTGTGCAACTGTGAAATATTGGGATGTTTAATAGAAGTTATTCATCAGGACACAAAACAAAGGAAGACAATAATAGCAATAGTAGTAATGAAAAGCAATAACATCAGCAGTGGTAGCAAAACATTTCCTAAGAACTGTTCTTTATCAAGGATATAAAACAATTCCCATGTTTCCCTGAGTTCTTTTTGACTTTGCAAATCCTTTTCCTCAAAACTATCATTTTTTTTTCTCCTTATCAACACTAGCTAATACTAAAAGTAATTGAGCTAACAGAAAAGTTGATTGAAACTTTACCAATTAAATGTCACCAAATTTAAGGAAGTTTTAGCTTCGGCAATTCTGTAAGTTATTTTGACATTGCTTTCTTTCCCAGTTCCCCCATAACTTCTGCAATACCTAACAATGCAGCACCTCCAAACTGTTTCTATTCACTCTGAATAGATAACTTTCTTACAATTTGGTGAAAAGTTAATAAATTGATAATCATCACCTCTATTACCCCAATTTTATAGGTGATGAATTAATTATTGAGATTTGGTCCTAAATAAGAGATCATGTCCTAATAATTAATATATTAAATCAGACTTTAGGGAGTTCTTTCAATTCTTTTTACTACACTTTGAAAGGGGTATCCAAAAAAAATGAGAAAATTTAAACATTTTGCAAAACTGCTGAGAAATAAATATAGGTAATATTTACATTTTAAACTCCAATTTCAAAGTACCACGAATTCCAAACTTTCCACGTAACCTTGATGCTAATCCATCTGATGCTTCTGAGAGTTGATCTTTTTGTCCATGCCCGATGTCTCGTGAGTATAATCAATATTTCCTGAGCTGAGCCCAGTCAATAGCTACAAGTTACAAAAGAAAACCTCCCCTCTATCTCTGTGAAAGATGTCATAAGCTGGGTTCTCAACTCCTTTCAGAAACCGATTAAAATGGAAGCAAGCATTTTGCCAAAAGGAACTATTACTATTTATAAAATCTCTGCCTGATAGAGAATTGCAATGTTAATGCTTCCAGAACTATAAAAAAAGAAATTCAAAGTGGGCTTTTAGACATGGGGGCCAATATTCATTCAGAAGATGCTGTATGATTTAGAGCTTGGGACAGCAGTACAGACAGGAAGATGGGAAACTTGACACTACTTCTTGTGGAAATGACGTAATGACACATATGCTATTCTATTTCTGGCCTTTAAGTTGATTCACTCATATGCTTGATCATATTTTCTCAAAACCTTATCAAAAACCTACCTCTTAAAGAAATTCCAGCTTCTCTACAAATTTCATAGGAAATTGTATCACATCTCCAAAGCAGTAGATCACTTATTTAATATTGAAAGTGTTGTAAGGCAAATAAAGAAAGGATTCTAAATATTTTTACCAGACCACATTGTACTAAAGAAGGAACTAAAAATAAATGACATGCATATCCTAATTAAAATAACAGCAGAAAAAAGATATATTTTTCTTTTCTGTTCTGACTTTTTGTTTTATATTGAAGTATCTTTGATTTACAAAACAATTTAAATGTAGATATTCAGATTCACTTGCCAAAAGCCTAACACACCATACCCCCATCAAATTACCAATAGTCCTCTACCACATTCCTTGGACCTCCACCACCACTTGCTACCAACCCCCACCCTCTTGCTCACTGATAACCCAGTTTCATTGTCAGTGTCCAGAGGTTGGTTTTTGCTTTGTCTTAATTTTCTTTGTTTCTATGAATGAGATAATCTGGTGTTTGTCTTTTTTCTTCAGACTTACTTCCCTTAACATAATCTTGCGTTCCATCCAGGTTGTCAGAAATGTCAGGACTTCATCTTTGGGAGGAACTGTGTAATATTCTCTTGTATATATAAACTACATCTTTTTTTTATCTATTCATCTGTTGGTGAGCACTTAGGGAGTTTCCAATTATTCACCATTGTAAATAATGCTGCAATAAGTATGGGGATGTACATATCTGTGAAAGTTAGTGTTTTTGTGTTTTTAGTGTAAATATCCAGAAGTGGGCTGACAAGATCACATTTGCATTTTTATGTAACAAGATCTGGGAGTATGATACCTCCATTTTTGTTCTTTTTTTCTCATTATTGTTTTGACTTTTCAAGTTCTTTTGTGATTCTGTATAAATAAATTAAACATCTTTTGATCTATTCCCTTGAAAAGTGTCAGTGGATTTTTGATGGGGATTGCTAAACTTGCATGTTGCTTTAGGTAAGATGACAATTTTAATGTTAGTTCTTCCTAAATGTGACTATGGAGTATCTTTCCATCTCTTTGTATCTTCCATTATTTCTCCTAACAATATCTCATGATTTTCATTGTATAGGTGATTCATCTCATTTGTTAAGTATATTCAAAGGCACTTAGTTCTTGTTTTTGCTGTCAGTAGGATAGTTCTCTTGACTTCATAAATTTCTAATGTATTACTTGCATATAAAAATGAAACATATTTTTGTTTAATACTTTTTATTATCATTTATCAATTACAATAATTTTTGGTGGAGTCTTTGGGGCTTCTGTATATATAATAATTATTTTTATGTCTTTTATAATTTGTGTTCCTTTTATTTCTTCTTGCTTAATTGCTCTGACTCGCAACTCCAATATAATGATGAAAAGAGGTGATGAGAATGGACACACTCTTCCTATTCCTGATTTTAGAGGAAATTTTTTTTCGGTTTTTCACTATTAACTATGGTGTTTGCTGCGGGCTTTCATGACCTCTATTATGATAAGATGTATTTCTCTATGCCTATTTTATGTAGCGTTTTTATCCTAAATGGGTGCTGAATTTTGTCAAATGCTATCTCCTTCAACTATTGATATGATCATGTGATTTTTTTCTTGTCCTTTTTGTTGATGTGGTGTATTATGTCAACAGATTTGTGTATATTGAATAATCCTTACAGCTCTGGGATAAGTCCCACTTATTCATGATGGATGACCTTTTTGGTGTATTGCTGAATTTGGCTGGCAATATTTTATGGTGGAATTTTGCACTTATGCTCATCAGAGATATTGGTCTGTAATTTCCATTTTTGTGATGCCCTTGTCTGCTTTGGTATTAGTATAATGTTGGCTCATATAAAGTGCTTAGAAGTGTTTCCTTTTCTTCAATTTTCTGGAAGAATTTGAGAAGAATAGAGTTAATTCTTCTCTGAAGTTTTGGTAAAATTCACTAGTAAAGCCATCTTGACCTGGGTTTTTATTTTGGGGAAGACTTTTGATTATTTCTGTAATATTCTTGCTTTGATATATCTGTTCAGGTTTCCCATTTTTCCAAATTCAGTCTTGGTAGGCTGTACAATTCTAAAATTTTTTCCTGGTGCTCTGTGTTCTCAAATTCATTGAAGTATATTTCTTCATAGTAGTCTCATGTATTTCTAGGTATTTGTTGTAATTTTTCTCGTTTCATTTCTGATTCTAATTATTAGTGTTTTCTCTTTTTTTCTTAGTGATTCTAGCTGAAGCGTTGCCATTCAAAAAAAAATTTTTTTCAGAGGACCAGCTTTTGTTTTGATTGATCTTCGAATATTTCTTCATTTTTATTTAATTTTTTTCTGCTTGAATATTTATTATTTTCTTATTTCTACTGATTTTTGGCTTTAAATGTTCTTTTTCTAGTTTCTTTAGGTATAGGGTTAGATTGTTTATTTGCAATTTTCCTTATTTCTTGAGGCAGAACTGAATTGCTATAAACTTCTCCCATAGCACTGCATTTGCTACATTACATAAATTATAGTAGCATAGATCTTTGTTCTTTCTTTTTTCCCAGAACTGTTTTTATTTTTCTTCTGATTTCATCTTCTAATTTCCTCTTTCAGAAGCATGTTGTTTAAACTTTACAAATTTTGGAATTTTTAGTTTTCTTCTATGGTTGATATCTTATTTTAAGTCATTGTGATTGGACATGACAGTTGATATAATTTCAATCTTGGTAAATTTACTGATACTTGTTTTGTTTACCACAATGGTCCGTCCTTGAGAATGTTCCATGAGCACTTGAGAAAAATGTGAATACTGTATTTGCTAGATGAAATGCTGAAATGTTTTAAACCCATATGCTCCAACTTGACATTTAAAGATGTTGCATCCTTGTTTTTGTACAGTTAATCTGTCCATTGTCATTAGTGGGGTGTTGAAGTCTCTTCCTATTATTGTATAGCTGTCAATGCCTCTCTTTAATTCTTTAATAATTGCCTTATGTATTTCAGTTCTCCCTCATTTGGTGAATATATATTAATAAAAAGTATGTCTTCATGCTGCATGACCCATTAATCATTATATATAATTATCATATCCATGACTGTTACCTTCTTTAATTGGAAACTTATTTTCTGTGATATGAGTATAGAGTCCCTCTTTCTTTTAGTTTACCATTTGATTATAGGATTGTCTTCCAACCTTGACTTTGAATCTGTATTTTTCTTTAGAACATAGCTTCCTTTATGGAGAAGAATATTGGGTTGTTTTTAAATATTTTCCACTGCTCTACGGGTTTTGATTGGTGAGTTCAATCCATTAACAGTTAAGATGATAATTGATATGTCATTGATTATTGCCGTTCTGCCATTTATTTTCTGGGTGTTTTTGCTGACTGTACTTTCGTTCTTCTCATGTGCTTTGTAAACATTTATTGTTGTATTTAGTTTCTGTTTTCAGTTTCCTCTTTGATTTTTCTATGCATTTATGTTTTGAGATTAACTTGAATTTGCATATAGTTGTCTTTATTTCTATCTTTTTAAAATTTAACAGCAGATTAGTCTCAATCTTATTCCAACAGTCCGCATTTTATTTTCTTCCTTCCTACATTCCATATTTTGATATCTTTCTGCTTGTAAGTCAGATTTCCTTTCAATTTATAGAAATTCCTTTAGTAGTTGTTGTAAAGCTGGTTTAGTTTTGATGAATTCCTTTAGCATTTGTTTCTTGTAAAACTCTTTATCATTCTTTCAGTTCTAAGTGATAACCTAGCAGGGTAGAGTATCTTTGGATGGAAATCCTTTTATTTAGCACTTCACTGTATCATGTCTTCCTTTTCTGGACTGTAATATTTTTGCTAGAAATCCACAGATTGTGGGGGAGTTTTGCATCTAAAATGGTTTTCTCAGCTGCTTTCACGATTCTTTATTTTTGGTTTTTGTCATTTTCATAACAGTATATATTGGGTTATATCTATTTTGGTTTCTTCTCTTCAGAACTCTTTGAGCTTGCTGGATCTGGAGGTTAGTTTCCTTTCTCAGGTGTAGGCCCAATGAAGCACAATGTCACCCTAAGGCTAATGCCACATTCTTATAATCTTTTCTTGAATTCAAGGCTCCATAGTCCAAGCATAGAACAGTCTTTCCTTGAGGAGATAACCTGGGTGGGTATCTGGTTTCTGTATGCCATCCCACATGATCTTTCATAGAGTGCTAAATTCTTTGTTTTAATCTAAGTTTTGGATTCAATAGTTAATTAGTACTGACTAATCTCCTTCTATATAATCACTTCTCTGTTGGTGCCTGTTTGGCAAAGTTCTTCCATACTGATTGGCTGTTCATCATGTTTATAAGTAAATTCATACCTCATATTGTTGGACCTCCAAGTAACTTCATTGGAATCAGAAAACATTATACTTAGGCTTCGAATTGCTTGAGACTCTGGCAATACATCAGGTAGGAAAATTTTCAGCTGTTGTCTCTTCAAATAAGGTGCCTACTCTGTTCTCTTTTTCTTCTCCTTTGGAACACATATGATGTGAATGTTTCTCCTCTTGATGTTATCCCATAAGTCTGTATGTTGTCTTAGTTTTATTTTTTGTTTGTTTTAAAAATTATTTTTGTCTCTTTGATGGTCTGTTTAGCTGCATTCCACTGCCTTGTGTTTTATTTCACAAATATGTTTGGAGGCTTCATCTAGACCACTGTTGAGTTACTTTATTGTGTTCTTTAACTCAACTATTGTATTATTTGGCTCAATGAATTCTGCTTTGAACAACTCATATTTTCTCTTTATTGTAGTTCTCGTTTTGCTCCTCCATTGTTTTCCTGATTTCAGTACATGTAATGAAAACTGATCCTTTAAAATCTTCAGGAAGTTTACTCAATTCTGTTGCATTAAGATTTTCGCCTGGTGTATTGCTTTGATTCATCATTTTTTTTTTTTTTTTTTGTATTTCTCAGTCTCTTTATTTTGTTTCCTATTTTGTGTTTATTTCTATGGGTTAGGCTAAATGACTTTCTTTCCTGCTCTGATTTAATGGCATTGTGAAGGTGTCAGGTTACAGAGTATAGGCCTAAGGTGTTGAACTGGAATCTTGATCTCTCCCTTATTTCTTCTTTCCATCCTCCTTCTTACCATCACCCCTTCTTTCTTATATTTTTATAAGCATTCACAAGGGGGTATTGAAGACTACTGAATCCTTCTAATATAAACAAAAATCAAGCATTGAGACAACAGAAAATTACATTTTATTTTGAAAAATAAATTCAGTTCAAAATATCCACTACTATTGCTATATTTAGAAAAAAACAATGTTTCTTATATTTTTAGAGTTGCTATTTGTTATATTGCTATATATAGGATATATTCTTTTCTATATAGATACTGCATATATAGCATATGTATTATATAATTATATATGCAACTATATAATACATAGTAACTATGCAGTAACCATTAAGAATATTAGACCCAATAATTTAATATAATAAATATAATATAAAACATAACACACCATAGCATAATATATATGTGCACATATATACATATATATATGTAATATTGTCAAGGAGCAAATATTTTTTTCTTAACTGAAATAAAACTTGCTGTTGAACAGGTCTTTAATGAATATCTAATATGGCTATGCCTAATCTAACAAGAGTTGTTACAAATAAAGATATGAATTTTGATTCATTAATTGTGAATAGTGGTCTGAAAGATATAAGAAGAATGATATGACAGAAAATAAAGATCAAAAGACATTCATGTGATAAGACAAGATTTAAGCTGAAAATTGAATGCTGAGACTGAGAAACTCCTGTGAAGAGCAGCATTGTATTTAATTCAGACCAAATAACATGGACTTAAAGAAGTGATGATCTAGGAATATTGCATGAGCTGAACCTAAGTCATGTGACTGAGGTGTCTAAACAAGATAGATTGTGACATGAAATAAGATTGAAGAAAAAGGCAAGGGCTAGATTAAGTGGTTTTAGATTTATTCTCTGTACCAAATTTAGATAGTATATGATTTTTAATTATATTTCTAAATTTTAAATATCCATCTGGACACTTTCTGGAGAATAGAATGAAGCAGAACAAAAATGGAAGAGGAAAGGCTGATTATGAATTTACTGGTTTATACTGTGTCTAGCAATGGTGATTCAAAAAAAAAGAGTGGCTGTATTTTGTTGATAAGCTGACTGTGAATCAATAAAACCAGTGAAAAAAAGATGGTACCTGGATCTGTGGTTTATTAACAAAGTGTATGTTGCTGTTTTTGTTCAGAAAGAGAAAAAATACATATATATGTGCATATATATATATATATATATATATATACACACTACACACACACACATATATTTGTTCCACTTGCAATAATGAGATAAAAGTTGAGGGCATTATACTAAGTGAAATGTCAGACAGTAAGAGCAAAATTATGATATCACCTACATGTAGAATCTGAAAAAAAAAACCAAAAAACATATAGGAACAAAAATAGAATGGTGGTTACCAGGTTCTGGGGTAGGAGAAATGGAGAGATGTTTGTCAAAGGGTAATAACCATCCAGTTATAAAAGGAATACATTTTTGGAGATCTAATGTATACTGTGTGATTACAGTTAATATTTTATCATATACCCAAAAGTTACTAGAGAGTAGTTCTTATTTGTTTGTGAAACAAAAAGAAACAGTCTCATGTGATTAGATTGAGGAGATAGCTAATGGTATGGTGGTAATAATTTTGCAATAGTAAGTGTATCAAATCAATACATTTTGCATTTAAAACTTACATAATGTTATATGTGAATTATATATCAATAAAACTGGGGACAAAGTTGTTCTGCTGAAGTATGTTCTTACTTCTCATAGGTAAATAAATGAAATAGTATATTAAGTGTATATTTATCTAGTCATATGCATTAAAATGTATAACAAGAGCATAAAATATGAGTTCAAAAATATATAGTATGTATTTATTAAATTCCATCAGACACTGCCATACTGTTTTCCAAAGTGACTGCTCAATTTTTCATTAATATAAGTGGTATTATATAATACATAGTCTTTTATGTTTGACATCTAGCAAAATGTATCTGGATTTAGAGTTGCTTCCCATCTTAACCAAACTATGGTCAAACATTTTACATTTTAGTTATTCTTATACATATGTAGTAGTATTAAATTGTGGCTTTAATTTGCATTTCTCCAATGACCAGTGAATATTATTTTGAGAAGTATCTGATCAAAAGTCTGTCTTGGTAAAATAGGTTTTGTTTGTTTGTTTTATTGCTGAGTCTGTAAAAGGAATCAAGTGTTCATTGGAAAAATGGCTGTTTCAATGATTGAAAAAAGGATAATGTAAGATGGGTCGGAAGCAAGGAAAGAAGTGATTTTTAAAAATGAATGGATGGGGAATATGTTAAGGAGATATTCTCCCCCATCTTAATAATTTCAGAAATCAAGGTCTGACATTTTTATCATTTCATTCAAGAAACATACATTGAAAAATTTCTCATTACATGTGCCAAGAAAGCAAAAATTAAAAATATGTGACCCCTGTCCTCATCAAGCATATGGCTATTTTTTTCACTTCATTTTTGTGGTTTATCTTTATGTCTTCTATTATACATAAAGTAATTAAGGACTGGGAATATAGTTTAGTCATCTTTATAATATGCAGCATTTTAGTGCAAAGATTTGCATGCTTGCTCAGCAAATATTTGATAGATTCTCACATATGAGCAAGGGATAAACAGAAAACGAGACAATTTATTTTGTTTCTCTGGTCTTGCTTCTCACAACATGATTTAAGAAGAAACATGAAGGCTGACTTGTAGTTAACAAGCATTTTCTGTGTTGAATAGAATTTTTACTAAGTAATGCACAGGAAAACATTCCCATTTAATATTTGTATTGATTTATTTTGTAATATGGGAATTCATTAAATATCAGTATTCTGTAATAATTATATAATTATAAATATAGATTTATTACTCATAAAATCCCTTATAAAGTGTAAAATTTCACTGGTATTTGTTTAATATGATTTTTCCTTTATCATTTTTTCAGAAATAATATTAGACCCAAGACTAGGTATATAATATTCTATTTTCAGTAGCTAAAATGTTCTGCATTTAATTAATTCTGAAGCTAAGTTTTAATCTACAATTAAACAGTTTAACAGTCATAAAAAAGGATAATGTAAGATGGTTCAGAAGCAAGTTTTAACAGTCATAAAACAATTGAGTCTTGCATCATATTTATCTTTGACTTTCTTCTTTGGGTTTATGATATTTTATAATATTTTATTAGTTGATTTGCTAAATTCTTTTTCTCTTTGCACTTAAAATTAATAACACAATATAATTATCTCTAAAATTCCTCTTTAAAAATTAGACTCCATAACTCTTTATCAGTATACTTTCTACTTAAATGTACTATATTTTCTTATTTAAAAATTTCATTGTGTTTATATTTTTCTTTCTTATTATAATTATATTATCACAGTTACTATGCCTATAATAACAAATTAATTTAAACTCTAAATTAATGAAAGACCTTATACTATATTTCTCTTCACTATCTATAAGACAGGTTTTCTGGTAAATAAATACATGACAGAAAATTTTATGTGTGTGTGTGTGCATGTGTGTGCGAGCACAAGTGTGGGTTTGTATACGTGTTTTTAAAATATTTTCCAAGAATGTTTCTCATTGTGCTGCAGATATTTCAGGTTTTCAGTAAAGAGGGTTACCTACAAGAAAACCATTTTTATTTACCCACTGTTACCCATTCTAAAAATTATTACTTTCACTAAAATTTCCCAAAACAATCATCTCTTTTCTTAAAAAATTAAATATTATAACCTTTAAGATGGCATTTATTCCAGAATTGACTGAAAAGCTTTATATACATTTCATTTCATTGCCCTTTATTGAAAAACAACCTGGCAATAATTTTCCACTTAGATTCTATCAAAAAAATAGTAAGCTACAATATTGTTTTAGCTTTTATGATCATGTACTTTTATAATGTTTGGCAATATCAACTTCCTTTAGAATTTTCATCTAATATAGTCAGCATCAACTTTCATAGAGGGAAAGGATTTCATATATTCTGCCAATTTAGTTTTTATATGAAATTTTACTTGTGTGTTTCAGCCTAAGTGTGTAAAAACCCAAGTTTACCTATTGACTAATATACTTTCCTCTTCAAAGATCAAAAAACTTTTTGGATTAAGTGGATATGTGAAAGACATTTAATTTATTAACAGAATAAAGTTTTCTCAAACCATTATTACAAATAAAATATTTTTTTGCATTTCTCATATTTATTTTGTTGTTGTTGTTGATAAACTATGAGCTTATCATTATTTTGCTAGCAGGTATTTTTCAGTGTTTTCTTTATTTCTGCCCTAAATTTGAAGATTGTCTTCTAAAATAAGCATTTTTTAGATTATTTAGTCTTGTTAATAATATAGCATCTCTAGATACAGGGCTCTAGATATGGGATAGTACTGGGGTATTGTAAGTTAAATTTATATGAAAATTGTGTGCTCTTTTCTATCATTCTGCAATAAAATTACAGTAGTATAATTGCTTGGTTGCATGTTAGTTATGTGGGTTATATGTTAGTCTTTTTAAGAAACTGAAATGCTGTTCTTCAAATGGCCATTTTATATTCCAACCAGAAATTAAATGAGTGATTCAGTTTCACCAATTTGTTTTGTCAGTATTTAAATTGTTTTTACATTGGTATATAATAATATCCTAGTGGTTCTAACTTTTAGTTTCCTAATGGCTAACGATGTTTAATAACTTTTAAGTGTTATTTTCTCCTTGAAGTCAACTGTATATTTACTTCAGTGGAATGCCTGTGTACTTCTTTTGCATTCTCTATAGGATTGCTTGATTTAAAACTGTTGCATTTTTTTTTATTCTACATACAAATACTTTGTTGGCTATGTGGTTTGAAACTATATTGTTCCAGCCTATAGATCGTTTTTTAAATCCACTCCATGGGGGCATTTGGAAATCAAAAGTTTTAAATTTTGATGAAATTCAGTTTATTAATATTTCTTTTTATGGATCATGCTTTCGGTAGAAAGCATCTTTTCCTAGTACAAGTCTTGAAGATTTTATCCTTTTTTTCCTAAAATTTTCATAGTTTTATGTTTTCCTTTTAAGTTGGTGCTTCATTTTGAGTGAAACTGTATATTAGGTATAGCAGTTTATGGTTTGCTTTTTTTGTTTATGGATGGTCAATTACTCTGGCACTATTTGTTGGAAACAAATCCTATCTTTCTTCCATTAAACTGCTTTTGCACCTTTATCAAAAAACAAACAATTGGAGGGTTATATTTTTCTAGGTCTACTTCTGGGATCTGTATTCTGTTCCATTTATCTGTGTATCTATTCCTCCATCAATACCACAGCTTAATATTGTTATATATTTAGTAAGTCTTGTAGTAGATGAAACTGATATTTCCCACTTTGTTCTTCTTTTACCAAATCATTTGAACAGTACATTTTTTGTCTTTCTATATAAATTTTAGAATAATCTGTATCTAAAATAAAATCTCTCTGGGGATTATGTTAAACCTGATTATTCATTTAAGGACAGCTAACATCTTTACTATGTTGAGTCTTAAAACTATAAATACAGTGTTACCTACTTTTTGGAACCCTTCAAGTATAGATTTTTAGGAAATGTTTATGCAGTTTCTATTTTATTTTAAGCACTGTGCTTCCCTTTCTCATTTGCTACTTCATGCAATTCTCAAAAAGTCTTTAAAATATTCTAATTTGCAAATGAAAAAAACTAAGACAAAATGATGTCAACTAATCTGTTCATGCCACATACTTGATAAGTAGCAAAACAAACATTTCAAACAGTATTTGTTTTATTCAAATTCTATACTTTTTCATCTATGCATCAAAACCTCCCTTGTATGAAACTGAAAGTTCTTATAATACATCCAGAACATACTTCAACTATTCTCAACTCCTTACTGCCTCTAGCATTCTTTTAGCCTCATAAAGAGTCATTTCTCTCCTCTACTTAGAACAAGCTATCCATATATTACTATAACTTAGAAAGTTTCACTCCTATTAATCCTTCCTTCTGCCTGATCCAGGTCAGACCTTTACTTTTTGTAATATAAAGTTGTTTCTAATAATCATCATATAATTCAGAAGTCATTGATTTCATCAAATGATTTCATTCATGTTTTTCTTCCATGTAGATGCTGAGAACCTTGAAGACAAGGACAAATTCTTGTTTTTTCTTATATATTCAACCCTCTCCACTTGTCAGTGCTGAAAGTGGTCTTAGCAATGGTTACCATTCTACTGTTGGTTTGTGCTCATCAGATTTGTGCTTCTCACCCTGTCATCGGCTTTTAATACCTCTACAGGTATTTCAGGAATTCATTCATTCATCTTCCTTTTGTGCCAGTAAGCAAACTAAAAGACTAACCAAACTTTGAAAAACTAAACGCTGTGTAAATTAGTGCATTAAGGAACACTGAAGTAAAATATCTGATATTTAGCAAGATAATAAATTGATTAGGTGCTTGAAAATATATGCATCATTAGTAATTTTAGTCATCACTTACAAGAATAACAGTTATATTCATGACTGCATAGAACACAATAGGATATTGCTTATGTTTAATTATATGAACTACATATATTTCTATATATTAAATGCACAGAGGTTTTTTTCTGATTCTCTGTGAAGTAGATTACACTATCTTCTAAGTACATATATTTATCTCATTATTTATAGATAAAATAGTATGTCATATGCATTTTTGGAATTACATTACACATTTTTTTTAACCATCTTTAGGAATATTAATTTCCTTCTCAGATAAGTATCTTAGTTGCATGAAGAGTGAAAGTGCTTTTTGGTATATTCCCCATAATGTCTAAAATGTCATCCTTACTCTTCAGTGAATATATTGAATATTTTACTTACATACCTTCTTTAGTTTGAACATATTAAGAAAAAGACCAATGCTCACACTGGAATAGAGTTGTCTTACTACATTTTATGGTGACTTAGTGCCACAGGGATATGTCTGTTAATGTATGACCTTGTTGGAGAGAATTGCAGAGAGAAGCAGGCTGCTAATTAACTGTTTTCAAATTGATGTATCACCTCCATGTGGCTCCCTATGAAAGTTTGCAATAAAGGTGAAAGTTAATGACAGTCTGACCAGGCATGAATACTGGCATAGATCAAGAATGCCATTTAGCATTCACACACCAAAGAAACATCAAAGGATTCTTTGAAAAACAAAGGCGTTAGGTTTGGGGACCTCAGATAATCAATTTGACCATATGTTTTACTGATCCACAAGGAATAGGATCAGAAAGCAGTAAAGATACAGGAAATTATCATTTACTTTATGTTACCCTTAGACCCTCTAGGGAAGAGCAAATGCCAAATGAACACCACCGTAGTTCTTTAATCTAGAAATGGGAGTAAGAATAGTAATTAGAAAAGCTGAGACAAACAGTATAATCAAATTGTCTTCATTCTGAATGGGATTCAGTTTAACCTTTTGGGGATGTAATTATGATAAAATTTCATAGGCCCTTTTGAAACAATGAAAAGTTACATAGAAATATAAGAACTCATTTGTTTTATATATATATATATATATATATCAAATCATATCCAAATAACAAAATTTGAACAAGAAACATAAGCTTACTTAAAAATAATACTCATTCCTGTTATCCTTCAGTGTATTAATTGAAAGCAAAGCCATATAGAAGTAAAGGTGATGAGATAAAAATATCAGAAGAGAAATTTAAAATGAGGAATAAAATTAAAAGACAGGATCAAAGAAAGGTAGGGCAAGATATCTACACATAAAAGAAAGGGAAAGAAATGAGAATAAGTACAACTAAGAAGATAAATGAAGTTTTGGATATTATGAACCATTCGTAAGCACTTCTTTAATTTCCCTCTGTCTCCTTGAATTGTATGTCACAGTGTATTAACACTTCTTATCATTACCCTTCGTAAATCTAATGAACTCATCATCCACTTTTCACAGTTCTGCAACTGTTCTTTATCTTTAAGGAGATTCAATGTGCAGGGTCCACACTGAATTACAATGCTATAATAACTCACCCCCTCACTCTCTCTAATTTTTAATTTATTATATTTTTCAAGTTTTTATATTTAATACCAAATAGTAATTATCTCTATAGAAAACTTTTATTCACAGCAAAATTTCATAAAAAATAAAGGATCACATAATTTTCATAGGTAACAATTAATCTTAATAAATTCTTAAAGTAGAAAAATAAGTAATGAGTAAGAAGATATATAATGGCTAATAAAACATTCATGGAAAAAGAACATCTCAGTCTCAGTTAAGTAAAATAACTAAAATTAATTCCCCTGGGTTTTCAACTAGGACTATAGTAAAAAGCATTTAACTACAATTGAGAACTTTTTTATGTATCCAATATGGTTCAAAATGTTTTATATGTTTCAGAGTGTTTAATCCATTATAAATTTATGAGATAGGTAATAGTATAGTCTTCATTTTGTGAAACAGTATACTAAAACATAAGGGAAAGCTTAAGAACTGAAGACACACAGCTAAAAAGGAAAAGCCCTAGATTGAAATATGGTAACCAATTTCCAGATCCCTTGCCTTAATCACAGAAAATAATTTTGTAATGAAGCAATGTATCGTCAATAGAATTTAAAAAAATATATATAATTTTAGACATTGAAAATATAGTGATATATTAAAATAGTACCAAACATCATATATTATAGCATGATCCCATGTATATAAAATTGTATACATATTTATAACTGTTTAAAAAGATATTTGAAGGCATTTCTACATTATTGTATTTTAGGTCCAGTTTGTTTTTTCACTATTATTTTATTCTTCCTTTTAATACTGTGTAAACAAGCTATTGAATGTAAAAAACATAATCATAATTAAGCAATAAACCATCTGGTCCTTATTATGAATAATATGGGTTTTGGTTATTCTACATCAGATTCTTTTCTTGTACTGCGAGTTACCTCATTTATTTGTGATAATGCCTGGATAATGAAAACAGATTTTCATTGAGGATATTGGGATCAAGGTAACCATTAAATAAATAGAATGCATGAATTTTTGATATATTATCAATGTTCAATAGTAATATTGCCATAAAATTTAGAGATATGGAATAGTTATATATGAAGAGCTCCTACTCATCTGAGACATATTTAATGCATAACTAAATCTTCAGTTGTCCTGCTTTGAGAAAAGTAACCAAAGGTGTTTTATAAGGGTGTTGATCATAATATCAGAAAGTCCGAGTTTTATTTCCAGGGTCACCAGCATGTTCTTGGTCACGTCACATAAAACCCATCTCTTGGTTTACTGATCTCTAATTTGGGGATAATCCAATAGAATAGTATCCATCCATGCTACCCCTCTATGTTCTTTTGAGCATCAACATTAAGAATGACCCTTTAAAAAATAGTGGTAGTATATTCAGTTAAAAATAAAATTAGAAAAATGATCAAATCCTAAATTAAATCTCAAAATGGACATAAATAGCAAGAGTCAATTTCAAAACCATGTTAACTTGCTTTTGATTCTGTTTGAATGATTTAATTCCTAGGCTTGTCTCAGTAGTGTCCGCTGATTAATATGCTTAATCACACCAATCACATTGCTCAAGAAGGAGCACCTTTTTGAAATGAGAATGTTAGCTATCTGTTTGGCCTTCTCTGTGCAGGAGAAAAGTATATGGTCACAGCAGTATTAAAAGGCACTTGATTTTTTACAAGTAGAAGGATAACAGGTATAAATATAAAGGTTACCTTTGTGATATCAGAAAACTTTCTCCTCTAAGTAAGCTATCAATGTATGTAGCAGAAGTGACTGAATACTTCCTTATATTCATTTCTCTGCCTCTACACTAAGTCAGAGTAGGTGTTCAATGTCTTTCCATTACCATTAATTTTTACTGGTTTCCATTACTCAGAAATTTTATTCAACTTCATTTTTACAAATAATTTTCCTATGTCTTAATAGCATATAAAAATTTTGCCTCCTACTTGAGTGATCTGAAAAATAATTTCAAAGCCTACTCATTTGACCTATGGAGTTTAAACTTAAGGATTTCTTTTTACAGATTGTGTTATTAGGATTTTTGTTGACAGAAGATAAGAGAAGTTCTTATGCTTGGAGAACTTCATTTCAAATGCATTTAATTACATGAAAATGACTTTACTTCATCCCAATGCTAAGCATGCTTGGAAAACCAGGGAAACTGACAGAGGAGGAGGAGGTAAAATGCAAACTCTGTCACATAGTAGCACCTTGGGAAATCAAGGTGAGATAAAATTAGAAATGGCTCTTAAGTCTGAGTACCATGGGTTTGTAACTCTTGATTTGAGAGTCTGATTCCAAAGTACATTTGTGAAACAGAATTTTCATAAGGGCTTCTAAAATCAAAAAGGAAGAAAAAAAATCATAACCATATTTTATCCCTCTCCCACTTGCTTATAAAAATTTAAGGAATTCCCTTCTCCTACAAATTATTAGTATTCTGTTATGTTTTTTGACAGCCTATCAGATTCACAGTACTTAGTGGTTGAAATGGTGTGCAAAAAGAGGTCTAAACTAAGAATAATAATACAGAAGAACCAAATTAGAGATGGATAAAGTGAAATGGAGACATATAGAACATAAAAAAAAAATTTAAGTGTTGCTTGCAAGCATAGATAAGTTCATGAAGAGGATATTTGAGCAAAGCATGTTTGTACCGGTAGAGGTTTTGCAGGTTTAGATGGTGTGTATCAGCTTTATATGAGACAAGCACAGGTTGAGAACATAATAGGTGTATATCAAACTGACAAATTAATTAGTCTAATAGTCTGCTTTTTTGGTGTCCCATCCTCTCTCTATATCATGTCTTTAGTTACATTTCACCTTTTCTAATCATGATATGGAATAAATATCCTTCCACCTTATTTTTGAGTTTGGCCATACAACTCATTTTGGTCTATTGTTAGCGGATGTCTCACAAAAAAGAGCTTGATAGTTAATGTCTGTTTCTTGAGTAAATAAAATCAATATTACTTGCCAATGTCTGCTTCAGTTAATTATATTTGAATTTATATTTGTCTTTCCACTCTCCTGTGTGGCTGGTTTCAATTTTCAGCACACATGAGGAGAACACACTAAAATAAGCATATTTATGATGCATACAAAGTTTTAAATATCTACTTAGGTCAAGATACTCTTCCAGATTCTGTGAACATACTAATGAACAAGGTAAAGCTCTAATCTCTAATTTTACGAAACTGATAAATTTGTTTATAGAGGTTATTTTCTTATTTGTGAGAGAGGAAACAAACTACTTAAAATAACCCAGGATACAAATGAATGTAAAAGATTCAAGGAGTCTATGTTCACTTGTCATCTGCACTTTTATTTTTCATCTGTAAATCAATTGCATAGAAAAGAGAAGAGCTGCTCACACTTTAAATTGCACACAGATCAGTAGGTCTTTGGATAAAGCACCAGAATCTATATTTCTACCAATATCAATGTAATTGTTATGCCTGAGATGAGATAATTTATTAGTAAAAATTATTGAAGGAACATCACATCATAATATTAGATGGTTGTAATGATTTCAACATCTATAAGTAATACTTTAATAGTTGGAATTCTATCCTTCATGATATTAATGACTCCTTTAGTCTATTTGTCCACCTTCTTCCCCCTTCACTTTTGGTCATAACTAATTTGTTTAATGGAAATAAGAAAATATATTAAAACAAAATTAGACTCATTCAACAGATGCACATTCTTCACACTTTCACCACCAACTATTTGAGGTTTTCCAACTTATTTCTCAGATTTAAAAAAAATTTTTAAACTCTCTCTCCTACTATTAACAATGACCTAAAAACATTACTTGGATGACCACCTTATAATAAAGTATTGTTAGGGGTTAATGCTCATTTTTTAATGATCTCGCAGTTTATATCTAAATCTTAGAATCTTGATATAACTTTCATGCCTCAGCTTTTACCCCTAGCAATTTGTTTTCAGAGAAACAGGCATAAAGTACATTCACAAAACAGGACATTTCTTTGCTCATAATTCTGCCCGGCCTTCCCATTTCTCTTACTATTACCTACATAACATTCCATCATCTGGTTTCTTATTTCTCATTTAGTTCATCTTCTATTGCTCTCCTTTGCTAACTCTATGTATATAGAGATAAATTATACAATAATAAAAATTACTTGACTTGAAACTAAAATGTATTATTTTTCTCCATATTTGTCTGTATATATTTAAAATTTTGGTATTGTCTTAATAATCTTTAATATTTTTGCACCTCTTGTACATCAGTCAATAAGTATGCTTAAGAGAGGATTCTGGTAACATTACTGTCTTATCTGTGATGTGTGACAAAGGGAGCATTGGGGGATTCATCTCTGACACTCTTTTTTTTTTTTCTTAATTAGTGATCAAATAATATTGGAGAGAGCTCGACTGTTTAACATTTAAATTTTTTCCCGGGTTATTTTTCCTTTTCTCTTGTTTTAAAATTTTCCACTGTCTATGGAGCTGGCAATTAATCATCTCAGGTTTTCTGGCAGGAGACTGACTATTTGGCTCCTTTATAGAATCTACCTTATGTTTCTCCCTTACTCTTCTCCACTGTTTTGGGAACCCTCTTCTCCTTTTTCTTCTTTGTGTATGTTTACATGTTCCATTAAAGAGAGAAGAGATTGTTTTAAGTCAATGGAGTAAGTCATAGTGGAAGAAATCAGCTTCTTTCTCCTAGCCAGAGACTAAACTAGCTTGTTAAAATTTCCATGTAATGAGGGGTAAAAAAAACATTCTTTTATTTGTTTCCACCATCCTGTGTGTGTGTGTGTGTGTGTGTGTGTGTGTGTGTGTGTGTGTGTTTGTGTGTGTGTGTGAGAGAGAGAGTTTAGAGGGTGGAAGGAGATTAACTAAAAAAGAATTACTTTCAGCACTAATCTTTTCCCCATAAAACATTATTAGGAAACTGCTTTTCCTTAAGTCAGCAAAGAATTTCCAATGTAGTTTCCAAATCTAATTGACTTGATGAGATCTGATTATTTTTCAAGATGTGCCAGATTTCTAGTTCTTACCATCTGCTCAGCCAATTGGTAGCAAGTAAAAATATAGTTGTGAAGATGAATACTAATACTGATTAATTAACCTCCAAGCAAGAGCTTTGAGACCTTATGACTTCTTCCTATTCTTAAATCCAAAGCTATACACTTTTTGTACATTTTGTACATAGTTGTCATCAGAGAATTGAAATTCTTCATTCTTTCTGGCTCCAAAGAAAGACTTAAGGGAGTTACAGTGGAAAGGATAATTTATCAGATTTAGTCTAAGAACCCAGAAAATTATTTAGTTTCACATACTTCTATAATTAGAATAACATGAAAATCCTTTTTAGTCCACAAAACATTGTCATCTCTTTCCTTCATCTTTTCCTTTACTAAAATTTTGTATCAGAAAGAATTAAAGATGTCATGAAAATATACTGAACACGTTTAATGTCAAGTGAATTTAATTATTCCTTTGCTAATTTAGTTATTGCCTGGGAAATAGGAAACAAATAATCATCTATGCACAATGGTGAACAAATATCCAGGTAATTTAATAAAGGACAGAGAAGTTTTACTTGCACCATTTTGTAAAATAGATTGTTCGTTATGGTTGCTTATCTAAAATTTTGTCACAGCATTGTAGAATACCTTTCAGGACAAGTTCACTTCTCTTGATGTTGCAACATATATCTCCTAAATCTCCTGCAGCAAGCTTACTACAACTTTTGGTCCTAATTATTTCACTCATTTGTTGGTGCTTTATTTATGGGTACATAAAATTTCCTTTCCATTTAACTGTAGGATCTTACTAGTTAAATTCGTTCACAGGACAATTAGTAAATATTTCTTTAATTTAAAATCAGTGTTTATCACATAGATTTGTTTTTATAGTTATTTTCTAAGAATTCTAGAAGCAGAAGAACAGACTTATAAGGCAACATATTATTTGGTTTAACAAATCTTGAGAAATTTGAAATGCAGAGCATTTAAGAACATGCTGAAGTCTTATAACTCAAGTTATTTAAGGGAAAATGAACCAAAATTTGAGTATTATATTATTCTAAAATTATTATGAAAACTGTTTATTTTCAGTGGATTTTTGGGAACTGATTTATATCCCATGCAAAAAGAATATTTCATGATGCATAATCAGCCTAAGTTTTTGTTTCTCTTTGAGGAAAATGCCAAAAGAAAGAAAATAACAAATAGCAAATAAAAATGTTCTACGATATTTGTATTATATTAACAGTACATCAAAGCATACTAGAAGATTCTACTTTAAATCTCGGTTAAAAATAGCTTGCTGGTTCATCTATTTATTTATTTTTTATAAAGAATACTCAATACCTGTACTAGTGTTCCTGGACTGTCCTAACAAATGAGGTGGCTTAAGTACTAGAGAGTTATTTTCTCATAGCTTCAGGAGCAAGAAATTAAAAATCAAGCTGTCAATAGCCTCTATTCTAAGGCATCTCTTTGGCTTGTTGACAATTGCTTTCTTGCTGTGTCCTTAAACGGTCTATGTGCGTGTAACACTGGTGTCTCTTTATGTGGCCACATTTCCTTTTATAAATAGGATTGGATTAGGGTTAACCTTAAGTCTAACCTCATTTTAACCTAAACACCACTTTAAAGGCTTTATTACCAAATGCAGTCATATTCTGAAATACTGTGGGTTAGGGCCTCAATATAAGAATTTTGTGAGAACACTATTCAATCCATAATATTATCCAAAACTTACTGAAGTTTTTCACTCTGGAACAAGATTGAAAGAGATCATTTATGTCTTTGAAGAATGCTAAAACTGTGGAAGTTTTTTTTTTTTTTAATTAACTGTTTTTATTAAATTTCCACAAAATAAAAATATTAAAATTTACATACAAATTTAGTTTGGAGAGCATGAAAATGACTCAAAAGTTCTGCATATTCCAGGCTGCCTGTGCACTTTCAAATACTAATGTTTCTGTAATTACTGATTCAAAATTGGAATGTGATCTGTGTGACTTAAGAGCTCTACATAACTCCTCTTTATAAAAACAAAAACAAAAAACAAAAAACAAAGCAGGAGACTTTTTTGATCTAACTGTAATTGCTTCAGTAGGCAGCATATTCTTGCAAACAGTGACATCGTAGTCACCTTTATTAATTTTAGCATTTGCTGTTCTCTCTGTAAGAACATTCTCTATGATTTTGTCTAGCTAGTATCTAGCCGAGGAATAGAGACTCTCTCCTCAACTTTATTATTCCCTTTCATCTATAACTAAGAAAGGACAGGTCAATAAAAATAAAATCAATTTCAGTAGATCTGCATTTTGTTTTCCTTTTCTTATTAATCCCCATCTAATCACTTCGTACTTTGTACTTGATATCAATATTTCTGAGTTTATACACTGATCTAGTTCATATTTTGTCAAGAAATATAGAAGGTAGATATATTTACCAAGACAAGGCTCCTTCAGATTATAATATAAGAATGAAATTTGAGCTCTTACTGAAAAGTAGATGTGCTTTCCAGCAGCCTTATTAATAGAGAAAAAATGCTCAGATGCCTGAGTGAGAATATTACCAAGTATTCTAATGTAATGGAATAGACTTAAAATAATTGAAGAGGTAGAAAATATAAACCATATCGGAATTGTATGGTGTGTTACTGAAGTGGGTAAGTAAAAAACTTTACACTTCAACTCACCACACTGAATTCAAGGCTCTTTTTTGGTTTAGAAATACAAGATATATGTTACATTTTGATTATCACAAAAAAATTTTCAGCTTTGCTACAATGTGGTACTTAAAGCAATTACTTTTGCTTCTTAAGCATGGACAAAGAACTTATGTATATAGTTACTTAGCGACAAAAAAAAAGGAAACCTCTTTCAATTAATGGAAGTAAATAATTTATATCAGCACTAAATTTCTACACATAGTCAATTATTCCATTAGGCTATTAGCATGAAATATAATATCAATATTATCTCCTCATGTTTCAGCACCTAAATTGTAAGATATTAGGTAAATTGCTCTTTTGGTTCAATCTCACATCAGATGACTCAAAGTGGATCCAAGCACATGGGGACGGGGAGCAGACATAAAACCTGCTTTTTTTCCCAAAGGTTACAGCATATTTGTATGAGATTTCTACTTTTTAGGATTCATGCAGGATATTTTTCATCTTGCCCTGTGGGTGGTAGGATAAAAATGCCATAATTTTATGAGATTTCTGTTATTTGTTAATATTATTCCACAATCTTTAAAACTTGCTTTGGCCCAGGAACCAAAACATACATCAATTTGGAAATGTTTTAGTAATGTTGCAGAGTAGAATACTGCTGCTAAGTATACGCAGCTTTTTCATGATTAGGAAGAAAAGTGACAATGATAGAATATTAAAAACCAATAGAATGTTTTCTTTACTGAGTTAATAGCAGCTCATTGAGAAGACTAAGCAAACACTACTAGATTAAAAAAAACAAAACAAAACAGAAAACTTTTTAAATAGTGGAATGCCATAGGCTGGTATAGAAAGGGTAAAAGCAGACATTTTCTTTTAAAGTCATTCTCATTTAAAAATAAAACATTAAAGATTTTGAAAGGATTTAGTCATCTAGTTCAGTCTTACAAAAGTATAGAGGAAGGATGGTATTATACCTAAGTAGACTGACTCTAGTTCAATTCTCAGCTCTACCACTAAACATCTGACCAATACTGAGCAAGTTATTTATGTTGCTTTGTCTCATTTCTTGTTTTATCTATAAAAACACATTATTAGTAGAATCTGCTTCATTGAAATACTGTGAGAATTATAAATTAGGTTGTAACACAAGTGTTTGCAACTTTTATTACTTATTAGCAAACTTATCTTTAAAATGTTGAGTGAATTGCTCAAAATAATACAATAAGTTAGTATCCTAGATAGGAACACAAGTCATTTACTAACTTTTTGTCAACTTTTATTTTAATATGGAAACTTGTACTTTCCCTCTTGTCTCTTAGGTATGTATTCATAAAATTTCATTTTTAACTAAGAAATCAAATATTGCTATTAAATAGTTGTACAGATTAGACATAATTGAATACTCAAAATTTAATTTAGTAATTTATTCTCAAGCTCATTTTGCAGATGTAAGAAATAAATAATAAGCAATCTAATAACTAATGTTAGTATTTAATTTTATTCATGTTGGTATTGCTTCAAGAAGAACCCACATCAAGATAAATGTTGTTTAATGAATCTTATTTCTGAGAACTTCTTTTATTAATGTTGCATACTGACTTTGTATCTTGTATGATGACAGACTCACATGCATACACAAATAATTTCAACATCTTTAAAATTAATATGCCAAATATTGAAATGTTACATAAAGAACAAATTCTTATGCCATGAAGACCACTGAAAATATAATAGAAAATAATCCAACTTGAAGAACACTGGAATATTTGATGTGTCTATCTGTCATTCAGTCAAATTGTATTAGAATCTCTCTTTTAATAAATTTAAAACAAACCATATGTGAAGAAATAAAAATCAGAAATCACCTAAGTATAAATTTTCAAATAAATTGTATTCTTATTCTTATTTGTTTCAAAAGGACACTAATCTGGGTGAGCTGAGATACTTAATATTATACAACAGTGGGTATATAGACATTTCTTAGTTTCCGTCAGCTTACTTTCTGTTATAGAAACAATTATAATATTTAGAATTAGATTTGGAATTAAAAGACATGGACATTCATACATACCCTGATATATAATAGCTTTATAAATTTAAACATGCCTCAGTTTCATTTTCTCATCTCAGTAATGGGGAAAATTGTGTGAGACCCATATGAACAGGAGATGTATTACAACAGTCCAGAAATAAGTCTCTGGAGAAAGTGAGTTTTAAGAACTATTACTATCATTACTTCATCACCAAACACTGTGCTTGGCATTACTGATTAGAAAAGAAATATAAAATATCTTATATATTCTTCATTATTAATATAACCTGAGTCATTAACTAAAAACAATTTCACAGTGGTATCTGCTAGATGTTCTTGTCAGTGCTGTTCTTCCTCTGCTTTAAATACGAGGGAGGTTATTCTCTTTTCTTTAAAGTCAACAATGATTCCCTTAAGGTATCAAAACATTACTAATTTTTCCATAAGATTATGGATAATACCCCTCTCTCTATATCTTTATTCCCATTGTTTGTCACCTTGGTTTCAAATCACCATGGATATTATTCAGAATTTCATAAATAAAATTGTACCTTCACTGGAAGCTGCAATCATTTGGGGTTCCAGATCAAAGAAGGGAGATCGGGACAGTTGCCATGTCATACTATGATGGTTCTTCCCCTTTCCTTGAATTCTCTGTAACTGCTGCCCTAAAACAAATGCATACATAAATGCATGTCAGAAGGAAGTTCTGAAATGATGATGAAGTATGAAATGAATGTATTAAGTGGACATTCAAAACATATATTGGCAATAGTGTAAGAAAACAGGGAGACAAAAGGAAAGGAATCATACAAAGCTTTGATTTCAGTATAAGCCTTATCCTGATAGCACAGGGAATTATAGGAAGTAAACCATGCTTCAGTGTCTACCCTGTCAAAAACAATGGAAGAGGGAGTTTATATTCCTGTAGCAATCATTTGTCAAGAGCAGCCTCAGCATGATATAAACTCCAGGAAACTTCTGCGGATGTGGGCAAAATGACTCCAGTAGTTGCAGGGTAGTGCTTCCCACGTGTGAATTTAAAAACAAAACACAGAAACTGGGGAAGGGGCACTTAGAGGTTTCATTGTATCCTTTTGTTGACCAGTAAAATTAAAGTTCTTACCTATAACATTCATTTAAGCACATGCATGGAAAAAGAAGTGCTTGTTAACTTCACTTCATTGAAACCACAGCTTGCCTCTGAAAGACACTCTGGTAAAGAAGATGCAAACCACCTAAAATTGCTTGATTAACAGGGAAAATCTGGAGATATTAAACTACTGGGATTTTGAATTGTTGCTATTGGCTAACAAAAACTTTCTGAGGTAGACTGGTATCTGTTATTCTATCAAAAACAATGGATGGCACATGCATCTATCTAATTTTCCTTATCTAAATTTCTTTCCATATTTGCTTACTATATAAGATAATTGTTCTTAATGACATACTAAAAATAGATTTCTACTTATACTCACATAAGTGATTATTGTGTGGATATATTTGTTGCTTCACCATTTATTTTCAGTAAAAATAAATGATAGTTTCTTAGAACATCTAAAGCTGAAAATACTGGAATTTTCTTCAATTCCTGGAGATTACTAAGGCATTAGTAAAGAAAACTATTAAATTGCTTAATAGGGAATGGGTTGGCCTTGAATGATCGATTTTCAATCATTTAAGAATTACTCCAGATGCTGTCATCAGGTAAGATAAATGTTTATAGTTAATTCCTAAACACAGTCATTTAACAGAATAAGGATTTTTAGTAAGTGTAATCATGCTGCTTGCTTAGTTTTATATATATATATATATATACATATACATGCATATATGTGTTTGTGCACATATATGTGTGTATACATATATATAAAATACTGATCAGTGACTCAAATTTATTACTTAAATTGCCTTTTTAAGACTCATGATGCCTAGGTAATACTTCTTTTTAAAACTAAGATATACTTTATTTTTGTTTTACCTTTTTTTTTTTTTACAAATAAGGAATAGAAACTCTAGTGTAGAATGGAGAAAATTCTCCCACATTCAGTGATGTTAATAAGTCTACTTTCTAGATATGCAACCCAAGATTGAACAAGTAAAATTCTATCATGTTAGAGGATATTGTAGGTACTAGGAGACTGAAGGATCTGGGTCTGGGAATAGTATAGTGAAGGTGACCAGAGCTGGGAGGGACATTACTGTCTTCATTATAAAGACACTTTATTCAATTCTTTTTACGCCATGTTATAGAATGCAACTGAATATTCTGAAGTCATTAAAAGATCAGTAACCAAAATATTTAGACAATAGGAAAAGCAAGTTGAATTTTAATAGACTTCACTTAAAAACCTCTAGATTATCCTTTCGGAAATAGTTGGAAGCTGTTGGAAACATATACCCAAAGGATAGAAAAAAAAATCCATGAAAATGGATACTTAGAAGTGATACTCAAATAAGATTAGAGCACATAAGACACAAAGGAAAAGGAACAAGAGAAGCAATAACTTTGTATAAACATCTTTGGGAACTACATATATGAGCTTGATAGAAAAAGAGGAGTGATACACATAAAAAGAGAAATTGGAGTTTATAATAACTGGAAAGATAATTTGTGATGGTAGAAACCAATAGAGAAAACAGGATCCCAGTGGCTTTTCTGGAAAAGTCTAATTTTCTTAGTGTTTATGGGCAAACATCTAACTTTAGTCATTACAGCTCCTTTTCATTAACAGAATATAAAAAATATATGACTCATTGCGCCTCTAATAGTAATTTTCTCTATACTATTCTCCCTGAATGCATCCCTTCTCCTCTATTAATAAAATATGGTTGGTGTTTATAAAAATAAATTATAGAAATTAAGATAAACTTAGAATGTTGTGCTGAGGACAAGGATGCCATATTGCCTGAAAAATGATATAATTACATATATGGATGAAACCTCACTATATATTACAAACTACTTTGATGCTGGGATAGAGAGACGAAAGAGATATCTTAACTATAATCTTGGATATACAGAGACTGTGAACAACTGGGTGAGATAAATGAAAAGAATAGGATTATTGCCACTTTCCTAAGTTTTGAATTTTTCCCCAGGAGTCCCAAAGGACTCAGCTATGATCCTGGTACTCAGGAAAACTAAGAAATTAAAAAAATGTATTTTCTATATATAAGCTTGACAGTGATAAAAAAGGAAGGTTGATAGTTTAAAATAGAGAAAAATATGCAACTCAAGGAGAGAACTGAAGTACCAAGTTAACTTGACTATCCCTCTAGTAGTATCTCTGAGAGTGATGTGGTTAAATGAGTGAAAAAGCACTAAAAATATGCTTGTACTATGGAGTTCTCTAAACATGACAATAAACAAGATCACAAATCATTTTCTACTGTGTTTATTGTAAAGCATTATTCAATGCACTGCATATTGATGGTGAGTGAGAATGGTTATTTCTTTTCACATACCATTGTGGGAGTAACAGAAGTTGGTTAGGTGACATTTTTTTGATGTTTAGCTTTTTCTGGTTTTACTCTCCTAAAAATTTTAATATGATTTTCTGAAAACTATAAATAATATTCTTTAAGAAGAAAGAAAATGGTATTATTTTAGGTAAAATATGTGTGTATGTACATATAGCAACATTTGTATGTAATACAAAATGAAATACAAATAGAAATTTTCTTAGCTTCTTTCTATGTATTTCATGTCTTTTTTATTGGAGGCCAATTTCATAAGCTTCAGAAAGATTGATTCATAGTGGCTTTTCCACAAATTAAGTACTATTTATTTCTAAGTCTATAAATTATCTATCTTTGTGGTTCTTAACAATTTTTCATATTCAATTAACTTTTTATAAGATACAATTTATATTACTTCATCCCTTTAACTTTACCTAATATAAAAATATAACAGAATTTACATCTCAAAACTTTAAAGATACATGAAAAACTTTATCAGAGACTATGGGGAAAAGGGGCCGCTCTGTGTTTCATTGATTTCATCAGATTTAAAAAAAGTGAAACATATAATTCTTTAACCTAAATATCCAATATTTAGTATAGCTTGACAGTCATATATTATCTAAGATTGTAGCTTTTTGGGACCATTAATTTCAGACAGCAGCTTGGAGATTCAGGATAGAGTTTTTTTCTGACTTGATAAGCTAACACTTTGTAAAGCTAGATTTGATTTCTATGATATTTATCTGATTTTATGAGCATGAAAAGCAGATACTTAAGAGAAAGATTTAAAATAATCAGCAAAAATATGAGAAAATAAAGTAGTTTTTGTTACTCTACATTTTATATATGCCAAGAAGATTCATTCTTCCTATAGCTGACTAGGCTTTATATCTGGTCTCTGCTATCCCATAAACTCCATCTTCTACTATGTTCTTGCTAACTTACTTCTCTACCAACAACAATTTTCTTACTGGTCCTTAAATAAGACAAGGTGTACTCCTACCTCAAAGCATTTCAAAACACTCTTCCATGTCCATTGACTCTTTTTCCTCCAGAGAGTTTCAAGGCTGACTCATTTATATCACACACCTTGGCACAAATATCACCTCAGTCTCTTGATATAAACAGAAAATCCTTTCCAATTTTGCTCCCTATTTTTAAATGTATATTTCTTTCTCTAAGTAGCATTTAACATATTTGCTTGATTTTTTTTGCCACACCACCCAAGTCCACTATAATGTAAATTCTTTGATAACAGAACTTTTTTATATTAGTGTGTTTTACTTTGCTTACTGATACATGTCTTAGATGCAAAATACTGTTTGACATATGGTACAGGCTCAATATCAGACAACGATATAAATATAAAATATTTACTGAGCTAATTCAGAATGAGAAGTGTCCCAAATAGATGTGTATGGGTATTTTTACATAAAAATCCATCTATCTAGCTTTCATATATCTATTTTCCTATTTATTTATGTCCAGTAATATTGATTGAAATTAATATATGTTACACTTACTATATGTTAATAACATGTTTAATATTCTAAGGTTAGCTCTATAAAATTATTTCACATACAGAATAACATGATTCTTTTATTTTTTCTTAAATTACGTTACTCTTCCTGCCTTAGAATAGTTGATTATTGCTTAAACAATAATTGCTTAGTTACTAATGTTCTACTTTAATTCAAGAATCTGAAAACAGTCTTGGAAATTTTGGGTGGGTTAACTACTGACAGATGATAGCAATTAAGAGTGATTTCACTCTAGTTAGTTATTTGACCCACTAAATGATGGAAAAAGCCAGAAAATCAATTGTGCATTTCAACACTGGTTTGAAAGAAAATCCTATTAGAATATTGAAATACATTAACTTTTAAAGATTATGACAGGAATAAATCTAATTGACAAATAATTAACTTAATATCAAAGGAGTAACAGAAGATGATATGCATTTTTTGTCAACACATTAAATTTTGGATAGAAATTATGTAAAACGTAATCAATTACTAAAAATAACTAAGGTAAATGTTAGTGATTTCAATTAATAGCTTAAGTGTTAATTTATATAAATTTAATATTCATCTCACTATAAAGTTTTAAAATAGATCAGCAGCTGAATTTTTCATACATATTAAAACAGGATAGACACGACACTCCCTCCCCAACTTTCATGAGATTTATGGTTTTAGAACTTACATTCATTAAAATAATTTTGAGATGATTCCTAAATATAATATTTTCTGAAATTATCCTCAACAATTCTAATTCATTGAAATAGACTAATTTCTTAGGCAGAAATCTGTAACTTAATAAGCACCTTAATTAAATAGATGATTCTCATACAGATTTCTGAATCAATAATCAGTGCTGGTCTTCAAGAACCACATAATTTTGTCTGTCTCTAAGAACATGAACTATTATATTTACCACTGGAATAATAGCTATACTGTTATTTCTGATAGTAAAGAAAATTATCAACAATTGGTGGGGAAGAGTTCACAGTTTGCTCAAATTCTGTAGAATTATAGATAATACTTACATATTGACCCATGAAGAAAAGCTTATCCTATCTTTTTAATGTAATACTCTTAAATGGATTTTTCTATGTTAATCATATTAGTAATAAAAAAAAAAGTTAATATGAGTAGATAATTTGCATCTCATCTGGAGACTCTCCATTACCTTGAATAAATTGATTATAGCTGGTATGAAGTATTTTGAGACTGTGAAGGATTTTCTGAACCAAATTAGGCACTTGTTTTTATTGATCATAGTGATCTGCAGGTAAAATTCAGGTCAGAATTACATATTTTAGAATTTTTCTACCTGAATCTCAGCTTTCTTATACAGATGTACCTTGATTTGATAACTACTCTCTGAGTCACAAAATCATTTCTCAGTTTTCCTTATGAACATAAACCCATCATTTCTATCTAGTATGAACACATTCCACTTTGTGTAAAGACCACATGTTTCTCCATGTGGTAATATTTACTCTTAAGGATGTTAAAATAGATTATGATATTTAATTGTTGAAAGTGCCAGCAGTGCCGAGTCTGCTAATTCCATACATGAGTACTTCAGTTTTTTCATGTTCTATATCATAATCCCAGGTATGAGCAATTAGTGTGGCTATTATTATGTTCAATTAAACATCACCCCTCATCTGTTGAAACAAAAACTTAAATATTCCATATATATATATATATATATATATATATAAAATCTCCGATGTGACAGAATTGCATAAGTTTTGATGATCTTCTGCATGTCTCTTGCCTTAAATCATACCACTATTTATTCTAGCCATGGTCAACTACTTGGATTTCCCTAAATTCAGTAATATGATTAATAGTCTTAAACCTCCAGAAGCCATATACAGTTTCCCTATCTCCCTTATCCATATCTTTAATTTGCTTTCAGGACTAAATACAAATATCAAATACTGCCTCCTCTGTGGAATGTCCTTAGTGTCCTCTTTCGCAAGACTTACACTGGTGCTTATGTATCTTAAAATCCAGGCCACATTCCTTTCACCAGCCAAACCTTGAGCCATGACAAATAATGGAATATGATTTCAGAAAAGTTGTTTATTGCATAAGGAAAAGATCTACTTTAAAGCATATTAAAAACTGGAGTAATGTCTCTCTCAAACCAGGTACCCCTTTATAGGTTAATGATAATGTATCTTCCCTCCTACTTCTTTAACACTTCTGCTAGACATGATGAATAGATGAGGAAAAAAATATGAATGTATTTTTCAGGAGAAACTTTCCAAAGAATACAAGTACAAGCATCATTTCTTGAGAAAACAGAGAAATTAAAGTCATGATAAATAGGTTTAACCTATATTGTGAGAATGAATATACAATAAATCTCACTATATAGACTAAACAGAAAAATGTTTCAATAATTAATATGATTAAGCAATCATTAAACTACTACTGTTACTGGTATGTATTAGGGAACTAACTCTTTGAGAGAGAATCTTCTGTAGGAGCTTACAAGGGAAAAAACTAGTTGGAAGCAATTCTATTTATATGGAGTAGTCATGCAAAAGATGGCTTTTTCTTGTGGGTAGGCCTTTTGGGAGTGCTTATGCAATGCTTTAAGATAAAACTCTATGCCCAAAATTTCTCCCATAAAAACATCCAAACTTCCAGAACTTAGCATTCAGCAACCAAGTCATAGATCAAGATGAATAGCAAACATCATATTCATCAACAACTGTATCTATTTTGAGAGGAAAAGCTCAGACTTTGATCATATATGGCATTGGGAATAGAGGTTTGAAGAGGGGATGGTGGCCAATTTCATATTTCTGTGTTTATCTATAATATCTGAGATGAATTGTTTTATTTTAGAAATACTTAAACTTTTCGTGTTTTATTCAGTTGAATTGTGTAGGTTGTTAGGAAGAAATTTTTCAAACTAATCTGCAAGTCTTCCTAACAATCCTGGCTAAATATTTTTTTTCATATTCTACTTTAAGGTCCTTGAGGGTAGTGGCCATGATTTCTTAAACATTTTCTTATCAATGCCTGTCTGAACATATGACATATCATAGAAACTTAGAAAGTATTTTTGAATTAATTAAGTGGAAAATAAGAACAAAAAATGTACACATGATATCAAGAAAGAATTTTATAGGGATACCTTTTCATTTTTTCAGTTGATTTTTGTCATTGCCTACTACATATTTGATATGGAGATGGTTATGTCCAGAAATCATGGGTGAAAAAAGTAAAACTACAAATTATGCTCTTTGAATTAATTTGTAAGGAAAATTGTAAGAATACAATTAAGATGTTAGTTGTGCCATACTATCTACCTGGAAACTGAGGTCCTCATCCAAGTTCACCTAAGTTGTTAGCCAAATTCAGTTTTTTATCGTTGCACGACTGAGATATTTGTTTTCTTGGAAACTTCACTAGGAGCATTTCTTAGATCCTAATGGTTTGCAATGTAATTTTTTTTTTCTTTTCTTCCTCTAAAAACATCTGGGAAAAAAGAAACACAAAAATTTCTGCTTTTAAAGGACTAGCTTGATTAGATCAGACACATTCTTGATAACATCCCCATCCTCTTTTTATATCAGTCAATTGTTTGGGATTCTGATTACATCTGAAAATTACCTTGCCATATAATTATGGAAGTGATATTGTAGCATCTTTATAGCTTTTACCTACATTCAAGAGACAGGTTAATAAAAGGTTGAAGATCTTTGGGGATTAACCTTGCTGTCTGTCTACCATATTATTTTTCAGTTGTACATTGAATCAGACTTTTCAGACTTCCATGATAATTTTTTTTTTCTATCTACAGTAATTTTTCTCTTCTGGGTAAAGCTATATTCTCATCCAAATCCTGAGGCTGAGCCAAAATAAGTACTTTCCTATCAAAATGAAATCAAATTGAGAATAGTTGCCAATATCTTGAATTTTAAAAAATCTCCTTTTTTTCTCAGCTGTTCAATTTCCCATGCCTTAATCATTGATGCTGTTATTTTGCTTTTATTTCATTTCATCTTCTGGAAAATAAGCTGAACAAATCCAAGCAAATTTTGTTTCTAACCTAAAAAATTATTTACTAAGTCTAGAGAGTCATTTGCTATTTTCTTTTTTACCTATAACCAGGTGAATAAAAATTAGCAATTTGGTATTGAGAGAAAAGTCAGCATACATTTAAAATATATATATATGCTTCCTTCATAAGCTCAGCTGAGATACATAAATGTAATCTTGCCTTAATGAGTTTAGAAGGGAGAACTTTGTCTTCTAATTAAGAAATGGTAAAATAAATAGAGTACTATCCCTTTGGGCCTTATTATCAAAGCATTAACAGACCTTAAAGCAGACATTTCTCTAAATTATTCCACAATTCTTATAGCATGCTACTTTCCTTTTGCTTTTTTTTATTCTACAGCATATCCAACACTACTATAATTAAATAACTGGCTGAACCATGTCACTTTCAAAATGTGAAAAAAATGTGTCTACCTCTTTTGAGTTAGTCTCTATTTTTTTACCTACTCAATTAATTAAATGTTAAATATTTAATAAATACTAAATATCAATTGAAAGTATGCTACTTGCCAGACTCTGCTAACTACGGGTTTACAGAAGAAAAATAAAAAAAAGGTACTTTCTACCTTCATAGAGGAGTGAGCTGAGCATTGAACACTAAACTGATATATATTTGCAGCACGTGTTATTCACTTTCATTGAGTGACTCTGTATAAAGAATATGTAAATAGTGATATAGTAGTATATCAAAAAACCTTACTTAGACTTGGTGAGAAAAGGGAATCCCTGAATAAGTGATAGTTTATCTGAGATCTGATGGATGAATATACATCACAGAATCACAAGAGAGGTGTAAGAGGTGTAAGCATTGCAGAAAAGGGAGCTAACAGATAGATGAATCACTGAGGTCAGAGGATCTTAATATAATGAAAGAAAATCTGAGGATGCAGGGCTTCAAAAGAAATGAGAAAGGTAACTCAAAATGAGGAGCAGGACTAGACATTCATGATCATGGAGACCAAGTGAATGATCCCAATGTTTTTCTCCTCAAAATAACCAATAAAGGAATCAATAAACAGCATATCATAGCCTAATTTTCCTAGAATCTTAAATAGGTTTATATGCCCATGACTTATTGGGGTTCAAATCTAAAAGAAGATACAAAGGAGAAAAGGGCTAAGTAAGGTATGAAAATGCATACAACAGAAAAAATGTCTTGTAGACTCAGTCCTTAAAGAAAATACTTGGAGTTTCCTGGTCACCTAAGATCTCTCCCAAGATCTCTGTAGAATCACTGGGTCAAGGTCAGCTCTTTTTGGGATAAGAAAGGATCAATTTATCTACTGGATTCATGTGGTCTCTTATATCTCATTTGTTAACATTTTTTCCACATATCAGTTACTCTCATCTTCCTGACCCAGCAAATTTTGTGGATCTAGAAGGTGAACTGGGAGCTAAATTTGCTGTGTTCAACAACTGTCAAATTGGAGGCTATATAGAACACTAGTCTTCATCCCAAGAGTAAAGCTGAGATGAAAAATGGTGTAAAGAGATGAGCAGTGATAGTATCACGAGTCTAAGAAAACCGACTCCTTTAACAGGGAAGCCTATCTGTGATCCAGGCTAAGGGGCTATTGCGACCAAACATTGAATTCGAGCATTCATAAACTAGATTTCATATTATTTAACACATTTTGTATTTGAAAGATTATCTTCTCAATATTGGGTGGGAGAAAGGATCAATAGGGGCTGAGAGAAAATGAGTCCAGAAGACAAAGTAAGATAGCTTGTTTGCAATGACAGTGAAGAAGACTAGAAATATTCAGACTGTTAGGAAGCAATGTAAATATTTTCATGTTTCCACATTGTCAGGGGTTTGTGAACAAAGAGAACTGGGACCTAAATTAAAAGAGAATCCTTAGAAATTAAAAGTGACTAAACAGCAGAACTGAGATAGTGAGAAACTACCAGAGAGATTTAGAGATTTATCTCCCTGGAGCTATGAGTTTACACTTCACAGGGCAATAATACTCTGTGCATCTATTTTGTTACAAAGGATGGTAAGACATTAGAAAGCAAAGTCTCTCTGACTCTCTGGAGGTAGTGGCAGGTGTCTAGCTACTATTTCAGTTCCCAGAGTCATAATTTCAGGGTTTCTCTCTGATACTGCAGAATTCTCTTTCTTCATATGCAGCATAATATTTGGCTTTCACCATACCCTGAAAGGGGACAACAGGATACAGGGGACCAAAATATTTATTGTTATAAGTAATAAGTTGCTCTGCCTCTGATCTGAAAACCTGGTGTTTGCTTTCAGGATAAATACATATACTTTTCATAGACTAAAATTACTGAGTGGATATGACAAACTAGGTGATGATTTCAACATAGGTGTTCATTTCTTTGAAGACATTTATTGAGCATAACTATTATAAGACACTGTACTAGGTTCTCGAGATATAGCTATAAATGTAGCTGGCAATGTCTCTGACCTAGTATAATGTTAGTATGGATAACAGGGTTTAAGTAGCACCAAATGCTTATTTTACTCAATGATATAGTCATTAATTAGTAGATTACTTGGACTTGAGAAGATATGACTGATGGATGTTTCAATTTCTGCATCAGAGACCTGTTGCCACTTCTAGCTATTTTGTAAGAACTAAGGCCCTTTCATCAGCCATCCTCCAGGTAATGTGTCCTCCTTCACTATTTAAACAGTGAAGTGTGTCTAGTTCAAGCAATGCAAGAAATGCTAGCTGAAAAAAAAAAAAAAAAAAAAAGATAAGAGACCGTTGGTCTTCAGCTCCAGAAGATCTGACTTTAGATCTTTAGGCAGGTTGTGAATGTCTCAAATCTATTCCCATCAAAACAGAGAAACTGAATGAAAAATTTAATCAATTTCACTGTTTTTATTAATATAATGCAACATAGTAATAGAAAACAAAAATTATAGTTATATAGGATAGCCTAAGATTTTGGCAACCATATTGGGAGTCTACCATCAAGAATTTTTTAAAAGCACTTTGATGGGAATTCAACTGCCTTCAGCCATCTTCAGGAACTGTTTTAGACTCATTATCCAGATATCAACGATGACTCAATGGAGAGAGAAAGATTTACTGAGATGGGAAGTATTGAAGAAGTTTCAGTTTGGTGAAAAGAATTGACTGAATTCAGATTTTAGTATGTAAGATATCCTTATTTGTAGGTTTCTTTGGTTTGGAGCTAGAAAGGAAGGTTACATTCACTCTCACCCTTTTACAACATATTGCATCAAAGAGGTACTTAATGTTAGTGTACAGTTTTATCACTCTTCGCCGTGAATAGACGTGGTCATGGTGTTACACAAACAAGTCTTTTATTTGACAAAATTTTTCTCTGCCATGCTCCATGAGACCCCACTGTCAATTCCACAGCTGTCTCATTGCCCTGTCTCTACTGGTCCTAGCTTGGAAATACTGTCCTCCCTTATACTTTATTAATATAAGGATACTGATCCCAGCACTAGGGTGGTATAGTGAAGGACACACTTTTCTGGAATGTCCAACCCTTGTGATTAGCAACACCTTTAACCCACAGGCAATCCTTGTTGAAACATAAAACTGGAGGTTGAAGCAGAATATCTGAGTTTCGAAAGAAATGGGGGTGAGGGGGAGTTCTCTTTCAAAAGTTTCACAAATTGGAATTCCCAAAACTTTAGTCTTATTTCCCTGTCTGAAGTGTTGTTTGTTTGTTCATTATTTATTTTTGCAAGACAATTTTATTGACCAGTTCCTCTTAATATGATTCTTCACTATGCTTATGGAAATGACACTGTTTTTGCACAGAAATTAGTCAAGCCTTAGGATTTCTCTACTTTCATACCCTACTTGAAATTAGACAAAGAATAGGAGTATTTAGCAGCAAAGTCAAGGAAATTATCACTTTAACTTCATAAGGGCAGTTTGGGTAACCTTTAAGACTCCAATTCCAGGTACTATTGAGTTATTTATGCTAGTATGAGGCATGGACATGCCACCTTCTAGTCCCTTACAGAATTCTATTAGTGATGACTAGGCAGACTGTACACATCCATCCACTCCCCTCCTGGCAGCAGATTATTCTCAAAATACTTTATAGACCTACAAATAAAAATATTTATTTACCTAATGCAATGTATTTTGTTTATAAATCCTTTGACCATGTGGAAATGTTATCATCATTATTTTGCAAGTAAATTTCTGCTTAAAGATAATGATTAGAGACCTCTTAAACAATTGTTATCCACCTAAATACATTATGCATGTATAGCTTCTTTAACTGAATGCATTGTATAACTATTATGGTTCCTTTCTCTGGAAAACACCCCAACTAGCAAGACCCTTACTCAGAAAAGGGGTAGTGATTGGTTTGTTCTTTCAATTTACATGTTTCTTCTTTTGTTGTCTTCTTCAATAACCTTTGAATATCCAAACTCTGACATTATGTATTATAAGTCCTTGGAAAAGTCTGACTGGAGACCTCTCTCTTATGGCTATTTTTTGAGGGGTTAGTGTTTTTGAGATTAGTCATTGTAATCATAGCCCAAGACTGAAAAAAAAATATTTTGAATAGGCCAATATTGCCACCAAAAATAGTTGTTTCTATAATTCTTGTTAAAACAATGATGTAAATACCTTAGTGTAAAATAATGCCTTTTCTAGGGTCATTCACTTTTTGAACTAGTGAAAAACACTTTTGACTAAGGGTACAAGCAGTTAGAATTGGGTTAGCTTTTCTAGTAATCAACTCTCTGTCAATAGATAAGCATTTGCTGTTATATATATATATATTTTTTATTGACCTCTTGGGATTGTTCTGAAGAAAATATAGCTAGTAAGATAGTGCTTTGAAAAGACACTATGAAAATCCAAAATACAATCACCATTTACTTTTATCGTCTATATTTTAAACACCCCTCCTAGAGAACATTTAATCTAATCCCCTAACATGATTTTCTTGAAGTTGTCTTCTTTCTCTACATGTCACTTTTATAGAAAAGTACTCTAGAAAATGATTAAATGAAGGATTTTTTCACATTTCCTAATGATTCTGAATCCATTCAATACATTTAGTTTTTAATTCTTTCAAAATATTTCTTCCAGTTCTCAGTCATATGAATTCTTTGTTTTTCTTTTATTTCTTTGATTAGTTATCAAGTATTCTTTCTTCATTTATTAGCTAGTGCAAATAGTGTATATCAAGTTTTTCTGTCACTCTCATTTTCCTAGTAATATCTTGTTATCCATTTTTCTCTGTATTCCTGTATTGCCAAATGCAGTATAATTTTTAACCTAATACTCTTTTTAATTCTTGTAAACTAAACAAATATTTGTTTATTTTTTTGCTATTCCATTCTTCCCTACTAGGAGATATTTTTTACGTTTTAATATTCACATTTTAAACTTCAACTTTTGCAGTACAATCAGTGGAGAAGTTAGTAAGACAGACAATAGTAGACTTAGAATTTGGAAAAAAAAGCAAGATTGGAAAGAAAGACTCATAAATTTAGATCTAATAGCATCTTGATTTTCGGAAAGTGGAAACTGAGATATAGAGAAGTCAATATGTCCCAGGTCAACAATCATTAAGCATCGGTTAATTCAAGTATTTCTGACCCTTGAATCTAAATATTAAGCATCATGGCCATTAAGCTCTGACCAGAACTTAAGTATTGCCTGAATAAGTAGATAAACTGCTCTTGCTCCAATCTACATTTAAACAATATTAAAAATAATCTTTTAACTACGTCTTCAATCATATTAGCATCATGTCTCTCCCATACTGCAAAACCTCCTAAAAGATCTTTCTGCATTATAATCTGCTTTCTATAGTCTACAGTTTATTCTCAATATCATAGTTAGAATGAGCCTTTAAAAAAAAAGTCATGATGTGACTCCTCTGCTTACATCTCTTCAGTGGTCTTTCCATTCCTGCAGAGTAATGACCAAACTTCCTGCCGTGATTCCAGTAAGAATCCACATTGTCTAAACTTCTCCAGATGTTTTCTTTAGTTTACTCACTCCAGTATACTGGTCTTTCTGTTGATGTTTAGGCAAGCATAATCCCTTCTTCAGACTCTTTCTACCTTCTGTACTGTGCCACAACTATCTGCATTAGTAATTCTCTTAGCTCTAAAAAGTGACTTTTCAAATGTCATTTTGTCAATGAAACTTACTCTCACTCTTAAAATTGCACACCATTTCATCCTTACCATAGAGCTGTTCTTTTTCTCATAGAGTGTTAATGGAACCATCTCTTTGTAAATGATATAATTTATGTATTTATTGGTTTCATAGTTCGCTTAGTCCTTTTTGAAAAAAAACATAAACCTTACAAGGGAATCATTATATTTTCAAAATAATATTCACAAATAGTTTTTTTGAGTAAATAGTAAGGTACAGAATTCACTGAGAAGTAAAATAATACAAATGGGTAAGTTTCAGTTATAAGGATAACTCATTTGAGAATAAATATGCAACTATTCTCTGACGCTTAGACAAAGTCACTGACTTTTATGGAACTAAATAACATATCCCTGAAAAAATGAGAGGATTTAATTTGGTAATATCTCAATTCACTTTTAGCTCGGAAATATGAATGAAAGGTTACAGTAAACTTATATTTTTCATTAAGCCCATAATATTAAAGGGAACCTCCTGGAAATGAAAGTAGTGGTTTCATAACTCTATAGAGAAACCACCTATTTTGCACAGTAGGTAGTAAACATATGGAACGTATATTCACAGGACCTGATCTGACTGAAAATTCTACCAAATTGAAAAGAAATACATTTTGGATCATGAAATTACTGTTGTTGTTGATCTTTTTATAGCTGCATTCTAAATTTAAACTTTTCTACTCCACATCCTGTTAAAGACATTATAGAAAAGTTGAATCTGTCTTAACTGAGACACAAGCACAATTAGGCTTTCAAAAATTTAAAAAGAGACAATAAATTCACTCTATTCCTTATTGGTGTCCTGGGAAGGAAAGTATCCACATATAAGTGATTCTTACATCTTAAGAACACCAGAAAGTCAGGATTATTCTAGTTTCATTTTGTAATTAACTTACTTTTTTATCTTTTCTCTAAATATTGTTTAGCAGCTAGTGGTTTGAGAACTAGTTGTCACCTATGCATGAGTAAGAATGTTATATTTGTATATAACATTAAGTCTCTCTGTCTTAAGTCAATATATGAATAATGATTTTATTTCATGAAAAAAGGATGATAGAAAGTGCAATGTACAGTAAAAGATGAGTTGCTGGCAAAATTCTTGAAATTATATTTATTTATATTTTAGAAACTTCAAGTTATTCTCTAAAATGTTATATTTTATCCTGACTATGTGCATCTAGAAGAATGAGGGCTGTATTGCCAAAAGAGACATTATCATTTTGGAAAACAGTGAATTTATCTTGTCCTAAGTTCTGCTAGATACTGTTATTTGACCATAATCATATAGTCCAGTTTCTGTATCCTTAATTAGAGCAGAGGAAATCTACCAGCCTAAACAAGGCTATTACCGAGATGTCTTTAAATATTAATTTCAATGTCTTTAATTTATAATTCTGCCTTTAAATATTTATATTCCAATATTTCCAAAATACACTTAAAATTTAGAATTTCTCTATTCATCTAGATTACCCCATTTTATCTTCAAAAATGTTGAGTAAAGCACTATCCCTTAAAGACTTAGACTCTGACATCTTATATTAAATGTTGTGATACTTTCATTGTACAGACTCAGTATAAATATACTTTTTGCTAATTTTACCCACTATAAAAGCAGATATACTGTATAAATCTAGAGTTCATTTACTTGTAAGAAACATTTGATAGTTTGATTGAATTCAGGAACTTTGATGAAAAATTTGATAAGTCAATAAAACAGTGTAGTCCTTGTTAATAACTCTCTAAAAATAAAATCAATGATGCCTGAAATTGTTAATGCAACTTTCAAATGGGCTTCACTTGCTCTCTGGGAGTTACCTAGGCACAGTGATTATGGAAAGATATTATAAAGCTGGAGGATTTGAATATCTAATTCCCATCCAGTCATTTCTGTCCATTGAAGTAACTCTTCCGTTCCTGCCTAAGGAACTTAGGTCCATCTTTCCTGAAGTAGCTGAATTAGCTTTCCTGAAATAGGTGCCTTAGTGTATACTTTCTGATCCTCCACTGAATCTACTCAAAATCACTCTCCTTAACCTATAAGCAAACTCATTCTCAGTAGGTCTCAGATGTAATGTACAAAGATTACTGATGAAAAGACACTAAATATTATATAATGAAATTATTATTTTGCTCATTTATATTGACATATAATTTGTAAGTATTATGGATTATGGAAATGGAGCCTACAATCATGGGATAAAGTTGAAAGGAATGCAAAAGAGGACTAAAGCAAATTTACTGATATTAGTTTATTAGCGAAGATTCCAGATTCAATGTTTTGATCAAACAATTGGGAACGGTCCTAACAGCTTGCTTCTTGGTTAACTGAAACACAGACTCAAAGGTGACCTATACTGAACATAAATCTCTGGATCTAAATAAAGAATAGAAACTTGACTTGAACTACTAAAACAAGGACTTGTGGCCTTTCCACAAAGAACAAGAATTGAGTCCATTTACAGATTCTGAGTTCCTGATATAAAGTTGAATAACCTCAAGGAAAGAACATGTGCACTACCAAAAATGTATACTGCTAATCTTCCTCGGGGGGACTATGTATTGGGAAGGAGAAAGTAATTTTGTAGGTTAATCAAACACTGACTCTGAACTGAAAAATATTTGGAGACCCCAAATTTCACTGTGGTCTATCAACTTCAGTAGGATGTGTGGAGGGCAATCAATGCAGTGTGATCAGGTATACAGTACAGAAGTTTCACAAAATCACTTTGATTATTTCCCCAGTTTCAGAATGTACAATTTAAAGGACATAATCAACAACTGCAGAATTCTCACATTAGTTCTCTGACCCATGTAATGAGGACTAATATGGTGTGAGAAGTCAAGTGCAAACCAGTAGAACTGCCTCTATCTATGAAAATAATAAATGAAAAGCAATGTTTTATTCTTGAAAAGCTGAAGATTATTCCCACCATCAATCATTTGAATGGTGCAGGGGTGGTGATTCCTACCACATTCCTGTCAACTCATCTTTTGTCAATGGCAAAAGATAAATTGATCTAGGAAAATGAGAATGAATTACAATAAATTAAACCAGGTTCAGACTATAGTTGCAACTGTTGTTATAATTAAGATTCTGTTTTTGGGAAAAAAAATCAACAAATCCTCTAGCAACTGGTTTGTAGCTATTGAGCAGGCAATATATATTTTGTTTTCTAGATACTTCACAGTCAGTACCATTAGGAGCAATTTGCTTTGAAATAACAAGGCCTACAATATACTTTCACAGTCTTAATCTTGAGGCATATACCATTGTGAGTCCTATGTCCTATCTAGGCATCAGAGACTTTACCTTTTCCCTCAGTAGAACATAATGCTGGCTATATCCTTGATTATATTATAGTGATTGACCCTACAGAGTAGGAAATTATTGTTATTTAAGACACATTGGGAAAACAATTATGGGTCAGATAGCAGAAAATAAAAACCTACAAAAATTTTAAGAAATTACAACCTCAGGGAAATTTTTTGAGCTCTAGTGATTGGGAGATGCTTTTATTCCTCATCTTTTAAATTTTTTCATTATTCAGAATATAAATAATAATAAAGAATGTTAAGGAGGACTTAATCTGTAGGTAAACAAAAAGTCAAAAAGGATATATATTTAGAACACCTGTGAAGAAAGATACCATCATGTCTATTATTAATACAAGTCTATATATCACATTTCTGGAGTATGACTGAGCTTAGCCAGAATTTCAAATAAGGCAGTTAAAAGTCATATTTTGAAAAGTGAAAATATAAAAACACAGCCACAGAGGTTTTTCTAAAATATCTTGATGACATTACCTAATAAGTTAGTCATTATAACTTTAAAATGAAAGAAAATGTCTTTAATGTGAATAGTGTTGCAGCACTTTAAATGAATCATACAATGAGAATGTCATGCTGGGTGTTGCTAAATATGGATTCCATTGTCAAATATGCATTATTCTTTAAATTCAGTGTATGTGAAGAACACATGACAATTTCACAGCATTGGTTCTTAAATAATCAAGGAAATAAGTGAAACTTTCTCCCAGTTGTTGTAAAAACTATAGTCAAAGTCAAAATTACATAAATTGCATATGCAAATTAATCTGAGTTCAGGGACGATTGACAGAATTATAATAATAATGGTATCCTTTTTGAATAAAATTGATCTATATAAATACGACTCTAAATTTAACAATTGTCAAAAATCACTACTACCAAATTTGTGATTCTAAATCTTACAGAAGCCTAAATTATCTTGGAGAACTTTAAAAGCAGTCTTCTGGGACGTCAAGTGATCTTATTAATTCAGTGTGTTTTTTAGGTTTCCATTCCCATTTTCATTTTAAATCCTTCTTAATTTTAAAAATCATCAAAAGCCATTTCTTATCAAGACATGAAAAACTGAGTCATTCTTATTTTGCAACATCAAAGTGGAAAATGTACCAATTGCTTAAGATGATTTTATAAAATATATAAGTGTGCATGAGTATTTGTGTGTTTAAGTTAGTGTAAAGGCTTTGTATCTTTTAAATACATAAGCCGATGTAAAGATAACTGTTTCATTCTTCATTTATCAAAGATATCCGTGTTAACATTCTCTAGTGTTAGAATGTCTAAGACACAGCTACAATATAAATATATTTTTTTCAAATTAACGTTTATACTATCAATGGCAATTTCCAATGTTTCACAGCTCATCATATACTGTATAAATATTACCAAGCCTCTATAACTCTACCCCTTAATTCTTTTTGACATTTTGCATATTATTTCATTGTAATAATAGCTACTATTGATTTTGTTCTACACAACATACACTAAAGCCATTATGAAAAATATAATAGATTTAGTCAACTGGACATTAGAAAATAATTGAATTTCTACTAGGTAGCTTGTGGAAAATAAAATATTTTGTTTCCAGACACACGTGTCTAGTAAGATGCATTGTAAAATTTAAAAGACTGAAGTAAGATTGCAGCTAACATCTGCAGTTTCTGTGAATATAGTGGAATACCTCTGTCCATAGTGTTTTTCACTTTAATGCTAGAACTTCCTGTTTATAAAAATTTCTAAGCATAGCTTTTTTTATTGAAAATAAATTATGTAAGATTTACAACAAATCATATGAAATTTCATTTTACATTCCACCAAGTCTAGCACTATGTTTCTGAACACATTAATTTGCTTTAAGTTATTTTATTAAAAGAGAGTTAATACTACCTTGCAGTAGTGTTGAAAGATTTACTTGCAAAGGATCTTACTTTATATCTGAAACAAAGCTGTTTTAAAGTACTTTAAGGCAATTTTGTGGATATGAAAATATATATAAATTATGTTTCTGGTTTCAATTTTAGCTTCAGAAAACAATCAGTTCCCTTTGCTATTCAAGAACACGTATTACAGTATTTAGTTTAAATCTATGTTAGCTTTATCCAGTAAGATAAAGAATAATTAAAATATCTCCTTATTTTTAGCAGTCTTCTTTTCAGAAGAATTTCTCTGATCCCAGAGAGGTTTGACTAACTGCAGTATTCCTTTGTTTTAAGTAAGATCCTCTAGTTTTCTGCTTAATTCACTGGAAAGATTTAAAGGACAATAATATTTCTACATAACCAAACAATTGCTCTAGCATATAAGGTATAGTGATAATGTATGCCATGCACAGATTCTTTTTCCAGTAGATTTTTGATCAATGCTTTTGATATAGTCAGGAAATCATTGTGTGGCTCAGCACTTTCTGCCCAAATGGTGCTTTTACTTACATATGATAATATTTTATTTTATAAGCTTATTTCATCTTTGACCGATTTTAGATTATTGTTGTTCTGCTATAAGTCACATACATTTTAGAAATTATATGAGATAATCTTTTCTTTAAAATCATTTTTATAATCCCATCCTAATATGGAAGGAGGGACCCATAGGATCCTGCAAATACTTTTGCATATTTATTCAAAATAGTTGAAATCAGGATCTTGAAGAGATATTTCCACTTTCATGTTCTTTGTAGCATTATTTGCAGTAGCTAGGAGAAAGAAACATCCTAAATTTTCATTAATAAATTAAAGGATAAAGAATATGCTGTGTGTATATAATAGAATACTAACACTATTCCACCATATAAAGAAGGAACTCCTTAAACATGCTATAGTATGAACTTTGAGTATATTGTGTCAAATGAAATGAACCAGATATAGAAGAAAAACTGGATAATTCCAAGCTTACATGAGGTATCTGTAGTTTTTCAAACACACTGAAGCAGAAAATATAATGGTGATGGCCAGGGGTTGGGAGAAACAAGGGAAACAGGGAATTTCTACGCAATAGGTATGAAGTTTCAGTACTGAAAGATGGAAATGTTCTTGGGATATGTTGTATAATAGCATACTTATAATTCTAGTGGTACTGTACTGTAACTAAATTTTTATTGTAGTGGTATAATATGATCTTAGTAGCTGATATTAAATGTATTTGATAGAAATTATATGGCATATACAATGTGTTATAAATGAAGGTTAATATATTTCCTTAACATATTTTATTTTCATAAGTAAATTGCTTTTTCTGTTTTTTAAAAATTTATGAGGAATTATTGACAAATATAAATGCATATATTTAAAGTGTGCTGCATGATTAATACACACATACAGACATAATTATATACACACATATACTATGACATGATTGTCAAGATCAAGGTAATTAACACACCAATCACCTCACACAGTTCATTATCTTTATATATCTTTTTATATAGAACACCTAAGATCTACTCTCAGAAAATTTCAAGTATATAATGATGTATTATTTACAGCCACCATACTGTACATTAGGTCCTCAGAATTCATTTATCTTATAATTGAAAGTTTGTACCCTTTGATGTACCTCTCCCCTTTTCTCCCTCCTTTTATCACTAAAAACCACCACTCTATTCTCTGTTTCTATGAGTTTGGGTTTTATTGTTTTGCTTTCACATGTAAGCAATACTATACGATACCTTTTTTTCACTGTTTAATTTCACTTAGTATAGAGCCCTCATGTTTACTTCATGTTATTACAAATGGCAGATTATATTACATTCTTTGACTGAATAACATTACATTATATATGTATATAGCACATTTTATTTATTCATCTTCTGTTGAAAGACTCAGGTTATTTTCATATCTTGACTATTGTGAATATTGCTGCAATGAACATGAAAGAGCATTTATCTCTTTGAGACACTAAGTTCAATTTCTTTGTATATGTACCCAGGAGTCAGATTGCTGAATTACATCATAGTTCTGTATTTAAGTTTTTCAGGAACCACCATACTGTTTCATGTAATGACTGTATAAGCAATGTATTCTTTAAAACCTTTACTATATTATAAAATCTACTATGTATTTTTCCTTTAATATTATAGTGAAGAAATGATAGAATTTTGACTTGGGCTTTTGTTAAATAGAATGGCATGCTAAGTATTATCCAGCTCTATAAACAGACCCTTTTATACAAAATAATATTGTACTAGCTATCTTCTCATTCCACCCTTAAATGCTATGTTTTGCTGAGGGGTTCTCAGGACAGTTTCTAAAGGACAAAGATCAAATCACAAAGAATTCTAAGTTTGGGATGGACCAAGGCCTTAATACAGTTGAATAGTCTATGTTTTAGTGAAAGTTAGTATGTAGTTTTGTGTAATCATACTGTGAAAAATTTAACAACAATATTTTCACAATGATATAATAATGCTTTAAATCCTAAAAATATTAAAAGATTTAGTTTTAATTGAATCAGTAAAAAATGTACTGTTAAGTCTGTATTCTCTTCATTACCAAATAATTACTTGAATGTTGTGATACATTCTTAATGATCAAACAAATACTAATTGAACACAGGATAAATGAGCTATTCATGAAGTCTTAGAATAAAAAAAAATTGAGTGTAAATGATTGACATCCAAATGCTGATCAGACAGCAGTAGCAATAATGCTAGAAGAAAATTTGAACAGACAGAGGTATCCTATGGCACTGCGGCTCTATTCAGAAACTTATATTTTTGCTTAATCAGGAAATTTATCTATACAATTTAATGTCAACTAGAGTTAAATGAAAGTTGACCATTTTTCAAATGGATATGCATTTTCACCCAACTGATACTTATTGTTTAACAGGTAGACTTATATGAGTGGTCTTTTTACTCTAATAAAATGATAAATAAATCATAATACTTCTCTTAAAGTTTACCTAAAATATCAAGTTATATTTAAAATTTAGAAATATGAGCCATATATTTAACTTTATTGATTAATTGATAGTATATATTTAAAACATGTCACATGTACAGCACTATATTAAGAGTCATGGGGGAGAAAATAATTATACAAGAACTCAAATTCTGAACTCAAATAAACATATAACAATTATAGCTAGAAGACACATGGGGACTTATGTAGAAATAAAACAATAAAATAAAAAACAAAACAATGTCCCATACCTGACTAAGGAGAAATGACTATTAAGTTCCAAAATAAACTTAAAGGCAGAAAAATAAGCTCTATCAAACAATATGAAATTTATAAAGGGTAATTTTGAAGTCCTCAGTATTCAAATAGATGTTGAAGTTGTCAAAAGGTCATCTTTATTTGATCTGAATCACTGGAATGTAAAATAGTGCTACACAAAAGCAATGTAAAAGTGCTACCTGGTCTTCAGACATTTGAGGTGTTAAGTTCAAATTAGACTTACACATATCAAAAGAACACCACCATGTTCATGCAGTCATAGTCATGATTCAAAGACATGGGTTCTCAAAGACCTTTTACAAGAAAACTGAAAGCATTCACTGAACGAACAAGCAAACAACAGGAACAACAACAAAAATCTTCCAAACAAAAAAACAGAGCAATCACAGAGGAATCGAAAACATTTTTGAAAAAAAATGTGTTATTATAGTGTTGTTTTTAATTATTCTTTGAAGAAATTGTACCAGTGAGAAGAATATACAAACATTTTTAACTTGACTGTAATTTCTACCTTAAGAGGAAGTCAATTTGTCATTGCATGGTGGGCAAAAATAAAGTTCATGGACAATCTTGTAAGAAGTTGCAGAAGGAGTTCAAGATTTCTAAAAGGGACTAGAAAAATATATGCTTCTATAGCTTCATCCAAATTTGAAATGCATTTGTTATGTGGATTAGAGTAGTTAGTTCTCTACATTTAGTTTTGAAAAATCAGAAGCACCTTCAAGTTTCCTCAAGTTATGGGAACTTATTATCAGTTGATAAAAAAATTGCATCAGCATATATATAAATATATATATAAAGATTCATGGCAACATTGTAACACATCATTCTCCAAGGTGCTCTGGAAACTCTTGTCATTGTCTTCTTAATGTCCACTCAAAAGCAGATATTTGCTTCTCTCTTTTCCAGTGATGACATATCTTATTTTTGTTTCTACCTATTTCTGTAAGGGTTTGGTTCTTTATTTAAAATTTTATGCTATGATTTCTACCATTTCTATATGTATACCCTTTCTGCTTCCATCATCTTAAACTGCTGTATTATGAATTTATCTGTTAATAAAGATATGCTTAAGTCACTATTTAACATGGAATGTTTTACTGAGTAGAGTCAACACAAACACCTCATTACTTGAATTCTTTTATATCAAGTCTAAAAAATATCTTTAGGTCAACTGCAGATTGTTTTTAATGGATTATGGCCAGAATACTAGGATGAAAGAGCACAGAATATGTGTTCATGTATAGAGAAATCAGGTAACCTTTTTATACTGAAGAGTACTGTTTCAGGATAAGCACTGAGAATTTCCAGTGTTCCTAACCTTTCCCGTTACACAGGAGCTGTTGTGAAGAGAGAGATCATCATGGTTTTGACTGTCCTCAATTCATGAATGGAAGTCAGGGAAGAAGACATTGTATCTTTATTCAAATTATCTTGACTCTTTGAGAACCTTAGAAATAAATTCTCAGGCTTTCAATCTAAATAATGCATAAAAAGTTGGCAATTTTTGCTTCACAATTTTACAATTGACAAAATGTTAGACTGGCCTCAAGCTTTAATGAATTATTCACTTTTATAAATATACATTTTCTAAACATAGTATATGATATATGCAAATTATACCTATATAATATTATCTGAATTATGAATCCTAGTAATAAGTACCCACACATCTATCACTCTATTTAACAACCATAGAAATATCTATCATGAATAATTAATAATCAAATTCCTATTTAATGGGAGTCTCAATGATCGCCATGGGATGACCAGTGCTACAGACTTAAGTTCTACATAAACATTTCTTGTCTTAATAAAAATGCAAATGATCATTTTATAAAGTTTAATTTTACACTATCCTTGACCTCCTTTCACCTTAATTTATAATTTTAATTAGCCTCACACACATTAAAGTTTAATAACATTTAAAATATTTGAGTTAAGGGCTGAATTTGGAGAAAAATCTTCAGGGAAGTGAATCACTATCTCCTTTATTCCAGTTTAGATGTCCATTGTTTAGCTAATATTTAAATTCTATTCCTACATATTGATTAATTGTCCTCTTTGATTATAATAGATGTCTGTAAATCTACTTACAAATCCAGGGTATTAGATTTAATAAATGTCACTTTTATAAGTCAGAAACATTAAAATATAAAGTTTAAGACTTTTGAAATTGTTGAATGATACATGAAAATTAGGAGAAATAATACAGTGGAAGGAAAAGGAAACTACTGTGAAATTAAGAAATTAAAGAAAATATTATAGTAAAATTTTACATAAAAACATTATTATCAAATACATCATTAGGCTGATAGAATATTTTACAAACTTTAGAAACACTAGGCTGAAGTACTGTCTGCAGCACAACTTATGTTTTACAAGTTACATGTCTCAGTTTCCTCACCTATATAAAGTACATGAGAGAATCTAACATGAAGTTTGCCATTTGAATTGAACGAAATACTCTGTGAATGGCTCAAGTGATTATCTGACACAAAGAAAACATTCATATACATATCAGTTTTTGCTACTGATTTTCGATCATTTATTTTCCCTGAATATGCTTGGATAATTTCCTAAACAATTTTATTAACATTTTCTTTCCTAACCTTGGAATACGTTAGGAAATTAATGAGATAATTCCTGAGTAGAGAACATCATTGTCTTAGATTATAAATTTTGTCCTGGCATAGTTACTGGTTGCACTCTACTCTTGAAATCTTCAGGTTTAGATGGAAAAATGTTATGATTAAATAAGTCTTTAAAATAATTATCTAGATAAATGAAATAAAGCCTGGCAGAAATCCAGAAAAAATTTCAAATAAAGCAAGTTCATACATGAAAATGCAAAGCGTCTTTGAGACATCGAAAGCAATGTGTCATGCAGAAGCAGATTGCAAGAAAGAGGTTAACAGGAATAGAAAATAGAGAGGTAAAGGAATTAGATCCTTTCTTCTCTCTATAATTTCTATTATATCTCAAAGCCAATGGAAAAGGAAATAAACATCTAAGCAAAAAAAAAAAAAATTGAACTGTAGAGGTAAATAAAATGGTAAAGGCTTAAAGTTCAATATCATGATTAGATTAATGTCAATACTTCAGTATGAAAATTATAGGAGCTTGAACCAATATAGTGACATTTAGAATGGAGAGAAGCAGATGTATTCAAATAATATCAAAGAAGCTGAATTATAGGTCAATAGTTTGTTTATGCTCTTTATTTTAAAAGGGCATTATTATACTAAAAATTAACTGTACTTTAGCACATCTTACCTGAAAAGAAAAGAAAATATTTCAGTAAATCTTATGTCAAACATATGTGCAAACAGATATTCACTCAATATCAAAATACCTAAAGAATTTAAACAAATACTAATGGATCTGAAGGGAGAAATAGACAACACATAGCAGTAGGTGACTTCAGTACTCCAGTTTTGACAATGAATGGATGGATGATCCAGACAGGAAACTAAAAAAAGGAACTTTAGGTTTTGACATATACTTTAAGTCAAATGGACCTAAAACATATATACAGAACATTCCATTCAACAGCAGAAGAGTACACATTCTTTTCAAGTGTACATGAAACATTCTCCAGAATAAATTCCCTTAAGTAATAAAAGAAGTCTTATTAAGAAAATGTAAGATTATTTAAATCAGATAAAGTATCTCTTCTGATTATATGATATGAAATTAGAAACAACAGAAGAGAGTCTGGAAAACTTGAAATTATGTTGAAATTAACAACACACTCCTGGGTAAAAAAATGGGCCAAATAAAAAAATTAAATGGTCATCCTTAAAGAAGGTGAAATACTGTCATTTGCAACAACATGGATGGTATTAGAGGGGATAATGCCAGAAGAAATAAATCAGAAGGAGAAAGACAAATACTGAATGATCTCAATAATATGTGGAATGTAAAGAAATAAAGCAAGGAACATAATTGCAATTTATAATTTTGTTATATATCTAAAATATATAATGAATTGAAACAACTAAATAGCAAAAAACAAAACAATCTGATGGAATAATTGAACAGAGGACTTAGATTTTTTTTCAAAGAAGGCATATACTAACAGGCATATGAAAGATGTTCAGCATCACAATTCTACAAAAATTCAAATCAAAACTACAATGAGATATTACTTCACATTTGTTTAAGTGGCTATTATAAAAAAGATAAAAAAAAAAAACAAATATAGGGAGAAAAGGGAACCCTTATGCATTGTTGGTGATAATTTGAATTTTTATAGCCATTAGGGAGAAGAAAATAAAAAATATGACTACCATATGACCCAATAATCCCTCATATGAATATATTTGTGAAAATAATATCAATTTCTCAAAAAGATATGTGCATCTCCTGTTCATCACTTCATTATTCATAATAGTCAAGACATGGAAATAAACTAGGAGACTATCAACAGTTGGGTAGATAAAGAGATAGCCTTTCCTTTAATTATAGTACTATTATTCAGTTATAAAAAATGAATATTCTGCCATTTGTGACAATATTACTGGATCTTGAAGTCATTATGTTAAGTGAAATAAATCAGACACAGAAAGTCAAATACTTTATGATCTCATTTGCATGTGGAATATTAAAAAGTCAAACTCACAGAAAGTAGAACGGTGATTGCCAGGGATTGGAGGCTGGGAAAAATGGGGCAATTTTAGTCAAAGCATACAAATTTCCAGTTATATGATTAATTTCTGCGAATCTAATGTAAACATGGTAATAATAATAAAAAAACTGTGTTAATAGTTAATGTAATAATAGAATATATCTTAATAGTCTCATCCACAAAAAGATAGTTATATCAGGTAAGAGATGTGTTAACTGATCTTATTTTGTTAATCATTTTGCAATATGTATGTATATCAAATCATCATATTACACACCTTAAACTTAATGTTACATGCCTACTATATTGCTATATGGAAACTAACCTTAGTTAACTGAGTTAAGTTACAATCACAGACTATGAATAGTAGCAACTGAAGAAAAAAAAAGGCGTAATATCCAGGCAAATTTTAAATTAATGCAAATAATTAAGAAAAAGATAACTGACTTGAGAAAGTTATGTAAATATTGCAAGACATTTCACTGGAGAGAAAATAATATAGACAATAAACACAAAAATGTTTCTTCTAAGTAGTAATTAAGGTAATTCAAATTATAACACAAAAATTTTTGAGCCATTGAGAAAGGGATCATGTAAATGTCTAATAAAATAATGGGAGTGTGAGGAGATAATTGTTATAATTGTATCCAACAAAAATTATTTCTTAAGACCTTAAATCAACAGATAATTCAGTAACAAAGGTGGATAAAAGTTATTCAAATGATCAGTAAGCACAGGTGAAGACATCAACTTTACTAGTCATCAGGGGAAAAAATTGAAAATTACTAGAGGTAACCATACACCCACAATAATGCCAGATAAAAAATGACAGACTGTGGAGTAACATGAGAACATAACCCACGCCCAATCTTGAAAGTGGGCTCATCACCGAGCCAGCACTGAGCATGGACTTCAATGTAACGGATGGGTTTTTTGTGGTTGATATCTGCTTCCTCCAGCACTGATACTTGAGATGGCCTGCCATGGTGTTTTGCTGTCCCTGCCTACTCTAGTCTCTGTTTTTGCTCAGTCAGCTGTTTTTGCCAGATTACTATCCTCCCTCTGCTGTTATATGTTTAAAAGAGCCCCCTTCTTGCTGACAGAATAGTAGCTTTCTGGAAACATGTCCTTGAAGCCTGTGTCTTCTCATGAATTCCTTGGACTATCTATTCAGCAAGGCTTTACTCTGCCAGAACTTAAACACCTGCATAACATAGACAATACCAAATTTTGGCAAAAATGTGAAAATGTGAGTGGATGGTAAATTTGTAAAACCACCAGTTTTGAAAGTGTTGGGAGCATCCGACAGCTAAATATATCCATACCTTATGGCACAGCAATTTTATTATGAGGTTTATTTTCAGCAGAAATATATTCTGTATATGTATACTAAAATGTCCATCACAGCATATACACAACAGCTTTAAACTGGAAATTATTCAAATATCAATCAATAGTAGAACTGAAAAATATCTTGAGGTATAGTAATACAATGGCATACTATATAGCCTATAAACTAAAACTTCACACTATGAATTATTTAAAAGGCATAAGTCTAGGCAAAAGAAGTACACATATAATATATACAATAATTCCACTTATAAAAAGTGAAAAAATAGGCAATGAAAATTGTTAATTCATTTGCCTTTATTGAAAATGTCTACTAGATGTATAAACTCTGATGATAAAAAATTAAAATTAGATGGACTGGTTCAACTAACTATATATCTTACATTCAACAGAAATATGTTAATTAGTCATTTACATATAAAGGACATTCATTTGCACATACACAAAAAAGAATAAGATTTGAAGTTACAGATTATGTCATTACAAGCTAATTCAAAAAGCCTTATTTAAATTGATAACATTCAAAGGTCAATAAACAAAACAAAATATTTTTAAGAAATAATGTCACGTAGTTCTTGGGTCAAAGAAGAAATACACAGTCACATTACCAATTCTTTACTAACTAGTAAAGTGAGAATACTATATTCAAATATAATTACTCAAGATGCATTTAACAGCAACAAATGATGTAAAATTTATGTATTATCACATGAGTGAAAAAAAGACATTCATTTAGCTTTAGTAATAAGTACAAGAGTTGAGCAAACCCTAAGAGGTGGGTAATAGTAAAGATAAAGTCAATATTAATGAATTGGAAATGAGAACAAAACAGATTTAATAAATACTAGATGTAATAATGGCAATAAACAAACAAATTTGGATAAATTAATCAAAACAAGAAATGATAAAAATGAATTAAGACTATTAAGGGAGAAAAGTTAAATAATGTTGGATATTATATAGCCACTTATTTTGAAAAATCTCAATGAACACATTTAAGGGAATAAAAACAAACAAAACTGAATGGAAAAACCAAAAATATTATCAATACTCAAATAAAACATTATCTCAAAAAAAAACCTAGGTGTAGATATTTCTATGAGCAAAGTATTCCAGTGAGGAATATTTTTCATCTATTCAAAGACTAAAAATCATAAATTCTAAGCATATTGCACAAATAGCAAGTACTTAATGTGGAATATGATTGTAAACTCACAACCATTCTTAGTTATGGATATAGATGCACAAATAATTAATCAAATCCCACTGATATGAATTCCACAGAATGACTGCAATGTAATATGCCATGATTAACTAGATTTATTATAGGAATGCAGGTGGATTCAATATATCATGTATATCAGAAAATTAAGTGCTGATAAGATATTTAATAAAGCCCAATACCTAATGCTGATAATGTTTTGGAAAATTGTAAAAAGACAGCTTCATCTTCCCTGTACTGCAAGCAATCTATCTTTAAGAAATGACTAAAAATATTCTAATAAAGATATTTTCTTTAGGATGGTCATGGATTTTTTTCATAGGCAACATCAACAGGTAACTGGTTATACTCTCAGATACTTAGCATCAAAATTTACAGGCAAGTGACCCTAAGGTAGACAATAAAAAGTTTTCCAAATTCATTCTTTCTCTCATGACTCTCTCTGTTTCTATAGAAAACTACTTTAAAAAAATTTTAGGCAATTATATACTTAATAATCACACACATAAGAATTAGTAAACGCACAATCTTTAACCCAATTACAAAAACCTTGACAATGAAATGTTTTCTGAGTAGTGGTGAAGTAAATGATATTTAAAAATCATCAAATCTTTTTCTCCAGAGTGACATTCCTCAAGGGTAACAAAGGTAAAATAATTTTTCAAAACACTTTTCTGAGAGATTTTGTGATTAGTTTGTTGGGTAGCAGTACAACTCCAAATAGGAAGGACAAAATCAAGATATAGATTTTAAAATAATATTTGAGGCATTTGCTAACATTTTAATATTCATAGAATATATTTCCCCAAAGACTAATACAGCTCACTAAACTATTCCTGGAAAAGCTTTCCTCTGTGTATCATGCCACAATAACCTGTGGCAATAACTATTTTATGTATGTGATTCTCAAAAGTAAAAAAAAAAAAAAAAGTATAAGGGGATAGGTAATTGGGGTATATTAATTTTAGAAATTTGAAATCAACCAGAATTATACAAGTGAATATTGTTGTGATCTTAAAATATTTAATATTCTCTATGAAAGTGTACATGTAGAATATAAAATGTCACAATTTAATGAATTTGCTTCAGAAACAGCTTTTTTTCCCCAATGAATATCACTTGGGTTTAGTATTTCATAAAATGCATTTTGGAAAATACTTCTCTAGGCTTGTTCACCCATCTAGAGAAACCAGGTTTTATGTATTTTGATAACCACTTTAGAACACACTGTGTGATTTACAGGAATTTAACATACACAAAAAAGAATTTTTTAAAAAATATCAACTGTCTTCTCTCCTCTCTGCTACTTTTTATATTCCAAATGTTCTTTTCTGTTATAGTTCCTTGCCCCTTCCCTTCCTCTTTCCATCCCTTCCTTTTGCATAAACCTCTTTTACTCATTCTAGATTATTCAAACAGAAGTGATGAGCTGGAGGACAGAGTGACAGGAGAACAGGTGTTCTCTGACACCTCCCATAAAAATGTCATTACTTCCTCACTACTCACAACTTATGAGGAAAAGAGAATTACAAAAATGGTTTGGGTTTCATAATGATTTAACTTTCAAATATGCCTCCCTGGGATTCAGCAAAGTTTATTAGAAGTAGAATTGGACAATTCTCTCTACTCTTCTTAAATTTTGATATTTCATTATATGCACCCTTAATTTTATTTTAACAGAGAAAATCAAGAAAAAAAAATCTCTGAAATTTTTGAGGGCATTACATCATTTAAAAAATCTTTTTTTAATATCTCTTATTCAGAGTAACATAATCCTTTCAGAGTTGTTTAATAGATACATTTGGAGTCCATATATTAATGAAGATAAAAATATGTTTGGCATCATGAAAGCTGACCTCCACATGCCTGACAAGAGTGCAGCACAGAGTGCAAAGGTTGCTATGTTAGAACTATGAAGGGAATTGAAAACATGGAAGAATAAGATGTAATCATAACTCAGAGCCTCAAGTGGAAGTGTCATTTGAATTGGGCCTTGATGCTGATCAACCTAATGTAAATAAACATGCACAAGGTACACAACATTTTCTCTGGGCAGCGGACCATGAGCAGAAGGAGTGGCAGGAAGAGCAGGGAGAGTCAGGTCAATGGGAGTTTGCAGTTCTCTCATTCACAAATTCATGATTTTGGAACTTGGAAGAACTGTTTTATCTCTCTGACTTAATTGTTTAGTGGATGTACTCTACAATTTCTTATATACTATGTTTTGTATATATAATGCTATCTTATTAATATATTAAGATATTAAGATATATTTTAAAGTATATAAGGATGTATATATATTATTTATAATATACCTGAAAATAAAATTGCTCAATGAGTATGATTTCCCCTTTCTACCTTTCTTTACTTCTCTACATGCTAAGAACATAAACATTCATTCCTAATCTTCCTCTGCTCTTCTCTGAAGATGTCATAGAGAAATGTCTGAAGATCACAGTATTTGTTTGAGAAGCGAACGGTGTAAGTCTCTCAGAATTGATCTGCTCAGATGTCTCACTCTGAAGATTATTTGGAGTCCAGGACAACACCTGAGTCAGAAGAGAAGTTCCGGCCTTTCTTTTTAACACATTTGCCATAACCTTAATAAAATAAGCCATCATCACTTTCTAAACCTCTAGCCTTTCTCTCAACGTAAGTGGCCTCTCTTCCCTTATACCTTAGAAGAAAGTAAAAAGGGAAGTTAAACCTATCTTTACTTTCAGAATAAAGATGAATCACCCCTCCATGCCATGTGAAGACAGCCTTCTCTCTCCCTGACATTCCAGGTCCCATTTCTCATGCTTCAGCTCAGGGTATCATATTTGGTCTACCCTGGTTACTTCAGTATTTAAGCAATGTGCACTTTCCATATATAATATTAAATTTGTATTTTTCTCTTACTAATGCTTCATAATTGTTAATTTGCTTGTGTAGTCTGAAAAACCTCAGAGGAATATGGATAATTTTTCCTTGGCCTCCACAGAAGCAACTGGAAGAAACTGAAAAAGTTTTAATTTTAGAATATTAAGTTCTGAATTTTTTTCTTTCTCGTTTATTGTATGCATATGTATGTATATATAATATATGTGTGTATGTATTTATGTGTGTGTATATATATATCTATATCTTTGGGCTACTGACAAATTTTCTGCTCCTTTTTTCTCATCTGTAAAAGAGAGATTGTATCTACAGCTCACAGTCTTGAGGAAATTTTACACAGGTAAATTTTTTATCGTGATACACAGTACATAGCATACTCAGGATATTTTTAAAAATAAATATATGAATTGATGCATGAATGATACTAAAACCTAATGGCATATGAAAATAAATATTTTATGAAGATAATTTCCAGCTGTTCCCACTTAGTAAGTACACACACAAAGGACTGAAGAAATGGCGATGATGAATCATGAAAAACTGTCTTCTATTTTATAAACCATGGCTTTAAAAGCAGAAAAGTAAAGAAAATTCAATACAGATTTAAAAAAAATAAACCTTAATAAGTCAATCAATGCATCTGCACATTTTCTGTGAAATGGAAATTAAGAGAATTTGTCAAATGTGTACAAGAATTATTGTGGCATATGTCACCTTCCACCTTATGTTAAGTCATTGCCACACAGAAAGATATAAATTATGTTGACAACACACTTGAACACAGTGTTAGCAAAAATTGGTGACAAATACATTATTCCTGGTTTTTGCAATAAGAATTGAGCACATTATGGTTATGAATACACTGGGGTTATTTTGCTGAAATTTCAAAATGTTAAATTTCCCATTTGTTCATAAATGGTGTATGAAAACAGTTCATTACTACATGGATTTTCATTTCCCTGACTGTCAGTGTCACACATTTCACAATTAGTTAAACATATAATATCATTTACCATTTATAAACAAGTTACTGCCAATAATATCTTTAGTATTCAGTCATTTAAATAAAATAACTGCACTATGGACATAATCCCAGTAGAGGTAAGCCAGAGTTGCTACCTTAAGTGAACTGGTGAGACAGATCCTTATTTATTGTTAATTTTCATAGCAGGAGAGTTCTTCACAAAAGGTAAAATGACAAAATGTGTTTTTTTGGTGTGTGTGTATAAAGTCACCAAAACTCAATAAGAAACATGTAACCTATTTCTTTACTAATAAATATATGATCTTAAGGATAGCATTAGCATCAAGATACAATAACAAGAGGAAAGGAATATAAAGAGATTTTATGTGCAGATGGTGCCTTGCTATTTATCACTGAGCCACAAGCAATTATCCTGGAAATATTGAGATTAATAGGCCCATTTAGTAAAAGAGCTAATTGTGAGAGGCATTGGGATAAATCTGAGCTATTTTCCATATCAAAAGTTTTCTCCAGGGCAATTGCATTTTTCTGCAGAGTTACAACTAACCCACTAAAGCCAGAAATTTTTTTTCTACAATTTTAGGATGCTTCACTTTATGAGAATGACTATTCTGGGTTTGTGGGGTTATAAGCAGATAATTCCAGACAGTGGCACTGTTTAAGGAATGCCAATTACTTGCAACATTTCCAGCAGAAGCTCAATTTCTATCATGCATCTGAGTTCTCCTTCCTCTTCATATTTTAGAACCTAACACAGCCCAGCATGTTTTGATAGTGGTTTCCAATTAATGAATATTCATGAACAGTGAACATTTGAAAGCATTTGGATTTTTACCAGGCTGATAACTGGGGGATTTAATACAGCTTTCCTTAGTCAATATGCAGTAAACAAAACCAGGCAAAGAAGTTTTATGGCAAGGACATAGGCTATGAGAATGCAAAAAAAGGTTGAGTAATGAAATGGAAAACTGACTTCAGAAAATATGGATTCAAGTATTAAGTCCTTCACAGTTGTGCGATTCTGCACAAGTTGATCATTGTCTGTTTTTGTTTGTTTTCTTGTTTCTTCGTTTTCTTGTTTTTGTTCTATTTTTGAGTTTTGATTTTTCTTTGAAATTAAATTTAAGCTCTGGTAATTAAATGGAATCATATGGAATATGGAGCACATTACAAACCACAAAGTGTATAAAAATGAGATGAATGTTAGCATTATTTCCTGCAGTTTGGACAGTTATGCCCCTCTCACACAGAAGCAGGTATCAAGCAATTTGCTACCAAGCACCTTAGTCTGCATTATATATCTCAGTAGGAAGAGCTGACATGTTGGAAGTCAACACAGTCTCAGAATTCTAAAAAGTACTTAGAAGTTGCATTTATTTGATTGTTAATATGATCTATTCTCTCTCAAGAACCCATAGGAGATAAAGCAAATAATTTTTATTTTAAATGCTCTAATTTTGATAATCGCAAAAAATACAATGTAGTATATTACAGTTAGGCATTTTAGTGGAAATAGTGATTGAAAAAATTGTAGCTAAATGTCACCCTACATAAATTATGTGGCTTGGGATACCTACTTAAATGACAACCCGATTTTTACCTTTTTGTTTAGATAGAGCTAGACAGATTAAAATATCCACAAATAATAACAGCATTATATTTTCTCTTGTTTTACATACACTGAGATGATAATAAAAATGTATTTTTTCATGGTACTGTATTAGCCAAATTTCTCTTGCTTCACTAGCATCTTCTCCTTGAGAAAAAGTTAAACTAAACTGGGAATTAGATAAAAAACTCAATAAAGAAAAATGAAAGGAATATTTACTTCAGTGAAAAGTACAGATTTATAGCCAGGAAAAAAGTTATAATTCAATATAGTCCAAAATTGTTGTCTTTATTTCAATCTGTTATTACTGCAAAATGCAATACATATATTATCAGTATAATACAAAGTTTTAAAAAGTATAAAAACAAGGCCCACTTTTTTGTTATTACAAGATTCAAATAAATTCTATTAATCTGTCAAATCATGATACAAGTTTCTGAAATGTTTACTCTCAGTTTCTATATTTCTGTCTTTACTGATAGTAACAAACTGCAGACTATATTTTGAGTAGCTGTCTTTATTCCGTGAGGGCCAGGGAGTAAATATTTTAGGTTTTGTGTGTCACATGATCTCTGCTATGACTACTAAATTTGGCTTTTGTAGCATGGAAACAGCAGTAAAAAAGATATACATAAATAGTTGTGACTGCATGGTGCAAAAAATTATTTATAAAACCAAGTAACGGTCTGAATTTAGCTCATGCATTGCAGGTTTGCTATCTGCTCTAAGCTATTGCATCCATGGTGTCTGTCAATGTAATACATGGGGAAAAATTAAGGCATTGATATAATAGATTATTAATGCAAATTCTAACAATAGGTTGAAATGTCTATCAGGATGAATGGAATGAGGAAACTAGATATTGAAAAAAATCAATAACTGATTTAAGGCAAAGTAAATTGAAGGAAAGAGTTATTGCATATGAAGAGGAAAGACTAGTCTCCAAAAACTGGATACAGGTAGGATCTGTGTGTTCCATACAGGGGCTAAGAACTTAGGTACTAAAACTGTCAGTTCTGGGTGCAAATCCTGACTTCATTATTTATCAATCCATTAAGAAAGGAAGTGCAATGACCTTAGCAAAGTTTCTCCTTAAACGTTTATTTTCATGGAAAAAGATGGAGAATATGAACTACTAGAGCATTGTTGAGATAATTAAAAATAATGCAATGCATTTAGCATTCTCCTTGGCATAGGTATTAAAAATATTGACTATTATTAGTTTTAGGATAAGACTTGGCTATGAAATTAGGCTGCATTTTTAATCCAAACCTTAGTGTGCTGTAGTTAAGATGATACTTTAAAGTTTCAAATTGTGAGGAAACAAAAATTTTATACAGATGTAGCATCCTGCTGTTAATCACAAAACCAGATTATATACCAAGACAATTGCCACTATCTTGCAACTTTGATCAATTTCCCTAGTCTATTTTTAATATAAGGTGATCTATCCATCCAAATATTTCTTTCTCTCACAATGGAAATTGTATGTGTCATATCAGGAATACTAGGTTAAGTTGCAGTTTTTAAGATTCCAGTACATTTTTACCACTGACTAGCTATATAGTCAACAATGAGTTGTGTAAATGTCTCAGACATTATTTCCTAAGCTATTAAAAAGAAACTTTGAATTGGTGATCTACATGACTTCCCCAGATGAAATTACCTTGTGTCACATATATTGACTAGTAATTCTCTGTGTGAATATATAATTGTTGACCCATTTAGCTGTGGCACCCTCTGTCAAGTATTACTAATATTTTAATGTAGTATTTTGTTTTTAGATCTAGATAACTGATAAAAAGAATTTATGCTTTCATGTAATTTATTAGTCTGATTACCTAGACTGACAATAGTGTAACAAACAGAGCAGTTATTAATGTCTAGTGAGAAAGAAGAATTGTCTAGAAGACCAGTGTGTGAGGTAATGTTCCACAGTAACAGAGCAGGGAATGTCATTTTCTGTTTAGAAGAAGTTGTAGGATTAGTGATCTTGGAAGAAAATACAGAAAAAAAATGTTGATCCTCTGCTAATACTATTAACAAGAGAGAGTAAATACTTTTTATTTTAACTGCTTTCATTTTGGTCCTCAGAAAAAGTACGATGTTGGAATATTATAGTCAAAACCTATTTATAATTGATAATAATAGACAGGTAGGTAGACAGGTATTTGAGTGGATAGAGATAGATAATAGACGGATGGGTGGACAGACACTGGACAGGCAGAAGGACCGATAGATGAATAGACACAAAAAAATTTAACTGGAATTTGGAGAATGAGATTTATTCAAACTGGACATCTAATGCATCTCTTTGGCAAAAGAACAAATATTATTTAACAACCAAAATCGATTCTCCATCACTTATACTTTTGTATAGCTATTATTACATCTGCTCCTTTAAATATTGCATGAAATTATAACTATAGCAGTGACAACTACAGAAAGTTCAGAAAAATATTGAAGCTATCATTAAAAGAACTCATGATTATATCAACAGAAGGTCATCTTTCTTAGTAAGAGACAGGGCAGGAAGGGAGAGATTGAGATTCAAAGATACTTTCAAAATATAGTTTTACTGAAAAATATAGGATTGACAATGAGAGTGCACCTACTTTTGATATCTTACTTAACAGTATGTGTTCATAATTACCGATTATCTCATATTATTAGCTATTTTTTGAGACTACCTTACATGATCTCATCAGATGACCTGATAAAACAAATATAGCTAGTCACTTGATAGTATATATTATATTGCTTTTGATCTTACTATTCCAAATAATACTTTTTTTTCTAAGTGTATGTGTACATGCCACTATTTCTTTAGGATAATTCTTGGAAATGAAATTACTATTTGAAAGCTTACAAATGCTAGTAAAGACTTTTATATGTGTATTGCCTAACTTATCTTGAAAATAACTGTACTCATAATATTTTCTTGAAATAAAGTATTATATATTTTTTCTTACCAGGTGTTTATCTGTATACATTTATCTTTACATTTCTAACAATGCTAAATATTATAATATGTAAATCTTTTCTTATTTTGTATACTATTTCACAGTTTATTATTTACTCTTACACTTTCTCATTATTGTTATTTCCCTAGAATATATGATATATTTATTTTTGACATATATAAGGAATATAAAACATATTTTTTCAAAGTAGAATTAAACTTAATCAAGTTATATGGCAATTTTTTAGTCTTTTCCTTCCTTCTCATTGTTTCACACAGCTCTATAGATTACTTGACACTCAATAGGTTATCAATAAGGACTTAATGAATGAAGAAATGATTTGATATTTGTCATCTAAGGTGAGTATGGATGAATTAATTTGATCTTATTTCTGAGCATAAAGTATTCATTATTTTATCAGTTTTTTCTTCCTCTTGAGATTCTTCAACAACTGATTTATTTGATATATAGTCTTCACAGTAAATAAACTTACTGCTCTTTTTATAATATAGGCAAATGTCTATTAGTTTAAAATGATTATATTATTTGAAAAGCATTTGGTATTCTTTTAAAATCTAAGATGGGGACACACCCTGGTGGAATAGGGCTTGGGCACAGCCCACATATATCCCAAAGTCCCGGGTTCACATCCCAGGACCAGTGGAAAGAACCAAGATGAACAACTAATTCAAACAAAGTGCCTCCTCTCTTTTCCAGACTGCCTATGTCTTTTTGACATCATTCCTTTCTGTACCTTTCTTTACAAAAAAAAAAAGAAAAAAAATTAATACGGGGTCAAAAAAAGTAGCTATATCATATTGACCCTTTCACCACATATAATTATGAAACCTGAGCTAAAAAAATCATTTTTGTCACTGCTAGAAAGCACATGATTAATAAAAAAGAATTGCCAAGAAGAGACTTATATCACACTGAAATCTTCCTAAGTGCATTTTCTAAATCATTGTTCATAAAAAGTTGATGGTTTTGCTAGACAGAGGAAACAGAAAGCTCTAGTTTGCCAAGGAAGCTGTTACTTGAGATAACAGAAAAGACAAGCCTCCAAAAGTATGTAGGAAAAAATTATCTCACATATCACTGACTCCCAAACTGTGCAAGCATAGGGCAAGAGGCTAGAAGTCCTGTCAGAGAATAGAGGTTGTACAAGATTGGGGTATATGCTGGAAATTAGTTCCAGATGGAGTGTAGATACCGTATAAAGACATTAGGAACTCAGCTGAGACCTCTAAGTGATAATACCCTAGGATAAGGGCAAAACTAATATAGAATTATACTAACACAGTTTCAAAGAAGGCATTAACCAGATTAAGGTGATTCCCTTGTACAACTAGAAAACTGATGAAAATAAACCCTGTAAAACTGATCTTTAGCGGAAGATAACATAATGCCAAGTCTCTACAAATATGCTAAAACACATGTCAGATAATAAATTAAACAAAACCGATAATATTGATGAGTGGGAGAATCTATTTCCTGTGCATCAAAACATTTAGATTGTTGTCAAAACTCTGTTAAATCGATATTTCTAGTTTATAACTCTGCACATTTGTAGAAGCCTAAGTCAGAATGGACTCATGGCAGTCTCTTTGCTTCTGAATGAAGGTATGCTGGGATCATGAACTTAAGTTACCCTCATGGAATAAGGATTTGGTTTGTTCAGAGGAACCTTGATTCCTTTCTTTATCCATAAACTTTGTCTATAACCTCTCAATCAATAAACTTCTGTTTTACCGTGTAATGTGAACCTAATATCTGGGCACCAAATAGCTTTCATTCTATCACATGGCCTAGCATATTTTCCAAGTTTGCATTGCAAACACCATAGGATCTTCCCAGGTTTTTTGAACAACAGATGGTTTATAATCTTCCATAATTTCCCTCGTTGTCAGGGCTGGGATGGTTGACCCAATATGTGCACACATACAATATTAAATGATATCTAAAAGTTGCATGCCTGCTTTCCTCCAGGTGATAAAAACCTAGACCACATACCTCAGGCTTCATCTGTGGTTTGCTGAAAGTTAATTACTGCCTTATATTATATGATAAATTACTAAGTTCTGAAGTTGTCTAGATTGTGAACATACAGTTTTCTTAAAAATGATTCATTTCCCCCATTATTATCTACAATACAACAAGGAGTTCATGGATTTTGGGAACAGAACATTTCTCACACCATGATTATATTGATGCATTTTCTAAGGCACTTGTCATATAGCTGAAATATACTTAAAAATAGAATAGCTACATTGTAAGTCATATGCATGAATCTAATCACATACTACACTGGAATTTATGTAAGAAAATACATTTTATTCTCAAAAACTTCATTACAGAGGCTAATAAAAATTTTCATTTGCTTCATATCAAATTTTCATAATCAATATATTAAATTATTTGTACACTGCAAGTTCAATCTTATCCAACATCTACTACTGTGATGTCTCATGTGAGAAACACCATAGCAGCTATCATTTCCCAACTTGGTCAATAGCATATTATTAAGACTTATGCTCCCATCACATTTTCTCATTATAGAAATAAAAGTCTTTCATACATTATCAGTGTTTGATTTTTTTATCTTTTTCCTAGATGTAGAGTTACATCATTATTCTTTTATTCATAGAGTAATCTTTGCAAATTTGGTACCAGGCCTAATGACTCCTTACTACTGTATAGTTTTGCAATGAGGAATATGCCTCAGTTTTCATGGAATTTTAAGATCATATGCATTAAACGCCAGGACTTATTGTTAAAATTTAGCCAAGCATTCACATTACACGGTTTTCTTGTATAGGTCAACTCTGTATCCAGTGTCCTGAATCATTAAGGAAGTTACTCTCTTCCTGCTGTATTTACAGAAAGGTTGATCATTCTTCAAGTGACCATTGTTTATGAATCACAGTGAGTGCTCCACAGTGACTGAATAAAAACATTTCAATTAGAAGTAACATGTCCCTGACTTATCCTCCTTTATGTTGAATGTGTGTCATGTATCTTTTCATCTCTCTACATCCTTTCACACTCACAGATTTTCAGACAGGGCTAGTTCCAAAGAAACAGCTATTAGTGTCAGTGTTCCTAAAGGACTAAAAATGTCTGCTCTGAGCTCATAGCTTGCAGAATCCCAGTTGTAATTGCTCCAGATTTTCTTCCTGTCCTGGCAGCTAATTTCCAGGACAATAAAGTATCCACAAATCTATATTTGATAAAGCTTTAAAATAAAGATAACCTCAAAAAAACTACTATTAGAACCAGTGTTTTTGAGGGAAAACAATTAAATGCCAATGACTTTTGAAACCCCTCTCCCAATTTCCCCTAGCTAAACTCCAAGGGTGTGCATTAGTAATGGCTATTATGACACTCTCACTAGCAGAGATTACCATGGGATGCCTGCTGTGTGTAATATAGGCTAAGCAGGATAAAGATCAGCAGTATATTCCTAGGCATGGTATGTACAGGGCAGAGGCCCTTCTGGTCTCATTAGCATTTTTTCAACACTCAGTAGGCTGAATATTCTCCATAACTTTCTGACTATTAACATTGGAATAAAACAATACTAAACCTTCTCCTTTGCTGTTTCTCATTCAGTGTCTGCACAGGTGCATCCAGCAATAAAGTGGACATATGCTCCTTGCATATTTCTTATCATTCACTAGGATATGCCTTGGATCATTGGATTTATGTGAACAATGCATGCTGAATTCCACTGAAAAGAGTGCCTCTAAATGTTCTCTTTCTAAGGCTTTTATCCACTTCAATGATAGTAGATGTGTTTATTAACATCTTAACCAGTAAATCAGTACATCATCTACCAGGTTACCCAGACCCAGTTTTAAGGTCCTGAATAAGATTTGTGAATGATAAATCGAGTTTTTAGAACTTTCTTCATTTATGCTTGCAAGTAATAGAAGGATTTGCCAGTCTATGACTTCTCTAACAGTCCTGGATAAAAGACCTGCTCTGTGATTCCTTAAGACCTGATGAGAGAAGAGGAGCTAGTCATTCCCATCTGTATTCCAGAGTAATCAGGAAACAATGTATGGGGCTGTGTTAACCTTCAAAATCACCAGTTAGTGATAGCTAAGCTAAACTACTCCATAATATTATTGCCTCAGCATCTACTTTGTGTGGTTCAGATACTGATGGGGACTTTGAACTGACATTTGTCTCTCTGGGAGCACAGATCTTAAAACTATATACCCCAGATGACAGCCATGTATTTGAGTTCCTGAGAGGACTCACCCAATCGCTCTTATAAGCATTCTCCATGATCACCCTGTGAAGCTTACCAAATCTCTGCTGTTATTTTTATTTTTGTTTGAACTGAGCAATCTCCCTTAGCCCAAAGCTATCAAAGCACTCTACCCATGAACACTAACAGAGAAGTGTGTCCCAGGTCCTGCCACATTTCTGCATGAAACATGCCTATACCTTCCCAAGTAACCCCTGGAGCCTTGCTGCTTACCTCCTCCTGAGCCTGAGTGATAATTTTCCCTATTTCAATTCCCTTGCAATTGTGGGGATTAAAGTGATGAGGGACAACAGATGGGACAAAAAAAGTGTGCCTGAGAACATGGAAATAGGATAGCATATGTCCAAGTCAGCAGAGGTTAGCTAACCGCCCAAGCCACAGGCATGCTAGAGATGTGCTAGTACCACCTAAACCTCAGACATGCTAAAGATATACTCCTTATCAGCCCATTATCAAGTTAACTAACAAATGGAACATTTCACTTGTCTTGTATTTAAGACCCTTTCTCAGCTTAGCAAAGATACAGCTTACTGCCCAGAAGACTCTCTGTCTCTTTGTTTTTCCCTAATAAACTTGTTGGGTGCTGTCACTGACCATATCCATTGAATTCTTTCTCAAACTGGCAATGCACCACAGAACACATCAGTACTCTGCACCCACTCATAACAAAAGGACATTTCTTCATTTCTCTAAGATTCTTCACAGCCTAGACAAATGAACAAAATAATATTAGGCATGATTAGTAAGAGAAAAGCTAAAATGAATAGCTACGAAAAATTTGCATGGTGGTAAATTCTGAGGCAGCTTAACAGACCAAAGATTTATATCACAAGCTTAGGTATGGAAATGGGAACTGAGGTATTGGGAGGGAGATGAGGGGGCCACCGGTGGCTAGGTTGGAAGTTTCTTAGATAAAGAGGGGGTTATTTAAACTATCTTTTTGATTAAGAGATTCCCAAATTACTTCTAGAGAATAAGCACAAAAGATCATTTCTGGAGTAGGAGGTAGCAGATGACTTCTTTGATTAGGGAAAGGGCTAAAGGTTTAGAAGAACAGGAGATTCTCCTTTGCCTCTGGGACTCTCTTCCACTATCTTTGGCTCTTCAAGTCCAAGGCAGGCATCTATAAGAAACCAATTCTGAGAGACTTAGGGGTATTCTCTTTTAACCCTTTCGTGACCTTTTGTTGAAATTGCTTCACCATCCACACCTAGGGGCTCTACTTAACAAATGTTAGAAAGTCACACCACCGGCTATCAGGAGGACTTGTGTTAAATATCTAAGCTGGGTGAAATCTGGATAAATATTAATACATTGCAAGTTCCAGTCTTACTCAAAATCCACTTTGTAATCATATGAGAAATAATAATGTACTCTAGGAAACAAGAGGTATTTAATGAGATGAATTTAAATTTTGATCAAGAGAGAGAAACACTTATCAGAAATGAAGAACCAGATACAAGGGTTGGATCTCACAACTACAGGTTTTAAAAGTTTATAAAGTTTTGGACAAGCAAAAAGGATATAAAGTCTGGAAAAAAAAAAAAAGATGATTTAATACAAAAGGGTAAGACGGTAAGCCTCTGGATCTTGAACATGGTAGAATATTGGTGACTACTTGTGATGCTGTCTAGAATGGGGGACAGACCTGCTGACTAAAAGGAGCTGCACACCTTCCATACATTTATTACTTTGCTCCTGAGTTTCTTTATTTCTTTCCTTTTTTATAAGGGAGAGAGAAAGAAACATCTTTATTTATTTACTTGTTTATCCTATTTTTTCACCCTGTTCCAAAGTCATGAAACCAGATCTTTGAGCTTTATGTGGTCTATAGGTCAGTGTCTCAGTCACCTGAGCCACACTGACAGGACCTATTATTTTCTTAGTTGCCTGGTACTATCCATTGTCACCATTGTGGAGTTTCTGTTTGTCTGAAAGAGGGAAGTTGTTTTAACAGAGTTCTTAACAGGCACAATTTGATAATATCTGGAAAAGATTTCTTGTCACACTTGAATGGAATGTTCCAAAGGCTCTTAGTGGTTGAAAGACCAGGGATGTTGCTAAATAAGCTAGAATGCACAGGAACTTTCCCTACAACAAAGAATTAATTACTCACCTCCAAATATCAACAGTGCCAAGATGGAGAAACACTATTCTAACAACAACAAATACATAGACTTGTGCCTATAAAACCTTTGTGGGTATCTGAGATCAGAAATAGTGGATGATATTTGTTTTCATATTTTATTAGACATCAGAATTATGAATAGAGCTTTTGAAAACCATGAATTCTAAGACTCTTCCCAAGACCAGCAAAATTAGAATGTTGCTGAATATACTTTATATTTTAAAGGACTAAATACTTGCTCTGTTAGATATTTACCCTGAGATATCATCTTATTTCCTGATTTATTAAAGATTTCCTTGTTGCTTTTTCTTTTTAGTTTCATGGATAATGCTTATTGATCTGTGTGTTAGATTTTGCCTCTATGTATGCATGAATAAATAAAATAAAAGTATTCCCATTCAAAATTTGACATCTCCACAGATGAATAGAGGGTTCAAGATAATGATTCAAATTATTAAAATAACAGGTATCTTGAAATCTTTGACATAATTACCGTACTCTGCTACTTAGGGTTCAAATCATTCCTATCTCCATGGCGCTTACAGTGATTGCCACAGTAATGGAAATTCAGAAAACATGTTTCAATTTAATATTAAACCTCATTATATTATCTCTGGTATTTTTCTAAAAAGAAAAGTTGCATATAGGAATGAAGGCAAGCAGAGATAAGCAGGCAAAAAGAGGGAGGAGGAAGTGGTACTTTATTTTATTAAATTATTCATCTTGGTTTTCATTCCAGCCCCAGGTCTTGAACCTGAGTTTTTGGGATATGTGGCCTGTCTCTCAGTCAAAGACACTCGATTAATCTGCTACTCCAACAGGACACACCTACCTCTGGTATTTTTTAAATTATTATTAAAATAGTACTATAACTCAAGTACCTGAGTAAATAACAACATATATTTTTTTGTTAAACATTTTTTAAGAAATAAATCTCATTTATTTTCTGATTGAAAATTAAAATGCACTAATTTTGAAAATTAAATAAAATATAGGAATATAAAGAAAGTGACAAAACTGTTGATATAAATGCATCTGTAGTCCAAGAATTTCAAAAAAGAGAGGAATACATTAGGCAAGATGGAAGGAAGGAAAAAATGAAAACATGAAGAATTTTCTATCTCAGTAAATTTGATTTTCCTGACAAAATTTTCCAAATATTAAAGGAAAAATAACTATCAATATTAAACTCATTACCCCAAAATATAAATGTGATAGAACTTTCCAACTCGTTAAATGGGATGCCACAGCTCTGACATCAATAGTCAGAAGAAAGCTTCAAGAAAGCAATATATTTGCCAATATCTTTCAAGAACATATAAATATAGTGATATATAAACATAATAAAATCAATTCTCAGTGATGTTTATTCCAAAAAGAAAGATTGTTTCAACATGTGTGGATCAGCAACAATAACTATTACGATCATCTTAATATAAGAATAAAGTTATTTCATATATTATAGTGCTGAACTTGGAATTAATTAATGTAAATGAAGGTAAATCATAAAGAATTAAAATATAAATTCTTAAGAATTAAAATCAAACTTAAACAAATCTCAATTTAGAAGTTAAAAAAAAAAACAGAAGAATTATTTCAAGTAACACTAAAGCATACTTTAGCTATACATTTCAGGTAAGATACATGCAAATATTTTTTAAATGTTTAGTAAAATTCCAAATAAATTGAATTAAAGATAAAAATAGATAATGTAATTGATATCAACAAAGCCTTTGAAAAAATACAACATTCTTTCATGATAAAAGTCATCAATAAAGTGGTTATAGAGGGAACATACTTCAACACCATTAAGGCCATGTATGACAAGCCCACAGCTAACACCATACTCAATGGTGAAAATATGAAAGCTTTTCTTTTAAGATCAGAGCAAAACACTCTTCCACTTTCATTAAATATAGTACTGGAAACACTAATCAGAACAATGAAGCATGAAAAAGAAATAAAAGCCATCCTAATCAGACAGAAAAAGTCAAATGGTCTCTGCTCACAGATCACACAATATTATATAAAGAAAACTCTAAAGACTCCATCAAAAACTATTAGAATAATGAATTCAGTAATTTTGAAGGACATGAAGTCAACTTAAAAATGAGTGGCATTTCTATACACTAAGAATGAGATATCAGAAAGAGAAATCAAGAAAATAGTGCCATTTGCAATAGCCTCGAAAAATAAAAATAGGGATAAATTTTACCAAGAAGGTAAAATATGTATACACAGAGATTGTAAGAAAAAGATAAAGAAAACTGAAGACATAAATAAAAAACATTTCTTGCTTATGGATTAGAGGAATTAATACTGTTAAAATGTTTATACCACTAAAGTATAATTTTTAGATTCAATGTAATCCTTATCAAAATTTTAATGGGATTTTTGCACAGAAACAGAAAAAATATTCTAAAATTTGCATAAAACACCTAAAGAATGCTAGTCAAAGACATTTTAGAAAGCACAAAGTTGGAGGCATCACACTTGATTTCTGAGTATATTAAAAAGCTGCAGCAATCAAAACAATATGATTTTGGCATTAAAAAAGGAAAAACAAAAGATACATAGCATATCTTTTTTTCTCCAGCAACTGAGATGCTGGGTGTAGACCACGTAAAACTCAAGTAATAGGGTTTGCAACCCAAGAAAAAAAGGTGCTCAGTGTTGCTAATCATAAAGGAAATGGAAATAAAAACTGCAAAGAAATATCACCTCATACCTGTTAGGGTGCATATTATCAATAAAATGAGGTAACACTGGTGAAGAAATGGAGAAAAGGGAAATCTTTATATAAACTGCTGATGAAATGTAAGCTGATATAACAACTATGACAAAGACTGAAAAAACACAAGAAATTTAAAACTACCATATAATCTAGGAATTCCACTTTTGGGAATATATTCAAATGGAAAAACAACCAAACATTACCTTAAAAAGGTATCTGCACGCCCATGTTTATTACAACATTATTCACAATAGCCAAATTATTGAAATGCCCTGCCTCCATCAACAGATGCATGAATCAGGAAACATACAAGATTATATACTTATACAAACATAGGAAAATATTAAGTCTTTTAAAAAAGAAGAAAATACTGTTGTGACACATGGATGAATCTGGAAGAAATTATGCTAAATGAAGTTTCAGGCAGAGAAAGAAAAATACTACATGATATTACTTATAAGTGGACTCAAAATCAAGTCTAATTCATAGAAACAGAATAGAAAAGCGATTACCAATGACTAAAACATTTCAAATATAAAAGAATGTTTGTTCATAGTAATACTAATAATTTTTATTAGTCAACTATGAAGATTTCTAAAGCACCATGTACATTTTATGAAAAGTAAGTATTTAATTATTCCTTGTACCCCCCAAAACTGCATTTATAAACATCTTAATATTTGAAGAATAAAAGCAGTTTTTTTTCCACTTATCAAATTACTACTAACAGATGCAGAAAGACTGATAAAATTAAAAAATCATTATCTACAACCACTTATAAATAATAAATCTAGGCAGTGATTATCAATGGATCTAAAATCATCAGGTGAAAGGTTAATGGAAAACTTTATAATGGATGGATGAGGCTGAAAACTCCTGAACCTACTTATCTATATCAACTTCACAATTATAGGGACAAGCAGACATTGTAAATTTCCTGACTTGATGCAAATGGAACACATCACCTGTAAAAAATATTACCACGCAAAAAGATGCATTTGAAACTAACCAAACTCCTTGTTTATCACTTGAGAAAAAGAGGCATTCAGAAACCCTGTAGATACAATTACTCCTTTTAAAATAAGGTTTTTGTTTAAAATTAAGAGATGTAAAAGATACATCAAGTAGATGTATATGTAGACATTGCCTGCATCTAAATTTAAGCCAAGTATAAAAATAAACTTTGAGATAATTGAATGCTTAATATGGATGAGTATTAAATATTATTAAAATTAGCATTAATTTGGCAAAGTAAGATAATGACATTTTCATTGTATATATGTATGTATATACAAATATATGTGTATATATATGTACATATATGTATGTGTGTACATACATATGGAGAGAAAACAAGAGAGAGAAAGAGATATTTATTGGTGAAATGGTATGAAACCTAAGATTTATCTTACAATACTCGGGCAACACACAAAAAAGTGGTGAAATACATGTAAAGCAGGATTTTAATAAATGGTGTTAAAATGATGAGAATGTGGGTATTCATTATACTATTCTTTTCCTCCTATGTTTTATAATTTCTATTCAGAAATTGAGATTGTAATTTCGTTGATCTAGCACTCATTCTTTATTTTTTTGGAAAAAAAAGAAACAGCAAATATCTTCTCTTTTATAATATTTTATCTTTTATAAATGCTGAAAATGAGGTTTTTCAATTAGTTCTCAGAAAAGTTAATTATTTGCTGATTTTAATTCCTTTTTAAAATACTGTGTCTACCATAAGAAGAAAAAAACTTAATTATCATAGGTATCTCAGAAGAAGAGAGAGAAAAGATTCAGAAAGCCTATTCAAAGAAGTAATAGCAGAGAACTTCCCACATCTGTCATAAAAAGCAACCATGGAAGTCAAGAAGCAGAAATAACTAAAAAAATTATATTTATAAAACAACCTACTCCTAGATACACAAAGTAGAACTAGCTAAAAAATGACAAAGAAAAAATATTCAAATCTTCTAGAGGAAAGAGAACTATAGCCTACAAAGGTATACCTACCAGGCTATCATGAGACTTCTCAGCAGAAACACTAGAGGCCAGGAGAGAATGGAATTACATATTCAAAAAAACTGAAAGACAAAAGCTATCAGCCAAGAATAGTCTATGCTGAAGAACTGTCATTCAAATTCGATGAAGAAATAAAGGTCTTGGATGACAAACAAAAGTTAATGGACTTTTCTACCACTAAACTGGCTACTAGGAAATCCTGAAAGGGGTCCTAAGTAATAAAAGAAAATTGAGATTCCATCAACAACTCTTGCAATGGTAACAAACAGGCAAGCAAAGGCAGAAACAAAGACAGGACCAATCTGAGAAAACAAGAATCATTGATGGGGAACTAAAAATATGCAATACAAATGAGCATATAAATATGATATGGCAACAATTCATGAAAGACTATCAGAGAGATGTAAAGACAGTAACAGTCCAGATGACAGCTATAAAACCTAATCACCAACAAATACAGAAAACAAAGTTTCAAATGACAGCAATAAAGTCCTATATATTAGTTACCACCCCAAATGCAAATGGACTGAATGCACCAATCAAAAGACACAGAATGGCTGGATGGATCAAAAAAACAGGATCCATCTTTATTATGCTTACAAGAAACTCAATCCAGAAACAAAGAAAAACACAGTTTGAAAGTCAAAGGCTATGAAAAAATAAATCAAAGCAACAGTGAAGAAAGGAAAGCAGGAACTCAACTAATTTCAGACAAGTTAAAATTCCGCTTGAAAAAGCTATCTTGAAGCAAGAAAGGGCACTTTCTTGGTCAAGGGAATATTATAGTCAAGGGGATAATTCATCAAGAAGTAACTACCATTAACATATATGCACCCAACTTGGGACCACCTAGGCATATAAAAGAAATGCTGACAGAGTTAAAGCAAACCTGGACAGAAACAACAGCAGGGGACTTTACTATTCCATTTACATCATTAGGTAGATCATTTAGACAGGAAATCAACAACGAAATACAGACTCTAAATTAAACAACAGAGTACATGGACCTAAGAGATATATACAGGGTATTCTACCTCAACAAAAAGGAATATAAATTCTTCTCAAGTGTACATGGAATATTTTCAATACTAGACCATATCTGGGGACACAAAAGAAGTCTCAGCAAATTCAGTAAGATTGCAATTATAGAAATCACCTTTTCTAACCAAAAAGGGGTGAAACTAGAAATGAACCAGAAAAACAAAACTGCAAGAATCACAAAGAACAACACTCTTCTGAACAACTCATAGGTCATCAATCACATTAAAGATAGGATTAAGCCTTATCTGGAAACAAAAGAAAATGAAGACATAAACTATCAGATTATATGTTATGTGGCAAAAGAAACTCTAGGAGGAAAGTTTATAGCCCTACAATCACACAATCAAAAACCAGAAGACAGTCCAAATTAGATCTTTATTTTCATGCCTGAATCTCTAGAAAGGGAAGAACAATCAAAGCCAAAAATCAGCAGAAGGAAGGTTATAATAACAATTAGAACAGAAATAAATGAAATGGAAAATGAAAGAACCATTCAAAAGATCAATGAAACCAAGAGACGTTTATTTGAAAAAAATAAACAAAATTGGTAGGGCCCCCCCCCTAGCTAGACTCACAAAGAATAGAGAAAGCCCTAATAACAAGGATCAGAAATGAAGGAGGTGAGTTTACAGTGGACAGCAGAGAAATACAAAGAATGATGAGAGACTTTTATGACCAATCATATGCCAAAAATTTTGTCAATTGTGAAGAAATGGACAGATACCTAGATACCTATAACCTACCAAAAAATACATATATCTTGAACAGACCACTCATGGGCACAGAAATTAAGCAATTATCAAAACTCTCCCCAAAAACAAGAGCCAGAGGTTTCACCAGTGAATTCTAACAAACATTCAAAGAATATATATCCCCATTTCCTTAAACTCTTACAGAAAATTTAGGAGAGAAAACTCCCAGATGCATTTTACAAGACCCATATTACCCTAGTCCCCAAGTCAGACAAAGGTGGCTTCAAAAAAATAAAAATATAGACCAATATCACTGAGGACTATAGATGTAAAAATCTTCACCTAACTTCTGACAAATCAAATTCAACAAAGAGCACGTTAAAAAAATAATACACCACAATCAAGTGAATTCATTCCAGGGATGCAAGGATGGTTCAACATACACAAATCTATGTAATGCACACATCAAAAAAGAGGACTATAGATGTAAAAATCTTCACCTAACTTCTGACAAATCAAATTCAACAAAGAACACATTAAAAAAATAATACACCACAATCAAGTGAATTCATTCCAGGGATGCAAGGATGGTTCAACATACACAAATCTATGTAATGCACACATCAAAAAAGAGAAAAAAAATCATATGATTATACCAATAGATGCGGAAAAAGCATTTTATAAGATTCAATGATAAAAACCATTCATTCTTAAAACCCTCACCAAAATAAGAATAGAAGGCACATACTTCAACACAATAAAAGCATTAGACAACAAACGTACAGCCAACTTAATATTTAATGGTGAAAAACTGAAAGCTTTTCCTCTAAGAACTGAACAAGAGAAGGCTGTCTACTCTCACTACTACTATTCAACATAGTCCTGGAAATCTTTGCCAGAGGAATAAGGCTGAAAAGGTATAAGGCTGAAAAAGGAATTCATATGGAAAAAAATGAAACTGTTATTATTTGCAGATGAGATATTATACCTGCAAAATCCTAGAGACGCCACAAAAACACATAAAAAATATGTTCTACATCACCATTATCAGATAAATGCAAATAAAAATTACAGTGATATACCACCTTACATCATTGAGAATGGTCTATATCCAAAAGTTGAGAAATAACAAGTTTGGATGGGGTGTCTAGAAAAAGGAACCCCTCCCTCACTGTTGGTGGGAAGGTAAATGTAAATTAGCACTCTCTGGAAAACTGTATGGTGTTTCCTCAAACAAATAAAGATGGAACTACCATTTGATTCAGCAATTTCCACTCCTTGGCATTTACCCAGAGAGTACAAAATCCCTAAGAAGGGAAAATATATGCACCGCTATCTTCATAGCAGTGCAGTTCACAATAGCCATGACATGGAAATAGCCTAAACACCCATAAACAGAGGACTGGATAAGAGGTTGTAGTATGTATACTCAATGGAATTCTATGCAGCTACTTAAAACAAGGAAATTGTGCCCTTGGCAACAATCTGGATGGAACTGGAGGAAATCATGTTAAGTATAATAAGTCAGAAGGAAAAAGAGAAACACAGGATGGTTTTACTTATATGTGGAATATAGTGAAATGAAACAAATGAACAACTAAACACATGAAAAACCCACAAGAAATATGATGATGGTTTTCAAGGTAGGTGGGAGGGCAGAGGAAAGGAGAGAAGGAACAAGATAGAATTAAAATGAGTTCACTAACTTAAATGAGTATTACTTTGTAAAAAAAAAGAAATAATAATAAAGTTATTGTATTATTTTAAAATTATTGTATATAATTTATATGGGATAATTCAATTATAAATAAAATGATTTACCAATTGATCAGAGAGATGACAGAGACAGTGACAGATATGATACACCATTATAGATTATTTTCTTTCATTATATTAACTAGGATATGCTCTACAACAGAAATTATTGAGAAATTTGCAATAGAAATGTACTTGACATTAACACAAGGTGTGCAAATGAAATTAGAATGCAAGCAATTTCTTATGTGTCTTTTAAAAATAAGACATGAAGTGAACTAGTATTTAAATAAACTTAGGCATTGCTACCTTAGACAAAAGTCCTAGAGTGAAGGTCCTATACCTAGTCTTGTTTATAGTCCTGCAAGTTGATTCATTTTTTAGGAGAGTTACATATATCATATCTCAGTTTCTGCTCATGCAAAGGGAATAATTCCCAAATATAACATTCAAATATTAAATGAGACAAGCTAGAAAATTGACCTTTTAGAAAAAAAGTCTCCTGCTAACTTGCAATTAGTTAAAAAAAAAGGTATCCTGCCAACTTGAAATTATTTAAAATAATTCAAAAATGGTTTATACATGTAGTTAAGATACTATATTTTAAACTACTTATTAAAAAAGATGAAATACTGTCATTTGAAACAACATAGATTGACCTAAAGGAAATTATGCTGAGTGAAATAAACCAGACAGAGAAAGACAAACACCATATAATTTCACTGATATGTGGTATACAGCAAAAACAACCAAATAAACCAAATGAAACAAAACTAGATTTTTAGTCTATAAGACTAGTGGTTACCAGGAAGGAGTGGTGAGTAAATCAGGTAAAAAAAAAGCAACTATATGCTGAAGAATAGAATCAGAACCACTAAGTGGTGAACTTATTGCAGCACATGCATATTTTGATTTATAATGATATATATCTTAAACCTATGTAAAGTTATAGCACACTGCTTCAATAAAATTAAGAAACTAAACTTTAAAAACATGGATAAAAAAAATTCATTTATTCACATTTTGAGTTGAATTATACAAGCTAGTGTTCAGAATTAACAAAAGATGTACTTGAAAAATAACTATCAATTCATCATATTTGACATGACATAAGACAAATGCTAAGTGAAAAATTAAGTACATCTCTATTTTTCCTTGATTTTTAGAAATTGGTGGTAAATGGACTTAAGAGAGCTGAAGCACTGACCAAATATCACCTATGTTAAGAAAGGTCGAATGGGAAAATAAACTTGATAAACAACCTGGTTTTTAATAATATACTGTGAGGTACACATTATTGAACTTAAATATAAATTTCTAATCTAGTGAGACTTTACTGAACCATCCGATGTAATAACACTTGTTTATTAGCCTAAACATTTAACATCTGCGTAAAAAAAACCCATAGTGTTGTGTCTGATCATCTTCTAGAACTGACAAATTTACTATACCTTGAAAGAATCTAGGAGGACTAAGATTTAAATTATCTCAACTATGTAATTACTGTCTATATACCATAATAATTTATTTAATTTCTTTGAATTCCCTCAGATTCTATAAAAATGAAATGGGAATTAAAATTTATGAAATGGCAGTTTGCTAAACCTATTTCATAGGATTGTTGTCAGGATCTTTGAGATCTATGTGAAAGTCCTTCAAAAATCATTATACGTATACATTGCAAAGGATGGTTATTGTATTTCCCATTATAGTTTGACAGAACTATTTTGGAGAATTTATTGTGGAAGTACATAAATTCTGTATTACCAAAATAGTGATATTTACCTTTTTATGGGAGTCCTGTGATTAGTTTCCTAAGATGAATCTTATAGAGACTCAGGGATATATTTATTGAACACATCATAGCTTATCGCAGTGAAGAACAACAATTGTTTTTACTTAATAAACCATTTTTTCCTCAAAAAAAGACCATTTGCATCCAAAGTTCTCTCAAGTACTATGTAACAGAGAGAGAAATAGTTTTATAGATCAAGATCATAGATGATTGATAGGACATACATGCACACATATCATATGCATAGGCAATGAAAAATAATATTACAAAATTTACATCAAACTGTATACACGACAATTAAATTTATGTGATAATCTTTCTATTGTAGGATTTTAATAAAAATATATACTAGTGGGAATTTGAGGATTAATTGCTAAAATTTAAAAATAAAGCAATTTTTAACAAATTATTCTTGCATTTTTAAAGAAACACGAATTGTCTTGGTCAATATTTTTATTATCTCTCACACACACAGAGAATTAGGAGGTACTAGCACTACCTAGCATAATATATAACAATTAATTGTACAGTTTAGTAAAATTTACTTGCCCAGATTTATGATGAAAATGTGGCAGAATTTAGATTATAATTTGTACATGAATGTCAAAACCTAAACTTGGATAAACAACATATGTCCTTTCTTCTATTTCCACATTGCATGCAATACTCTAGAACAGTTTATTTTAGTCATCTTAGTCTTCATATTTCAAAAAGATCAACAATTACATATTTCAACATATTTCATGGATGCTATTTTTATTCTAATTTCCAACTTATTTTTGAAATGACTTTTCTAATTTCCAATGTTTATAATAGAATATATTTGATCAAATATTATTTGCTTTTAATTTTTATTTTTTAAATTTTCTTTAACATTGGGAATTTTAAACATCAATTTTACCTTTTATACATAGATATGAAAAAAACACATGATTCTTGGTACAGAGATGGACACAGATCTCTTGATATTTACTCTTGTATTTTCTCTTATTCTAGAATGATAAATATTGTCTCAGTTCTGGGAGACTGAGAACCAACCAAGAATATATAATTCCTCACCATGTCTCTTTATTTGACCCATGATTATGAACAGAGTTCATTATAGATGCAGGTGAAAGGGCTTATGAAAATGTAATAATTTCCATAGACTCAATGCTCTTTGCTACTTTTGAGGTTATAGTATACACTTGTCTCCAATTTTATTTGACCTGAGTTTGATGTCATGTCTACGCTGCCCTTTCTTTCACATTAGAAGACATGGTGGGTTTCTTTATGCAGTTTTTAAGTTAGTCCTAGAAATTTTATAACTGGCCTCTTCTTATGATTCTTGTTTTGATTCACATTATTTGATCTGCATCCATACCTGAGAAGGACATTGCCCCCTTCCAATAACCCAAATACCCTGATAACTCTCATTTATTAAATCTTTCTCTCTGTATGGAGACAATTTTGCCTGCCTATGACTCTAAAGATCAAGGGTCTGTTTATGACACAATCTCTTCTGTCTGTTGAATATACCGACAAGTAGAACTAGAAATGGCTTGTGAGTATTTTGCTTTTTTTCCCAAATCCTTTTTTATTTACCATCTATGAGATTTCTCTGTGACCTCTGTTAATTTTCCTCCAGCAAACTACCAAACTCACAGTACTTATACAGTGACCAATGACAGATTGCTACATAGGAAATACAATAACCTCTGTCTTTGAGCTTTGTCAATCAAATAGAATCTGGGCAAATATAAATTACCAGGTTAGGAATTTACAAATTATTTATCTTTCATATAGTCAAATATTATTGATCTGATAATCCCTCTATTCAAAATAGGAATTTATTCATTTTTGTCACATTGCATATGAACCTTATTTATATAACAATATTTTAACTACATCCATTTATTCTTTATAAAGCAAGATTCTTTTATTTTAATCATTTTTTATTCTTCTGGTTATGCAAATTTTTTTAATTTTATATTAATGTCTCTGAGTTGTATTTTATAGGATAATAAGGTATAATCTTTTTTATTTCTTAAAGTACAATTTATGAAGAGTAAATGCATAAATATCAAATGTGGAATTGATGTGTTTTGACAAATACATACAAATATGTGACTATCACTCTAATAAGGACATGGTCTTCATATGACCTTAGAATATGCACATGTATCCCATTCCAGTTAATTACAACCTCCCATAGCAACCAAGATCTTGATTGTCATCACCATAAATGTGTTTGCCTATATTATACAGATAGAATCTTAGAGTTTGCTTTTACTTTTTCAATTGACATTAAGATTCATTCATGTTGTCATTTATATTAGTAGTTCATTTTTTTTATTGCTGAGTAAAATTATATTTTATAAATATGCCACAATTTGTTTACTTATCTTTTGATGGATACATGCTGTTATAAATTGAATTTTTTAACTTTCTGATTATTGCCACTGATATATAGGTAGACAATTGATTATTATGGTGTAAAACAATTAATTGCCAATCTATATATCAGTGGCAAATGCACCCTGAGGAATTGCTAAATTCACCTGTTAAAGTTTTGCACATTCCTTAGGATTTTCTATATAAAAATAGATATGATCTACAAATAAACCTGAGCTCTCTTTTTCCTGTTTCTTCTTTTCTGAAAGACCTGCTTTGCCTGTCTGGCTTTAAGTGCCTGATAAGCCTTTCTCTTTTCGAGAAGATTTTTTTGGAACGCAAAAGATACATTTTCTTTGTTCTTCAGTGATTTGTTTCCCTGTATACATTTATTTTACATTCCTGTCTGGTAGCAAAACTGAATAATTTAATTTTCTTTGTACACTGCAAATATTCCTCAATCTATTTCTGTGCTAATTTAATTCCTTAATCTGGACCTTTCTCCTCTTATTACCATCTGTACTATAAGGTATGGTTAGTACTATAAATTCTGAAGAGATCTTATGATCCTGTATGTATTATCTTATTCATAGATGCTTACTTTTGGACTACACAATTTTAATGTAGACTTTATGTTTTATTCTTTATTACTATCGTAAAATACAGAGCATATTTTATTACACAGGGTAAAATTATACAAATATTTGTTGCATGGATGATTTAGTCTTCATTAACTTTCTTTCTTAAAAAAAGTCATTTGTAGACACTTTTAAGTGACAAATTTTCTTAGCGACCACCTTAAATATGATTTATAACCACTAAACTATTTCTTTGACTAAAGTGTAAATAAGAATAGCTTAAGAAGACTATTATGGTTGATTCTGGGAAAATAATGTGCCTTCAAATTATTTACTAACCATATTTGAATTGCATAGTGTTAAGTTATTAGCTTTCATTTCCATTATCTCTTCACTTTGTGATCTGATTGAAATTAAGAGTTTTCATCTTTTCTCTGGAAAATTTTAGTCAAAACTCAATATCTATATATGGTTTATAGATCTTCATTTTGGTTAAAATAAATATTCAAATGTATTTATTAATTTTAATTAATTCTAATTTACTTAAAATAAGTAGTTAAATTTATTATGAATATGAAGATACCTTTTCATTCTATGATATGGAAAATAGCAAGTATTAACTAACACTCAGTATTTGACAACTGAAGGGTTCCGATGTCTTAGCTGGACACAAACACAAGTCTCAGAATGACTGTAAGGATCACATGTGAGCTCTTGGGAATTTCAAGAGTTGCCCAAAACTGTTGAAGTTTCACTTTATAAAAGTGTAAGATCCTGCATGTATAACTGGAGCATGAAAGTTGGAAATATATGTGTTGCTGTTGGTAACATAATCTCATTAATAACTACAAATTGCTAAGGACAGAGAAAATGGTTTATCTGCAGTTCCTGACTTTCCTGACATTTGTATTTCTATTGCTTAATCATTTTTCTAACATTTATTGGGAAGGAAAGCATAAATCAATACTTGCTCTAGAATATATTTTTTCCCCTGGAACATAGGAGGCAAATATGTCTTTTATTTTCCTATGATCATATGCATTACAGCATCATTTCTCCACTGGAGGTGGAGAAATAATTTTGATCTTTCAGATGATTATTTAAATATTTCTCACCTACTAGCCTACATACATGTGTATGCATGCAAATATATATGAATATGTGAATATATATTTAAATATGCAAATTTAAATGTATAAAATATATACGCACATATACTTTGGGTGCATGCTGCTCTAATAATAAAACTTGAAACTTCTGATGATTTTCTGTAAAGTCGCTAAGTAGATATAATGGACACAAATATTCATTTCTTGACTATTTAAATTCTTAGAGGTTAAATTTACTATGGTAAGAATCAGAATGGAAAGTCATTAGACTGCTCTGAAAATATACATAGAAAATTCAAAAAGGAAAATAATAAACATTTTATAATTTGTATTAAATTAAACTTATGAGGAGTTTGACTGATTTGGATATAATGAATCTATCTGCTCACTTTGCTCTAAAAGTTCTTTCTTATTTTACTGTGGTTTCTTGTCTAGAACCAGGTAAACATATCTTGCTAAAGGGAAAGATGTCTTATATTAGCAACATTTCTAAACTATTTTTTTAGTCTGTAAAGCAAAATTGATTTGACAGCACACATGAAAGCATAACAATGGGTTACTGATTTTTATTTTTCACACATTTTTCTAAAAACTTTCAGATTCAGATTTTATGTGAATCACTCTATATTTGTAAACCACACGTTTTTGGTTTCAGTCACTCTATCAAATGGTTCCAGGTCTTTGCTGAAGTCATCCATGAAGACAAGGAATGACATTTTGCTAGCAATGCATTTTATATCACAGTAACAAGTCTGAGCTTCTTTTGTGGAATGACCCTGAAATGGGTACAACTTGGAAGAGATGAGGATCTATCAAGGTGAATGAAAACTTTTTTATTAGAAGAAGCAAACCATTTGCTCCGTCAATCTATTTTTTTGCTTCAGTGATAATAGGCCTTTTAGAAACTCAAATGGTCTCTCACATTCCATACCTGATAAATTTCCATTTGTAATATTTACACACAGACACACTGGATTTTCTCCAGATGGCTTTTCTTCCTACAGAATTCCCTGCAATAAAAATTTTTCACATTATAACTAGACTCTCTGTCTCATTAAGAGTGCCACTGAATTTATGTGTTTTAGTTTAACATAAAAAAGAGAGTATTTACAACTACAGATGAAGCATGGAATAGACTTGTCTATATTTTTTAAAGGTTGTCTTGGGTTATGCTTGTAGCCACTGTTTCTTGAATCTAATATGAGTTTTAAATGTGACTATTGATATCAATTACCAGTCACTAGCCACTCTCTGTTCTTGTCAATAATGTAATTTGCAATTTGAGGAATATTATTGTTGACATAGCTTTCAATCTTAGCACATAATTGCTCTTTTTTCCTCTCTCAAATTTTGTGGTTTTGTAATCACTGGTAACATGCTATATAGGCTGTTTTAAAAAACTTTTATGAAATTCCATTTTATCTCAATGGAGGCTGAGTGAAAATGTGCTATTTATTGTCTTGAGATGCTAACTTTCTCTGGTACTAAAACCTAGTTAATCTATCTACCAACAGAGGCCACTCTCAAACATAGTCAAAAAGCTCTATACCTGAAGTTTACAGTAGTGTTAAGTTTCAGGTAACTTCAAATAAGATGAATAAACTATTTCTTGATATATTTTATTCTGGATTCCTACATAACAGTGCTGGTAGTTTTAAGAGTCAATGATTTTGAATTTACAATCCTAATTCAGAATACTTGTTCTGTCAACAATAACTTTAAGAACTATAACAGATAACTGACAATTATATATAGATTATAAAAACAATCTAATTAACTACTATTTAGATTTCTATTTAAGTAAATGGATAACATAATTATGGTATAATTTATATGATAAATGTATATGGATAGTGGCTGTTACAAACAATATCCATTATAAAGCAGAATCTCAATAATAGCTGGGAATCGTTTAGAGATGTGCTATCCAACAGGGTAGCCACTAATAATATGATTATTTAGTTTTAAAAGCAAATGGATTATAAAGGAATGAGTATTAATTCAGTTCTTCAGTATACTGACCACATTACACACTCAGTAACTATATACAATACTGATTAGATAGAGCAGAAAGTTCTTTTGGGTTAGATAAGAAAGAACAGACCTAACTTCAAATATCAGTTCTATCACCATTAGCTAGGTAATCTTGACAGAATTATTTTATTCCATCGACTAAGTCTTTTGCTGACTTTGAGTTTTGAGTGAATTAGATCTCTGGTAAACAACAACTTCAGTGGTCATAAAGTAGTCTTATAATCATAGGACGGTAAAATGACCAAGGTACTTAAAAATAAAAACTAGAGAAGATCCAATAATATAGAATCTGCAATTCAAATGAATCTGTCTTTCCGTGAAAAGTATTTGCTCTATTTGCATGCTGTTTATGTGGTCTACAGTTTATAGCCTGTTTCTTCCAAATTTCACAGAGGAAAGGACTTTTCTCTAGTATGAAATCAACAAGGCATCTCTCTGTCTTTGACACCACCCCTTGCCTGCACGCATCAGGTTGGTTTGAGAAAGCAGAATGACGCTGCAATGAACCCAACTAAAGTTAATTTTGTTAACCAGAGATGCTTTTCCAGATAATACAGTTGCAAATTTCATTCAGATAATTTATGAAATAGTTTTCCAATACAAGACTGAGACACCAAATATAAAGATACTGGTTGATTCAAGAGCCAAACAGAGAACTTGGTGTCAATAACCAGAAATTACAAGATATGTGCCTTGCAGGGTGTTATAAGGAGTAATTAAAAGGCATCAAGAAGCTCCTTTTCAAAATGTAGGTTAGTACAATTCCAGTAAAAAAATAATTGTTGGCCCTTTTCTGTTACTCTCTATTAACTAGCAAAATACAAAAAAAAACAAAAACAAAAAAAAACTGTGTCTCTTTGACCTTTCTCTTCTAGGTAAGTCTTGCATAAATGCAGATATTAGCTGGTAATAGGTATTAATAACTAGTCTCTTCTGGAAGACTTTTACTCCAGTCCCAATTTCCCTTCAAAATTCCTCCACGAATCCCCTTTGCAAACCAGACAAGGGCATACTTAAACATCCTCCTTCATTAATTGTGTTTTATTTGTTTTGAATTTTCTCCAGTTTTTTCCTTTACCTTACTTTCCTCATAGAGATTCACCTGTCAGAGTCCACAATGGCTCCATTTTGTTCTCCAAACTCATGTGGTATACATTGCCTATACTGTATTATTAAGATGCTCTTAATTATAAGACAGTTTTCTCACATTTTAAAGTGACTCCAAATTTGAAGTGCAGTGTGTTTTATAATACTGGGATCCCACAATCCCTGTTGATTTGGAAGTACATCTGGGGCACAAGAGTGAAGCACTTTAAGCTTAAGAATCAAAGGCTTATATGGAGTGCTTGGATGAGATGGTTAATCAAGTATTTTCTTAACTAAACAGGAAATAGTAAATTGAAAGCATATTCCATAGTAGAACACTTAACAGACATGAATTACAACATTTCTCCTATTATCATAATCATAAATTAAGCTTCCAAGTATGTGAAAAGATTGCTTCTAGTGATAGAACCCTCAATTATCATTGGAAGGTCTTTTCAGTTCCTGATAAATATTGCCAAATTGTTTTACAAACTGGTCTATCAATTTACATTTCATCATAAATGTGTTTGCATGTTCTAGATAAGTGTTTGAAATGACCAACCATCCCAGAGTCAGAGAATATTCATTAGTGAATTAAGATTTTCAGATTCAGAGTCCCATGCTGACTGTATAGAATAAATAGGACTTATCTAGAGGTCTGATTTAGAGGACTCCTATATGTTTTTATAAAGTATAGTATTCTTATATTTTGACATTGTGAAATTTTCTCTCTCATTCAATAACTTATTCCTTTCCCTTTTTTCACTTATTGTAAATTTGATTTACAAAATAATATATATTTAGATACATATGTTCACTATTAATCAAATAGTGTATTTGTTATATTCTGAGTTGCTATCTAAACCATACCCCAATTTTTCATGAAGTTTTCATGAAAAAAATGAAATAAACAGGAATAAGATTTATTTATAAAGTCACCTTCCAATGTAAGCCACACCTGATTATCAGGGACCGCAAAATGGCAAAAAACTGTAACTTAGATTCAAATAAATATATTATATATTAATACACCCTACCCACCTCCAAACTTTAAATAATCTTCTGCCACCATCCATTGGATCCCCACTACCTTTTACTCCCAAAACCCACCGTCTGGTTCCACTCTGGTAACATCACTCTGGTATCCTCAATTTTGCTGTCAATGTCCAAGGGTTAATTTTTTGTTCTATTCATTTTCTTGTTTCTATATATGCCACATATGAATGAGATCACCAAGTATTTGCCATTCTCTATTCAATTTATTGTTAGCGTAATCCCTTCTGGTTCCATCCATTTTGCCGAAAATAGCAGGGTTACATGTTTTTCAATGACAGTAGTATTGTATTGTGTATATATACCAACTCCTTATCTATTCATCACTCTACAGGCACTTAGATTGTTTCTAACTCTTGACTAATGTGAATACTGCTGCAATGAACATGGAGATGTGTATTCTTCTTCAAGGTGTTGTTATTATATTCTTTAGATAAATACCCAGAATGGGTTTTTGCCTCTGAGGGTCCTTGGGATTTGGTTGCTGCAAAATCACAATTGTGAAAATCTCTCAATCAACTAGCTGAATAGCAGCCTTAGCAGGGAGATGAATATAAACAGCCTTGGGGCCTGGGGATAGTAAACTCTAGCACATTGCAGGCAGATATGCAAAACTGTTTAGCAGTAATCATAGGTGGAAAGCTGCTGTTTCTTTGGAACCTCAATAATGATCCTGAGAGAGCTGCTGAAACTTCTTTGCAAGAAATTGCTCATCTATCTGTAGAAGGGTTTCAGACCTGGCGGCCTGTCCCAACCCATGCAGGTAATCACACCTCTGCCAGCCTGGAGAACCAGAGAATCTTAACTGTAACTACGAAATTTCTGGCATCACATGTATTCTAATGGTGGGAACAGTGAAGTGTTTTGCCTTTGGGGCTTTGCTGCAATGAGGAGGCCATCAGTGCCACACAGACAAAAGAGTTTCTGGTGCCCAGCAGCTTCTTGGTTTACAGAGAGGCTATCCCTCTATTTTACTCTCTATATTGAAGTCTTTAGTTCAACAAATTAAATTCCTGCAGTTAGGTATGTGCACACTTTAATGGTTTCCCATGCTCTCTGTCCTGTGTCTTTAGTTCCCCAGAATCCTGCTGCTCTCCAAAGAAAAGTTCTATTTTGCATTCTAGGTTGTTTGCATTCACGGATCAGTTTACAGGATTTAGGGTACCCACTAAAGGACAAGCCCTTCAGCCCTGGGTAGAAGATATATCACTAGTCTTTCCTAACATATCTCAGTGGCTCAGTACTGGGCAGCATTACATTAAAACTGACAGACATCTACCATTTCTGAAGGTGTGTGCCTCTTCTTTTGTCAAGATGATGGTTCTGTGCCTTTTAAAGACCATAATTGTTCTGTTTCTTTATGAGGAGGTAAGTTCAAAATCTTAAGTTTGCTATCTTGGAATTTACCAGCCTCAGTCAATAACTTTTTAAGTCAGAGTAGACCACCTCTATTACCCAAAATAAATTTACTTTCATGTATCAATAATGTCAGAACCCTCGCAAGAGCAAGCCTTAGACCTGGAATTAAAGTTTAACTATCAGGACAGTGAATTGCCTCTGGCTCTAGCACCCAGTCGTGGATGCATCCGGATGGATAAGGAAAGCTGATGGACAAATTCGACATGTGAGACGTGTAGTAGTACGTGACCAGGAGAGACCCTTCACCAAGAAACAAAGGAATGAAGAATACCACCAATAACTTCAAAGAACAATGTCACCTTGGCCAACCAGGAAGACACCTGGTCTGCAGATTTCTCTCTCCATCCCTCTTCCTCATCATGTGGGATTTTCCCTTAAAAACTCACACCGTGGCAAGGCCTCGGGTCAGCCTCCTTTGGCTGGCTCCCTCTGTCTCTCTGCTCCCCACTAATGAATCCCCAACTTGCTCACTCACTGCACCTGTCTTATATGTGGAGCAACCCTGAACCCATGGGGTCTGGACCTCCCTTGGTCAGCTCCATCCCTTTACCCTCTGATTAAACCTCTGATTAAACCTCTGATTAAATCTCTGCTTGCTCACTTGCCTAACTCTGCTGTGGGTTCTTTGAGTGACCCCAAAACCCCCACAAATAACATGACAGAATTCCAATAATCAATCTCCATTTAGACTGCTTAGGTGACTATAGTCATTTATTCAAATGTCTGCATATTTTTATTTTCATTGGGACTAGTGGAAAAATAAAGCAAATGGTTTTACTCTTTTAAAATGTGCATATAATACAAAAATTGATTTCTAAGAAAATCCACTCAAATATGATCACTGATGGATAATGTGATAAATCCATCCATTAATTTAATAAATATGTAATAAGCTCCAAATTACAGGATCTAGTGCTAAGTTTTTCACAGTGAACAACAACAAAGAGTCCTTACCTCAGAAAACTTGAAATGTGTTAACAGATATATATGATGGACAAGGAATGCATAATCACAACATTTCAGATACTTATGATTACTTTGAAGAAATTAAAGGACAATAGTTAGAGCAGCAAGAAAAGTAATAAAAAAGCTGAGAGCTACCAGTTTCTCTGGAATAGTGCTAGTACACATGCATAAAATCTTAGCTCTTAGGTTAGCATTCCAGTGATCAATGTAATTTTTGTGACTATCTTATGCTACTTTTTACACTGTCAGTTCCATTACACTTGGATCAAAGTCCAGGATTAAAATAATAGGATTTTATAAGGACATCCTTTCTATATCCAAAATGTAAAATCCAATGACATTCAAGTAAAGAGAAAGGAAAATTTGGATGCTCTATAAAATACGAATAAGATTGTATACTTAACCTAAAGTTTTCTATATTTGTAATATGAGTTATTTTTACATTCTTTTGAAGAGTGAAATTGATGGTGTTAAACCAGTAAGTAGAAAAAAAAAATAAGTTGAAGCTCAAATAAGTTAATTACCTTGCTATGGCTCACATATCTTACAAATAAACAGGTAAAACAACAAACAAAATCATGTTCTAACTCAGGGATTTGTAATTCCACCATGCAGTTTCTTACGTATATTCTATCTTCCTTACTATAAAGAAAATAAGTAAAAGAAAGCCTGCTAGGAAAGAAATAATTGGAAGTAACAAAGACAATGGGGAAGATGATATAAATCTAAATGGAAACATTTATGCATTGGTACCCAATGCTCTCCAAAGTATCTGGTAAAGAGAATTACAAGGCATGCAAGATTGCTCAAATGGGACATTTTCCTAACTCAGCATGTTTTCACCCTGATGAAACAGGAAACAAATTTAGAAAAAGAATAGACATAGGTATACCATATACTAGGCCAACTATTATGAAGTTATAATGCGTATGTTGAGTAGAATAAAATAAATAGAAAGTCAAACTCAACAGCAAAGTCCTGAAACACTTTCCAGAAATAGAGAAGAAACTTTATCCAGTGAGATTTTGAAAGGACTATTCCCTATTACATAACTATGTATCTATCTGGCCATTTGTTATAGATTTCATGTGTCCACCCCAAAATCCATAAGTAGAATCCTAGCCAACAAGGTGATGATATTAGGAAGTGGGACTTTGGGGAGTTAATTAGGTTTTGAGAGTAGAGCCTTAATTAATGGGATTAGTGTGTTTATAAGAAGACACAAGAAAATTTGCTTCCTTTCTCTCCCAACAAACAATGAGAAGATGAGTCATCTGCAAAAGAGGAATAGTGTCTTTATCAGACAATAGATAGGTCAGTTCTTTGATCCTGAACCTCTTATTCTTCAGAACTATGGAAAATAAATTTCTCTGTTTAAGTCACCCAGTCTATACCGCAAACAGTAGCCTGAGCTAAGAAACCACTTGAAAAAAAAAAGTAAAAATATCATATAAATTGCAAATATTTTAAAATTAATCACTATAAAATGCTATATAAATGTATGGATATATTTTTCCCTTTTCACCCATTTGCTAATATTTCTAGTGATAATGATAAAAGGATTACAAAAATGATAAATTATAATTATTATATAAAATTAAATCTATCTTTTGAAATAAAATGTTATAAAATATAAAAGAGAATTACAATTAAGATAAATATGCCATATACATTCAGTGAAATTCAAGAGAGAATAACCCCTATGACTCAAAATATGAACAATTAGATTCTATGAAAAGTAATCACATTAGAATTGACAGAAATTGGGTAATAATCCAATTATAATAATCTAACATAGAAACTTAAAAACTGATATATACTCAGCCAACGACAAAAAAGTAAATGGATAATTGAGACACAGAATAAATTTCAGAATCAATGAAAAGATAGTTTAAAGTGCAGAACTAAAGGTAATGGTGTAAGTGAATAAATATAGAGGGCAGAAAGTATATTTGCAATGTGAAGAGTCAAATAACTTTAGAAGTTAAAATTTGGAAAAAATATACTATACGACAGTCTTTAAAAGTTATTATAACACAGAAGTTTAATGTTTTAAGTGTTATATAATTTCTAGTTTTTAGAAAAATGTGTGGAAAATAATAAAAGCATAACTTAATTATAACAGAAATGAAAACTTAAAGAAATCAAAATAATTGATTTATATGTAAGGTGAACTAGCACATTAGAAAATTCTCAGTATAAATACATAATTATTTTATATAAAATATTTAAAATAACTAGCTAGGTTTACAAAAAAAATGAACATTTACAAGTGATACACAAAGACCAGTGCATACTTACAGCAGCCTTATTCATAGCATTGCAAACAAATATCTATCAAAAAATTAAAAATGTGATATATTCATGCAGTGGATTATTACTCAGCAATGAAATAAAAGGATACACTGTTGACAGATAAACCAATATAAATGCATCACAAAAATACATACATAAAATATCACAAAATAATATATGCAAAATTACATTTTATTGACATTTATTTATCAAATACAGATTTCAAATCTGCAGAATTACATATCAATGTATATTTTCACTGTATTAAGCTTGTTATCAAAAGTCTTGTGTCCATGTATCACCACACAATTGATCTTTTTTGATACCTGTCTGAATTATTCTATTTAACATAGTAGCCTCTAGGTTCATTCATGTTGTTTCAAAAGGCAGAATTTCTTTTTCTTTTTTTTTTAAATATAGCTAAGTAGTGTTTCATGGTGTGTGTATACCAAATTTTTAACCACTCATTTCTCAATGGGTACTTAGATTATTCCCAGCTCTTGGCTATTGTGAATAATGCTACAATATTTCCTCAATTTGGTGCTTTTTTATTCTTTAGATAAATAATCAGAATTGGGATTACTGGATCCATTAGTATTTCTATTCTTAATTTTTGAGGAATCTCCACACTATTTTTCATAGTCACACCAGTTGACATTCCCACTAACAGTATAAGAGGGTTTTCTTTTCTCCACATCCTAGTCAACACGTATTGCTTCTGATAATAGCCATAATAACAGGCATGAAGTGACATCTCAGTAACGTTTTGATTTGCATTTCACCATTATTAAGAGATAATGAATATCTTTTCCTGTGCCTTTGGTCATCTGTAACTTTCTTTTGGAGAAAAATTTATTAAGATACTCTGTGCATTTTTGAATTGAGTTATTTTGTTATTTATTTGTGTGAGTTATTTATATGCATTGGATATTTACTCATAGCTTTATATATGATTTACAAATATCTCCTACAATTAAGTTGCCTTTTTATTTTAAAAATGATTTCTATTATAGTAAAGAAACTTTTTAGTTTGAGAGAATAATTTTTGTTGACTATTGCTTGTATTTCCTTGTTGGAAATGAATTCACAGAGATATCGCTAAAGTCAGTATTAAAGAGCTTATTATCATCTCTGTTTTCTTTTATGTATTTATGATCAGGTCTTCACATTCTAAAATAGTTTTAATTAATTTTGTATGATGTATAACTGTGGTCCAATTTTTTTCTTTTGCATATTCCTTTCCAGATTTTCCAACACCATTAATTGAAGAGAATTTCCTAATTCCATATTATGCTACTAGAGTCTGACATAAATTAGTTGTTCTTGTGAGTGTGGGTTTATTTCCAGGTTTTCAATTACTTTCCATTAATCTCTGTGTCTGCTTTTATTCTAACACCTTGCTGTTTTGATTACTATCATTGTAGTATAGTGTGAAGTCAAGGAGAGTGATATCTTCATTGCTTGTTCTTTTTTCTTCAGGATTCTTTTGGCTATTGGGGGGGTCTTTTGAAATTTCTTTGAAATTTTAGGATTTTTTTTTATTTCTGTTAAGAATGTCATTGGGATTTTAATATAGTATTACACTGCTTTAGCTAAAATGGCCATTCTGTTGAGGTTAGTTATTCCAATTCAAGATCACAGGAGAACTTTCTACTTTTTTGTGTATATCCTTTAATTTCTTTCAGTGGAGTCTTACAGTTTTCAGCATACATGTTTTTTACCCCCTTGGTAAACATATAGCAAAATCGCAAGTCTGGAAAGTTAATTTCCTGACAGAGAGGCGTTTCTGTTCTACATGACTTTCATCATATCTTGAATGTCTTTCTACTCTTTGGAGATCTCTTTGTGTCAACATCACTCTAGCAATAGTGTGCAGATAATCAAGCATGGATAAAAATTTTTCCTTTCTTTATCCTCTTAAGAGTTTCTTGCTTTGCCATTTGGGGAAAAAATGGAGCTTTGTTTTCTCTTCCTCGACAATACTCAGGGTTGTATACTTTTGAATCATCTTTCGTTAATTTGAGTATCTTCAGGTATCTCAGAAGTTTTTGGGGGATGGGGAAGGCTTCAAACAAGAGGGAGAGAAAGGTCCATTTATACAAAAGTTACGTAACACTAAACTAGAGCGGGAAACATAAGAATATTGATACCTGGTGACAGGGACTTTAACTTGAAAGAAACTTGAGAAAATGTATTAGGGTAATAAAATTGTTCTGTAACAAATTAGAGTTGGATATACCTCTTTGAAGTGTGCTGTTCTGTGTATATGATGTTTTTCAGAAATTAAATAAATGAGAGAAAATCACTGGGGTTATGTGATTATGTACAGTCTGAGTAAAATAAAATCATAATAATCTCATACTTTCCACAGTAACAATTTTAAAACTTCTGCACAGAAATTTGTTTTCATCTCTCCCATAGTCTTTTGTTTGATGAACTTTACTGCTGTCTTTCTCTAGAGACAATATAGAAAATGTCAGGATTCTGCCAACAACACTACAACCAATTAAGTAGCTTTGTATATTTGAATTCTCTTTCTCCTCTTTTTCCTTTGTCTTCTGTTTTACACATACATTGCAACAAGATACTTATTTATGTCTTCACCTTTATAGTAAACTTACCTCAGTGACTACAATCTCTCTTCCTTTGATACTTAATTTCATGCTTTCCATATTTTGTTCATGTCAATTTACAAAACCCAAGGATTTCTAAGAATAATAATAAAAGCTATGAAAATTATGCAAAAAACTATGCAAATCTAAAAATTATTTTAGATTTTTCTAAACAAGTTCTTTCCTTTATTTCCCCATATGTCATCAATTTTAATGTTTAATCATTCTACCAAAGTAATTACCACTAAGGTCATCTTTTCAACTTCATGTTGCCATGTATGATAATAATATTCAGAAATTATCTTGAAATTTATATTGAAGAATTCTGACTCTTTGGACTATTTGTTCTATCACAAAATCTTCTAAATTGACTCACTGGGCACCAAAACTTAATGTTCACGTTTGTTTTTTTGTCACCTCTTTCAGGATAAGTCTTCACACTCAGTCACATAAATTTTGGAAATCTTGTAGGTATATTCTAGGTCCTTACTTCTATATACTCTCTATTTCCCCTATTCCATGGCTAGATACTGAGGTATTAAATAATCAGTTACTAAAACTAAGACCAGCATAAAGGTTATAATATGATTATAAAATATTATGATAGGAAACAATCTAAAGCAAGGGTCATAATAAATAGGATTCTGAGACTGGGCAACAATGAATCGGAGGAAAAGGAAGGCAAAGAAAACTGGTAGTAACTTGTGTGATGTATAGTTATGTCTACAGTGGTAGCCAATTTCAAATTGTTTTAAAAGGATGGGATACATTAATCACTTGATAATAACCACCATTGAGCTGGGTGAGTTTTTGTTTGATGATGCAGTTAAAATATGAGCTATCTTTACCACTAAATAGTTATACTTGGTGACCTGCTAGTGTTGAAATAACTGTAGCAATATAATACTAATCTTGACCTATTTAAACAATAGTTATTTTTCTAAAATCCAAATCTGATAATCTGACGTCTTTTTTTAACTTGTTTAATTTTGCCTACATATTAAAATGAAAACTTTATGTATTAGAGCAAAAGCACTTCATTATCTGATATCTACCTATATTAATCATGTAGCTTCAGAGGCTGATCCTTTTGCCAAAATTCCTATTTCCTTTGTGTTCTTTATTTTCATTTGTCTATATGCATGTTTTAGGATTCTCAGAAGTAATGAACATTCTCATAACCAAGTACTAATTTTGCCTGATTTGATGGTGAGTCCTCTAGGGTGTAAATCCCTATATTTTCAAGTTGATCTCAGTGTCTAATGTTCAATAAATGTTTAGTAAGTGATTAAATAATAAAAAATAATTAAATAACTGAAAAAATTTTGTTCCCGTCTCATTTGATTGAGCTTACGTAAGGTCATAAGACAAACAAATGCTAAATATAAAAATGACTCATTTATGCATTTGTTCTATTTTTTATTATCTGTTTTTATAAATTTTCATTTGTTTACAATACTATATAAGTTTCAGGAGACTGGATTAACACGTCCATCAATGTGTATATCCCACTACGCCTACCACTAGAGTTCTAGTGCTATCTACCTCTAAACCTCTATCATTTTTATCCCCTAAATCCTAGATTCTCCTCCACCACCTTACCCTCTGGTAACTAAGTCTTGATTTCTGAGTCTAAGAAAAATTTTGTTGTGTTTTGGTAAGTTTTTTTTTGTTTGTTTGTTAGTATATTCCACAACTAGTGAAATCCATTTTTTTTAATCTGACCTATTTTGTTTAGCATAATCAGTTTGGATTATATCCAAGTTGCTGTAAAAGGCAGAGTTTATCTTTCTTTAATAGCTAAGAGTATTCCACTGAGCATATATACCACATCTCCTTTATCCAGTCATCAGCCTATGAGCACTTAGGTTGATTCCATGTCTTGGCAATTACGAACTTCGCTTCTATGAACATAGGGGTGCATGCAACTTTTTTGATTTAGGGTTTTTGTATTCTTCAGATATATTCCTCCAAGTGGAATTTCTGGATCAAATGCTAGTTCCATTGTCAATTTTTGAGGAATCCCCATATTATTTTCCATACGTTACCATTAATCTGCATTCCTAATATTGTGAGTTCCTTTTTTTTTCTGAACCTTTCTTGACAGTCTTTGACACAGGCATTCTCACAGGCGAGAAACTGAAGTTCTATTTTGTGAGTGGAGGGTCTTTTTATACATATCTTTTGACTATCGGCATGTGTTTTTTAGGGGGTATGTATTCAGTTTTTCTGCCCATTTTTTATTCTGTTGTGATTTTTTTTTGTTTTTGATATGCATGAGTTTCTTATATATTTTGCAGATTAACCCTTTGTCTGATATATGACAAGCAAATATTCTCTTACTCTGAGGTTTGTCCTTCTGTTTTTGTATTTGTTTCTTTTATTGTACAGAAGCATTTTATTCTGATATAGACCCATTGTTCATTTTTGCTTTGCTTCCCTTATTGTTGTTGCTTATTCAGAGGCCCCTCTGAAGTTGAAGTCACAAAGAATATTGCCTGTTTTTCCTTTTATGTGTTTTATGGTTTCAGGTATTACATCCAAGTCTTAATCCATTTTGAATTACATTTTGTAGATATGATATTAAAGACTGGTCTAGTTTTATGCCTTTACATATGACTGATTTGTTTTGCCAACATAATTTTTTTGAAGAGACTTTTCTTTCTTCATTGTGTACATGGCTCCTTTGCTGAAATTAACTGTACTATGTTTTTAATTCTGGGTTCTCCATTTTATTCCACTTGTATATATGTCTGTTTTTATTCCAACATCATACTTTTTTTTTTAGTAGAAGTTCTTTGTAGTATGCTTTAAAGTTGGGGAGTGTGATTCTTTCACTTTTCCACTTGTTTCTATGTATAACTTTGACTATTTGGGATCTTTTGTGTTTTCATAGCAATTTTAGTGTTATTTGTTCCTCTTCCTTGAAAACTATCATTGGAATTTTGATAGGGACTTCACTGAATCTGTATATCTCTTTGGGTTCAATGTCCATTTTAATGATGCAAATGCTTCTGAAACATGATTATGGATTATCTTTCTGTTTCTTTATGTCTTCTATTCATTTTCACAAGTCAAGAGTTTTCAGTGCATGTGTCTTCCACCTCCTTCATTAAGTTTATTGCAAGGTGGTTTTTTTAATCCTCTTGTATTCAATTTAGTGAGCTTTTCTTCTTTTTTTTTTTTTAAAAAAAAAGCTTATTTACTTATATGTGTTAAAATTTAAGTCACGAATCATTGTAGCTTTCCAAAATATTTGTATAATTCTGGAGAATAAGGACAGATGCCTTTGACAAGCTCTCCCCATCCTAGGGGACCTCTTGCTCTTCCTTTTAATTTGGAATGGAAGTAAGGTGTTAAATTGTTAGTGCAGAGCTTTCAAATGTGCTGATTATTGTTTATATGCCAGTTTAAGGGCATATATTTTGAGCCAAAATCAAAATAAATTTTTGAGGAAAAATATTGTCTCTGAAATAGGACATATATTTTAATTCAGAGACAGCATAATTAATATTTTTAAAAGTATATTTTGCTATATAAGGAGTTAATCTTATATTTAACATAGATATACTATGACTTGCATACACATAAACATATACAATGTAATTGTGCAAAATATGCTATTTAAAAAAAGAATGAATCAAATTAATTTTTATATATATAATGAATAGTATGTATGCTCCTAAAAGTCAGTTATGTGGATGTCACACACAACTTAGTATATGCTAATTTATTTATATATTTATTCAGCAAATACCTGTCAAGAGAATAAGATCCAATGGTTATTAGGCAGATATAATTCTTTTTTCATGAAATTTATAAACTAGTAATTATGCACAAAATGAAAAAAAATTAAATTAACATGTATATTTTTCCCTTAGTATCTAATTTGTTTTAACAGGTATATACGGTGTTTCTCTCAAATCTAAATAAAGTGGTCATATTAAAATGTGATCTCCCAAATTCTTGATTTTTCCCCCAAATACAGTAACTTCAATAAGGTTTAAATAACATAATAAAGCAACATCTCAGACCATGTTTAATAATTTCTTTATCAACTGATTTTCATGACTATTCTGACTCTGACATAAATAAAAGATATTCCACACCATCTAGAGGAAATATATGCATCCTGAGAAAGCCAGAGAAAGGAGTTCAGTATCACTGACTCAGATTTACAATCTTTGATAAACACAATTTCTTATACTAGTCTACAATTTTAGAATTTCAGAACAATTAATCAGGCACTTTTCAAAAGCATTTAATTATTTTTTAATCTGTAATTCAAAGGTAGTCAGAGATAATAACTTGGCCATCTTTGACATTGTTTTATCAGCTTCCTCATTAAAAGTTTTAGACTCAAAGGCCTTATGCTAACTTTGTTAATTTAATGTCGGCGATAAACCATTTTTCCTCTCTACATAATCAGAGAAATTAAAAGATTTCTAGTCTTCTCCTAGATTCATCTGCATTGTTTTGAAATAACGTTAAATAGCTTTTTATAGACCTTGAAAATCAAGGAAATAAGGTAATCTACACACATACACATACATACATACACACACACAACACACACACTCTCTCTCTCTAATGATATGAACAATCCAAACAGTGTGGGAACAAAAAAATCAACATGTTTAAAATGTCTCTTTAGATTTTTATGAGTACAAAAATATATTAAGCACAAAATACACTGCTTTAAAATATATTTATATCAAATGTAATATTATGTGTACATATACAATATGTAAAGGGTTGTGAGTTTATTGTATTTATTGCTTGTTATTAATGGTTTTAAATCTTCATAGGCCTAATTTATATAATAAATTCAAAAATTATGATATACCTATATCAGATATTACATGCACAATTTGTAAATAAAGTATGAATCATTGTCTTTTGGTGCTTTCAGTTTTTTTACTATTCTTACTTAATTAGTTTCTTTCCTCTACATGAATTAGAGAACTTCAAAATTTTACCAGACTGTACTAACTTAATAACAGATATTCCATGGAAACATTCGTATTATTCTTAAAAATAATGAATGCTCTCTAAAACCTCACAAGCACTCATTTGTAACTTTTTATAGTGTTGATCATTCTTTCATTACATCTATTTTAAGTCATTCATTTAGTCAGTCTATTAGTCATCCATATTAAAAAAATATTTGTAGAAGTACTTATGTAAGAGACTGAGACTACTAAAGTGAATAAAAGCAAAATCTCCACTCTCAGGAAGTATGCTTTTTTGACAAGACAGATGTACAGACAAATTAATTAAAATACGATATGTTCTCTAAATTTGGGAGTTGAGAGAAGGCTTTTAGTGAAGGAAATAATTTTTTAATTGAGTTGTGAGGACAAGTGTAACTTCTCTAAGTGCCTAGGTGGGAGTAATCTCTCACAGGAATGAAAAATTGGTATTTTTTTAAATGGTCTGTTGTTTGTTTGAGCTGAAGTTTTATGAAGGAGCTGATGGTGGAGAGGACTTCAGGAGGTAGATCAAGATCAAGGACTTTATTAATAATTTTTGCCTGTGAAAAACTGAATTAACACACAACCTCACTCTTTTTCCTGCATTTTTCATCTTGGCTAGTGGAATGTTCACTTTTCAATCAGAATAGAAATATGAGAAAATTCCAAGTCCCTATTTTTCTCTATCCAGATAGTCATACAGGTCATACCTCAAATATATTTCTAATCCATACCCTCTCCCTACCTCCACCTTATCATTGATTTAGCTCTAATCGTTTCTTTCCTGGTTTTCAATAAACCCACATCTGTTTTATCTGTCCAGAATTATATTTTTCCACCCAGTCTCCATGATGCTCCAAAAATACTATAAAAAGATTAAGTTTTAGTACTGTTACTGGCCTGCTAAGTGGAACATACTGCTTCACATACAGGTGAAGTGATCTTTTCTTTTGTAATGCATTGTTGCTTCCTGGATGTCAACTCTGATTAATCATCTTTTTGTCCCCCCAAGAGCAGCTATAACTTATAGTATTAAAACTTAATACATACCTGTTAAGTGAAGCATAAGCAATGTTAATTTTGTTAAAGTTTCAAATAGTCTCTCAAATAAACAAAAATTAAAAAAAGCTTATTCAAATCTTCTAATATTTATACAAGCTCATTTATTAATTTCAATATCTAGGTCCTTTATCTTCAGTTTTTTTCCCATGTTTTCTACTCCAAAGGAAAAACAAAGAAATAAACAAAAGCAAATCAACAAAAAAATGTTAAATTACTTTTATGCTATTAGTTTACTATGCAATCTGAATAAAAATCAACTTTCTGAATAATTAAGCACACTCTCCTGGGATTAGTTGCAAAATTTGATGTGATTGCACAGATAATTTTTTACCATGTATGGAGCATCATTTTTCTAGCAACCAATGAAACATTAGTAATCATTAATGTTACTATGTTGAAATGCATTGCTACATAGTACATTTGATGACCTTTGTTTTCTCTTTCTTTTGCCTCTTTCACAGCCCTATGTTTTAATTTTTCATCAAATCTTTAGAATAATTCTATCTAGGCACTTCATGAAGCACTGCTTATAGTAAACATGTTATTCTAGGATACTTAATTCAGGGATAGAGCCAACATACAATAACAATTTTAAAAATATACAATACCATATAGATTATTCAAGAGAACAAATGACTAATATAAGAAATGGTGGTTTAATGAGGTTATTGGGAAAGGAGATCATTGTGGGATACCAAGTCATCTATTTGTATTGAAAGATTTAACTTTTGTCATTATTTAAAATTGGTTATATAAGGATCAAAAAGACAACGTACCTAGAAAACACACACACACACATACACACACACACACTTTTGCACCCTAAAGAAATTTCTGTACCAATTAAACAACTTGGACTTTAACAGGAATGAAAGGTTCCTGATGAATGATGAGTGTTTCTTAAGTGGTTCATCTTTTTTGCTCCAGGACACATCAGTACTCCCGAGCTTAAATGAGATGGAAACAATGTTTTGTGTTTATTATAACCTATTTTCATATTCCTCTGTCTGGGGTTATGGAAAACCACACTTCTCATACTCTTTGTTTTGAGCACGGTTATGTTAACAGTCCTAGCTAAAGAAATATTTTTCTCTATTCAGAAAACTAAATATGCCCTTATTAAAATGGTTGATATTCAGAGATTAATTTCAAGTTACCACTAATAATTGCATGGAAGACAACTGTCATAGCTGTCTACCTACATTAGATTTTATGAGAATAAAAAATAAGTGTTTATTATATGCAGTCATGAGATTTGAGTCTCTCTCTCTCTCTCTCTCTCTCTCTCTCTCTCTCTCTCTCTCTCTCTCTCTCATGCATGTGTGCACATCTTTTACTGCAGGATACAGGATAGCATGTCCTAACCTGGTTAAGACACAACACTGTCTTTAAATTTCTCTTTTATTTACTCTGAATTGGTAGAATGTACAACTTTTACGGGCTATAAATCTCTTCACCAACAATGAACCTTTGTAATGTGGAGATAAAGCATTTTGAAATTTGAAATTTGCCTTCATTGAGACAATAATTTGAACTTAAGTGTTAATACTCTCAGTTGATTGTTTTTTGCACACAGCATACTTTTTTTTGTAAAGACACTTTAAAAAAATCCTATTTAAATTTGATGCAAGTGAGGAATACTGTACATATTTGTCTTTTTCTAGCTTCTAGTTATTCAGCAGCAATGGAAATAAGCATAAGCGTATCTGAAAATTTACCGTAGAGGGAAAATAAAGAAATTAAAAAGCTAACTTACATTAAGCAAAAGCATACAGCTGCCATGCCATCCTTTCAGTGACTATAATGTTGCTATCAGATTAAGTTAAATGCAATAATTAATGATATTAACGATAGTATTAGTCTGAAGCTATAAGGTTTGCAATAAAAACAATAGCATATATCTAATACACTTTGGAACTAGGAATCCAACTTATTATTAGCCAGATCTCAAAATAAACTGCACACAAAAATTATTGTGCATTTTTTATCTTCTTAACTTGGACAATCTATGTTGATAAAAAATATGATCTCATCTCCATTTTATTACCACTTAGACTCCCCACAATCCCAGACAAAGGAAGTATTAAATTTCTTCGAACTTGAAGCAACAACAAAATACAAAGAACTAAACAATTTTGGACTAAAACAAGATAGGATTTGTGCCAGAAAGCCTAAAAACCATAATTCTATTGTATTTAGCAGTATTTAAATCACATATTTCTTCCTATAGGAGACATGTAAGAATTCATGTGTGTATTTTAATAAAAAACTTTAACATTAATAACTGAATTGTGGAAATATAAGTGAGAATATTAAGTAGGCCTTCTGAGTCAGGATGAGGGAAGGAAGAGAAAAATAAACTAACATACTTCAACACACACACCATTTATTATGGTCTACATGTGACAGTGTCAGTGTTAGAAATATGTGAAATTTGATGGATAAAGACCTGATTCAGAGATATATCCAAAATAATTTTACTAAACTTCTCCTGAATTCCTACAATATGAAAACTCTGTAGCCACAAAGATAGAAGGCATGGTCCCTGACCTGAAAAAGTTCATCTAAGCAAGATAGTAGGAAATATAAGTTTGTGCAAGGCTCTCTCTGAACAGAGACACAATGTTTTCTATTCTAAAAGTCAAGTAAAGTATACTAGAATTCAGTACAGGAACATTCCAAGTGACATGCTAGAGTTAAACAAGAAAACTTTTTAGTGCCATTAAAACTCAAGAAACTCAAAGAAAGAGGGCTTTGATTAAAAAAAAAAAAAAAAGTTTGAGGGCAAGAGTCACATTAGGTGGGCTAAAGGGGTAGGGAGACTCATTTTCAGTGGTAGTCACCTTAGATCCATAAAGTTAAGGAAGGTAGGAAAAGATGAGGTTTAAGAGCAGAAAGTAGTACCTCATAGGAATAGAATACTTATGTGAAAGATGAGAATAAGGCAGTTAGAAGCTAGGTAATAGGATACCTTTAATGCCTGGGCATAGTTTTTCTTTATCAGCACTGATGGGAGATCTGAAGCAATAATAGGCAAAAGAGTAACTAAATGTGATCTTTTGGATAATAAGTATTTTAGCTATGTCCCTGACTTGTATATTTTCTGCTTTATGCTTACAGCTGGGATTGATGTATTATTACATTACAAATTTATATAAAAAAGTTTCCCATATAAAAATATTTCAGTCTTTCCTTGTTAAGTTAAATGACTTCATTGCTTTTGAAACTGCAACTTACATTTAAAAAGGAATTGAATATAAATTCAGTAAATGTAAGAAATGCAAAATAGTATAAATGCAAAAAGAATAAAATCATCCCAAATTCTAATGCCATCATTAACTTCAGGTGAACGTCATTCTATATATACCTTTCTTCATCATTCAGTCTGAAGATATATAATGAGATAGAAAATATTTTTATTGGAATAGTATCAATCTGAACATGTGCACGTGACTATTAATGACAAAGAATTTCTATTTAATGAATTTTAAGTAAGCTTTTTCACCTAGAAGAAATATCTAAGTTTAATAGAGTAAAGGATCACATTTTAATCTTTGAGATGGATTCAATTTTTCTACTGCAAGTTTCAATTTTAGAAAATGATATTGAATGCCTGCTCAAAATGATTAGATAAATAGTGCTTTCTGTTTCCCTCTGTCCTCCCCCACCTTTCAATTTTTGAAAGTTACATTATTATTTATGCATTGTCAAAGTTTGTAACATTCATATTCTATTTTACAACCTTCATTTCCAGAGACGTTTGGTATTAATTCTATTTTTAAATGGATTCTACGTTCCCAGCCAGTCTTTTTTATGACAGGTTTTCCATTTCAGATTTTATTTTGTTTTGCTTCATCACTTAGTTGACTGCAGTTATTTATCAAATTTGCTTTTTTTCTTCAAAAATGGCTCATAAATACTGTATTCCTAGGGTTTCACATGCCTGAAAATATGTCATTCTGTATTGTTTTGTCCTATTTTATTGTACTTGAAGGACAATTTGGTTGTGTGTAAAATCCTGGCTCAGGTTTTTATTTTCCCTAAGAACTTTGTAGTTATCATACTATTAGGTTTTGATATTTAATATTGCTCTGAAGAAATCTAAGGCTGGATTTAATTTTAATATTTCCATTATAGAAGATTTGGATTTTTGTGCCCAATTATCTGAAGAATACTTTCATTATGTTTGACTCTCAATAATTTTATCATGTGGCATTGCCAATTATTCTATGTTCTTATTTTATTAAATATTTCTTAACACATTCAAATTTTATCTTTAATTCTTATTATATCTCTAAATACTAGATTCTGTTCCACTCTTGAGGTTTTACCTCAACAACAAAATTATATGATTGTCCTTGACTGGTATCTCAAGTTAGCACATTCATTTTTGTTGCTTTGATCTTCTCATTTTATTCTATTAAGTATGCTTTTATCAAAATTTTATGTTCATAATTTGATCTTAATCCACCTCTTTGTTGTGTCTTGATGTTTTTAAATTATTATTTCTATGATGGATTTTATTTATTTACTTTTTTAATAACTATACTATCACCTTTTATAATATCTTATTTGTTTTGACCTCATCTTTGAGATTTGCTTTTAATGATACATAATGTTTATTCAGTTTTCATGACTGAGGAAATATATTGTATTTCCAGGGTTTTATTTTGAGCTGAGATATATATATCTTTCTTAAATCAGATATCTGTTTTTCTTGTAAACAGTAGTGCAATTTGGCATGCTCCTCTACCTTTTTTTTTTTAACTCTAGATAATGCTTAATATTGGCAACTCTGTATAGATATTGTCATTGCATAGGGCAAATTAAATTTCCATATTAGCTTTCCAGCATGTCCTATAATGCTTACTTCTTTATTTTCCTTAGACTGAGGACTTAAGTTCTGTGTTTTGTATTGCTATTTCTTTCTTTCTTTTAAAATTGATCTATCCTTTCTTTGGCCTGATCACTAGTTGTTCTATGAGTCAGAGGAGTATATTCTCCTAACACCAAATGCAGCCTTTGTCGAAGTAAAAATATTTGATACTTTTTTTCTGAGAAAAACTCCTTTCTCCTAGTGATCTCTGAGCACCCTGATTTCATGGGAGAAAGTCTGAAGAATTCAAAGAAATCCTCTGTTTCACTCTAATTACAGATCCTCTGTGTCAGTAAGAATCAGTCTCTATTTTGGTAGTCCTCATTCTAACTTTCTTTCCCCAGCAGCCCATATGAAATATTCTTAATTTTGAATTCTTACAAAGGGTCATAAATATACAAGGTTTTATTAAAATAAGTGGGCAAAATTTAAAGAAAAGAATTGCTTTAAGAAATATGTAGCCATTTTATTACTTACATTGAATTTTAAGTGTGTAAACAGAAAATAATTTTATTTTTCTCATTTTTTTATTTAACATGTTTCATTAGAAGTATTCTCTGCCTTCAGATGCCGCAGCTTTATAATTACACTTAGTTTTAAGAAGACTTAAATTTTGATACTCAAGACAATTTTAGTATTGAAATGTTTAGGTTATTTTAGAATCAAAACTTCAATTGCACACCCAGTTGAAAGATTTTCTTCTCCTCTTAGCTCAGCCCTGATATATGGCTTGGGGATCTTGCAATAAATAATGTAGATATATTGTCTCTCTAAAATTTTTCTCCAACTTTTTCATCCTACCACTCCTCTAGGATTTGATCTGGGGAAGAAGAAATTGTGAATACCCACAGTATCTTGCTGTGGCAGGATGCTCTATTCTTCTTACTGCTAAGATCCACCATATCCTGTAGACACTTTCTTTGTGTATAGTCTCCTTAATAGAACGTTGGATGTCTGGCCAGTGCAATTAGACAGGAGAAAGACTTAAATAAGATATCCAAATTGGAGAGGAAGAAGTGAAACTATTACTATTTGCAGATGGCATGGTAATATACAGAAAGAACCCTAAAGAATTCAGTAAAAAGATGCTAGAAGCAATAAATGAATGCAGTAAAGTTGTAGTCCATAAAATTCATATTAAAAATATGCTGCATTTCTATGTGATCATAATTAACTAGCATAAAGAGAACTCAGAAAACAATCTCATTTACAATTTCATCAAAAAGAATGAAATGCTGGAATAAATTTTACCCAAAAAGCAAATGTCCTGTACTCTAAAAATAATATATTGTTAAAAGAAACAGAATATGATACAAAGAAATGGAAAGATATTCCATGCTTATGGGATTGGAAGAATCAAGTTTGTTAAAATAGTCATATTAGCTAAAGCAATATGTACATTAAATCTAATTTTATTAAAATTCCAAAGACATTTGTCACAGAAATAAAAAAAATGGAATTCACTTAGAATTATAAAAAAACCTGAACAACAACAACAACAAAATCCTGATATAAAAGAAGAAAAATGGAGGTATCACTCTTCCTGACTTCAAACTACTCTACAAAGCTTTAGTAATCAAGCCTTCATGGTACTGGAATAAAAACAAACACAGAGACCAATTGACTAGAATTGAGAGCACAGAAATAAAGCCACACATATTTGAACAACTAATTTATGACAAAGGGACGAAGGCATATAATGAGGCAAGGACAGTCTCTTCAATAAAGGGTGTTGAGAGAACTAGATGGCCACTTACAAAAGGTTGAAACTAGATAACTACCTAAGACCATACACATAAATTAAGTTAATATGAATTAAAGACTTGGATGGAAGAACTGAAACCATAAGATAGAAGAAAACATAGGCAAAATATTCCTTGACATTAACCTTAGAGGTGTCTTTGATAACTTTATGCCAGTGTCAAGGGAAATAAAATCCAAAATAAACAAGTGGAATTACATCAAAAAAAAAAGTTAAATCACAGCAAAAGAAACTCATCGAACAAAAAGGCACCCTACTGAATGAAGTAGACATTTTCACATCATATATCTGATAAGGATTTATATCCAAAATATGTAAAGAAATCATGCAAATCAACAGCAGAAAAAATATAAATAAAAATGGGTTATATGATCATAATATATATTTCTCCAAAAAAAAGGCATACAGATGATCAACAGGTACATGAGAAGATGTTCCACCTTTCTTGCTATTAGGGAATAACAAATCAAAACAACAATGAGCTATCACCTCATACCTGTATGACTATTGCTCAAAAGTCTGAAAATAAGTATTGGCAAGTATATGGAAAAATAAACTTTTATATACTGTTAGTGGATGTATGAAATGGTACAACTACCATGAACTGTTGTGTGGAGATTCTTCAAAAAACTGAGGATGGAAATTTCATATGATCTCATTATACCACTGCTGGATATTTACCCTAAAACCACAATACAAATTGGAAGAGGTATACGCATCCCCATGTTCACTGAGATTATTTACAATAGCCAACAACTGGAAACAAACTACGTGTTCATTGGTAGATGACAGATGAGTGGATAAAGAAGATAGGGTATGCATACACAATAGGATAGTAACCAGCTGTCAGAAAAAGAAGAAATCCTGCCATGTGCAGCAACATGAATGAATGTAGAGGGAATTATGTTTACTAAGATTAGACAGGAGAAAGTCATTATATGACCTCACTTAGATATGGTATGTAGAGAAACTAAGCAAACACATGAACTTAAATGAAACAAAAATAGTGTTCCAGTAAATAAAATCAAATTAGTGTTTGCAGGAAGGGAAGTGGGGAGTGGGCAGGCAAACTGAATAAAAGAGATTAAATGTAAGGTGAAGAAAGAACTGGAATGGTGATGGTGAACTTAATGTGTTATATACGCATGTTGATTTACAAGGCTGCAAACATTAAGCTTAATGTTATTATGCAATGCTCCTTCAATTAAATTAATTTTTAAAAGATTATCCTTATCTAGGCATATTTTTATTTGGAATTTATTATCCCAAGAGAATCTCATACACATTTTTCATGACAAACATTAGAAGTACATTTCCTACTGTGATGCTGTTATTAGCTTCTGAGAGCCTTGCTACTATAGCTGTTTGAGTTGGTTCCATATATTCCCAAGTTTCACCATCTCTTTGTTTAAATATTCATTCAACTCTGTGCAACATATGCCATATGTTCCCATCTGTTCCCACAAACTCCTCTATTGTATTCTTTTCAGTTGTACATGGACAATGACAGCCTATCAACCTTACGTCGCGAGTAGGATACCCCTTCTTGCAAACGCTTCTAAATTCATCAACCTGTCTTGTGAAAGGAAGAGAGCACACTTTTCTTTAGGAAAAACAAAACAAAAACAAAAACAAAACTCCATTCTCCATTAAATTGACTTAATTAACAACAAATTCACTAACAAACTCATATTCTCTGAGAGTATTTGTTTAGCCAAAATTAAGTGAGTCCTAAAAAGACACGCTTGAGTTTCATTTACTATGGGGAGTATTTATATGCTTATCACAGAATGTTGGTACATACATGCTCAATGTTTAGGGCTTTAAAATTCTATACTTCTAAGATAATAAAGTCATTTCGCTATATTCTGATACTTTAGCCACTTAATATGATGCTTTTACAAAATGAGTAAAAAACTGGCTCATAGTCTTGGTTCTTTTCAATTAATAAAGTTAATATGAAATTAAAAATATTCTATGTTTTTTGCCAATATACTAAATTTCATGTACAAGCAACTTTATATTACTTTAATTAGGTTAAATATTTTATAAACTAATTTCCAAACATTTCCTCAATGGTCTATATAAAAGTCCTTTTGACGTGATCAAATTTTTTTTTCCTTTTACAAGTGATGAGGAAATATGACAAGGTTATGTGACTTGCTCAGTCATAGACCTAGTGAGTGTTATGATCATGAATTAGAACTTTGGCCCTCTTTTTTCTAATTTTTTCGTTTCTTCTATATACCCTTTCTCTATATAAAATCTAGAGAATGCAGTTATTGATTTTAGTTTTTTACAAAATATGTTTTATGATTACATGATTCACATGTCATTCTAATTTAATAGTCAAGCTTATACTTATATCAATCAGGGTTCAGCTTCTTTCTATAGGAGAAGATAGAGAGTAGCCAAGACAATTAAGTTGACAATAAACACTAAAACATATAGTTTACATTTTTTAGAATTATCGTGAGTTTACTTCATCAGATAGTTGTTTCAGCAGGAGAGAATTATTACATAGACTACAGCCTCCAACTGGTAAATATCTATTAAAGAACATGATTAAAGTGTGCTCATATATTTTCCAAGTTTTGTTATTGATAGTGTTAATATTTGAGGTAAACTCCTCTATTTTTCTTATGTTTTCTTATGGAGGGACATCAGTTAGTGCATAACCATGAGCTTCCCTTCCCTTGGAAAAGAAATGGCTTGCACTGTGAGTTTGGGACAGGGTGTGGACATTTTTTTAGATCAGTCTCTGCCTCATTTCTCTTTGGATATCACTTGTAGAGCTGTATTTGATCTTTTGCCACAGGGTAAAGTCTCTATCTCCACAATTGATGATGATCATAGAAATAATTGTAGATTCGAGACAAACGCAGTTGGGTAGAGATTTAGGGCTTTGTATGCTAGTCTCCACATCTTGAAAATTAAATATGAGTGGAATTTAGGAATAAAATCACACTTAAAGTTTAAGGCAATTGGTATATCCAAGAATAGCTATTTTTATACTCACAGTTTGTTGTATCCTGCCTGAGCAACATAAAGCCTGAGGTAACATGATATTTTCACTGTATTGTGCTTCTGTACCTCATGGCAGCTGTATATATTGGAGAGTTTCTGTTTATATACATGTGAGGCTAAGTAAACCTTAACAAAATAACAGGAAAAGTCCAGGTAAGTAGGATGATGTTAGGGAGCACATGACTCATAACTGTTTGAGCTTTACAATCACAGCAATCACCAGATAAAAGGTACCACAGGCCAGCCTTGAACTAAACATGTGAAAAATAGCCTGGTATTGCAGGTAAATATAAGACTGTCTAAATATTTGTAGGCATTATGGGTAGAAATTTTCCTCCTTTTCGGTTGAGTCTGTACTGCTACTTTAAATTACATATCAATGAAATACCCTATGTGCTTGGTTGTCTTATATAATCCCTGCTTATGTTGCTGGCCTCTTCCTTGTTCCATACTATTTAATTTATATTGGTTGGATGACAAATTATACAGTCACTCTACCTAATGAACTCTAAGGTATGAGCTTTAAATAATTAATAAGAGGTCTAGATATGTAGTTATAAACAGACTTCCCCAAATTCTGCTTCCCTTTATGTTATTATAACTGCATTTAGAACTCAAAAAAGGATTCATACAAAGAGAGTATGATCACTTGGATTCATGGAGTTTAACCATAGGGTCTCTATAAATCAACATTCTACAAATGAAGTTTTTATATCACAAAAATAGAGATGATAGTAAAACAAACCTTTCAGGACCCAGTTTAAAAATCTTGTTTCATCTATCTAATTTTACCAACACCACCTCCTTGCCACACCCCTCCTCCAGAATAATATTTTGCAATTCCTAGATACAAATAAGTCAACTGTCAGTACATTAGTAAGTCTTTCTAATATGTAGGATTTTTAAATCTTAACCAAAATACTATAAACACAATGCTAATCATTCATTATTTAAAATAAATTGCTATGTGTCAGTTGCCTAATTATTAATAAAAATTCACAATAGAATCAACAAAACAGCCTAGATTCAACTTAGCTCAATTTTCTGAAGTAAAAAAACGTCTCTATCATTGTTTTGTCTTAAGAAGAGCTCCAAAATATCTTACATTAAATTCCAGTGATATCCTGAGATCTCTTTTTATATGGAGCAGTTATCGCCTAACTTTTCCCTCCATACGTATTTTCTATATATTAGTTCTCTGGCATAATTTTCCACATTCTGTAAAATATATTATAAAACATGGCCCCTTTTCTCCTGAATATCTCATAAGTTGCTTGTGGGGGACTGTAAACATAAGGACATATTTAGATTCAGGTAAAAAAAAAAAACCTTTTAATAACTATAGATGGTTCTGAATAGTTCTAATTGTATACTCTTAGTGAAGTGGAGCTTTTAAGTTTTGGTTCAAGTAATATCAGTCCTATTTCATTTTAAAGTTCCAATCATTCTGAACCTAAAGGATTAACTGAGCTTGACCACCATTGCCTTGATCAACTACACTCAATTTGACTTATATCATTAATTCCCCTTAAGTTTATTAACTCTGACCTATATAAAGAGTTTTCTTTAATCAACTTTTTAATTTACCTTAAAAGTAAAGACCTGGCTTAAAGAAAAGACCAGGCTGATTATTGCTTCTTTCCTTTCATTCTTTTATTTATCTTGAGTCAAACCATGGCTAGCCTGCTTCACACTGTAATTCAAATGAACAAGAGAGGATACTTCAAATATGGACTTATTCAACTAATTAGTGAGGGTGATCAGGAAATTAGAATGAATGTTTTTGGCTGACTTGGAATCCATTGCTTTCATATTTCTCAGTATAGAATGATTCAGAGCACAACATTTATACTTCTATTAGGAAAACAATCATGTCAGAAAAGAAGAAGAAAAAATATTAGCCCAATGCGACAAACAAATCTATTTCTATATATTTACTAAAAGGAAGAAAAGTCTAAAAAATGAATTGGCATGTTAAAAGCTCTTCCAAATTTGCAGAAGTTATCAGTCAGTTGCAAAATAAAATACAAGAGAAGGAGTATTTTTCTTAGGCTAAGTATTTCCCTAGCAAGGGGAAATAGCAAAATCCATGGTAGCCCATAACTAAAAATATCCTAAAAGAATGCCAAAACTATTTTCCTAAATAGAATCATGATCAATGCAGCACTAGGTGGCAAAGAAATCAGAATTGAAAACTAAAGTAAAATAAGAAGTTTGAATATTTAGGAAAAGTTTCTAAAATAAGAGCATGTGATAATGTCTTCTTTTATGGAAAGTATATAGTTATTAAGATGCAAAAAATGAGCTTCAGATAATCTGATAATGATGAAAATTATCTGTAGGTTTAATCAATCATCCAGATAAGCTATTTCTCTCAATTAAATTAAATTCACAGTTCATGGGCTCCAGATAACCACTACCAATTGCCTGATATCCTGGCAATGCAAAAATCCAAATACTTTGTCTATCTGCTGTCCTCCAAGATAATATCATGTCTCTGTTCTGATCTTGAACAATACTAAAGATCTAGGCATGAAAATGTAATTTACCTCATATAATAGCTTTAGGAACTATATGTTAGACTTTTTTTCTTTTTTCACTTTGGTAGGTAGAGACCAGTTCTATAATAATGGTTTGTTTTATATTAAATTTGAAATTTTTGAAAAAGAGGCATAATCACAAAATTTGCCTTAATTACAAGATTTTGAAAGAAATACACTCATAAAGCACAGATTTGGCTTCAGTTACTGAAAGCAAGAATCCCTTGGAAAACCTTAAATGAAACTGAATATACTAATACTAGGAGGCAGAATTCTGAATCTTAATTTCTCTTAACTTAGAGATGTAACAAGATCTTTAACCATTAGTCAGCAAAGATATTTAATATTTTGATTTAAATTTCTTTTGAATTTGGTCATTTAGTCATTTTATTAAATTCCCATGAAGAATTATGAAGCATTAAATCCTAGAAATGACCACCCAATTCTGGAACAGAAAATAAATATAATGATTATTAAGTTACATACTATTAGTGGCAAATACTGATAAGGTTCTCATATTTAATTAATTATATAATATTATAATTGATTTAGGCATTAATTTATTTAATCCTAACAGTCACAATAGGAGATAGATATAACTATTTTTATAATTTTCTTTTAATCTGTGGCAAAACAGGCACAGAGAGATACAGTCATTAGCCAAAGATCATAGAAATGGCTAATGGCAAATCAATTTGGTTGTAGGCAATATGGCTCAAAGTAGAGCAGAATTAAGAAAACAAACAACAAACAGCCTGAAGTCTGTTTATAATCTTATAAACTCTGTTATAATCTAATTTAGTTTCATGGAAAAGTCAACAAATATAAATAACATGAGAGAATAAAATACCTCTCCTATAACATGAGAGAATAAAATACCTCTCCTCTCCTCTCCCTCATTCCCCTACTCCTGGAATCCAGATATACCAACACAGAACAGTGAAGATGTAATTATATAACCCAAGGAATAATCTGTGACAGAAACACAAACATCCTATATTTTTAACAGTCCCCCATATTTCTTGTTCACTTTAAAATCACCATAAATACCTCATTTATATAAACCTATGTTTCATTTTTATAAAACCTGAAAGATTGTAAACCAGAAAAACAAAACTTCAAAATGCATCTGAAATCTTGAATTTAACTCCTAGTACAATAATTAAAAACAAGATGAATAATAAAAACGATTAAGGTAAAAAGCAAAAAAGAAAACTTGCTCAAAGTTAAAAAACGTATTTAAAAAAAATGTAAAGAAAGCTGCTCAAATATTCTCATATATAGTTAAATATATATGAATGTGAGCCATATATAATTATTTAATGATGACCACTTAAACAAATATATTTGTGCATATGTATGCAGGCTCTTAAAAAAATAAAAACAGTTTTTATACTGGTTAATTTATTAATTTGCTGCATGACCTTGGCTAATTTACTTACCCTCACTAACACTGTATCCCCATATAATGGGGATAATTACTGTTTTGTCCTGGTTGTGATGTTGTATAGCAAATTATCCACAGCAAACGAACATTATCTTATACAGTTTCTGAAGTTTAGGAATTCATTTGATTTAGCTTGATGCCTCTGGCTCAGTCTTTTGTGAGTTAGTGATTATTGTGTTAGCAGAGGCCTCAAATATTGATGGCTTGACTAGGGGGGGGATCCACTCCAATCTTATTCTCCTCCTTATTCCTGGAAGGTCTTAGTTACTTACCTGCTATTGGTCATAAGCAGGTTTCTCTAGAGGCTACATTAATACTCCCATGAGCCTTAAGAAAACAGAATACAAGGAAGAAATCAGAACCTAATCTTGTAAGAGATATATTATTACTGAAGTTGTATTCTGCAGGTCACATATAGCACCTTTCGATATTGAGGCTATTATACAGGGATGTTAATGTTAACTATCAGGAGGCAGGATCCATGAGGTCCCATTTAATAAACTATGCTGCTTTGTTAAAAATAAACTAGTTTAGTGGCCCTAGTCACTCAGGGGTTAAGCTTATGCCTCCAGTGTAGTTCACATACAACCTAAGGACCCGGGTTGAGGCCCAGGACCCAAGAAGCAACTAAAGTAAACAACTAAATAAATAAAGTGCTTCTTCCTCCCCTGAATACCTTCCTGCCTGCTGCCTGTCTGCCTTCATTTCTGTCTGCCTTCCTTCCCCTTAAAAATTAAATAAAATAAGAAATATAAATTAGCCATATATGTGTAAGAAATTTTTGAATTCTCTATTGTGTTTCATGTGCTGGTTCTATGATATTTTCATCACTGTGACTTTGTTACTTCTTCTTGATATTAAATTGTGATAAGTATCCCAACATTATTGTTTCTAAAATTAATTTGGTTAATGTAGATAATTTATATTTCCATAAAACTTTAGAAAAAACTTTTAAATACATGCACACAAAAACACACACAAACACCGAACACACACACACACACATATACATATACACATATTACAACACACATATATATACATATACAGACACACACACATACACACATATATATCCATCCGGGAATTTTGATTGGGAGTGAATTAAATCTACATGTCAATTTGGGGGAGGAAATTGATGTCTTAATACTGAAACTTTCTATCACCATAGGACATGTTTCATGGGGATGAAAGGATCTCAGGGTAGGCATAGACACATACTGCAGCATAGCGCTAGGAAAGTTTCAGCCATATTGAAAGCGAATCTTCAAGCCAAAGTTTTCAGTTAGAGAAACCTCCTCCAGCAGGAATGGGACTGCACTGGTTCATCTACTGTTTTCACTTGTTGGCTAGGAGACACCCAGAAGAATAAAGAAAATTGGCTTCAGTGCAAACAAGGTAGAAATGGAAAAAAGTGACAGCTGGAGATGTCATTCAACTATGCTTCCCATAGAAGATTTGAACAGCAGCTTCCCATACATCCAAAAAACCTGGTTTGGACTAGAGATTTTTTATCTTTTATGTTTTTCAAATATAAGATTTAAAGCTGTAAATTTTTTCTCTAAAGACTGCTTAGCTGCATCTAACAAATTTTCACATGCTGTGTTCTCATTTTCACTCTGTTCAAAATGTTTTCTAATTCCTTTGTAACATCATCTATGACTTATGGGTTACTAAGAAAAATATTGTTTAATTTTCAAAACTTTTGGTATTTTTCACATGTATTTTTTGTAATTTATTATTTTTTGGTCATAGAATATATTTTGCATTATTTCAATTTTATTTCAATTTAATAAATCTCATTGCTGGCCTACATATTGTTCATATATGATATTTATCTGAAATGCATATATAGCCTTCTGTTGTGGGATAATATATTCTTTAACTGTCATTTAGGCCATGCTAATTGGTACTGGTATTCCAATGTGATATACCTTACAGATTCTCTGACTTTGATCAGTTACTGAAAGGATATTTAGGCTTGGCATTCAGTTAATCTGAGAGGTGATGGGATTTGGGTATATTTTAGTCCATTTGGGCTGGCAAAAGAAAATGCCACAGAATGAATGACATAAAAACAAATTAAATTCTCATATCTTGGAGGCCGAAAGTCCAAGATCATGGTAGTAAGTTGGTTAGGTGAAGTTCCTCTTCTGGGTTGCAGACAGAAGTATTATATTGTATCTGCACATGGTAGAAGGGGTTGGGAAACTCTTGGATTTATTTTATAACACTAATCTTACTCAAGAGAATTCCACCTCATAACCTAAACACCCACTAAAGGTTAATAGATTCCAACACCATCATACTGATTGAGCATAGAGTCTAATATGACTTTTGAGGGGACACAGACATTCAGATCAAAGCAGTTTACAAAGCCAGATAACTGATTTGACAGTAAAAACTTATCAAATCATAACATCTTTCTGCGGTAATGTTAAAGAAAAATTATTCATGACATGTTAAAGATGATAAGGAAGACTTTATCAAGAGACATATAGCAGCGTGCTCTTGGGTCTCAGGTGTAAAGTCTTCAGCTTCAAACTAGGAGCCAGAGGAACCAAGATGAACAACTACTAAATAAATACTTCCTTCTCTCTCTACTGTTGGCTTGCATTCCTACTCCTTCATTCCTGTTTCTCATTTTCCTAAAAAAAAAAAAAAGTGGCAGCATAGCAATACCAATTAGAGTTTTGCAGTAAGGGTGAGAAATCAGTCCCAAGTTCAAAATAACAAGAACAAATAAAGATTTATAGCCAAGGAACAGGAGAAAAGATGAAACTTCAAAACTAAAGGAATTCTTGGTATACCAACTCAACAGGATTCTTGCTTAAAGGAAAGTCAGAGTATTAAGATGTAGGGATTGTGAGATGAGGAATTTATAAGATATCAGGAATAGGGATTTTTATTAAATAAATTCACTAGGAGTTGTGCTAAAGCTAGACTAACTGGGCTAAGGACAGTTCAAGTTTACAAATGATTAAAAAGAGAACTCAGAGGATCCTAATTCAAGTTTTGTCAAGAAGAGAATCTTTGTTGGTAGCAGGATTTTTATAAGAGCAAGCTAATTTAAAATGTTCTTGCCCTTATAATCATGCAGGTATACATGATAAAGACAAAGATATTAACAAAATAAACACAAGTCTAAATTAGACACATAAATTACTGGAAGTTACATTATGATTGCTTCTATGTATAAGAGACTAATATTGACAAATATTATTTTATAATCTACTTTTAGAAAATCTCAAAATTCTGTAACAAATCAAGTGCAATGTAGACGTATTTAAAGACAATCAGAGAAGTGAAAGCACGCACAAGTGTGCAAGAGAGAATATCAGTATGCTCCATCACTTATTCAAAACTAGTCTATAATAGGCAATGTTTATGACTGTGATCCTTTAAAAGAGAGATTTTCAAATCTATTTTCATTACATCACACATAAAAGATTATGTTCCATGTGTCACAGGTTTCATATGCAATACTCAGAACAGTGAATGTAAGTCTGTCTTCTCTACTCAAAATAAATCATTATCAGTGAATCTGATTTTGAAAATAAACTGGGAAAATCCTGAATCTTCTCTGATTCTATTTACAAATGCATACAATTTTTCCTTAATTTTTGTTAATTTCTAAAATTTGGCATATAGTTTTGCAGTCAATTGTATCTTTTTCTTTGACTCTTCTTCTACAAGGAAATATTTGCCATTGTAATACCTCAATCTATGAGAAATTTGCTACAAAGACTGCCTTCCCTCTCTTCCTTCCTTGGTTCTTTCCTTCCTCCCTCTTTCCCTCCTTTCCTCCCATCCTTTCTTCCTCCCTTTTCACTCATCCTCTCTCTCTTTTTTTACCAAATGCATTGTTAGACAATATTTAAAACTTAATATTTAATTATAAGTACTATATTGTAAGACAAGATTAAGAGTAGGTAAGACCAGAGTTTTTTGATTACACAGATGTGACTTTGATTTTGTTGTGCTAATACCAGCAGCAGTATAAGGATGAAGCCTCTAGAGGAGAGCAAAGGATTGTCAGGATCTGTACCCATCCTACCAGAATGTGGCTTTGAGAAGTTTACTTAAAACATATGAGCCTTTCTTCATTTTAAAGTAAGAGTAATTGCTTCAATTCTTTTCAAAACCTAAAGATACATGTAAATTTCTTGACATGGTTTATGGAAAATATTAAATACCGATGAATGTTTCTTGGCAGCCAAGGTAACGAAATGGCAACAACAGTAATGGTCACTGTAGTTTTCATTGCAGTCATACCAGTGTTACAGACTAGTAAGGTCCCAGAGGTCCTCGGATTCTCAGAAAACAGAAATGAATCCGAGATCGTTTCTCAGACGAGATTTAATTTAGAGGTTATTCATATGCATGAGTGCCAGCATGGAGGACTGGATTCTAGGCTGTCACACAGCAAAGCTTAAAGAGAAATTAAATCTTATGCTGGCACCAACATGGAAGACAGGAGTCCCAGCTGTTGCAACAGGGACTTGAAGAGAAAGGTATTCAATCTGGTATCCTCCAATTAGTGGTTTAATCCTGCTTAAGTGTCATTCAGCATTCATCTTTCTTCTCTCTTTTCTTCTTGATATACATCATATCTCAGTGAATCAGAAACTGCATGTGGTAAAAGTTACTGTGGGGTCTCATTGTACCCTCTAGTGGAAGGCCACTTAGTGGTGAGATTAGTCTTTAATACACCTGGGTGCCTTCAGATTCCCCTTATCTACAGAGCAGGGACACAGAGTTATGTGGAGAACTGGGTGGACAAACTGAGGCTGAGTAGAAATGAAAGTAATGAGTGGTACAAGGAGGCAACTAAGAAGGGTGGGAAAAGGCAAGAATTACATAAGCTAGCAAAATCTAAAATTATCAAGCAGCTATAAATTTCCTTAGGCCAGAACCAGGAGCCCACCACTCTACTCCCTACCTATCTCAGTAGCAAAATAACCTGCTATGTCTCACTGTTGTGCCAATTCATCTTGGTTGAAAGTCAGTCAGTTCCTTAGAATACAGGCATGTGAGAGAAGAAACTGCTGAAAAAAAGATCCCTGGGATCTTTACAAGAATCTGAAAGATCTGTACTTGTTTTGTACTAAACTCTTTAAACCTGTTATACCAGTTTTATTCTCTATCATCATAATCATCATCATCTAGATATTCCTATACTTTAAAAAAATTTTGAAGGAAAATTGAGCCATGTTATGTAAGTTTAAGGTGTACATCACTGTAAGTCAACATCTGTATTAATACATTGTTTACCACCAACAGTCCAGTCTTCCTTCATCATGTAATTGACCTCAAATATGACTGCCCCCCTTTTTCCCTTCTTGTAGTACTAGTTTTATTTTATAGACTAACATTCTACTTTTGTTTGATCTTGTTGATTTGTTTGCTTGGTTTCTCTCTATACCACATGACATTGTACAATGTCTGTCTATCATTGCTGTATCTCAAACACAGAAATTCAAGAGTATCCAGAGTGAGAGAACAACTGGAGGTTAAAAGGTTGACTGTGAACCATAATATGGCATGGGGACATAAACACATTAGATTTTACTGTCCTCATACACACTGCACATTAATTTTGAAGGTACATGAGGATTTGTGTCCTAGATGTTCTTGGATTCTAGTAGAACAGATTGCTTATCAGAGCCAACCTTCATCATTGGCTCGACGTGAGTAAATCTAGAGAAAGGAGCATGGATGATAAAAGTGCAGTCAGAATCCTAGAAAATAATAGTCTCACAGTGCTGTTAGGATATATAAGATTTATATTAAGCCTCAATGAAGTAGAAACATCCACCAAAAAACAAATGTTAAAGATTTAAAAAATCATTCTAAAGCTCCTTTTGCTTTTAGTAAAATAATGAGTTCTGACTATAAAAATTCCCTAGGGCTATTATCCTCATCCACCCAAGAAGTTAATTAAAATACATATTTAAAGTTCTCTTCATATTTGGTGAGTAACATAAACTCCTTGAACCTTGGTGTTCTGTTTCATAAAACAGAGATGATAATAATTATGCACAGACCTATTTTAAGACTCAAATGAATAGTGCATGAAAAATACCTGGCACTGAGCAGGTCCTCCATGAATCTAAGTACTTACTCTTCTTTTTCTACCAGTGACAAAACCAACGATTTTTTCACTGGTAAATTATCAGAAACAATTATATAATTTTGCCTTCAAGATATTATCACTCCTATTTTCAGTACTTAGACCTCTCTGATGAAAGCTGAAAATAGCCTTGTGTATAAATTTGCAAACATGGCACTACCAACTCATCTCTGTACAATTAGTTCAGCTGGTTAAACTATTCATGGACACAGTTTTAACTTCAGTAAGGATCAGTTAGATTAAAATAGAAAAAAAAAAAAACCTGTTTTATTGACAAGACTACACATCTAACTATTTAACATCATCTCATTTATAACATGCTCTTTGTCAAAAAATATGACCCTCTGAAAACAGAAAACAATGAGTTGAATAGGTCATTCTTGTGGTAAGCAAAAGTAATCTCAAATTGAGTAAATAACATCATCATGTGTCCAAGATGACATTATCTCTTCCCATTGTGTGCAAATGCAAACCGTAATTGTAAGTTCTATTTGGAGTAAATAAAGACAAGACAGCAACAGTTAAAACTAAGAGAAATAATTTATTTTTCAGTTCTAATTGAATTTTTCTAACTTGTCGAGAAGGATTTACTACTAGAAAGCTTATAACACATGTTAGAAAGGACTTTAAATAGTATTTTGGGGTTTGTTTGTTTTTTCACATCTCTGCATGAACTAACTGAATTTCCTGACTAAGATATAACTTTATATCCCAGAACTATGAGAAATACTGCAAATAAAAATGCTCAACTTTAATAATCTTTAATGAACTAGAAAGGGGTTTCTACAATCTGAAGATAAGCAAATTCAATATGGATTTTTTTTTTTTAAGGAAAACTGCAGGCAGGAATGAAGGCTAACAGAGACAGGCAGGCAGGAAGAGAGAAGAGGAAGGCAGTAGCACTTATTTATTTTATTCAGCTATTAATCTTGGTTGCTCCCTCATAGTCCCAGGACACTAACCCAAGTCCTTGGGATGTATGTGGACTACACCCAATACTACTCCACCTCAATAGTAATTTTTAAGTAAAATTTGAAAATTACAACAAATATTAATATTTAAGTTATAGAGTTGTATAATGAATGACAAAATTTTAGAAAAGCCCTATCAAACTTCAAGTACCTTTTCTATCATCTTCCTTTTGTTTGCTGATGTTATTTCCATCATCTTAAATGATTTGCTCTCAGCATTTTTCTTATTATGCAAGTCTATATTGATCTGGTTGTTCCATACCTATAATCCACCATTTAATTATGTAATTCTTATTTATGTCAGGTTAATAATAATAATGAAGTTTAGTTTTGGAAGTTTGTCATATATATCCTAGTATACTTAGTTAATATAAAAAAAAAATCATCTCTTCTTTTTTTTTTCTTCAAGTAGTGTATACAGCAACATAATTTGCACAAATTGAAAGCATGGTAAGTTTATAGTAAATCAACAAAACTCCTACTAATTGATCAATTCCTTCAACAATGACATAATGCTATGACCCAGAATCATGTAAATGATGTATATAAAATAGTATTGGTTTATTAAGTAGACACTAGGGATATAAATCAAATTATATGCAGAAAAGATTTTCTTTATCCACAAAGGCTTTTCATTCCAATGAAAGGCTAATAATGTTTTGTTCATATGTATTCTCTGTGTACTATGTCTATTTCTTTCTATTACCTATCTCTAGTGACTTCCCCAAAGATACCTTCAAGGCCTGATTTCCCCATGACTCTCCATCATTACTTAATATACCATGGAGCAGATTCACAGCTAGCAATTTTCAGCATTTCCTATTCCTATTTGAAAACCTTTGAAAAGCTTGTTCTAAAAATGAAGGGAAAAAAATTTACTGGACTTTCCTTCATTTTTCCCTAAGGCTTACATTGAACAATGAGTCCAATACTGTGCTGTACATCATACTGCTGAGCTGCCAGAAGAATTCAAACCTCTCTAAGCACAAGAGCCAAGGGAGCTATTAGCATGCTTCTAAACCTAGAGCTTAACATTCCGGATGAGACTAGTGTCACAGGTTCCTTTGGAATGTGATTTTTCTTGATTCTTTTCCACTTGGATGTGTGAAACTATGAGGGAGGCTGCAGAAGTTGGAGAGGGAGGGAGAACATGCCTAGAGTGATGACACATTTAAAAATACCATCCTGAGAAGCCCTGAGATCTCTAGCTATGGATTCTAAATATAGTTATGCCAAAAGGAGAGAAGTACGCCAGTTAAGCTTTCATAAGCCACTCCAGTACCAGGTAAATATGACTTACCCAGGGGGCATCAGGCTGTGATGTGCTATTTGAGCATTTTCTTATCAAAGCCTTCAAAGACAGTTCTTCCCAGAAAGCCACACTGTCCTTAGAGACTAGAGGAATGATAACATATCAAAACTGGATTCCTAACACTAGATTATTGCTAATCCTCTGAAAAAACAATCTTTTTTTGGTTACAAAAATGCTTTCTAGGTAATAATGTTTATTAATAAATAAAATACTGAAAAAACAGTGGATATTATTTCTTCTTATGCATGTTAACCTGAGTATTTTCATATTATGTCAGTTTTTGTTTCTATAACTAGACCTACATTAAACATATACATTTCAAACAATAAGTTGATCAAAATTTTAACAATGAAAAGATTTATTATATGATTTGCTTACATTTTTTCCATGAGAATCACACATGCAATCACACAATTCCCTAAAACCTCTTAAACATAAGACCTATTTGAACATATTGTTGAATGTAAATGTAAAATCATCTATTATAGTTCTTGCCCAATGCATATTTATTGTGTTGACCAGATTTATTGCATTTTAATGTCTACATGTTCATAAGTTGTTTCTTAACTAAGGCTTTTTAAAAGCCTCCTGTGATGAGCTAACTATAACAAACTTGCCATCTGTGTCTCTTAGGAAGCAAAAGTTTTAAATTTAGTCAACTCTTCTTGGCATTCTATTTTTCAGTTCAACCTCTTTTGAAAATTCCTTTTTCTTTATCCTTAATTCTGGAAGAGTGGTGATGGTAGGTAGACTAGATTCACTTTTTCTTAAGCATTGAAAACATGAAATCTCTTAATTCTTACTTCATTAGTGGGGTGATCTGATATTCTAATCTCACCTCCACGTATAATAATATCATTAGTTTCTTGGTTTCTTCTCTCCCCTTCAAAATAAGAAAACAAGAAGTTAACAATATCTCTGCCATTGGCACTTGTGAAGCGAAGAGGATAAAGATGTTCAAGGGGGAATTACCCACAATGGAATCAGCAGCAGAAAGTGAGGAATTCATCTGTTTCCTGCAGATAGATTCATTCAATAACTTCTAGTGTCTGAAATTTATCATTGAGCTAGAAGGGTAGACAGAATAGAGAATTCTTGGTTTTTATTAATTTTCCCTACTATGTCATATGTCCAGAGACACTTAACATAATTTAACAAAAACAAATGAGTAGCAAACTCAATGAATTCTAGGTTTCCTCATCTATCATCAATAAAACTAATTCTTCCACAAATGTCAATCAACTGTTATGAGTACACATATTTTATTTTAGAAATATGTGATATTTTTTGTTTTCAAAATGGTCATAAAGCATTTAAACATTCCAGACTAAAAATAATGCCCAAATGCCAAAAAGGCTTCTATTCCAAGAGTATCTATTAACTAAAATTAGGAAAATGAGGCACCTAGGTTAAAAGTAAATCATGAGTTAAGTTTGTACTGAATTACATCCTGCCCAGGTTTACCAGTGGAAAAATATTTAAAATGTGTGTTTAATAGCAAACTATGTACATGCATTAGGTGCCTATTACCCATGTATGAAATGAGTCAAGAGAACAGTAACAAATATGAATAGACTTTGACCTCAGTCTTTAAATTTAAATACATTTTGAAGTCAGTCACTGAATTCTGCCACTGAGTTATTTTTATATTATCAGACACAACACACACACAGACACACATAAATGCACTCAAATATCAAAACTGAAATACTATGAGTCATAGGTAATATGTTCTTTTCTATATCTAATATTTTGAATTTCCAAATAATTTGTTTCCTTTCACTTATCATTACATTTCATTAAAGCATAAAATACAGAAGCTGGTCTTTGGGACTTGGTTAAACTGGAGAAAAGAAGTTTGATAGGAGGTGACTTCATATTGCTACATGAAAGGTAATGGAAAACATGGGGTACTGAAGGAGATGGGGGTGTATGAGACTATTTGCACTTGAGATTTACCATAGTATAGGGTACCGTCAGCCCTGGACTATGTCTTTCTCAATTGGAATTCTACTACATCTTTTCAAATTTTAGTAACTTTTTATACTCCCAGGATTCATCTCATCTCAAGTTCCCTGTTCATGATTTTTTCTGTTTCCAGGAATCATAATTATTTGCTCTAGGGACAGGAAGAAAAGATACCAATGAGAAAATTTCCGTTCCATTAACTTTGATCAATTCTATAGTTTGGGTAATTGGTCAAGCTTCAATCTCTATATTCTGCTTGCTTGTTTTTAATCTAGGCAATGTGAAATTGCTCTAAAAATAATAATCTATACAACTGCTAGCAATATTTGCTAGTAATAAATAAACAAGGTATTTCTTGCCATAACTCTTCATGCTAAGAAACCAAGTATAAAATTGTGATCATAAAAAGAACAGAAAAAAATTCTGGAAGTTTCCTCCTTTGGACATTCATCTATTTAGGATGAACGGAAGATTGTGAAAACAAAGTAAGAATGTCACTGTGCTTTAAATTTATGAGATCAATATTAAAAAATTATAAAAATAGTTTTTAGTTTTATTAAGCAATAGGGTAATATAGCACAATGACAACTGATCTTGGGATCAAAGACAAATCTGTTTGTTGCCCTGACCATTAATCAACTGGGTGACCTTGAACAAGTCATTTTATCTTTCTTTAGTGAATCTACACTTACGAGATTGAACTCATTTTTTTTAATGTCTGTTTTTGAAATGGTTGTGTTCAGAATACATAGTGACTGCCTTCTTCATAACTGCTCCCTTTTATGGTTTTGTTTACACAGGAAAAGATTTTGAGCTTTCTTGGAAAAAGCATATGCTATATATATACATATCTAAGTTTAAAATTAATGCTACAGTTGTTTATAGGAAGAGATTTTGATAGTTTTATTCATCATCATGTCCCAGGACACAGACTATAGTAGGTAATTATTAAATATTTATTGAATTAATAAGATAATATACCTGACAAATACATTTTTCTTTTAGAAATCTGACATCTTGGATGAATTTTCAATATCATCATCATAAAGAAGATCTCCTTAGCACTTTATTTGTGGAATAAGAAATAAAAATTAAAGACTAAAATAGTATTTATTCTATCTCACAGATCCCCAGAACCTAAAAGCACAGATTTCTTGTAGCAATTAAAATGACTAAATAGAACTATAGCAATGCAAGCATTTAATTTATCTTGATGTCTATTATTTTATTAATTTTATTTCACTATTAATTTATCAGATATGCTTATATCTGAAATGTAAATTGAACAGATTAATACATTTCTATAAAATATAATTAGGTCTACAAATTTTTAGGTTTCACAGACCTTTTGACAATATTCCTGCTTTAGTAATTTTAATGATGTCAAAATGTTTAGGGGTGTTTAAAATAAAACACAAAGTTTCTTCCTTCCTCTCTTGGTTCCTTCCTCATCTTCCCTCACTCTTTCCCTCTATTTCTTTCTTTTTTTCTCTTTCTTCTTTCTGTCTTACTCAGGGTGCTACCAAAGAATACATGGCATAGAATCACATGGGCTTCAAAACCAGTATTTAAGTCCCTGATCTGTAATTTGAAACTCATTTATTAGCTTTCTCTTTCATCTTTAAAAGGTAGATAATTACAACAGTAATCTAATAATGGCAAGGATGAAATGAGTTATTACATGAAAATCTTTTTAAAAAAAGCTTGCCACAAAATAGATATTCAAGGATGTTAGTCACTATGATTTTAAGCATCTTTTTTTAATAATGGAAGGAATATACACTTTCTGAAAAAATAAATTTATCTTTGAAAATTCCTAACCTACACAATACATGTTTTTAATTCATTCTACTCTCATCACATTCTTCAGTTGGGTTTTCTTTCTTCCCACTTCTTTACTAGAAGGGGGAAGATATGCTGGAAACTCAGGTAGGCCAATTTTCTCCAGATGATGAATCAGGGGCAGAGTCAACTAGATTAAAAGAGGGTTGGGTGAGTGTGTGGAGCCCTCATGAACTCCTTATTATCAGATGCTTCAGATTTTTAATCAGGATCATCTCATTTTTTTCTATAGCCAAAGGTGTATAGATATTAATTAAAGGTACAGAATAGAAGTGACTGATAAAGTCACAATAATGTCTGATATTTACTATTTTTTTTTTATGACATCCTTCACCAAAAACTGTCTCATTTCACTTCTTCCAGAATTAGAAAATAACAATGTATCTCTATCTTTTTAGGACAAAATATTAGTTAAACAGAAAAAAATGGATTGTTTATAAAGTCTTAGCTCCTTTACAAGGCCTTTTATCAGATATCCTCCTAATCACTAATAAGTGGAAATGTCAAGGATTGTCCAGATTTGCAAACACTGCCTCACAAAAATTTTTTAAATTAGAAAATTCAATTATTTGGTGATTTCAATGATAATAAATTGAGGAATAATAACGTCATACATTTCAGGACCAAAAAATAATTGCCCACACACCATATGATTCACGTAATCACTAAAAGAGAATCTGTATTAATATTTTTACTCTTAGCATCATGGTATTTACTCATTTTTAAATTTAATTGAGAATGAATACATTAGAGAAATTTGGAAACATACTTAGTTATGAGTTCAAGTTGACACTGCCCTCCTCATGAATTCATATTTATTTAAAGGAGTACAGATGGAAGCTATTCAAAATCTGAAAATGAAATAAATCAAAATAAACTATGATTCTCTCACACAATATAGAATCATTAAGTGATTACTTTTAGTAGGGTTTATTAAAATATAATTTATAGATATTGGAATTTACCCTTTTTGATATACAGGTCTATGAATTTTGGTAATCTCCTATTTTTGCATGTACTACATGTATAATTACAAATAAGATATAGAATACTTTGATGATTCCTCAAGATTCTCTCGCCCATTTCATTAACCAATTTCTTCCTTAACCCCAAACACTAGAAACCACTTATCCTTTATTTGTCTCTACAGTTTTTAATTTCAATGCAAATATATAAATGGAATCACAAGAATGACAGTTTTTCAGTCTGCCTTTTTTCATTTAGTATAATGTATTCTCTAACTTTGTCTAAAAAAAGAATCTTGAATTTTGTTGAAGAAAGTGCATCAGTTTATTCAAATATGAATCATTTTTATGGCATAATATAAAAAAAAACTTTCCATTTTTAGAGAACAGAGGTTTGTTTCCCATGATAGATGTTAGCTATCTTAGGTTTAAATTTTAAATCTAAGTTCTGTTTTGATCAATTAATAATTTTAATAAATGTATGATATATTTTTATCACTGGTGTGAGGTATTTTTATTGATTTTTTCAGTCATCTAAGATATTTTTATTTTTATACTTTTAATCAATTGATCAACATCACTGATGAAAACAGAATCCAGTCTCCACTGAATTGCTTCTGCATATCTGTTAAAAATAATATAAATCCATATATATGTATATATTATAATATATAATATGATATAATTCCATATATATGTACACACACACACACACATATATGTATGGATTTATTTCAGGACTTTTTTTGTTTCATTGATGTATTTGTCTGTCTTTTACTAATACCAAAATAACTCAAGACATTTCTTTTTCTCCTGCTATTGGTATTTACTACTGTACCGAGAACAGTAAGTAAAATTTAGCAGCATTTTACAAATATGGGGACATTTTATTTTCATATAAATATAATTCAAAGTACTTTATAATTTTAAGTTTTTCTTTGAACCACAGATTTTTGAAACTTTGTTAATTGGCTTCCAAGTAGTTAGATATTTTCTCAATCTCTTATTGATTTCTAATTATTTTACACAACCTGAATATATGTAAACCTTTTTACGTCCAAGATTATAATCTATCTTAATAAATAATCTGAATGCACTTGAAAGGATATAAAAGTGATCTGTATTATATTTTAGTTGGGTACAGCGCTCTGTATTATAGGGAGGGGGCTGGGGGAAATGCCTTCATTTCTCTGAGGTTCTTCTCAGGTTGCTCCAGTAAACACTTTATCTGACAGGATTAGTAGGGGAAAAGATTAAATTTAATCACATATATATTGAGCATTACATGACCATAAATTGTATGGTAAATGGGACAGACTTGAGATCTATCTTGAGCTGAGGAATGGGAAAGGGGAATGGGGATTAAGGAGCGAGGCAAGGGTTATCACCTGAGAAGATAACTTCCTATGACACTCATCTCCAGATTTGCTGTTTCTTCATATGGATTTCTCTGATAAAAGATTGTTTCTAGAGAGGACTCCACAGTGCCTCAACTAATTGCTTGCTATGCATACCAAGGTGATATTTCTTGGTAAAAGTCTGCTCTAGACAACTTGGAATGGTCTATGTGTACATTTGAGGTGGGTGGGAGGAGATAGATCCTACAATATCAATCAATTATTCTGTTAGATTGTCTGAGTAAATCTGTTACAACTTTATTGATTGTGTCTACATTCACTATGAAGAGATCACAGAAATATCTGTGTAAAATTTGTTTATTTCTCCACTCAGTTCTGTTTTTGCTTCATATATGTTTAAACTCAGCTATTTCATCCATAAATATTAAGAATTTTTATGCCTTTCATGCCTTCTTGAGTAGTGTGCCATGTTATGATTATGAAATATATTCTCTATTGCTGGTAATATAAAATTCCTGATGTTAATATACCTAATCAAATTTATCTTTGATTACTGTAACCATGGTATATATTTTTACATATTTCTATTGTAATAAAACTTAAAATGATTTTATTACTGTGTCATTGGTTTGCAATGCTATGTAAGTTTCAAGAGAATTGATTCACACCACTCAATGTGAATATCACGCCATGCCCACCACCAGAATTTTAGTGCCACTATTAGTTTAATCTCTTCTACCTATAGCTTCTCCACCTCTTCCTCACCTCTAATAACAACCATTTTGATTTCAAGTCTAAGAATATTTTCAGTTTGCTTTGTTATATTACTTGCATTGCTTATTTAAATACATCCAGTATAAAAATGCATGAGGTATTTTTCTTACTCTTCCAATTTGTTTTGCTTAAAAAAGTCATGACAAATTGTTGAAAGGAAAGATATCACTTTGGGGGAATAGTTGTTAATATTTAATTGAATATATCTATATCATATCTTCCAATTCCAGTCGTCCATTATCATTTAAATTGATTTCATGTACTGGTTATAGTAAATTGTACTACTATGAACATAGGGGTGCATATATCTTTCAGATTAGTTTTATCATAGTCTTTGAATAAGTACCTATAAGTGAAACTGCTAGACCATATGGTTGTCCTATTTTTAATTTTTTTATGAATCTCCATACCGTTTAAATTAGCACATGTACTAATTTATATTCCCATACAAAAATTCCTTTTTCTTCAGTCTATCACTAGCACTTGTTGTTTTCAGTCTTTTTTATATAGGTCATTCTCTCAGTTATGAGATATCACAGATATCTTACTGCAGTTTTGATTTATATTTGCCTAATAACAAGTTCAGTAATTATTTATGTGTTTTTTGTTAATCTGCATGTCATCTCTGAAGGGGTATCGATTCTGTCTTCTGAATTTTTTTTTATTATGGAGGTGTATAAGCTCTTTATATATTTTGGATCGTAACCCTTGTCAGACACACTATATGCAAATATCTTCTTCCAATCAGGTTGCTTTTTTGCTTTTATGGTAGTTTCTTTTGTGGTATAGAAGTTTTTTAGTTTGATGTAGTCTCTTTTACATATTTTTACTTTTGTTTTCCTTGCTGTTGGGGTTGAGTTCCTAAGAACATTTCTGAGGTGGATGTCATGTAGCATATTTTCTATGCTATCTTCTACATATTTTACAGTTGCATTGCTTACAAAGAAGTCTTAGAGTTGGTTCTTTAAAAAGATAAAAACAGAAGTGATGAAACTTTAGCTTGACTAAGGAAAAAAAGGGAGGAAAAGCACTCATAAGAGAAACAAAAATGAAAAAGTTGAAGTTACATTGATATATCAGAAATGCATATTGATATTATTTGGTTAGTTGATGTCATTTAACTGTTCTGTTGCCGCCTTGCTCACTTCCTCTTTAGTTGTTCTATCAGTAGTTGAGAGAGGAGTATTGGCATCTCATTACTATAATATACATGGTTTATTTTTCCCTTTAGATGTCATTTTTCGTTTCATGTATTATTCAGATGTGTGGTTTTGTGTATATGGGTTTGAGATTGCTAGATATTCTTGGGAGTTAACCCTGTATCTATATAAAATTTTCTTCACTGTTTCTGATAATTCTTAGGCTGAAGTCTATTAACTCTGATATTAGAATAATAAGTTCTTTTTTCTTTTAATTAAAGGTTTCATGTTACATATTTTGTCCATATTTTAACTCTTAACCTACCTTGCATTAAAAGTGAGTTTTATCTATAGATCATAGTTTGGTCATTAAAAAGTCTCCTAGCCAATCTCTGTCCTTTCCTTTGGAACAAGGATATTATGACTTAAGTCTGCATTTTTCTGTTTAGTTGTTCTATTTTGTTTTGGTTTTTGCTTTTTCTGTTTTCTTTTCCCTGCCCTTCTGACAGTTACTTGAATAATTATTTAAGGATTCTTGAACATAACATATAATAGAATATTTTTATATCTAGTGAGTGTATTTCTTTGAGCATATCTTTTGGTATTTAGGTATCATACTACATAGTCAAATCTAATCAGAGTCTCCTGGCATTATCATTTTTCCATTTGAGAAAATTATCTCTCTTTGCTCTTCCTTATTCAAAATATAATTTTCATAAAAAATTTCTTTATATGCAATTAGAACTATATTAAACATGCTGTAAGTTTTGATTCAATCCTTAAACATAAGTTAAATAATTAATAAGAGGAAGAAAGTCTATTGTATTTATCCACATTCTTATTTACCATGGTTTTTCTTCTTGATATTCTAAGTTTTCTATTTTTTAAAAGAATAATATCTTTTCTATTTAAAGAAATTTAGCCATATTGACTAAGTCTGTTAGTGACAAATTCTCCTAGTTTTTGTTCTTCCGAGATGAGAATGAATGTCTACATTTTCCCTTCAATTCTGTAATATATTTTAGCTGGACATTTTATTCTGGGTTTACAGATCTTTTCTTTCAGTGTTTAAAAACACGTTGTGCCATTTTCTTCTGGCCTCCATGGTTTCTAAAAAGTTATCACTATCATTTGAATGTTTTTCTCCTATACACACTTCATTTTTCTCTGGCTGCTTTCAAGAAATTTTTCTTTGCCTTTAGGTTCCAAATGCTTTTGCTATTAATGTGCATTGTAATAGATTCTTTGGTTGAAACCCTGTTTGGGTTTCAATCATTTTGAATCGGTATGTCCATATCTCTTGACATTTTTGGAAGTTTTCAACCATTATACTTCGAGTAATTTTTCAGGCTGTTTCTATTTCTCCTCTCCATCTAATAGTCCAGTGATACAAAAGGTCAGATCTTATAGTACAGTCCCACATTTCTCTTAGGATGCTTATCTTTTACTCTCTTTTAAAACTGATTATACAGTTTGAATCATTTCTTTGTCCTTTCTCTTTTCTGATGGTTACCTACCTGCTCTCTAACCACCCGGTGATATTTTAATTTTGGTTATTTTATTTTTGGTTCTAAATTTCCCATTTGTTCCTTGCTTATATGTACTCTTTATTTGATATTTTATACATTTTCATTTGATTCAAGCAAGTTCATAATTTCTCACAGTACTCTTAATCATGATTGCTTTAAAATATTTCTCAGATCATTTTGAAATCTTTTGTTAGCTTCAACTAGGTTTTTTCATTGTTTGAAATTGTTGTGATTTTTGATATCATGAGATTTATAATGATACTATTTTATTATGAGAGTCAATCTTATTTAAACTTGCCATGTTTTTGTATTTATTGTTATATAGTTTTTATATCATAAAGTTAACCTCTTTAGATAGTACATTTTATACCAGTAGAGTACAAGGACATTTGCAAGACTGTGCAACCATAACCACTGTCCTATTACAGAATATTTTCAGCACCTCAGAAAGAAGCTATATGTCAATTGACAATCATTACTGTTTTCCCTTCTATAGTCCCTGTCAACAACTAATCTATATTCTATCACTATGTACTTGGAGATCATGAAATTTTCATATAAAGGGAACCATTCAATATATGATATTTTATGTTTATCTTCTCTCTTGTCATACATATTCTTCCTATATCCATATTGCAGCATATATCAGTAATTTATCCCTTTTTATGGCAAAATAATATCATAACTCATGAGTACAACACATTTTATTTATTTATCAGTTGATGGACATTTGGACCATTTTCACTCTTTGGCAATTAAGACTAACACTGTTATAAATAGTTACTTTGGGGTGGAGAGGGAATATTTTTTCAGTTATCTTGGGTATATACCGGGGTGAAATTATGGAGTCAAGCAGGAACTTTATGTTTAAATTCTGTGGAACTGCAAACCGGTTTTCAAGTTGTTGCTTTAGTTTGGATTATCATCAATAATCTATGAGGGCAAATCTTCCAGTTTAACGGACTTCTAATACCTTGGACTCTTGATTAGGCTCCTCAACTCAATTATTTCATTTGGTTTCATATTGGCTACTAGTCCCTACACATCAGTCTGAAAATTATTTGATATTAATGCTCAATTTGATTTCCACCCTTTTGTCCCTCAGGACAATGTTCTTTGCTTGTTTGTGTTTCAAATCTTGAGATACAGTTGAATGACTCTATCTGTCTACTTATCTACCTATCTATTACTATATGTCATCTACCAATCATCATCAAATTTCCTTTCGCTATTCACTGTTTTTACTGTTTATGGCTGGTTTTGGTAGAAGGTTAAATTTGATTTCTTTTACCCTTTCTTAATTGTGAGTCAACATAAAATTTTGAGAAAAGGATAACAAAAAGGAATCAATAATACTAAAAATAAAACTCATGGATGTCAGACTCATTAAATAATAAAATAGCTCTCAATGAAGTTTTCTTATTACTCTAATACTACAGATTAGTGTCTTGGAAATCACAAATTACCTGAAACTACATATAATATATATGTATAAGTAAAATTTTCTCTGAAGAAAGTCTGTACTTTTCTGCCTTTTAAAGAAATCTGCAATTCATAAATAATTAATAATAAGTAATAAGCAATCTTAACACTAGAGAATTATCAAATCAATTGAGATCAAATAAACCCTTTAAAAGTCATACTGTGACTTCAGATTTAGAAAGACTTCCAGGCAAGGAGTAGAACAAAAGCCTACTAAATTATTTCTTTGAAATGCCCCTTATAATTTCCTATCAAACCTCTGTAGATTTGAGGCAGAGACAAATGACCCCTGCCGTTATCTCTTCAAACAAAATAACTAAACAACTGTCATTTATAAAAGTACGAATTTGTTTTCTTTCTCAAAATCACTCAGAATCTGATAATTACTATTTTTCTAAGGTGTCATACAAAATTGAATAGATTTCTCTTCTTTTCCACTCTAAGTGTTAATAAGAAGTTAATATAATTCAGAAAGCTAAGATTTAAAGCTTATATAACTTTGGGTAGGGATTAGATAGAGGTGATTTTAACTAAGTAGTGATAGTTACTGCCAGAAAATTAGCAAAAAACAGTCTTAACTATCTGTCTTTTCTGAGCTCCCTTAAACATGTCTAACTCAAAACAGGACATTATTATTGTTGAGTTAATGAACCTCTTTAACATAATAGGTATGCCAAAATGTCAGAGTCAAAATGTAAAAATATGTTTGTTTTCTGGTTCCTTTATTATTTTAAATCACTTAATTATGTGTGCAAAGCTACCACTTAACTTCAACTCATCTCAAACTCAGCAATGACCTCTATCCTATCCCTGAACTTCATTTTATGACTGTCAGATTCCTGCCTCACCACTAGAAGGAATATGAATACACTAAGAAACTCAAGATTGAGTGGAATGACCAGATCGAAAAGTACTTGATTAAAAAATGAAATATTTGAAAATACAATAGTTTATTTTGGAGGCGGTGGGTGTGAAAATCTATAAAAAATATTTTTAGTGTAAAACTCCTGTGACAAAAGGCAACATACTTGTCAAAAGAGTATAGAAATTAGGGCTTCTTAAACTACAGTTGGTTGAGGCACATAGCAAACCCATAGTGCATATAAACTATTATTAAGATCTCTGCCACTAAAAGTTCAATAAATATTTACTGAATGCCCCTAGCATGCCAGGCTTAAAGCCATTCTTTAATTCTAGAATGTATGAAACATCATGGGAATGAACATGAATAGAAAAGTATGATATTCATGATTGCAGTATCTCCTGTTATAAGTATTAATAAGAGCAATTCTTGATATTATGGAGGCTTTAATTAAACCAGAAAATGTCAAGGAGAGAAAATACAAGTCTAGGTATAGTTAAGCATTGCTATTATCATCACACAAGATGGGGTACACAACTCCAGTGTTATATATTGAGTAATCATAAAAATCTAAGGCAAATTTTAATCCCGTGACTGTCCACTCAGCATGAACAAGAAACCCTGATAAAGAAGTTCATTCATAAAAAGTTATAATGTTTCCAAATTTGTAATCCATCAACATAAAATTCTTATCCTGAAGCCTCATACTAAGTATTTTAACAAAGTATTGTGCATTGAGTTTCTGCTCAGAGATATGTCCTTGCATTCCTACACTGTCAGGTATGGTGTCACAATAAGAATTTCTATTATAGATGCTTATATTAGTTTTTCAAAGACTGAATCATGATATATATTGACATATATTGACATCTTGGCAGAAATTTAAGTTTTTTTGGAAAGAAAACAATTAGAACTATTTAAAAGAAAGCATTTTCATAGTTTGACCTCTCTTTTGATTAATTCTGAATATATATTTAGTACATCCTATGACTCAAAACCATTCTATTTACATTTGAGGTATAACTGCAACATACCGAATTATTCTAGCGCAGCCAAAAAAAGGGTGGATCTTAGAAGTGCACTGTATATGATTTTTCCAATGCAGTACTTCTCCAGCCTGAAATCAGGAATAAAAAAAAGTCTAAATCTCTGATGGATAATATTAAAAAAAGAATGTGGAACAATTTTGAACATTTCTTCTTAATGAATTTAAAATTTAACTATTAATTCATAATATTTTTGCTGTTAAAAACGACATTCATAATTCTGGCATTGCCAAAGATACTTAATCATAAGAATGGAAATAATGGAGTCTGAAATGAACTAAATGAGTATGAGCATTTTCAATTAAATACACTTAAAAAAATACTTTTATCGCAGTAGCTCAAGTCAGCATTCAGAATCCTAAAAAGGTACCCCAAAGTTATGAGGTTCAAATGAGGTAATCAAGTGCAATATTTTGGTTGAAAGGACAAATGGAGTCAGGCATTTGGAATAGCTGGGTGTCAGCAGAGGACCTAGAATAAATGAATGGTGAGTTGAGGAGGCAAAGGAAGAAAGCAAATGTACACAAGTAATGGGACAACTGGAATACTAAAACAGTCACTTCTTAGGTAAAGAAATATTTATCTTTCTCATGAATCCTTCATAGCCTAGCAAAGGACTTATTTAGCACAAATAAGCATTAAAATAATCATGGTTGTATTAAGTGATTACAAAGCATTTCCAAAAATATATTACATCTACATCCAAAATACATAACAGATACTTTCTGCACCCCTCTCTAAAACCAGTCTCTCATGCAGTATATTTTATGCCCTTATAACTAGAAAAAATATTTATTTTCTCTTCTTCTAAGTTTTATTTTTTCCCCCATCAACCAACTTCTCCCACAGGCTTCTTTGTTTCAGAAGTGTTTAATTTATCCTTTCAGCATCTCAGGACTAAAAATAAACTTAGATTTCTCCTAACTCATCTCTTGTACCTCACATAATTCATCAGCAAATCCCATGCCCAGAGTTCAAGCAAGGCTCATACTTTCAACACTACCAATATCAGACCTTGATGATCTCTTGGACAGATTAAAAATGTTGTTGGTTTCCAACTGGTCTCCTTGCTTTCTCCCTTACCTTAACAGTTTACTTACTAATGTCAAAATGATCATTTTAAAGTATAAATTAGATCTTATTTTTTCTCCTCTGCCTAAAATTCTGTAAAGCCTTCTCAGCCTCTTTAGTATCACAGCCAAATAAGCTGGTTAATTTTACTTACTCAGTAGTCTTCACTAGCCCTGCAGTAGACCATTCCCTGAATAATTAAGTACATATCCATATGCTTTTCCCTCTGCCTGGATCATTTTCTTCTTTGGTTCCTTCACTTTTATGAAAAAGAAAGTTACTTTATTAACATGACCCTCCGTGACCACAACTTTGTATAAAATAATCATTTCCCTCATTCTTGCCACATTCCATTCTTACCTGTTATATCTCATTTACGTTTTATTTCTTTCTATATAACAATTAATATTATGTAACTGATATTATCAGATTTGTTATATAATAGTTGCATGATTTGGCATAATATTTAGCAGAATGACTCAGTTTCCACATTTACAAAATGGGAATACTACTACTAATAACATCATAGCTTTGGAATAAATATTAGGTAAATATGTAATGTGACAGTCATTTTATTACTACTATAATTACCATTATAATATTTAGTCATATCTACTCTATCACTTGGAATACTCCATTAGATTGAAATTTTTCCTATTTTTCTAACTAATGCCTTATCAGAATGTGGTACATGACAAGTGGTTAAGAAACAGCATTTAAATGAATGGTGACTTTGACTCACATATTAGAAGATAGAAGTGAGTTTTTAAGCTTCTGTTAGTCAAAATTAATTGGTCCTTTTTCTGCCCCTATTCATTGCTAAGAACTTTAATTTTTTACACCAAAGTCCCCTTTATTAGGCATATTGGTCTGCAAAGGCTAGGATACTGCTTTATTCATCTTTACGTTTTTAAAAAACATTAACTTTGTTTTCTAGGTCTACTTTTAGAGTTATTGTGTATTTCTAAACATACTGAAAACCCCATTTAACTCAGTTCTATCTAGAAGTCATGAGTTTCCTCCTTATGACGTAATAAAACAAGTAAGGCTTACCTAAATCATTTTACTATCAATGTGCCAAATGCTTAACTTTTAATATATTTCTATGAACAATTCTTATTCAGTATACTCTTATGAATAACTAAGCAATCCTTGTTGAGGGGGTATTACTTCAAAAAAATACACCAATGGTTACTAATTGATTACAGTGCTTTTTAATAACAAATATCACAATGTTCAGGCTAGGTATTTGAAAGAGATAGTAATGGTTTTCTAAATCACAATAAAAATGCTGACATTAATTCAAATAAAACAGAACTTTCTCAAATAGAAAATGCATTAATTTTATAATAAAATGCATTTAATTTTCTGTAACAATTCCTGCAGCATGTAGTTACATAAAAATTAATATAAATATGGCATAAAAGTTTCACATAAAAGTAGTGAAACTTGTACTTACACAAATTATTTACTTAAGAACTTACACCACAATTATACACTGCCTTCTAAGTATCTGAGATTTTACTTACTTTTTGAGTTAATAAGAAAAGATGCATGATAAAAAATACAAATGTTATAAATTCATTAATTCTATATATTTATTTGTCAGACCCTGCTAAAGGTATGGAAAAAGGTATTATGGGAAATGGCAGACTGACAAGTTGAATAATGTTCTCTAAGGGATAGTTTAATAGGCAAAATCAGGAAATGATTTTGGTATCAATATACAATATCTCTGTTTAATAACATGTAGCTTTATATAAAGGTTTATATAAAGTTCTGTTAAGACACGGAAATGCCTTTTTGCCCTTGAGTTAGGAAATGAAGTCTGTATTTGACCTTTGTATGTTTGTACTTGCAGTCACCCTTCATTGGGCAGTAGTAAGATCATTATTGAGTATGAATCACTGTGAGAGACAAAATTATTCATGACAATGACTGCATTTTATAAAATTGGGGGAAATTATTGTTCGTATAAGAGGGGCGACTGATGAAGCAACAGGGTGAGGCTCTCAGAAGATATTTACCATTTCACTTCTCACTGTAGCCATTTAGGAAATATGACAATTCTTATGTCTTTGGTAAATGATAAAAAATATTACTTGTCTATCCACATTTTATCAACTCTTTGGAACTTCTAAAAGGTACTGCTTCATAGCAAAATGTACTAGTTGAACATGAAACACTATAGTATTAAAGTTTGATTTCTATATTCTAAGCAGACAATTCTCTTAATTTTTGTTTACTACATTCTAAACAGACAATTTTCTTAATTTTTTGTTTACATGATGCTTAGTTTTGGGGCTGGTTCAAGTGAGGTTTTTGTTTTTGTTTGATAATATTGATACGGTATTTCATTCTGAATGAGAGGAAAGGATAAAGGGAAAAGAAAGGGAAGGTGAAAAAGGATCCTGAATTTCATTATTTTTCATTTGTTACTCAAAATTCTTCCCTGAGTAGTTAAACATTAGGTCTCTTTTTGTCTTCCGTTTCCTGTTAACCTTTCTCTTCTTTTTTTTTTTTTGAACTTGTTTCATTACTCATTTTTCCTTTTCATTATATTTACCTTAGAACTGCAGTTGACTTTGGAGTTGAATAGGTTTTGATAAAAGCACTGGTCTCCAATTTAAATTACCCCAGTTAATTTTCAGGGATAATGATAAACACCTAGTCTGAAAAGCAGAACAATAAAACTGAGGTTCACACATTTACATTCTTCTTTATTCATACTCCCATTTTCATTCTCATTTCTGTGAAAACATCTTTATTTTCATGAGTAAAAGTTACCAATGAGTCATTCCAAGGAAGGTTGCATCTACATTTCTATACATTGTCTAGGTTCAAGTGATTTTTATCGAGGATGTGAACTATTCATAATTATTACATTGACATGTTTTATGGCAATTAGCTTGTCTTGCTTGTATAATGAATATAGAAGTAATCATCCTTCCTATAAATTACTGGTAGTGCCTAGTATAGTCCATGCTTCACTACTTGTTTCTTTTTTTTTTGATTCTGTAAATAGATTGCCATTAAACGAATGCTGGAAACAAATGCATACAGAACACATTTTGAAATTTATTACTTCATTAAATTAAACATCAGTAGGGTGACTGAGGTAAAGCAAATATAAGGCTATGGCTTATTAGAATGACATTTCTAGATTTTCAAAACATAATCATTAATCTTAGAACTATCCTAAGCAGTGTAGTCTAGTGTAGGCAATTACTAATACAGTTGTTTCCTACTAACTATTTGACTTTTACAATTTTTATTTCATATTATTAATTGATGGCTATAAATAAAAATATTGAAATTAACAAATACCTACCAAGTCATAATGAAAATAACCTTATATCAGTTGTTTAGGAAATCAATCCATATTTACTTCTAGAAATATTTTATCTTAAATTGGTACATTAAAGTCAGGAACTGAGCATTAAAACTGATATATCATATTAAATGAAAAACACTGGACAGACTATCATAATATTTAAAGCTTTAATCTACTCATTAAATATTATATTTTAATTAATATAAACTTAGAGATTGTTTAGCCATGGAATGAGTTAGGTGCATAACCAAATTTGTGTTAGATTGGAGTTATTTCAGATTTATTATACATTTATTTATTTGTTCATTTTCTAATTGATAATATCTATTGGGCAAAAATATGTCTTCTTAATTTAGTTACTCATGTGTTATTTTAATATTTGTTAGTTAAATAAATATTATATATATTTATTATAGATATTTAAAGTAGTCACAAAGGGAGTACTATCCTTTGCCGTTCTCTATAATAAAATGAACTTTTTCATTCATTTATCTGTTGCTATCTTATACAAAACAAATCTGAAACAAAACATAAAATATTCAATTGTCTACTTTAACAAACACTTTTAATATACTCATTCTGTACATGTATAATGAGTATCACCTATAAAATAGGTTTCAGCTTCAGTGTAAGTCATTGTTTAATTTTAACTTCAAGTGCTGAAATTTTCTTTATAATCATTATGGTAATATACTATAGTTCAAATTCTGAACAAACTTGATAAAAATGATGTTTGTACTTTGCTCAATTCATAATTTCCTATTTTTTAAACCTAAATAAATTTTCATTTTATATCCAATATTTTACTGATTTTCTTAAAGAGAGCCCTCCAAATTGTATAAGCTTCTGGCTTCACAGTAACTTGATCTGCCCATTGGTGGTTGAATCACCTTTCTTTAGTCCGCCATAGCAAGGTTTAGATAATATAATCATCTCCCATGTGCATAATTTGATACTAGGACTACTATTTTAGAATGTTTAGAATTTGTAGTTGCAAAATTTTTATTAAACTTAAAGTAACATACATATCTCCATAAATAATTTTAAGAAAACACTTAAAATATGTCAGCAAATTATAAGTAAGTAAATCAGAATTAGAAAGTCAAATTCTGGATGATTTCATTCATATGTGGAATGTAAAGACGAAAAGCAAACAAACCACAAAACAAAAACTAACCTTTGGATCTTACAACAGAACTGAGGTTTCCATAGGGGAAGGAGGTTGAGAGATGAAGAACAGGGTAGGGAGTTAATGACAGTGGTAAAGGGCTATTAGAAATTTGGTGGTGGGCATGGAGTGCTATCATATATTTGATGAGGAGTGAAACTTCACATCAAGCTTATATTGCTTTGCAAATAATTTACCTCAAAAATTAGCAAATAGAAAAAAGTAAATATGATAAATATTAATTTGATATACATTATTCCAATTTGAACTAAGGCTGACTGTAAAGTTCTAGTTTATTTGATTTTAAAACGATTGATTATTTTTTCTGTATGATAACCTCAAACCCTATGACATACATTTTTCAATTTCTCAGATTATGATCATTAAATCTTTGTAAGCAGGTCTAATGTAGTTGAGGCACAAAGGTATCAAAAGTTGTGGTTATTTGGGGGTTATGCAAACATAGGACTGATAGGAACATCTACTATCAATATTTTTTAAATACCATATACTTAATATATTTTTAAAAAGACTACCTAGTTGATATAAATAAAAGTTCATAGAAATTAATTATACAATTGTAAATATTGTCCTCAAGGGGAATTTTATGCAAATTCAAACATTATTTTTGCAACCTCACATCAACATTTTCTTCATAAAATCTTCATCCTTTGGCAGGGACAAAAGAAAGAACCTGGATTTCGTAGCATGGGTGTCTGATCTGATTCTAGAGTTACCTGAACAGCATATTCTGCAATTCACTCACAAAACTATAGTATCAGTTCTGCCTCACCATTTAAAAGAGGATTTGAACATGATACCCAATTCTGCTGTTAAAAATAAAATTATTGTCTTTGCTTTATGTCTTTTTCCTCAAGTATAAATCTGAAAATTGAAGGATATTTATTTACAACTGTTCAAGCAATTGAGCAATTATTTTCATTTCAAGGTTCAACAGTGTCTTAGTATAACAAGTAGCACCTCTCTAATACGCTTAGTAGATTTTGTGACATCAATGTTTCTAAGCGAGTACCTTGTTTTGTTTTTAAAGGTCAGGTATTTAACTCTGTGATTCTAGTTACATTTTGTGATATCCAGCTATTATTTCTTACTTTTAATAAAGGGTCTATAAACAGGAAAAAAGAAAGGTCATTTTTTGGAATCGCTTCCTATGCTTTAACTATCTCAAAATCTCATTGTCCTTCATACAGAATGAAAAATTTGACAGATTATCATTTTCTGACAAGAAATTCAGACCATTTCAGGGATAATCTGCCTTCATTGGTTAATTCAATACAACCTTTCACAATTATTTGCTACTGAAAGTATGAATAGTTCTATGATTCAGAGCTACTATTTTACCTTTCCATAACTCAGTATTATCATATGCAAAATTAAAAATTATAAAAATTATAAACAATCTATAATTCATAGGATCAGACATTACGATGTTAGGTTCATGGTAAATGGGTGATATGTTTCTTCTCAGTATCATCATCCCTACAAATCTGTGATATTAAATGATTATATTCTTCTAATGTTCAAACTGAAAGACTAGATTTAATTTGTATGTGCCATCTTCTAAAATTTTAGAAACATCTTGATTTTTGATTCCCATTTGTTGGCCTAAATATTGCCTCAGTTAATACAGCAAGTATATTAGTGTAGATATGCAGTAGATTTTATTTCTAAGAGAATTGCTTTTGATAATTATGCAAGCAGGACAGTTACTGCTACCATAGAGAGTATGTGTGAGGAGCAGGAATAGCACTTCCAGAGAAATCAATAAATGAAATTCCGATCTCTAGCTTGGTTAAATTGTTTAATTCCTTTTTTCTTTTTCGTTTTCTCATCTATAAAATGAACCCTCTTCTGTCATGCTTTCAAAATTTATTTGAACAGTAGAAACACTACTAAAAATCTATTGCGGTAACTTGCATTATAATGTTACATAGGTTTCAAGTACAATGATAGCCAGATTTGTATTAGGAATTGAATATAGCCTTTTGTGAATGCATAAAAAGTAGAGAAATAACATTTTAATCATTATTAATATTTGCCTTATTAAAATTCTAAATATTTACCTATGAAATAAGTGGCAGGCCAAAATCCTTATGATGGTGAATCTTTGTGTGTTTTTAATCATATCCATTTTTTCTCAACAAAATAAAAAGCTATTCATCATGAAATTGTCATCTTATTTTGGTGAACTATATCAGTTTCTTCCTAAATGGTCTGGATCTAAAAAGTTACTATAACTTCAGAGGCTACACAATGACATCTTGACTCAATATTTCTCACTGAAGTAAAGAGCCTAAGATAACTATAAAATATTTCTTATTCACTGGGAGGTCAAGAACGAAGATAGAATAAATTCATCACTTAAACAACACAAAACTAACAGAAATAAATCTACCTTTGCTGATTAGTGTCTAATAGCATTGTTTAAATGGAATCCATGGAACGCTCTCATTTACATTTGCTTTACCTTAATTTCCATATTATACATTCACAACTGTGTTTTACTTTACTACCTTAATCTATTAAACTAATGGATAGCAATGCTGATACATTTTCACAAAATTTTGTCTGCTTCTTAGTGCTGGAATATTATTTTGGATGTTTGACAATAACGTGCCTTTCTCTATTGATTTTTTCTCTTCCATTTGGCAAATATTGACTATCTTATGTGTGCATTAAAATAAGACTCCATTTTGTTTAATTCTTACTCAGTGAGTCAGCATTGTTGACAACAGGAGCTAAAATATCTAAAACCTGAAGAAATGCCTTTAATTGAATAGTTGTCCTAGAGCTAGCAATGGAAATACAAGGAATTAAAAACAGGACTTCTCAGTGGACTTCATGAGATTCAGAATAGTCTTATTTGCTTTGGAGACTACTGAAAACAATCTATTAAGATTAATATGTACTCTTGGAAAAACGTTTGTATCATTAGTAACCAGCAAATCATTTTACTGGAGCTTTTAATCTTGGCATGCAAACTTTCTTTACCTTCTTAAGGAAATAAAGAAATAGTAAGTGCCGACCTACAATGTGATGTCTTATAGTCTATGATACAATGGTGGTTATTCAATGCAAGGAAAATCATCTATGGGTAGCCTACTGACCTGACTAATGAGATACAGCAACAACTAAGACATAAGAAAGGCAAATGTGTTTTTCTCTCCTAGAAGTCAGAAGAAGCAGAGGAGTAATGATCAGCATGTAGAAAATTACAGCTGAGTTAAATAACAGAGAAAGTGAGTTAGTCATGGGAAAGACAAAAGTATAGGTACATGATATAGAGTATCATCATATTAATGAAGAAAAGGAGAGTCAATATTTATCCTTGAAGGTGCTGATGTTCATAGAGCAGCTTTAAATATAGAAACTTTCTAAAACTACAACTCTGATTTTAGATATTCTGAGGTTCTTTCTCTCAAAGAGTTCACATGCTTGAGAATGAGATATCATGAGCAATTAAATGGGAATTTATAAACTCAGTGGGTACAAGAAAGAGAAAAAAAGTGACAGACTACACCAGAAATCTGGAAAGATATTAACAGGATAAAGTGTATTAGTCAAAGAGGCATAAAAATATCAAATTTATTGGAGCAGGAGCGTTAGTAGATGACAATTTAATAGTTTTACAAACAAAAATATACTTTTGCCAAAATGGCATTGTCTGATTTATTTCCTGTGTTATGGCACAATGCAGGAATGAAGATAAATGCAAATAGGTTGCTGGTATGCATATAACAAAGAACAGAGAAAATCTGAAAATTTAAGAATAAACTTGAATAAGTTAGAGATAATTGCTTGAGAAATGTGAAAGCACTGAGTTTAAACAATTTCAACAAAGAACTGAAAATTTAATGAAAATTTTCATGAAGTGTCTTCTTCTTTGATATCAATGATATATTCTATATTTTCTTTCTAATTTTAACTTCAATGATTATTGTAACCTGATTTATAATTTATTTTATACTATGTTTATTCATTAAAAATAAGTTGAAAAACTGCACTAAATTATTAATGGTATTGATTTTAATTCCTGAACAAGTTTTCTTCTGACTTTACTTGCTATATAAATCATTTGCAAGTGACATATAGATATTAATGGTATATTTATTTACTTGATATTACATTTGCATCTAATATAGATATTCAATATATTCTTTTTGGAACTGAATTGCAGCCCAAGACATTTCTCTAGTTTCCCTTCTGATTTTTAATTCTTGGAGTAACAGCTACCATATATTATTTTTTTAAATGCATTTCATTGATTTTTGAAAATTTAAGATGGCAAATGAGCATATTTAAATATGTATTTTTAATGTCAATAACTACTTTATACAAATGCTAAATTTCCCAAGAACACAATTGCTAGAGAAAAAGAGAGAAAATGATAAAAGGGGAGTGACAGAAAGAAAAGACTATAGAGTCCTGCTTAAAGTTAGCAGTCTATGGAGAAAAAAACTTTGAAAACTTAATGCTGCTTCTGGGATAGAAATGGAAGGTGAAATGAAGCCTTAATGATAAGAAAGAACGATAAGGGAGTAGAAAGTGTCTTGGCTAACTCTTCTCAAAAGACAAAACAACGTATACATAGGAGCTATGGCTTTGGAAAAGAATGGAGGATTTGAGAATCAACATTTCTGTAAGGAAAAGTGATAGAAATCACAAAGAGTAGGATAAGCTGAGACACAGTCTTGATGAGAACACTGTTGAGACACATGACCCAAGGTTGGGAGAAGCATCAGAAACTAGAAGCCTCTCCTGGGAATTGAAGGGTTCATTCCCATATATGCACTACAGCACCTAGAAACTGTACCAGAAAGGGGTTTCCACATCCAGGTGTGGAAAAAAATGGGGGTTTTCCTCCATAAAACAATAGTAGTTTGGGGAGCAGACTTCCCAGTACTAAGCACGAAAGAGGCATTTAGTTAATTTTATATACATCTAACAGAAACTTTTATATTTGTTGAACTTAAATTCTAGTGGAAGGAATAGAAGGGACAGTCTCTCTGCAAGATTGTGCTGAGTACCTTCCCTAAGCTTTCTTTTGTCAAAATCAGCAGCAGTGTCAAACAATTGGTGATAGCAGATCCACCTGAAAGTAGTCTTCTATGCGCAAGCCAAAAATGCTCCAAATTCCTATAACTCTTCCTCTAATTGGCTTCATATCCCTTCATAAACTTGATTAGTCTTCATAAAAGAGATTGCAACTTGCCTATGACTACAGAGTAGTATATAAAATTTAATTTTTGATATGTACCAACTTTGTTCCAAAACACATTAAAACTAAGTAAAACAGGGGATATTAAAATAGATTGGAGAGGAAATGATATAATAGGACACATAAGACAACAGAACTAATAGATAAAAAATAACAATACGTAAATCAAGTGATGTTTAGTTCATAAAACACATTCTGTAAGATTTTGTATCAATGACAAAATCAGGCAGATTTTGTTAATTGTCTACAACATATAGTATGTGTGCATGTGTATGTACATATATTTGTCTGTATATGTGCATGAAGGTAAGCATGTGTACCTGCTCCTGATTTAGAAAAGAGATTAACAGAGAGTCATAGATCCCAGATCTTTGTGACTGTTAGAGAATTATACGGGAATGTTTAAATGCTTTAATGCCACAGTCTTTTCTGATGAATCTATCTTTTACGATTTCTGTTCACAGAAAGTTTGCTGAAAGGCAGCCCACATGAATGATATATTAAGGTTATCAAAGATAACTGGAATCACTCCAAAATCTATTTCCAAGGGACTAAACCTGTGAAGTTTATGGAGATTCAAGACCCACCCTAGCTCTTTAATGTTCTCTGAAGCTAATCATACTAAGCTATAGGTTTTAAATGACACTACTGACCCATAACCCTGGTCAAGTCAATTACTCTACATTGAACATTTCTGACATCGCACATAGAACAGCGAATCTCCCAGGTTCTTTGGCGTGAAGTCAGCATTCCAGCATGATATCAACCATAGTCACCAAGACTGCTAAAGTAAAAAACCATCTTGGTCAGCCCAGATACTTTGATAAGCTGAATTAGAATCATAATGAGCTAAAGTAAGTAAATAACAGAGGTTATTTTTTTAAAGAATGCATGGAGCAGGAGAGAAGGCCAATATTGCTAAGATTTTGCTTCATGATTTATTTCTTGAAAATAAAGAAAAAGAAAAAAATACTATTTGAAATATCACATAAAATAAAAATTTGATTTTAAGTCTATGTTTAAAATTTTTTTGACATAGAATTCCTCAATGACTATATATGCTCTATTCTACATATGATAAAGCACTGTATCTGATTCACTGGGATATGTAAAAAATATTTAGTAAATACTCCCTTGCTCATCTTAGTATTTACTTTCCTAAGGAATGCACTCCCTATAGGGATGTACTTAAGATGCACTTCCTAAAGGAATCTCCAGTATATAAGATAAAGGCATCAATAATGATTCCTATAGAAAATGTTTTTAGAAAAATTTTTTAAATATTTTTTTCCTTTAGATTTTGAAACAGCAACACTACCAGTCACTGAATAATTAATTAAGAAATTAACATACTTTAAAAGTGCTACGTCAGTACCTCTTCTCTTTCTTTGGATAACTTCCTGTCCTAATTCTCAAATTTTTCTAATTTTTATTTATCCACATCAACTCAGTCCTTTAGTGTCCTTTTCTTACTTCTATTGGGGAAATATGTTTGGTCATTTATCTACATATAGATTAGGGAATCCTCAGAATAATGGCAATTTCCAATGATGATAATTTAAATTATATGATAATTCAAAATTGAGAGATATCAAAGAAGAACAGAATATAAAAAATGTTACTGCTGATAGTAACATTTATTGAAAGTTACTATGCCAGGCTTTGAAATATTTTTTGAATTTTAACTCATTTAAAAACTTCAGTAGCTCTAGTAAGTGATTCCAAATTATTTCCTCAAATTATATATTAGGAAATTATAATAGACAGAGGTTAAATAATTTTCCATGTGATTTTTAAATAATTTTTCTCCTATGTAGGGCCAAGTTCCTACATGTAGTTTTTGGGTTAAGTCTAGGTTCAAAAATATTGCTTTTAAATAAGTATTCTGTGTTTGTTTTTAAAGCACATATATTAAACTTATATTGTTTCAGAGATTAGCATGCTCTCTGTACATGGAGGGAACACAACTATGTGAAATGTTTGATACTTTAAAACTTTCATTAAAAAACAGATTTAGGATGTAAAGAACGCAATCAATGAGGCCAAGGGAAAGTGATGGAAGCAAAATTGACCAAATAGTGAGCAGAAATAATGACCTAGAAGATAGACTTGTACAAAAACAAGGTGGAAGAAGAGAGAGTACTCAAACATTAAAAGAAAACAAAATAAAATTAAAAAGAACACAGAAGAAACACTCCAAGAGCTACCTGACTCCATTGGAAAAGTCATCATAAGAATAATGTATATCCTAGAAGATGAAGAAAGAGAGAAAGGAACAGAGAATGTATTTTTAAAAAATTGCTAAAACTTTTCCAAACTTGGGAAAGGAACTGAATATAAAAGCTAAATGAAACTAACAGAACTTCCAGTTATCTAATACAAAGAAATATTCACCAAGACATAACTGTCAACCTATTAAAAGTCTTAGACAAAATATATATATATATATATATATTAAATGTGGCCAGGGAAGGCATGCCTTGGCAGAGCAGCAGTTAGGTCAATTGCCTCCAAAAGATGTAGGCCACATGCCCTGAATCTGAGACAGTGTGAACAACTAAAATGGAAATAAAATAAAATGCTTCTTCATCTTGTCTCTTCGTGCCTGTCTGCCTGTTCACCATCATTCCTGTCTGCACCTTTCCTAAAAAGAGAGAGAGAGAGAGAGAGAGAGAGAGAGAGAGAGAGAGAGAGAGAGAGAGAAAGAAAGAAAGAAAGAAAGAAAGAAAAAGTGACCAGGTAGAACCAGCAAATAACACATAGTTATTTCCATTAGGCCAGTTTTCTTAGCAGAAATCCTATAGGCAAAAGAGAGTTCAATGACATATTTAAAATACTCCAAGATAAAAACTAAGTCAAGAATACTATATCCTATACAATTATTTCAGATATGAGGGAGAAATAGAAGTTTTCCCTGACAAACAAAAACTGAAGCACTTTGCTACCACGAGACCTCCATTATAAGAAATGTTAAAATATGCTCTTCTGTCTCAATAAAAAAGGAAAAATTTACTAAAAAAAGTAAGTTTATAGACAAATTCAGATAACAAACATCAAAATGGCATTAGAACAGATACCATATGTATCAATCATCACCCTGTATGTAAACGGACAATTCACCAATCAAAAGGTACAGAACAAACACATGAATTTTAAAAAATGTTATACTATCTAAATAGAGGACACAAAATAAGACATGTTTTTATATGTAGAATGACAGGGAGAATAAATAGATTAGAAAGTAATACTTTTTCAAATTATAAATATTTATAAAATAATTTAAATAATCTCTGCAACAAGGTAATCCTTAAGCAAATATATATGTAGAAAATATGTGAATGAATTCAAAGAAATGTCTATTGCTGATGATTTTGGGAATCGCACAAATGCTTAAAAAATAATTTTTATATTTACAAATAAGTTCAACAATGATAGAAAGTCACTGCTAACATTTGGTGACTTTTTTTCAAATCATTTATATTTGTACATATAAATATCTACTGTAATGATTCTGACATTCTGAGTATATTAATTCCATTTTATCATTTGGATTTATCATCCATTATACATTGGCCCAAACTTTCTAAAAGTAATTTTCTGTGTAAGATCTATTCAAATATATAAGAATGCTTTATCTACCGATGATAAAATTAGCAGTGATCCATAGATAATATTATTTCCATTGCCATTTCTTTAATTGAGCTTTCTCACCCACAAATATTCAAGGTTTAGAAATGGGCATTGTTATCTTTTAATCCTGCTTAACACCAAAGGACATTCTTTTATGTTCTAGGCTCTCAGTCAATATAAGCTGAATTTAATTCAGAGTAAAATGAAAACTGAAGATGGGTACAATTTTAGTCATTAAAACATTAACATTTGACTGCAAGCCTTGACTAGAAGCCATGCCTGTGTGAATTTGGAGAGTTTTGCTCACAAAATGCAATTAGAATCAACTAAGAGAGTATAGTTTTTGAATAGAGCTTGGATGCGTCAGTGGTAGCTCATAGGGAATACTAACATCATCTCTAAGTCTAGTGTGTTAGTTCTTATGTATATCCACTGATATTTACAGAGTATTCTTGGGCGAACTCCTTAAGCTTGTGAGACTAAAATCCATTTTTTATTGCGTTTATGCCTCACTGAACAAAATATATTTGAATTATTTCTAAGTATTTAATAACTTAATAGGTTTATGGGATATTGTCTCAGGACATTATCTATTCTGTACGTCCCTAGGTCCTAAAATGGTTCACCCTTGCATTCTCTGAAATTTACAGAGTAGTGATTTGATTTAATTTGTGGACATTTTAAAATCACAAATGCCATGCCTTCTAACCCATGTTACCTGAGGGAGCAGTTCACACTATTGCCTTACTACATAGCCATTTAAAAAAAATAATCCCTCAATTGCTGTATATTAAACATTATTAGTGGGACAGGGTTTGCCTGTCTCTTGGTATACAGGAATATAAGGTAATAACCTAATCCAGTATATCACTGATATATAACCTCAGGAAAGGAGTAGTAAAGTTTATTATATATTTATTTTTGCTTCCAGGTAGTTTATCTCATAGACTATTTTTAAGATGGCAAGAAAAGATATGTAACAAAACTCTTTATTTATGCTCAGAAAATATATTTATGCTTTTATAATATATTTTAAATAATTCTTAGAAAACTATTCTCTTAATGTAAACTTTAAAATTAAACAACTAAATATGAAAGCTATAATTCAAGTTTATAAGAAATATAATCTTTAATCACTATTATTGCTAATCATGGCTTTTATATATTTCATTTTTAAGATAAAATGCTTGGTATTATAAACTGAATTTCATATGATAATTAATTATAGCCAATATCACCTAGTTCTGTTACTCTATAAAATACGTATTAAAGTATATTTTGGTATATATGCTTTCTTCTGTATGTTCTCACTTAAAATATTTTTTAAACTATCAGATGTTTATATGTTATCTAATATAAATTAATCAAAACTATTTGGAAACCACAGCTTAAATTTTTTAATTTTTTAAATTTTTTAAAGGAAAGTTGCAAACAGGAGTAAAGGCAAGTAGTCATGCAGGAAGAGAGAGGAAGAAGCATTTTATTTGTTTTAATTAGTTGTTCATCTTGGCTGTTACCCCTGTTCCTGGGTCTCAAACCCTGGTCCTTGGGATGTATGTGGACTATATTGTGGTGGACTTACCCACTAGGCTTACTAAATTTAGTAAGCAAAATTAAAACTGATCATTTTAATGGTTGTATGTGTAACTTCTAGAGAAAGATACAAGGGAATTTTATTTTATTTTTGACTTGGAGAAGAACATATAGCCTTTCTGTAAAAAGGGGAAAATAGTCAATGATTGACATAGTGGGCTTGATTTTGTAATCTCTTGAATTCTCTTCTAGGCCTAAAGCTACAATTATAAATTGGTCAATCAGAAAAACACTGCAGAAATATTAATACATTTGTTTAGTATTCTGTCAATTTCCAAAGACCAAATTTTAAATTACTGCTTTTAACCACTTTAAAAGTTACTGTCAGGGTTTTTTAAAATAATAATAAAATTGCCACCCACTATATAACTCACATTTATATATCACATATCTGCCCATGTAGCTAAAATTCCCATTGTTCCCTTTCAGCTACAGGGTTCCTGAGTAGTTGGAGGTGAAATTTACAAAGAAAAAGACAAAAAGCCTTTTAAATTTGATTACATGATCTAGAGCTGGTGATGGGAGAAATACAGAGGTTCCACAATTCTTAAGAAGCTATAAACCATTATGCCTGCTTTAGCATTCATCAATTTTTAACCACTACTACAAGGCTTCCAGCAATCAATTATTCCCTGGCTCAATGAGGGACTCAAAGCTTTACCAGATAAACCAGAAATCAATTTTACTGCCTTGTGGCAGTAAAATTTCACCACATTTAAAATAAACAAGGTAAGATTTTTACTAGATCTTTCGTAATTATTTTTTACAACACACACAAACAAACATTTCTATTTTTAATTTTTTTCATTAATTTAAAAATACTGTATTTGTTTCAGGAGAATAGATTCACAGTCAGTGTGTATGTCACACCGCACTCACCACCAGAGTTCTGGTGCCACTCACCACTATCTTTTTGCCTCTTTAACCTCAAGTTCCTTCCTCCCTCCACTGGTCTGGTAACCACAGTCTTGATTTCAGAGTCTAAGAGAGTCTAGTTATGTTTAGTAAGTTTGTTGTTTGGTTTCTTTTTATTTCTTATTAGCAAACATATTTTAATGGGAGGAAGGAATACCTTTATATTCATACCGTCTCCTTCCATTTTCCATTCCTCAAACCAATAGGAAAAATGGAGGGGGTAAAAATTTTTCTTCTTTGCGTGAAACTGGTGTATGATTGATAGGAATTTTATTTCAGTTAAGCAACCATATTTATACATATCAATTCTGGAATTACTTTCAGAAATTTCTCAGAGGAAAACAGTATGCTGTGCTGTTTAGCACCTTTTCCTCTATCTCAGTCACTAGGATCAACTGAGGGTCTTCTCAAAGGTGCTTGAGTCAAATAGATGCATCTCTTATATTCTTACTCAATATATTTTTCTCATGAATCATTCATAGCTTCTTTTGGGTCTTCAATTTACAATAAAGCCACAGAATTCAATCACCAGAACACTATTTTGCATTTCAACGGGAAATAGAGAGCATAGGTTAAGGTAGTGTACAGGAAGTGGTGTTGAAAAAAATGAAATGTATTTAAAAAAACAGATATAAAAGGACTAATTCCATTTTAATGATTAATTTAAAATTCTATAAATATGGTCACAAACATTTGAAAACATTGCTATTATTTATTCAAACTATGGTAATATAAAGAGCATAAATGAGAGATTTTTACACATATTGTATTGATCTAATGGTAATTTGCTTTTCAAAAGAATACAACCTTCAAAAAAGATGTTAGTTGAACCTTGGTATATTAAAAAAACTGTAAATCATTTAGGGGTTTGGAAGTTTCTAGCAAGAAATGAGACTCTGTTAAGAGTACCTATATTACAAATTTGTGAAGAACTTCATTGAGCAGAGAGTAAGGAGAAAATATGCTGAATAACCAGTTTTAAAAAGGTGAGAAATTCATAAGTGTAAAGACAAAATAAACTGCACATAAATCTAGTTAATGAATTCAATTCCTATTGTACAAATTAACAATTCTAATACCACTATGGATGCATACCTGAGGTGACAGATAAGCAAGGCCAAAGACTAGAATGATCTTGTGGTAATGGATAATCACAAGTAACTTGGGTGATATCAGTTTAAACTCATTTTATCCCATTACAGAAACAAAACAAAAGGTGTTTACACACACACACACACACACACACACACACACACATGGATATATATTTATATATGTGTATGTGTGCGTATATATAATTTAAATATGATACAAGTGTTATTATGAACATTTATTGCTTTGCATTGTCAACTGAGAATGCCAAAAGAAACTTTTCAATATCTATGAGCACATCTGTCACCCATTTCTTGTTTTTTAATATTCTTCAATATGAGTAACCAGGGGAAACTGTACAAATTATGCTTTTCAGTATCACTAAGTAGCTTGGGGCTTATCAGTGTATTTGCAGAAAAAAGATTAATCTATAGAGAGAAATATGAGTTTAAAACGTTTAGAGTACAGATGAAGCAAAAAATCGAAAGCTAAGATTACAAGGAGGGAAGGACCTTAGAAAGTTGTGTGACTTCTGCAGTCACCTTTCTATGGGGGCATTTGCTGATTCAGGATAAAAGCAATCTTCTGAGAATTCTTACTTTAATTGTAGTGAGATCCATAGCTAGAGAACAGAGAAACAAAAAAATAAATAAAAAGTGTCATAGACTTGGAGACTGCCAAGAAGTGTAGCTGGAAAGTTTTTTCGAGACAGCAGCCAAATTCTGAACTAGTGCAGGAATCGATGAAAAACATTGAGTGATAAGTCTTTCAGATGTTTTAAACAATTTCCAGAGTAAAATTAGTATTGGGATCTGACAAGAAAATATAGATGATACTAGCCACACAGTTGAAAACTCTGAGAACAGAGTGTGTGTGTTTGTACAGTGGAATAGAGAAGTTCTATCAAGACGGAAATCAACTTCAAACTACAGTCATCCTTGATTAAAATAACATGAGCATACACCATTCTATCTGCTAAGTGCAGGGGAAAAAAATCTTCAGAAGGAATATAATATTATCTGGAGAGGCTAATATTTACATGCACTGTATTCACTATTCAATGAAAATCTATAAAGTTCACAAAACAAATAAGAACACATCCATAAAAATTACTACTAGCAAGGAAAGGACTAAATTATAGGCAATTGGGATTATAGAGTTGACAGGTGTTATAATGTAACTTTCATTATTATTTCCAAGAAAATACAAAAGAGTTGAACCAAATAGAATAAATATAATTCCTAAGATTTTGAAGAAATAATAACTTATAATATGCAAAATTAAAAACTCATTTTAAGGAGACCAAAAGTGGATTACAAACAAAACAGGATTTATAACAGATCATCTGTCATTAAAACTCATAAAACAATAAAGGACAAAATATCCTCTATGAATATTAAATTATGTATAAACATGGTAATACATTAAGATGAGTAGTATCCATATCAAGAATAAAATTTGGGATAACATTAAAAATCAACAAAATATGTAATATTAATAGGATTAAAATTTATATGATCCTATCAATAGATGCACAAAATATGACAAAACTAATATCTTCCTTTTAAAACTCTCATCGAATTAGAGGTTATCTCCTAAAATCATAAAGCACATATTAAAAAAACAAAACAAAACAATAAGCTGCATCATAGTGGTGAATGGGTAAGTGCTTTTTTTCCCTAAGGTCTGGGACATAGGCTTAAGACTCCTGCTTTCATGACTCCATTAACATGGTATTTCTAGCTAATGTAGTAAGTTAAAAAAATTAAATAAAAATAAAGACCTCAAGATAGGAAGTAAAACTATCTTTATTAATTTTCATGACTGTATATATAGGATTTTCTACAAAACATACCCAAAAAGCTACCAGAAGTAATGAAATTTAGTAAATGGTAGACTATAATACTCATATATGTATACACCCATACATATCTGTATATATTCTTTATAATAATAAAAACATTTCAAAATTATATTTATATATCAGTATCACACCTAAGTATAAAATTATAACTAAATATAAACCTGTAAAATGATGGAAATGGAAAAGTATAAAACACTGCAATAAGAAATTAGATAAGACCTAAATAGTACTAATAGGGCAAGGGTACTCAAATTGATACACATAATCCAATGTAAATTTATAGTGAAAGACTAAAGATACATGTAAACTAAATGCAGAAACCACACTCATCAGGATGTGTTGGGGAAGGATGGAGAGAAAATACAATTGTTATTGACCAGGTGCACTGGTCATCAGAACTTTCAAAATCTGTTGGAAACATTCTGAAAAATAGTGGTACTATCCACTAAAGCATAACATATATATAACAAATGATCTTTCATTTTCACTCATTAGTATTTACCCAACAGAAATATATGTCTTTTTTTAAAAGGTATCTAATAAAATAGAAATAAAGTTTATCAATAATACAATAAACTGTTTCAATTTTATAAAAAATAAAATATAGCAATAAAGATGAAGTACTAATGAATGTCACATTATGAACACTACGAAAATATTGTTGAACAAAGTCAGGCAAAAATGCCAATTTAAAAATTCATTTACATAAAATTAAAAAGAGTTTAAAACAAATCTATGTTGAAAGTGATGAAAATGCTTACTTTTGTGGGAGACTATTGCTAAGTTTGGGATATGAGGTGACTTCTGTAATTCTGATAATGTACTTTGGGGGAAGGGTTATAGTTATCCAGATGTGCTATCTTCATCAAATTTAACAGATTATGTTCCTATGTTCTGTGTACTTTCGTGTATGTATGCTATAATTCAATTTTATTTTTAAGAAATGGATATAGACTTTAGCTTGAGGAGTGTTGCTGCTGCTTATGATAACTTGAACATTAAAATACCAAAATGATAATGGGTTATAACATGCTGTAAATAACAATAACTCTAACAATCAATTAAAGAGTTCGAATGATATTCAGAGGAGTATGGTGTGTTCTTCATTACCAGGTAATGCCAACTAATAAGTACAAAAATCAGAAAAGAATTAAAAAACCACAATTCTGCAATAAACAATGTAATTACAGGCTTAGATAAGTATCTCCACTGAATGTTAAGAGAGCATATTTTGCTCTGCAACAGGATATTCATGTGGTCTCAAATTATCTTTAATAGATTGCTTATTAATTATAAAGTTCAAAATGTAAATTCATAGTAAAGCATTCTGGCAGACACCACCTCAACCCAAGGAATAATAAAAGGAGGAAAAACCAATATTAAGTGGTTTCTGACATGACGCATTTAAAATTATCACCTATTTTGAATCAAAATTGTTTAATATCAATCTAATAATGAGGAAAAAGCAGATAATAATCTATAGCTGTGGCATTGTACTTAATAGGTGATTTGACTTTTCAAATGTATCATTGCCATGCAAGTTAAAAAAAGAGAGAGGGAAAAAAGCATGGAAACTATTCTGGATTAAAAGCAACTGAGATATAATAATTTAGTGTAATACACAAACCTAGAATAAATCTTAGATGCTCCAGCACTACTCCTCAAAAAAATAGTGATATGGACACTAGACACTATTGGCATAATTGAAGGAATTTTACTTGAAATGTGTATAAAATAACATGATTATATTAGTGTTAAATTTCTTGGGTATGATAATAATGCTCTAGTCATACAGGAGAATGTGTTGCTCTTAAAAGACACCAAAGGAAGTTTAAGAGTGAAATATCATACCTTTTACAATTTATTTTGTAAACTAAGGTTCGTATGCATCTATGCATACATATGTGGGAGCGGGTAGGGAAAAGAGTGAATAAAATGATAATTACATGATTTTTACCCCAAAACCATACAGAGCTTTATTTACAATTATGCAAATCTTAAACCTATATATTATACATAAATGCATAAATAAATTAAAAATGTTAAATTCATTTCTATCTTCTAGAGAGACAATTATAAGGTAATACTACACATTGACTATTTGCTTTACAACCACATTTTAGAAAAAAAAAATTGGTTCAAAGAGATGTGCTGTAACAAGAACTTTGAACAAACATTTTGTTATAGTTTTGAATGCTAAATTTCTCTTTATCAATTTTTCACAAATAAAAGGGGTAATCGATGGTCTGATTTTTCTTGTACATTTCAATTATAGTATGAATTGAACTGTATCCTTTCTAGTTAGCATTTATATTGGCCCAATCTCAGAATGATCATTTATATGCAATCATTTGCATGTTTCTTGTGCTCTTTCTACCATCTCTGAAGGGTCAGCAGGTAACTATCCTGCCTTGACAGTGAAAGTCACTAAAATAAACTGAAAATTAAAAAAAAAGACTTTCAAATGATCCACAAAAGCTTTTAGATTAAGCAACTCCAACACAGGGAACCAACTTTGCATATGCCTTGGCTACATCTTATGATACAGTCTTTTAACCCTTTAGCCAATTTTCCTTTTATTTTACTGTTTCTAATACACAATTTCAATTCTAATTCTAATACTCAATTTCTGATACTCAATTTCTAATACTCAATTCTAATACTCTATTGTCTAATACTCAATTTCTAATACTTAATTCAACTCTGCGAGACATTGTTGAACAATCACTTCATGCCAATAGCATCCCAATTATCAGAGAGTTATAAATTGTTCAGAACATGCCCCAAAGCTCCCATTTATTATATGAATAAATGAATGAAAAAATAAGTTAATAAATATGCATGAATAAAATGGATACATAATTCATTATGAAATCTAGCTAAGTAGGAAAACAATAAATGTGAAAAACAATAAACACAAAACCTAAAGCAATTTATCTGTGAGATTATAACTTCCAAGGAAATATCTATCTATATACAGATATAGAAATAGAATTTTTTTTACTTGCTGTTCTATCTATTATGTCCAGCACAATTTCTAGCACATGTTTAAGTCTTCCATAGGTATTTGTTGAGAGAATAGTTGCTGTAAGTCAGTATAGAAAGGTGGCATTTTCTAGCTAAGAACTATTTAAGTTCAAAACACAGAAGTCATTATTAGAAATTTGGATAAGAATCATTTAAAAAAGCCAGAACTTAAAGAAAATGGAGAATATTTTCTATTTAATGCTATTACTTATTACTTCAATATATTTATTTATATATTTATGTAATCCTTATGCTCTAGACCTCAGATAATTCTCAAAATAGAAGCCAGAGTGATTCTTTAAAAAACAGGCTGGATTATGCTATTCTGCTTAAAATCTTTCCCTGGTCTCCCATTTCACACAGGTCATTAACTTGAAGTTCTTCAAATAGTCTTTAAATTCTTCATCTACTGTCTCTGTAATTCCCTACTTCCTATCCTACTTATTTTACTGCAGTTGTTCTTGCCTCCCTTGTTACCTCCTTTTTTTTCTGAAGATGACAAGCATATTTCTCCCTTATGGATTGTGGATTTATATTTCTTAGATCTGATACACACATTATTACCTCTTCATGTATACCTAATTAAATTCAATGTCATTATATTTGAAGACCTTTTAAAACTGCCTTCTACAAAATTTGAAAATTCCTCTTTATTAGACTCCCAATTCCTCTTACTTTATTTTTCTACACAGCACTAATCACCATTTATATATATTTTAACTCATTTATTTGTTCACTCTCTTCTCTGCTAGACTGCATCTCCTATGAGGGGAGAGATTAGTTTTTTTTGCTTTACTGTTACATATTTAGTATCTCAAATATCCTCTTACATAGTATGTGTTCCATAAATACGAAAATGAAAGAGGAGAGGTATTTCAGAATATAAAGCAAGAAAAAAAAAAACAGTGATAAGAGATATACAGCAGCATAATTGATCATGCTCTTCTCCCTCAAAATTAAACAGAGTACAGAAAATAAGCAAATAAGATACACTACAAAATAAGATATTAGTCATTTATAAATTGTGTGTGTATATATATATATATATATATACATTATATATATATATTTCTGGTCGAGGCAACCTGATAGGAGTGAGACTCACATCCTTCCCACAGAACAACAAGGAATTAACCTATTTTCCAGAAATAATCACTGATGAAAAGCAGGCACAGAGCACACAGCAGCGAATGAGACAAAAAAGGCTACGCGAAAATATCTGGGTTCAGAGCTACACTGCACTCGGACTTGGGATTCTGATGTGCCAGAGGGGGTGCAACTACAGGAAGGACCAGCCCTCCCAGGAATTACTAAAGCAAGGGAGAGCCCACACAGTGGGACCAGGACATGAGGCTGGAGGAGAGGATCCAGGCTCAAGGTGGAAGGAGGACCAGTGTCCTGGTGGTTTGAACAGGAGGCTCGGTGAGAAAATTACACTGGGTGCTGCCATAACCAGAAGGCAGCTGGGGAATCACCTATCCCCCAACCCCTCACAGCATATTGCCCTGGAGGCACAGAACCCACCACCAGAAATCAGTCTTCAGGCTCAAAGGAAGAAGAGAGTGTTCTAGAGGAAGAAACTGTCAATGCTAACCACCAGTGCCACCCTGTGGGTGGAGGCAAAATTTCAGCTTGATTGCTATTGTTGGTCAACAGCTAGATGATCAATGCAGTTGGAAACTGGGATGCTGGAGAAGACTCTGCATACCCCACACAAAATCCAACCACCTAACCTGAACTTTCAGGCAGGAACAGAGTGCCCACATAAGAACTTCAACAAATCCACAGTGTGGTGATGTCACAAAATTCCAGAAATCTCAGAGTCCAAATCAAGATCCAGGCTTACTTGGTGCAAGTCAATACCCCATACAAGATCATCACGGCAGGGAACCCTAATCCACAGAAATATAAACAGAATGTAAAACAGCAAAGACACAGAGGAATATATGTGAAATGATGGATTCAATTAAAAACCAGGGGAAAATATGAATACAACAGACATATGCCAACTACCTGAGGGTGAATTTAGGGCAACAATGATAAACATACTCATGGATATCAAGAAAATAATAGAGGAAAAAAAAGAGAACAGAAGAGAGAGAGTAAATAAAGCTGCTCAACCAGATGTCAAAGAAATAAAGAATACAATAGCTGACCTAATGAATTCAATATAGGGTCTAAATCATAGGATGGATGAAACCCCTGACAGAATCAGTGAGCTAGAAGATAGGGCTGAGGAATGCACTCAAGCAAAGCATCAAAGAGATAAAAATGCAAAGAAATAAAGTCAGCATTTGAGACCTATGGGATAACATCAAAAGAAACAACATTCGCATTATAGGAGTCCAGGAAGGAAAAGAGAGAGAAAAGGGAGCAGAAACTTCATTTGAGGAAATAATAGATGAGAACTTCCCAAACCTGAAGAATGAAGCAAGTCTCCAGGTCCAGGAAGCTCAAAGAGTCCCTGATAAAAGAAATCAAAGCAGACATACACCTAGACACGAGCCATTAAAATGTGAAAAATACAAGATAAAGAATCTTACAGCTACAGAGAAAAATAAGTCATATATAAAGGGGTACCCACAGATTGTCAGCAGATTTCTCAGCTGAAACTCTAAAGGCCAGAAGGGAATGGCATGATATACTCAAAAGGTTGAAAGAAAAGGATTTTCAACCCAGGATATTATACCCTATGAGATTATCATTCAAAAATGAAGGAATGATAAAAAAGCTTTTCCAATAAGCAAAAGTTAAAGTGATTTATCAGCACAAAACCAGTTTTACAAAAAATACTAAAAGATGCTCTATAAAGTGTAAGGAAATCCCACTTTAAAACAAGACACATCATATAAAAAGTGGGGAAGAAGAGAATAGAACAAAAATGTGGATAATTAGAATGAGTGGAAGACTAATCTGCTTTCAAATAAAAATAGGAAAAACAATAGAATTCTTAGTGTTAACTTCAGGGTAACCTTAAACTAATCTCTAGAGAAAAAGCAAAGAAGAAAACAAAAAGGGAAACCAAAGTACAACTACACCCAACACACCTAACAAGAGAACTAGACCAAAGACACTAGAACATATAGAGGACAAATTACAAAGTGACACTAAACAGCCACTTAACAACAATATCCTTAACTGTTAATGGATGGAACTATATAAGAACATATAGATTTACTCCTTTTTTAAAACCATTTTTTGAATTCTGCCTAGACTGTATACCATAATTTATAATTGATATTTAAGTAATTTCCAGACTTTCACTATTAACAGTGCTACAATTAATATACAATATATATAGTATAGATGCATCTATGTATATTTGCACATTATAAATTTATTCCGATAATTGATTCTTTGAACACACAAGTAACTCATATTAATTTCAAATATAAATTGTCATTAATGGGCAAAAAAGTAGCTATAAAAGAAGTTAATTAGCTTGAATGTAGTGATTATGTTATTATGTATGTATGTATCAAACCATCATGTTGTATACCTTAAATATATATAATTTCTATTTTAAAAATAAAATAATAGATTCACATACTCCATCTATAATATGGGGGAATTCTATAGAACTTCTTAGAGGACTGTGCTAAGGATTTAATTAGAAAATAAATTAAAAAATTCACACTGTCAGCACATATAAGTATTCAATATGTAATTGCTACAGCTATTATTATTGTTATTGCAGTTATTATTTTTACTGACACTATTATTTTTATAACGAGTATTGTTGTGATGATGACGGTGGTGGTGATGATGGTAATTGCTGTCCTCAAGGACTTAAGAGCCAGTTAAAGAAAGATGACATGATACAGTTATTCCCCTACCAAGTATTTACCCTAAAAATACAACACCACTTATTTGCAGTGATAGATGCACCACCATGTTTATTGCAAAACTATTTACAAAAGCCAACAACTGGAAACTACCTAAACGCCCATCAACAGATAGTGAATAAAGATGATGTGGTATATACATATATACACACAATGGAATACCATATGGCCACCAAAAAGAGGAATTTCTGACATTTGCAGCAACATGGATATACTTGGAATTATGCTTTCTGAGATAATCCAGAAGGAGAAAGATAGACATTGTATGATGTCATATGATGTGTACAGAGATACAGAATAAACAAATGATATAAATTAAATAATTGTATACTTTACAAAAAGAGACAAAAGGAAACCATACAACAATAGACTCTTAGTGGTGGGGGAAAAATGCAAACCAAACAGTACAGAAGAGATGGGGGAGTCTTGGGAGGAAATAGGATAAAGGGGATTAATTGTAAAGTCAAGGAACAAAAGAAAATAGTGGTAAACCTATTGTGTTATATACAGATGCAAATTTGCTGCTGTGTATATCTCAAGCCAAGGTAATGTTAAAATGCTATATTCCTTCAGTAAAGTCAATTAAACAAGACAAGAAAACAAAACAAACATGACCCACTAACACTTATGCTTCTTCAGGGTTTGAATAGCCACTCTTGGCCATAGTCTCTAGTAAATGCCACTATGCTTAATATTTTGAATTTATTAAACACATTTATTTCAGATATCCATAATCATGAATAGAAAGTAGCCTCCTCCTGCTGGCAGTACCCATGGTTTCTGGAATTCGTCTTTCTCATACCTAAGTCCTAAGACAATTATCAAAAAATATGAATTCTTACTCTAATTCATATGTAGCAAGTTAAAAACATGTTAAGTTTAAGTACACTAGCTTTTAATAAGTCATTAGTTGTGACTTTTCCCCATTCACACAAAGAGTTTGACCATGAAGATGGTGGTTTGGAAATGCGATACTACTGATTAAGACTCTTGATTATCCCTGAGATGAGATATGCAGCCACATAGAGCCATAAACACAGAATCATTTTATAGACATGATACAAGAATAATCCTGGTAGAAAACTGTCTTCTGGAATAAATGCCTCTCTGAGGCATTCTTTTCATCATTCTTCAATGACCATTAAATCAGACTGATATTAACTTGAACTTTGAGTCCAGTTCCCTAATACTGGGTTATATGAAGAGCCCATGTCTTCCATTCTTTTCTTCCAATGACTTTTTATTTCCATATCCAGAGTTACGCTTCATTTGAATATACTTATTAGATGTTTGAGCAAAGGAGAGTCACTAGATTACCCAGGGGGACAAAAATAATAGTTTAAAGTGATAACTCATTATGTAGAAAAGGTATCTGTACATATAAGGTGAAGTTTTCTGGGCAATTTATACAGTAGAAATGTACTTGGATAAGTCTGCTTCCTTCACACAATGCCCCTTATCTATAGTTACTGCTAACATTTTATTAGAAAAAATTGGATAGTAAGAAGCGTAATAACTCTCCTTAGACAAGGGAATGTGCATATAGTTTTGAATTCAAAATATGGGAATTCTCCTGTTTTCCATTTTCCATTCTATTATATAACAGGGTTGATAATAAAAAAAATAGTCACGTGTACACATGCCAGGTACACACATACACTATGCTATATAATGCATACACACCGTTCAACACACACAAATAAAAGAGATCAAGGTTAGCCTAACAATGACCGGCTATTTGAATATGGCACGCAAAACAAAGTCCTTAATATCTACTAATTTTACTTATGGCAATAAGATAAAAGCATTGCAGACATATATGAAGACCCAACATAGTGATTGTATTAAACGCTTATAGATTAGATAATTCACATTTATCTTCTAAATTCTCCAACTCTTTCATGCTTTCTTTGCATCTCACCACTCCTGATCATTATGCTTGACACTGAAGAGCCATACTGTGTAACTAAAAGACAGAACCTGAGCAAACTGCTCTATCTGACTTCAAGAGCCAATAGGCTGATACTACTTGCTACTGAACACATGTTTGGATCTTGTCTTTAGCTTTTCAGTTGCTTAAGATAAACTTTTCTCAGTGTTTCAAGGCATTTCCAGATTTGTTCTAACCACTTCTACAGATGAATAAAGTAGGAATAATTTTCAAATATTAATTAATCATGAAAATTAATGATCAATTGTGTGTACTGGTGATCACTGTCTACTCCTACAGAAATTCTGTGGGTAGTCAATGCAATTTTATTTCATTTTATATGCTCTAGAATATAAACCAGAAGAGTTAAATTGATGACTAGTGGCTTCAAAATATGACATTTCAAAGCAAACATCACTACAATAGTTATAAACTACTAAATGGAACAGTCATCCAGATAAGTTGATTGAGGAAGCATCTTCATATGGAAGATACTAAGATTTTCTTGCAATTCATTCTCTTTCTGTTTAAAAATATTATTTCATCTAATTATAGTATTATTAATGATATTTAATTTTTTTAGTTACACTCAGATCTAATCATCACTCCTAGTCATTCATCCTACTGATATTGATTTTATTTCATATCTTCCACAGACACTTCAATCACATTTATAAAGAATCTCCTGTATCTGTAACAATGATAAATTACGAACTGTTTCTTAATTGTTTTACTGAATAATCTTGAACTTTAATTTAAATCTTTATTGCTTTGTGACTATGTCTAGTTTTTATCTTGATCTGGTGTGCTTTTGTCTTAAGCTACTGAGATGGTAATATGATTTTTCCTTCCCCCCATTCCAAGATACTATGTCAGTTTAAATTATGTGGCAACAATAGAGAGGAACATGGGTTAAGAACGAGCATTTTAACCCTTATTTCAAGCTGAAAAGACAGGCACATACTTGTTTTCTCAAAAATCCTTTTTAGACTAATATTAGTAAGTAATCCAACACATGTGATCACACTGTTTAGTTGACCCAGTCTTTTAAGATGTCAACTCTGTATGGTCCTTGGAGGCTTTTTTTATTCCTTTCTTGCTTTTAGTCAATGAACTAGTTTATGTTATGAACTTATTATGAGACAGACTCTATTAGGTATAGGAAATTAAAACATGATGAGAAACTGTGTTATCCTATGGATTACATAGTCTATGTGAAGAGAAGACATATAGTAAGTCAGTTTGATAGGTATAGGAATGCTGGTAGACTCTGGGGAACAACAACAACAAAAAAAGCTCCTAAACTTGAATAAAGTGCAATTGAAGTTTATGGGCTCCTACAATTCACTCCCAGTTTTTATAGTTCTCTAGACAAACTCAAAACTTGGGAAAGTCATTGAACTACTAGCTACATTTTAATACAACAAAAAGATATTAGTAAAAAAATCCATAAAAGTAAGAGGCATTGGTTGGGTCTAGGAAAATTACAGGTACTTATTTCCAGTGGGACAAGCAATTGCTTTTCCTAACACTAACATGTGCCAACAGACCCAGAGTGCTTCTGCCAGGGAATCTCAGCCAAGATTCCATGTCTGGTTTTCATGGGGAAGAGAAAAGTTGGTAAGGTATACAAGGTTAACTGTTCAGGTTATTATCAGGTTATTATTATATCTCTAGTCCTTCCAGAGGTAACATTGCTACTGCTTGACCCAAACAATCCAAAAAAGGTCACAATGCTAGCATAGACTATCTGGTAGAATCTGAGGCTCAGAGTAAGTATAGACAATCCTGATGAAGGCAGGAAACTCCAAAAGTTTAGAGATTAACTCCAAAACTGGACAAGAATCAAACATTTCTTTGGGAAAAGACAATCATTTACTTCACACTAATGATCATACATTTAGACAGAATAGGTTCTGCTTACTCAGCCTTGTAGCTTTGTTTTTGCTTGTTCTTCTGGTTAGAATTTCCAAAAATAATAGCTATAGTTAGCACCAAAATAAAAATATTTGTCTCTCTGTCCAAAACGCATTTTGTTTTTCCAAAAATGACATTTCTTAAAGTTCTTCACCTCTCAGAAGATTTAAATTATTATTGTGACCAGAAAAAAAGCATTTTTAATAAATACTTATTAAAGGGAAGTTAAGTTTAAATAGTCTTTTAAAAGAAACTGAAAAATACTACACTTGTTTTTACCAGAGGGCATTGTTGAACAAATATATATTTCGAATAACACAGAGACATAAAATATGTTTTTGAGTGCTTGACATCCACAAATACATGTAATATACCACACGAACAAAAAGGATAAAATCACATAAGCATCAATTTATGCAGATCTACCATTGGAATAAATTCAGCATTCATTAATTATAAAAACTATCAACAAACTGGGTAGAGATACAGTGCACCTCAATGTAACACAGGTGATATATGAATGTGAAAAGCCAAAAATAATTATTCAAAAATCAGCAACAAGGCAAAGATACTCACACTCATCACATTTATTCACCAAAGTACTGGAAGTCCTAGTCAGAACAATTAAATGACAACACCATCACCAAGAAAAAGCAAAAATATATAAGAAGCATGCATATTAGAAAGAGACATGTAAAATTATTTCCCTTTGAAAATGAAATAATGGATTAAATATATATAATTATAAATATATATGCATATAAATATATGTGTATATATAATCATAAACACACCACTAAAATAATTTTAAAAAATCTTATAGAAATGTCAGTTGTAGTCTATACGCTAATAATGAACTATCAAAAAGAAAAAAATTAAAAAACAATCCTATTTACAATTGCATCAAAATAATAAAATACCCCAGAATAAATACAACTACTAAAAGACCTGTGCATTAAAAATCATAAAACATTGAAAAAAGAAGTTGCAGTACATGCAAAAAAATGGGAAAAAAAATCCCATGCTTATTTATTTAAAGAATTAACATTAAAATGTTTCTACTAAAGCAATCTATATATTTAAAGCAATATTTCTAAAAATTCCAATAGCAATTTTCACAGCCATAGAAAACCTGTCTTAAATTTTTGCATAATAACAAAAGACCTGAAATAGCTAAAGCAATTTTGAGAAAGACAGATAGCTAGATAGCTAGATAGATAGATAGATAGACAGATAGATAGTGCCACTCACATGCTTATTATAGCATTATCGTTATAATCAAAATATGGAAACAAACTAAGTGTCCATGAAGAGAAGAATCAATAAAGATGATGTGATACCTCTATATTTTATCTATCTAGTCTATCAATCTATACACAAAAGAGTACCAATTAGTAATGAGAAAGACAGAAATCCTGTCATTTGAGAAAACATGACAGAACATTGATGGTATCATGATAAGGGAAATATGCCAGAGAGATAAAGACAAATATTGCACAGAATTACTTATAAGTGGTATATTAAAAAAAAAAAAAAGCTAAACTCATAGAAACAGAAAGTAATAAAGTAGATGTCAGTGGGTGAGGGATGGGGAAAATGGAGAGTTTGATAAAAGGAACAAACTTTCAGTTATAAGATGAATAATGTTTGAAGATCTAATATAAACCATGGTGAATATAGTTGACAAAACTGTATTATAACATTGAAATTTACTGAGAGTAGACATAAATGCTCTCACCAAAAATGAAAAATAAACAAAAAAGAAAAAAGGAAAGACAAAAGTGTTAATTAGCAAGATGGGGGAATCCATTCACTACATATATATAGATATATATAAATATATATACACATACATATATACACACACACTATATATATATATATACACTGTATATATACATATATATAGCATATACTATATAGTATATGCATAGTATATACATATATATGCATTATATAAAGTGAATCTAGCTGATCTCTTATGAGCATGTACACTTTACATATTCTAATGCTTTTATTTCAATTAAATCTTAATAAGTTTGATCATGTATAAAAAATAGCCTGAAGTTCACTGGATTTCATATAACCATTAAAAAAATCAACATGTCTCTATGGATGCTACATTATTAATTAGAAAGTCCAACTACAAATATGTGGCATGATATAAGGTAAAGGACACAAGTCTCATCTAGGGCCCAATCAGAGGAGAAATATGTCTTATAAAGAAGTGTGTTGAAATCATAACAACCAAGACATTGAAACAACCTAAATGATCATCAACAGATGATTGTTATTAAGAAGCTGCATATATATATACTCAATGGAACTCTATGAAACTGTTTAAAAAGATTATTTTGTGCCTTTTGCATTAATCTCAATGAAACAGTTAAACAAAATAAGTCAGAAAGAAAAATGACAGGATGTTTTACACATGTGAAATATAAAGCAACAAAACAAATGAACAGATAAACCCCAACAAAATTCACAGCATGCAAGATTGTGGCTCCAGGGAGGTTGAAGGGTGAGGGAAGGAAGGAGGACAGTAGAAATCTGGTGGTGGGTGTATTGTGAAATACTCACAAATTAAAATGCGATTTCAATATCCCAATATCAATATAGCAGTGCAAACAAAATAAATAATAAACTTATTAAAAAAGAAAACTTATTGCTCGACAATCATAGCTTCAATAAATAAGCCAATTCCAATTCCTCTATAGGCAAACCCTACTAAGAAGCTCTCTAAGTCTTTCTTATACCTATTTTGCTTCTCTTCAAAAGTTTCCTGAAAAAATTATATCCTCAGTGAGATAGCTACTACAAGTGATTGTTGGTGGTGACTGCAAAATGCAGTGCTGGTTTTCCCATTGACAGAGTCAGAATTAATCTGGGCCACGCTGGGTTTCAAACAAACACGGTGCACAGGTGTGTAGAGAGCTCCACATTGACTGCACAAAACAGGGAAATTTCTTTTCTTCATACCTTCAGTAAAAAAAGGTCAAAGTGGTCACCTGAGGCCAGAGCTTTTGTGATTTTTCTGTCTGATTAAACTTAAAGTGGAGTGTCACTGGGCCAAGGAGCTTAAGGGCAAATGAGAAATTCGGTGTGCAATTGTTCAAAAACAGAGCTAAATCCTATCTAGAAGGAAAGTGCTTGGGAACTTGGGAACAGCAATTTGTCAATTTTGAACTTTTTAAAATATACCAAATATGCTCTTTTACAATAGACAAAGTGGAAAGTTTTAAATTACTTTTCTGTATACAGATTATATTTAGTTAAAATATCAAGAGGATAGAAAATGGTAAATGATAAGCAATTGCATTAACAAGGATCTTAGTGAATCCTATGACATAAAAAGATCAGAGGTAATTCTCTGAGTAGCTACCATTTGGTTAGGATGCTTTTTATTGTGCAGAAAAATACTGCGAGAAGAGGGAGAAAGCAGTGGGGGGAGGGGGACGGCAATAAGGAAGAAGGGTGGAAGAGAAGAGAAAGGGAAAGAAGGGAGGGAGGGGGAAAGGGAGGACAGATAACTTTTTTTCCTTCAATATTATCTCTTTCCATTCCTCTGTTGGAACTCTGAGTTCCAGGTAAATTTGGAGTTTAACAGACTTGTGATGATCTTCTTTTCCCCTTGAATCTTTGCCCCTGCCACTCCCTATGATTATATCCTATTCTGCCCTCAAAATCTGGCTCAAATGTCTATTTTCCTGGGAAATTCCACTTTGATGTACCACAAGTAGTTTTACTTACAGATCATGAAATGCAGTAATCAAAGACAAATCCTAAACATAGTTCTCATTAAATATATTTTATCTCTCTGTTTTTATCTTATTCAATTGGCTGGAGAGGAGAGTGAGATACATACATACATACATACATATATATACATATATATATATATATATATATATATATATATAAAACCTACCACTTAGCACAGTGCCTGGTATATGACATGTATCAAATAATGATTTTAATGGTAAATCAAAATCATAATCCCTTTATTCCTCATAACCATCATTATGTGGGAAGTAATGTCAAAGAACACATGCCTATGTCAGAAAATATTACCTACTGCTAGTAACAATAAAAAAAAACATACTAATAAATACATATGTGCCTTTGAAGATGGAGCCCTAAATCATGTTCAAACATAATTAAACTTCACATTATAAAGAAATATACTTGAAGTCATTACCATTTCTCAGTAATAGTCAGACATATTAGCTGATGAATATGAGAAGTGCTGCGTCCCTTCTAATTCGAACAATCTTTGGACGCAAATGCTCCCTGTCCCTTTTTCTACATCTAGATCTTCTTCTAAATAAAATACTCCCAAAGTTCAAAATTCTCCTATTCAAACACTACTTCTTGATCTTCTCCTTTCCTATTGAGATAGAACTACCATCCTATACTAACCATATTGCATATAAAACTTTTAAAATGAAAATATTTATATTTAAGTAACGTCAGAATTACCATGTGAAGTTCTTCAGAGTATCATATGCCTCTAAAATTTTTAATGGCTATTTCTTAGAAAGGACATTTTTGGAGAGGGAAATGCTCTTGCATAAAAGGTTACATACTAGGACACATATGCAATACGAGGAAAGAGGGGTCAACATGCATTCTGTAGCTACAACATTCCAGACAGTAATTTAAACATTCTCAATAAATAGTATCATTTGTCTAAAAAGGTATCATAATTACCACTTAGAAGTAAAAATTTAGGCACAGGTTTCTAAAAAAAATAATAGTGTTCACACAGAGAATAGTGGCATAATATAGTTTATTCCCTCAGTCATGAGTAATGATAAAAGGTTTAAGTAATTCATCAACTATTCATTCTCATCCTGAAGAAAAAAAAAAGTCTTCAGATATTACACCATTTTTCTGGACAAGCATGTTTTAAACAATTAATCTGTAAGAGGGAAGTTCCGCAATCATGTAGAAAGCAAATGAGTGAAGAGAGTCCCAAATAAAATCTCTATCATGAAACATGGTCATGTTATGTTAAACAAATAAATACAGAAATGTGTTTCTGTTCTTCTAAATGGATATGGCTGTTGTTTCTGTTAGTGGTTGTAAAATAATAATGTCATTGCTCATTTTTCATTTAAGCCTGAAAATCTGAAATAATTCAAAATAGACCTCCACGGCATTTTTCATCATGTGGCACAGTGATTTAACCTAATACATGAGATTTTAATTTCAGATATTATATTACAATTTTAATATCATTTCAGTAGATACATACATGATAATGTAATTAAAGTTTTGTCACATAATGTTCCACGAGTCCTTGCTTAATGTTGCTTAATGTTACCAAAGGATGGCAAAATTAACCACAAATTAATCTCCAACTTATAACCACTGGTTTTATGCTCAATTAAGAGTTAGAAGAATAGAATGTCAAAAATGGCCTCAGAGTGGTATCTGCCTTTTGATTTGTGAGTCTCAATGCTAGGTAACACCTGGAGAGTTCTGTCTGTCCTTTACAGCAGCAACTGTTCACAGCCTCTTAAATATCAAAAGCAGGTTTTTATATCATTCTGAAATTTTTTTCTACAAAAAATTAAACCGTCAGTCACTAAATTTGACATTTTGCATGTCAAATATTTATGTCTACATCTACATATTTTACCTAACCTTGTATTGCTTCCTTATAATTGGTATACTTCTATACTCTTTTCCCTATATTAGAATTAGAAAATTTAAGAGCTGTCATTTCTTGGTGTTTTCTCCCAGTTACCAGGGCTAAATTTCTGTTAAATTTATACTCATCTGTTTTTCTACTTCTGAATGGGTCATTTAGAATTAAATGATGCATAAATCCCTGAACTCGAGAGTATACTTTTGGAGGATCTAAATCATAGATATATGACACTGCTCAGTTCATCACTGCAACTTCTTTGTGTCTCTATGGAGATGGATTAAGTAGGGTATCCATTTAGCTGAAGACTGCTGATTATCATTCGATTTCAAATATTACCAATGACTCTTTATCTAAGGTATGTACTATTCATGGCTGGGCTCTTTTCATCCTCATTCAATCCAGCTATCATCACTCTCTTTTTTCAAGTTCTATACAATGCTTGACTTACGTTTTTCTCTTAGAGGTAGTTTTAATGTGTGGTTTCAAATTTATATATATATACAAATCATCTGTACCTGCAGATTATTTAATGCCTTGAGTTTGTCTTTGCCTAACTGCCTATATCAACCTACACTCTCCAAACCTATATATATGTATATATATATATATATGTTATTCAGTATCACTCTTGAATGCCTTCATTCTTGTAAGAGAACAGCCATTTTACTTTATTCTGAAATTCCACAGTCTCTGCATCTTTCTTGTATTAAAAAATTACTTTTTCTGAATATGTATTTTTAGTTATAGTATAATTTATAACATAACTGTATCTAATGATCTTTATAGCAATTTTGGAAACTAACATAATAATCACTAAAATAATTTAAACTTTTTTCGGTATTAAGACTTTCTTTACCACTTGCCAAGCAATTAATTGTAAATTCTTGGAAGAAATGTCCTTTCCATATGATATAGATGATTGTTTACTAAAGTCAGTGCATTTTCTTTTTTTGATGATTAACAATTCTTCGAAAAGGAGTAAGATGTTTGGCATAACAATAGTTTCTTATTCTAAGGTTTGCAAGTAGGAGACATTCTGAAAAAGAATGAGAATTCTTTGAGGGGAACAAAATCTTCTGCCAGCAACTTTGAAATTAAATCAATGAAGGCTATGAACACAAGTATTGACATGTTTTTCTCATAAAGGTAGTTATATAGGGGTGGACACAAATGTTGAACTGAAGTGTCTCCTGATTCGGTGTTTCCATCTCTGTAATCATTTCAATTCAATTTAACCAATATTGAATAAATGTCTACCAAGTTAATTGAACTGCTCTAGGTATTTGGAGGATAAGAATTAAACAGTGTATAATTCTAGCTTTTAGTCTTCTACTGACAAGCTGAGAAATAAGACAAGAAGTTAGCTAAAAGTCAAGCAAAAATGTATCACAGTATATACTCTGGTAGGATTAAAGTTATATGAAGTAAAAGTTTTATTTCTCATAGTTTTATTTGTTGGTCTTACTTTTTTATTTTACAAGAAAAAATTTAATTCCAATTGGATACAAGTTTTGGATTATTATTTATACTGATCTTCAGACAATGAATAAAATATTGATAGATGAACAAGGTAAAGGTCTTCTATGTCAGCTGGAAGCTCTTGAGCAAAGACACTGTTACTCTATTTCTAGAAAAATGAGTGGGAAACCACTCTCCTATCTTCGGTGGCCATTGCTGTCAAATGGCTCTAAAAGCTTTCTAAACTCTGTCAGATATATCAATCATAACTCACACCAGTATAGTAGAAACTGACTCCTCTACAGGATTAACAAGACCTTAGTTTGCAGAGTCTTTCGTGGGAGAGTAAAAGGAGTAAAAAACATCTCAATCTGCCCTCTAATTCCACCTTCCCCTTATATCAAATGAATGACTTATAAAACTAGTGAGCATTTGATTTGAAATTCTATATTGAGAAGTAGGAGATTAAATTGATTATTTTAAAATGATATAAATAAAAGTACTTCAATACTAACAGGAGTAAAATTTTAATTGGAGATATCCCTAAGGGATGTATATATAGAAAAATAATATTAATAGTGATCATTTATCCTGAAAAAGGACAAATTGTATTTAACTAAATTTTATAATTCAAATTGTTCTCTGTTATTTATGTTATCATGAATATACAATTTTGTACCAGAAAGGCTTCTGAATTAACTTATTCCCACCATCTCATTTTTACATTGGTTAAACATCTTTCACAATACTAGAGAGTATCATGGAAGAGGAGATACCAGAGCTGAGAGTCTTTATCATCTCCACTACTATCCTTCCTGATAAACACAAGATACTTATGTTTTATCACCACCCATTTCCAATAACTTCTGAAAGAAAAGTTTATAAAGAATTAACTAAAAAAAAAAAAAAAAGAATTGACTTAGTTTTTCTAATAGTAATACTTTGTGTACATATCATAATTGAACAATTACCTTGTCATCTTCTCTGTGGCATAATATAACAGATATATTAGTCAAAGTGTGTCCACCTTTGGAGTCTTGGATAACGTTTACTCCAAAATCAAGAGAAGTACCTAGAATGATATTTTGTTCCCAGGAATATCTCAGAAGATAATACAGATAATCCCTGATTTACAGTGATTCAACTATGATTTTTTTAACTTTATGATGGTACAAAAATCATACAAAAGCATTAGAAACCGTACCTCCAATTTTTAATTTTCCCTGAGATAATGATAATGTAGACAATGCTTCCTTACGATGCTGGGCAATGACACCAAGCCACAATTCCCAGTCAGTCACGCAAGTAAATATGAAAGAAAATAACTGATACCCTGCAGTGTACTGTGTTGCCAGCATGTTTCTGTATCTTATGCTTATGGTTTTCACATTCTATCACTTCTACAGCTGTAGACATATAACACAGTGTTTTGAGCACATTTAAGTTAGACAAGGCTAAGTTATGATGTTTGATAGGTTAGGTGTATTAAATGCATTTGATTTATGGTATTTTTAATTTATGATGAGTTTATTGGGATATAACTGCATTGAAAATCAAAGAAGACAAGTATTTGTAAAACATTAACAGGCATATTTGGTTTCATATGCAATTTTTTGAGTTATACTTTATTGATTTAAAAAACTAATTTGTTAAAAATTATTGAGACATCTATTTATGTTAAAAAGAGCAAATAGAAAGCTTATATAAATATATTAATTATATACATATATGTATATATTACATACATTATATATATATATATATATATATAATATCTACAAAGAGAGAGTCTAATAAGTGCCTAGTACTCTGTCAGTAGTTTGCTATTGGCATACATAAGCTGTGGTACTAGAAAATTGATGCATGCTTATAACTGGTGAAAGCTTTCTCATCCCAAATAAGACAACTGAGGAACTGGTTTAAGGGCAAGATAGATTTCTATTTGAAGACATAGCTCAATGTTTCTTTCAGATATATGTCTAATTTTTAAAATGTGCAGTCAGAGGCCACATAAAAAAGGAGAAACAGAAAAGCAGACTAAAAAAAACATGGTAGCACAGTGGTTAAGCATAGATTTTATGGTCAGATTACATAGATTTAATCCCAAATTCTATCAATAGTGACTTTTTTGACAATGGACACACTACCTTACCCTTCTGTGACTTCGATTTGTCATATATAAATTTGGGAAATAAATTTTACTCCACTAGGGGTGATGTGAAAATGAATTAGTTAATACTCACCAAACAAAACAATGATTAATAGAGCAGTTCTCAAATAACGTTGCTCCGTTCAATGTCATTTTGTTAAAACATTGGTGAAAAAAATGAAATCCTTGCCAACCTTGAACAAACTAACATTATTATTTGAAACTTGTTTTTTACTTCATTTTTCTTAAACAAGCAGTTACTAAGAACCGATTGATGACAGTCAGAATGTACTGGTTGTAATAATAGCATGGTAAGTGTTAAGTGTTCTTGTTATACAGTTATATAGACACATTGACAAGTAGGAGAAAATGATTACAGATGAATATGGAATAACCCCTGGGACAAGCATGTCTAAGGGAGCAGAGTATAAATTGCATAAAAATGGAGATTAATAATTTTGGGTCTATGAACAAACATGCGGATATCCAGGAAGGAAGTGGGTGCAGTAGAAATGACTAGGGCTATGAATTCATTTTCAGCATATCAGTAATTGTAGGAGCTGGAGACTGTGAAACAAAGGGATTTTGCCTTAAAGAAAAGTTACTGAAGTTCTGGTCTAGCTAGCAATGAAGGAACAAATTAAATAACAGTTATTGAATGTGGAGGAGGAAAAAAAGACTGAGATGAAAACAGAGGTAAAGAAAGTTATAATGTCTCTGAGTACAAAAGCAAACGTAAGAATAGAAAAAAAGAAAGCTTGCTACTGTGATGCAAGATAAATTTCAAAAAATTCCTGAGGACATATTCGATTTCTGGATTTCTGGCATACCAAAGATAATAGATATAAATGGTGAACCTCCATGTTGGAAGTGACTGACTTCCACTCTGCGGAGCTCAAGAACCACACAGTACAGAGCACAATGATGTATGCATACGAGTACTTATTAAATATCCTGTAGGTACAGAATGACTTTCAGTTCTAAGTATTTTGAGTTTTTGTTCCAGAAGTCCACTTGTTTTTATTGTTGTTAGAAATGTGAAACACCAAAATGCAATATCCTAACATTGGAATCTGAAAGACAAGTAACCACTGAAAATGCTTTTTGCTTTATACATGGAAAAACTTAAACATCTTATTTTTATAAAATAACACATTGTATCCACCGACATCTATTTAGGAATCAACAGAAAGAATAGATTCAGGTTATTTGAATAGTGTTTGATAGCACTGAGTGTTAATTACTTCATTAATTAATAAGATTTTAAAATTATAATAAAGCCACTAATGGGTTACATATAATATACATATCCTTCATATAACTTTTAATCTGACTAGTTGACTTCTACCCACTTTTTGAAAACAATTAGTAATAACAAAAATTTAAATAATAAAATATAAAAGGCAATAAATTAAAAGAAGCAAATATTTTCATTATTTGTGATAGAAAGATGATCTTCTAAACTTAAAATGTACATTAGACAAGCATTTTTATAGTTCATTGAGACTATCTCATACTGGAATCAAAGTTGCATTTTCAAATATAATTAATTTAATAATATAATGAAAAATATGGAATCAAATGGATGAATGATATCTAAATAATTCTGAATGATTTTAAATAGACTTTCAAGACTGAGGACTTCCATTCTAATTCAAAAGAATTCTGGGGCAAATGAAAGAGTTTGCCTAACATGACAAAACAACAAAAACAAAACTAAAATAACACAATTTATTAAATATTGTCTCTCTGTCAGGAACTGTTGTAATACACACATATGGACCAGGTTATAATATTATGATCTTTTAGAAAGGGGAAATTAACAAGCATTTCTCCAGGACTCTAATGTTACACAGCTGTGATAACAGATCCAAGATTTGTCCCTATATGTCAGGAATCAGCTCAATTTTGACCACTTAGTAATGCATAGTCTTTCTAAATGCAATATCATTAGCAGAGTGTGCAGTTAAACAACTATACACTTAGCATTCTAATATAATGATAATCATAAAACGGTACTCTGAAAGTTCTGATTTTTTGAAGTAATTTTCTTATTGATGTGGTAATCTGTAACAGCATCACTTTTATGTTCTTATATCATTTTTAATTCTCCTATGTTAATGTTTTCCTTGGCATGGATTTAATTATTCCTCAGCCTGAACTATGACTGAGTTGAGTACTGTTTAACCATGATTCCTTAGAATACAAAATTGAACGGAAAATTAAGCATCGTGTGTTAAATGGATTTTTGTGTTAACTGTATAACAAAATGATGGCTTTGATTAATGTATGGACTTTCCATAGTAAAGTTAATATGTGGAAGTTAATTCAAAGAAAATACTACTATGCTATTATGACTTCAGTCAAAAGCAAAAAGTTAGGAATATTTGAATTTAAATGTGGCTGCTGAATTGGCTTTGAAAGAAACCTCTGCATGCAATTTGCTATCTTTGATTCAAATCTAGAATAATATAAGGAGAAGTGCCTTATAAACTGCACATAAAATTGAAATTCCATGTATTATATTTCAAATGATACCTGCTGTACATTTATCCAAAATTATTGTATTTAGTTTTTAAACGCACCATTTTTTAGAGGCATGGAACATGAATAAATGTATTGGAAACTCATTCTTTTAAAAGGTCACTTTGCAAATTGGTCTAATGAGTCAAATTTCTGGTAAGTAAAAAATACACCCCAAAAAGTAGCTATATCTATTATGCCCATAGAAAATAAGTAGGGCATTTCACATTCGTCCATATAACATACTTGGTTTTTAGCATTAGTCTCTTTTGTTGAAACTATTGGAAAATATATCTGCTAGGAACTCTACATAAAAGGGAAAATATAAATGTTCAATTGATTCATAGTCAACTTTTCTTTTTTTCTTTTTAAAAGGTAATTATATTTCTCAAATAATCTAACAAGGAAAATACTTAAATGCAAGGGCAATAATAGTGAAAACATCAATGTACTCTGGACAATTAAGTGATTTCCTTATATGGGCCTTTTTATGACCACTTTTTCAATAGAGTATAAGAACCTAGAGTTCTTATAACTACCTTTAACTTCTGGATTCAGTGCAGCAAACACACACCCACAAAAAAAAAACGGAAAAAGGAAAAAGAAAAAGAAAGACACACTGACAGAATTTAATTCTGTATTTATTTATATATATTGCAAATTTCCTTTAAAAACTTCTGAACTCCTGGGAGTTCTCAAATGTGACTACCTAATCAGAATATAAGCAAAAGCATTTATCAGGAGTGCTGATATAACAATATTTATGACATAATGATTATTTTCCTCTCTTCCCTGATTTGATGCTTATCCATCCAGGGTAATTGATACTCACAGTAATGAATTATGACTCTGAAATAAGGAGCCTGAGTTACCACAAATGCTAAACTCCCTTACAGCAGTTAAGTCAAAATTCCAGGCAGGGACTAAGGGTTAATCCAGATTTTGTAGAGTGCAAAATTTAGGCACTTTGGAAGGTGCTCATAAAATAAAAACACAAATTATAAGCACAAAATTAGCAACACTTAGACATGTTTTCTTTGAATAATTAAAAATATCAAAACAATTAGAAACTTTAAAACTAGTATTTCAATATTCATAAAATACATTATATATATAAAATATATTCGTAAAATATAAAAATTATCAGTAGACTTCATTTTCAATCAACCTTCCTGTTAAGCACTAGGACTGTATAATTGAGAGGACTAGTTTCAAAGTTAAGTTTCACTATTTCCCAGAAAATCTGCCTGGGGTGGGGAGTATGACCAATTCTTGACAAGAGAGAGAGAGAGAGAGAGAGAGAGAGAGAGAGAGAGAGAGAGAGAGAGAGACAGAGACAGAGACAGAGACAGAGACAGACAGAGAGAGACTGTATCCACTGTAGAGAACATGGTAAAACTGCACTCTGATGGAACAATTTAGATTTACAACTTTTCAAAACTGAAAAATTAACTCTGAAATGAAAAATACTGTAGAGAAACTTAGGAGAGAGAAAAGAAGGTCATGGTAACTTTCTAATTATTTAAATATCTCTAAATGCCATATTTCAAGAAAAGTACTATTCATTTTTCATGGAAGACTAAAATACTTCTCATGCACTTCATTTCAAAACAATGGTTTGCTCTTTTGGTAGGTGTATTTTTTATTGCAAGGTACAAACAACTCTGTTTACTTAATGTTTCTACAAAATGTATAAATCAAATGGTTGTACTTGATACATATTTATAGAAGTTTGCTTTTGCATTTTTTTTTCTTTGTTCTCAGGAGACATCACAAAAGAAGCATCTAAGTCTTTGAAATGCATCGGTTTTATGATGTGTACTGTTAAGACTGTGAGTACAATCTGTATTTTCTTTATAGTTTCACCAGCTAATTTTTATAAGTTAAGTCAACATTCCTCTCAAGTTCTAAAAAAATACATGATTCAACAAAGCTGCAACCAAGTAGATATACCAGCTTTAACAGGGTCCTAGATTATTTCACTTATTCAGAAAAGAATTATGAAGTCATTCTCTATCAATCATCAGAAAAAAGAATTGTTCATAAGGGACATTAAAGGAAAATTATATGCATGAAAACAGTGGGAGTGACAGAAAATCTAGCAGGGAACAATCTGAGAACAATTACAAACAAATATGTTAACCAATTTTTTTAAAAAAATTATAATATTACTTGTGTGAATAGGTAGTCAAGAAACAGATTTGTAGGGAGCAAAATGTTTCAAAAAAGATAAATAGTATGTTCCAACTAAACTCAAAACTTAAGTTTATGTTTCAGGTCTTCTAAATGCTATTGTCAGGTTTGGATTATTTGCTTTTTAAAACAACTCATTTTATTAAAAACACTGAATTATTCCTGATTCTTTCTTTCTTTTTTATTAGGCCTATACACAAATCATGAAGCATTTTAAAAACTTAAAACTTTCATAATTTAATAAAAAGTATCTTTCTGGTGCTAGTTCCCAGTACTTACAGTTAAAACTATTTTGCATCATTAACACTATGTAAGTTTAAGGAGTAGATCACTGCAAACCAATCTGTATATATTACACTGGTAAAAACAACTGTGGTTCAAGCAGAACAACTAGCAGGGATTCAGTCATAGTTTTTAATCAATAGTTTGGATTTCCTGGTGGCAGGCAGTATTATCAAACTATTTTATTTTTTCAGCAAAAACTCTCAATATAAGATCTCATAAAAATCTTAGGTCCTATTTTTTTGGTTATTATAAATACTACAGTTACTGAGTTAATAAATAGCCTAAAGTGAGATAATGCAAGGAAGAAACTGTGGCGATTGAGAAAAGATTTATTTCCAGCACCAATTGTAAATTAAATAGTCAATCAAAAAGCTGAAAGGGATTACGAGAGTCACTCTTTAGTGTGGGGCTTCCAAAAAGGACATTTTAAAAACTATCTTTCTAAACAATTGAAGTAGCAGTTCTTTGTCTTTCTTCCAACATGGAGGAATATGTAAAACCACAATGGTTACTATAAGGGTTTCATCAGTTAGTTAAAGAATATGATAGTATCCATTAAATCAATCCTTCGTGAAATCTTTGTCCAACAATCTGCCAGTGCCCTTGAGGAGCTAAATTCTCCTCAGGAGAATTTGTTTTTGTTTTTTTTTGTTGTTTTTTGTTTTTGTTTTTGTTTTTGAAGAAGGAAACAGGCAGGAATAAAGGCAAGTAAGCAGATGCAGTACAGAAGAGAGAGGAGGAAGAAGCATTTTTAATTTAACAAGTTGTTCATTCTGGTTGCTACTCCTGGCCCTGGGTTGTGAATGCAGGTCATTGTGCTTTACATGGACTATGCCAGTGCTTTGACTTAATGCCTGAGCCACCAGGACATGCCAAAAACTCCAGTCTTAGAATTATCTAATCCAATACCAATTTCATGAATAATGCTGATTGCTACTTTAAAAAATCAATTATTTCATATTGAGTTCCTGATTAATTAAATTTCTATAGTAGGAAAATTTAATTTTTAATTAAAAGCTAATGAAGTAAGATTCAGGAAATGCCATCTCATGGAAGAACTACAGAAGATTATAAAATGCTATAACTTAGTTCTGAACAGGGTAAAAAAAGGTATTACATAATGGTATAAGTATAATATAGGAAGTTAACTGGGATTTGAGTTCCAGACTGATAGTAACTGAAAAGTTTCTCCAGTATACCTTTTCAGGTAGTAGAGGATTTGATGACAGACATGATTATGAGTATATGAATGAAGAGTAAAAAAGTATGGGAATTGAGGCTAGCACACATTACGCATACCTTCACTGTAGCCATAAATAGTTGGGAAGCATCATGGAAGGGCTCGAGGCCCTCATACAGTAGTCAGTGGTTTGAATCAGATACACAGACTTTTATCATGTAATTTTATTTCCACATCACTGTGTTTTCTAAAACAGAATTGTTAATTTTGTTTAATTTCCACTTAAATTTACACAAAGTGAATATGCATTTACATTTCTGAACTACTGAGATCTATACATGAACCAGTTTGGAAATTTAGGTCACAGGCACAGCAATTATGAATTGTATAACATGTCATCTATCACCTTAGCAATGAATCTGGCGAAAGGAGGAGAAATGTTATCTATCATAATTAGTCCTAGCTATACAAAATTAGAAAAAATTGCTTACAAGCATGCTGTTAAATGTTGGCTTATTTTGTTTCTATCTCAAAGCCAGTGCTTCCTCAAGAGAGATGTGTACACTCTGGTGGGTTCTCAATGTGCCTATTGTTGTGATAAATGAATTCCTTAAAATTTTAAATTCTATTAATTTTATTTTAAAAAATAATTATGTGTTACTAATCAATGGATTTCTTTCTTAGTGTCCTATTCAGTTTCAATATCAAATAAAATACATTTTGAAGTAAATTAGGTATATAGTCAGAGCACAAAGTTCTACAATACAGAAATTTTCATAAACGAGGCCATCACACCACTGATTTCAAGATATCTTCATTTACAACAGTTCATATTTGCCAGTATAGGGATGATATCATCCAGTTTTTTTCTAATATAACTTCCATTAAAAATAACAATGACTTCCAAAGACATTTACAAATCAACATCAAATTAAAGATAATACTAAATAACATCAACAAAAAAGCAAGACACTGGCAAATACTACACTAACACAATTACAAGTCTTAGCAGCCATTGTATGAGGTGATGTAAAAAATGATACGTTCTCTAAAGTTAACAGGGAATTCATGTTAATATTGTGTCTTAAAATACTAAATATTATGCAACTAATATGATGTGCAGCTTACATATAAAAAGTAGGCACCTAACTATAAATTCTGTATTCTTCTTAGTTATATCTAAAATAATTTATACTCAATCAAACATGTGAGAAAAAATTTAGACCAACCTTTAAAAGTTGCTTGATAACAAGACAAAACTACATGTTGGTAAGTACTTAATTTCCCATTCTATATACAAATGGGTGAAACAATAAAAAATAATTAAAATCAATTATTATTCAAAGTAATATTAAAAGCATTGCTAAAAATTGATAAAAATAAGTTTTGTTGTGGAATCATAGTAAATAAAAGGTGTTTTAATGTGTTTTAATAATTGAATACAAATGACACTACTATAAGCATATATAGTACACTCCTCAGCATATTTGCAAGAATCCGTCTAGACTTTTGATTTCTGGATCATATCAATATGCATTTTAATATTAGTCAAAATTTCGATTTACTTTCCAATATGACAAAACATATTTAGAAGACATAAAATGTATGTGTGATTTTAGACCTTCTAAATATTCGGTAGCACTGAGAATTTCTACTTGACCTTTATCAATCTAATAAATTTAAATAGTATAAGCTTATTATCAAATTAAAAGTTAATTTGGAAAGCTATTGAGTTACAAACAATAGTTTTTGTTACATCCTCTATTAATTTTCTCTGTAATTATAGTTCTATATATTTTATGAAATTAATTTCTCAAATAATATAATTTTCATTCACAGTCTGAATGACACCTTAGTTGCTCTTTCAAAATTTTTGATTGATCATTATAGAACATTAAGATTATTCCTTTTTCTTACTTTTATTGAGGATAAATCTTACAGGGGTATCTTGATTTTTTTTTAAGGAAAGGTTCAGGCAGGAATTAAGGTGAACAGGCAGGCAGGCAGGCAGGAAGAAAGAAGAAGAAGAAGCACTTTATTTGTTTTATGTAGTTTTATATCATGGTTGTTCTCCAGGTCCTAGATCTTGAACCAGGGATCTTGGGATTTTTGTGAACTATGCCTGGAATACGAAGTCACTAAACCAATAGGGATGAATTTTTAATAAAAACACATACAATTATGCATCCTTCATTAAGATGAAGTAACAGAATATGAAAGCCTACCTTTTGTACCTTCTAACTCTGTACTCCAATTAAAGATAATAATATATCATCTTGCCTAGTTATGAACATAATAAAAATAGAATTGTATATTTACGTACTCTTTAGAGTCTAGATTCTTTCAGTCTACATAGCAATAGTGAGATTTATTTGTATCGGTTTGTAGTGGAATTTATTATTTTTACTGCTTTATAATATTTCATTTAACAATAAGCCTATATCATTTTGTTGTTAATCTTCCAACATGAAACTATTATGAAGAAAGCTACTAAGAACATGTTATATGTCTTTGTATTTGCATAAATATATATTTATGTCAGGTCTATTGCTAGGAGTGGATTTTCTAGGACAAAGGCTATGAATATTTTTATACTTAGTGGATTCTATATCATTTTCCTAAAGATATTGTACCAATTAAAATAATAGTCAGAAGAACTGATAGACATTCTTCCAAAGAAGACATAAAAATATCCACTAGGTATGTGAAAAAGGTGTTCTACATCACTAATCATGAAGGAAATGTAAATCAAAATCATAATGAGAGATCAACTCACACTTGTGAGAATGGCTAGCACCAAAAAAGATAAGAAATAACAATGTTGTTATAATATGGAGAAGAGGGAACACTTAATAGGAATATACATTGATATAGCCACTATGGAAAACAGCATGGAGGTTCCTCAAAATATTTAAAATAGAATTACCATATGACCTAGCAATGCTACTTTTGGATAGATATCAAGGAAATGAAAAGGAGATCTTGAAATGAGCTCTCCTCTACAGTTTTATTGCAATATTATTTACAATAATCAAGATCATGTCCATAAACAGATGAATGGTAAACACACATGTGCACAAATACTGGAATATTATTCTGTCATGAGAAGGAAATTCTACTATTTAAGATAAAGTGGGCAGATATTGAGGGCATGCGACTGAATTAAATGCCCAAGACAGAAAAAAACATATACTGCATAATACCAATTACACATGGAATCTTGGGGAGAAGTTCAAACTAATAAAAACAGGACAAAATGGTTTCCAGGAGATGGAGGCAGGGGATATAGAAGATGTTGATTAAAATAATACAAACTCAGCTATAAATGAATGAAGTCTGAGGATTCAAATAAAATATGATTAATATAGTTGGCAACACTCATATAACAGTTATTTGTTAGGAAAGTAGAACTTAAAAGTTCTCACACAAAAAAATGATGAGTATGTGATATGGTAGATGTGTTAATTAACTAAACGGTAGATTTCTTTCACAATGTATCGGTCTATCAAGTCACCTACACTTTAAATATCTTACATTTTCACATGTCAATTATATCTCTAGGATGCTTCTTTAGTGCCATTTTAAAATCACAATATCTCTGTTTTCTTAAGTCTACTTGGCCTATTAGATACTAAGTAACTGGTTATATTAAAATCTTCGACAATGTTTGTGGGTTTACTTGCATCCCTATTAGTTTTACTAGACATTTAAATATTCTGGATTGATTTATTGTCCTATAATATTAACTTATCATTATAAACTATTCTTTTTTTGTTTGATAACACTTGCTTTAAAAGACTGTGAAACTTTTCAAATAAATATCTGTGTGACATATCATTCTACATTCTTTTATCTTCTGGACTCACTAAAATTTGACTTAATGGTTAAAATAGTTCTATTTTTTATTATGTACATCAAATTTTGTCTTTTATGTGAATATTTCTTACATTTCCATGTAATGAAATGACTATATATTAGGACTAAATTCACCAACTTCCTATTTATTTTCTATTGTTCTATTTGCTATTTTCTTTACTTTGTCCTTTTTTGCTTTGATTTTAATTAATACATCATTATGGTTGCTTGCTTTTCTTTTATGACATTGCCAGTCAATAGCCTTTTTATTCTTTTTATTAACACTGATAATATTTATATTAATTTATTATAGACTACACTCTGTCAACCTTTCTCACACTTTACCATTTCAGACAGACATAGTAATTTGTTATAATACAATTATATCATATATTTAAAAATCCACAAAACATTTTTCTTAATTTTTAATAGTAAAATTTATTATTTTTCTTGTTCACAATGCTATATTCATTTTAGGATACTGAAATAGCATCTCAGTCTCTATCACACCATACCTGCCACTAGAATTCTAATATCATTTACTACCAACTTTTCCCCATTTTTCTTTCCTCTCCCTTCCCATGTCCCTGGTGGTCATTGCTCTGTATCTGTTAACTTGGTTTGAATGTGCATATTCATTTGTTTTATTGCATTATATTCCACATATGAGTGAACGCATCCTGTATTTCTCTTGTTCTTCCTGACTTATTTCACTTAGATTTCACAAGATTCCTCCAGTTCCATCTAGATTGTTGCAAAGGACAGAGTTTCATCTTTTTTAACATTTATCCAGTCATCTGTTGATGGGAATTAAGGTTTTTTCCATATCTTTTGTTCTTCTATTTGTTTTTTATAAAGGAAAGTTAAAGGCAGGAATAAAAGCAAGCAGAGACAGGAGGAAGAAACACTTTATTTATATATTTGTTCATTTTTGTTGCTTCCCATAGCCCCAGGATGAGAATCCAGGTACTTGGGATTTATGTGGAGTGTGCCAGCTGAAGGCAGCTGATCAAACCACTAATCACCAGGGCACACCTGTTTCCATGTCCTGAATTGTGCTGCTGTGAATATAGATGTGCAAATATTTTTTTCTGATATGAGATTTTTGTATTCTTTGGATCTATGGCCAGGAGTGGGATTGCTGGATCAAATGGTAGATTCATCTTGACTTGTTCGAGAAATCTCCAGACTGTTTTGCAAAAACGATTGCACTGATTTGTATTCCCATCAGCATTATAGGAAAGTTTCTTTTTCTCTATCTCCCCTGCAACATCTGTTGTTTACATTCTTTGAGATATAAGCCATTCTCACTGGTGCGAGGTGGTATCTCATTGTGGTTTTTATTTGCATTTCTATGATGAGTTGTGGAGAACATTTTTTCTTGTGTCTGTAGGATAACTTGTATCTTCTTTAGATAGGTATCTAACTCTTTTATCCATCTTTCGAGTGGATAATTTGTATTTTTTATTATTCAGATACATACAGGTGCTATTTCACATAATGACGATTAAGCTTTTATCTGATGTATGTTGTGAAAATATCTTCTTCCATTATTGAAGCTGCCTTTTGTTTTAGTGGTGATTTCCTTCATTGTGCAGAAGCTTTTCATTATGAAGTAGTCTCAACTGTTTAGTTTTGTTTGGATTTCTTTTACCACATGTGTTCCTTCCCCAAAGACCTCTTTGGTGGTGTGTTTTTCCCACATTTTCTTCTAAGTACTTTATGGGTTGGGGTCTTATATCTATGTCTAATGTCTTGAACCATTTTGAATTAACTTTAGTGTATAATAATAATGAATAATCTAGTTCTATTTTTTTTTGCAGATATCTGTCCAGCTGTCCTAACACCATTTGTTAAATAGTTTCCTTCCTCCCATCACTGTATTCTCTCGGCACTAAGGCATAGATTAATTGACTATATAAGTGCGACTTAATTTTTGGGCTCTTTTTTTCTTTTTTCCCTGATCTGTGAAAAACCCACAAAACTTTCGATTCACCCACAAACTGGCCCTTTGTGTGTATGTATGTTTTTTACATAGTCAAAGTGATGTCTGTGAATATTTTCCTTTCACTTGAAACACTCAAGTATTTGCATTTATTTATTTTTTAGTATTGGAACTAGCCAAAAATGAGCACTGGGTGAGGGGCCCTCATCAACAGACTCTTTTATTAAGGAAAATCTGCTAAATATGAGCACCAAGTCAGTAAAATCCTCTTAATGTGGTGCCATCTTTCAAGCCCTGGAAACTTCTCAAGCATTTGAGTCAGTTAGACATGAGATGGGGTACCAAGAACATGGACTATTCTTTTATTCAACGTGTTTTCTGAGTTTGGGTGCTGTACATTATATTCCTATTATTTAGTATTTATGTGCACTTTATGACTCAGGTACTTTTCTGCTACAGTCCCAGCCTTCCTTATAGTTAGTTTGGAGCCATTGGAGAGCAGTAGCTGATGGACAAGAAATGAGTATTTCCTTCCAAAAGGAGGCAATTAAAAGTTAGTGTATTTCTCTTTTCCTGCTGCAATAACATTGTAGGACTTAGGTTCCAGATGCATATATTCAGGGAAGAGGAATTTCTGAACTCCCATTACATTTTGCATGTTAGAACTTAATTATCATTATTAAGCTGCTAATGTTACTGCGTTTGTCAGTATCAACACTTAATATAAGCTATTCTGACTGAAATAAATAACTTTTTTGCAGACATCTCTATATAATCATTTTTCTATCCTTTTTCCTAAAAGAACCTTGGATATTTTAACTGTCCCCCTTAAATACACTGTTTTTTATAATTATCAGTATTTTTTTCTAAAATATTAATGTTATTTATTGCATTTTCTTATTATGTGTTCATTATTTTGTTTAATAATTAATGACTAATATTTAAGTTCTTTCATATGTTTTATAATCTTCCTTGCCTTCAGTCTTACTGCTGGTTTTATTTTCATTCTTGCTAATTAAAACTTAGAGCAGCTCTTTTCAGCAATGTTTAGTACATTTTAAAGTTTTAGTTTTTGTGAGTCTTAAAATATTTTTGTTGAATTAAATGAGTCAATATACTTAATTTTTATATAAGCTCTAGATTTAAATCTTTAATTCTTTAATCTTTTCTGCACGTTTTCCCTAAATTTTGAGTTGTAGATTTCTAATTAGCATAAGTTCTGGGATTTCTTGGTGGGATTTTCATAGAAATTACTGAGTTCATATAATTTTTTTATTGATTTTCAGCTTCTCCTGCCTCATTAGTTTGGCTATGTAGCTATGTGGTCTTTGACTGCATTGGCTTTGAATTGATTTTCCAAAGATTGACTCTGTTCCACTCAAAGCATGTGGCAACTCAATGCTTTGTGTGTTAAATAATGAAGCTGTGTGATAAATAATGAAACTGTGTGTACATTTTCACAGTTGTATGTTTTAGGCAAGGGTTAAGTACCAGGTCTCCTCTCAGAATGATGTCTAAAGTCCTAACTCCCATGATAACAAATGCTTTAAAGGCATATATTCTTTACCCACTAGATCATTGTCATTTGTTAATCATTCTTGATAGTTTTCCTTAAAAATTGTGCTTTAATATTGAATGTTCATTGTTTGGTTGTCTTTTTTATTTCATTCAACATATACTGTGTTTGAAATAGGAAAGGGACTTTTTCAGAAGAAATTAAATACCATTATAGTTAATTTGTATATTATCATTTCTCAAATTAAAAATAATCAACAACAATAATTTCTTAAAATTTATTTCCAGAACCAGTACCTCCCCACCCCAATTCTATTTCTATTATCCCAGGACTCTCTACGCACTAAAAAATGAGGACATTGTTCAATTACATTCAAATGACTATTCCAGCTTATTTCCAATTTTCTTTGAAGAGACAATGACACCAACACTAGGATATTTGAAAATAAAGTTCCACTCAAAGACAAGTTGCCAACTTTAGGTGAGAATTTAGGAACTGCTCTTGAATTAGTAGATGCACAAGTCTGAGTGTCTAAGCACACATATTGCTTCACCCTTATTCCTAGGATCATTGAGCCTGTTACCATTTTTTTTTTTAATTTGTTTCCGGGTTCCCAGAGAGATGATTGCAAACTTATCAATGAATCAAACAGGAATCTTCAAGAGGTAAGTTTTGGGGGTTTTTTGCTTTTGTTTTTGTTTTTTTGTCTTTTGTCAGTTTTATTTTTATTGCTAACTATATATTGCTGAGGACCTGGAAAGAGTAAAGATTAGGCTATCAAAGCTAGTTCTGAGTAACAAGATGATCCCTGCTTTCTCCCTTCCACTTAGTCTGAGTTAAAAGAAACTGGATTTCATTCTTTCTGAGTGATCTGACTTAATAAGACATTCTTTGGCTTAAGGATATGGTTCCTGTTTCTGTGCTTGGCCTAACTCTTTAGTTTCTCTTCTCCCAGTTAGCAAATATCCTCATTATAGAATTCTGTCTTTATGCACTTTCCTTCAAACTTAAGCACAAACATTTATATTAAAAAGATGGATGGATGGATGGATGAAGGTTGCATGATGGACAGATATATATATACATACATACATATCTGATTTATTAGAAGATACTTATCTCATACATAAACATGCAAAGATTATAGATAAAGATGAAGAACATGAGAGCTTATGTTTTTATCATTAGAAAGTTTTAATAAAGAATTAAAGTATTCTGATTATCTAATTCCATATTTGCTATTAAGCTTTTAATTTTATACTGTCTTTCTTCAATTCCTTTATCAGGTTTAATAATAATATGAGCAACTGATCCAGATTCAGAACTCATATCTCATAAGAAGTGAAAACTGTTAGCAAATTGCATTCACATTTACATTAATTCTATAAGCCTTAAAGTTTTGCCTGCTATTTCTTAATGAATCCTTTCGTTCTTTTCCACATATCTTCATTTTTTTCAAGACAGAAATACAAACATATATTGAAGAAGATAACCTTATGAAAAAGACTGCCAAAATCACTGTTAGAAATCCATATTACTTCGAAAGTTCAATAGTTTTGTTAGTTCCTCTGCTGGAGGCAATCTGAAATAGGTAGTCAGAAATTTTAGTTTGCAATGAACAGTGTGTCATAGTGAGATGTGAAAAGCCATTTTGTTTTAGGCGAAAGGAAGTTGCTCTGAAATGTTGAAAGACTCACTTACCAGACTCTCATTTCTAGCAAACAGCATGCTGCAGGTCTACATAAAACACTTAGGATTCAATGTTTTGTCTTTAAGCATATGTGCTGCCGTTAAAGCCTATTGTTCTTCTCTAGTGTGGAATATTGGTGGGGAGAAAAATCATTTCTCAGGCATAAGAAAGGAAATATAATTGGTGGAAAGAATACTTTCATGGGCAGAAAGTTTTAGGAAATAATATTGTCAGAAATCACACAATTGTGATTTTTATTTGGAGTAAATTCCTATGACATTCATCCAAATACTCCAATGTACTTATCTAGATCAAACAAATGACACACTCTGGGATGTACGAATTTTGTTTTTTAAAGAGGAACGAAGTAGGCAGGAATGAATGCAAGTAGGCAAGCAGATAGGAAGAGAGAGAGGAGACAGAACCATCTCAATTTATCTAGTTATTCATTTTTGTTGTCCCTGCACACCTCTCTGCCCTATGTTGCAAACTCAGGTCCTTGGTTTTCATGTGGACTGCCTGCTGCAGTTACAGACTTATGAACTGAGTCATCAGGGTACCTCCAGATGTATGAATTTTAATAGGGATAACGTGACAATAATCACAGACCAGTTACAATATAGATCACGGTATACATATAGATATGTCCTGAAAAATATCCTACCCAAATTTCACTCACGTGCAAGTTATGTTTATTTTTAGAAATGTTTTAGCTTCCTCTCACAGAGTTTATCATCTCCTTTACTGTTACCACATATTACGTATGCTACTTCTGCCTACTAGAGTTTTTATCATTTCATATATTTAAAGATATTTAAGTCATAATTGGTAGAAAATTTAAAAATTCAATAGTCCATTCACATTTTATAAATGAAAACAGCAATTTCTGCCCTATTTCTTCCTTTCCTACATTTCCATTCATTTAAGGCAACTACTTAATTTTCACTTGTGTATTTTCTGGAATACAACTTTAAAATTTTTAGTAACATGATTACGTACATATTATTGAACTTAGATTTTCAATTCATCTTTATCTTCTTAGAAACATTAGAATTTAGTTACCACATGTTCCAACACAGTGGACATAAATGCTTTCACTTTATCCTTGTCTTGAAACATAATATAATTTTAATTTTAGCTAAAACATGAACCAGTGTTTGTAATATATCGGCATTTAACTTTTACATACAATTGACTGAGGTATTTTGATTGTATTGTATTTATTATGTACCTTGTGACCCTTCTGGAGTTAATAATTATCTTTTTTCCCCTTAAGTTTCTTAGCTATCCATGGGCCTTCTGGAGAAAGTATAAATCTCCTCTCCATGTACTCACCTATCTAGTAATCTATCAGTTTCATTGCTTTCTTAAAGATAGTCTTCTTATCCTTTGGGGCCTGACTAATAATAATATTTGTCTCTAAGCTTAAGGTACAGTCATATTCCTGAAATTTCCTAATACTCTTCTCCTGAAAATTATTTTATCAATTTGTGTTGTTGGGACACATGTTGGGGTACTCATCAGTTTTCTTCTTTCTTCTGGTATAGCCTATATTCTTATAATTCTTAAAAAACAATACATGGGATATTTTTGAGTGAATATGACTTAATTTTTTCTCCTAACTTGATATTTGAATATAAATGTAAAGACAATAGATTTCTAGCAGGAAAATATAAAGGCATTATTCTATTTTGCTAGTCTCCAATATTACTTATTGCTAAGAAGTTTAATGCTCAAATTTCTTTGTATATGATATTTTTTGTGAAGCTTTTAGAATATTCTTTTTATAATCAAGATTCTGCTATTTGATGGTGATACATGTATCTGTTTTAGGTGTTCTCCACATAAATGTGATGAATACTTGTAGATTATTTCCATTTACACAAACAACAATTTACAATTTTGAACATTTTAAAAGTATTTATATGCTAAGTAATAACCTATTTCCTCAACTATTTTTAGTCTTACTATTCAAACCTTTTGCATCTATCTAGTTTCACTAGAGTTGCTCCCTTATGTGCATATGCATTCTAATTTTCCTATCTTTCTCTTTAAACATTTTTTTCTATTTTGTTTTATGCTATCTTACCTTTAATTTTCAAGAGCAAATCTAAGACCTAAATGTCTTTTTCTTATAGAAATATATTTACTTATGTTGACAAATATGCTCTTTAATAGTATTTATTATAATGCCTTAGTCTATTTTATTAAGTTGTCTTCTGGTTTCTTAATTGTCTGTGTCTTCTATATTTATTTATCTGTTTGCTTTATTTGCTGCTAGATTAAAGATAAATAATCATGAAGATCCTTTATAGATATCTGACTCATAGTGAGGAAATCTAAAATTTTACAATAGACTATCTCATTTGGTTAAATGTTTTGAGGGCTTCATAACAAATAGATGGGTTAGTTAATTCCTCCATTTTTGTAGGTAAAGAAACTGTGGCTTTAATTGATGTGCCTATTATCAGAAAACTAATGAATAGCTGAATCAGGATTCCAACTCGAAAGTTTGACTTTCAAATCTATGCTTTTAAATGATAGGTTAAATGATATTTGTATAGATATAGCTAAAATGTAATACTATATTTGAATTTAATGTAAACATTTTCAGGCTTTTTTTTTAGAAAGTCAAATATAATTTTAATTGTGGTAATGTCAAGGACATGTATATTCATCTATGGCATATGATAATAAAAGACCTTTAAACTTTATTTTTCAATTAACCTGGTGTGCCCCTGTGGCTCACTGGTTAAGTCCTCTGGCAACTCTAAGCTTCATCTATCCAACAACCAGGGTTCATGTCCTAGGACTGGGGGAAACAAACAGGATGAACAACTAAGTAAAATATATCCAATATGTCTTCCTCATCTCTCTTCCCACATGCTTGCCCGTGAGGGGTAGAGGGATCAGCAGTTTTAAGCTAAAAGTAAATAAACGAACAAAAGCAATGAGCTGATATAGGCTGTAGGAATATAGCTCGCACAGTTAACGTAACCAATATATCTTCAAATTGGATAGACTAAAAAGTTACTGATAATTACCCTAATAAAATTAAAATTTCACAGAAAAAAACCAAAAATATGAAGAATCAAAGAAAACACACAATTAGAAATGAATCTGTGCATTAATTTTATTTCACATACAATCTTTCTCTGAATAAAGCTTGTGATTCTACAAAACACAACCTACTATACTCACCTTCTTTGAAATACAGCAACTTAATATAGTGAAGCCTCACAGACAAAGCAGTCAATCAGGCATACAACAATGACTATTTCCATTAATTAGTAATAAATGCTTTTTATAGTACTAAGAAATAGCCATCACTTACAGTGATGAAATAACTTTGACACATTAATTAGTTATAGCTCTCCATTGTTCTTGGATATCTATTTGCCAAAATTTAACATATAATTTTTCAAGTGGATAAAAACCTTTCTGTGCTTAAAGAGGGGCAAGATTATTATGATAGAAAGAAGACAATTAGATTTAGGAATGCTTAATTAAGGTTCCTATTCTGTCATAACCCTTGTGTAGTTCAGGCAATTGACTTCTCTATGGAAGTTTGTTACCATGAACTAAAAGAATAGGGTCATGCTAGATTTGTAGGATCTTTTTCAATCTAATGTTCCTTGAGTCCAAAGTAGAAATCTTTGCATTTCCATTTCAACAGTAGTTTGTAAATTCACATGTTCCTTGGTTACATGTTTCAGATGCAAATTCTGTGATTTCTATTATTTCCATGAGTAATGATGTACTCAACTGAAATATATATACATTTTTTTTCTCAAATCTCTCAAAATGCTAATATAGTCAAGAACCAAATGGAGATGGTCAGAAAATGGCAACCTGATAGGGGTAAGATTCATATCCTCCCCACAGAGCAACTAGGTATTCAGCTATTCTCCAGAAACAAACACTGAGTAAAAGCAACTGCAGAGGCTATAGAGACATAACAGCAATAGCAATGACAAAAGATAGTAAAAAATGTCCAATTTCAGAGCTACAATGGAGTTTTGGGACTCAGGATATGACCACAGCAGAGGGGGTAAATCTGTGGAAAGAAACAGGCCTCCAGCAGAGTTGCTCCAAAAGCAGCAAAGAACCTGCCACCTGGCAGACCAGGACATTGAGATGGGGACATGTTGGTGCAGGGTAGAAAGAGAACCACTGCCCCACGTTCTCAGCTGGAGCCTGTGTGGTGAAATTACATTGGTGCTGCCACAACCAGAAGGCAGCTAGGGGAATTCCCCACACCCAGTCCTTCCAACACCACATTGTGTCAAGGTCTCAGGATTTACTTACCGGATATCCCTCCCCAGAATTAAAGGAAGAAGGTAGTTTCAAATAAGGGGTGAACCCTCAACACAACCTACCAGGGCCACCCTATGGTTGGAGGTGGAACTGCCAATTGTGGATCAACAAGGTGATCACCTGACACAACAACATCACTGAAGGATAAATGAACCCACAGAAATATTAAAATAATGCCAAACAGAGCAAAGACAAGGCAAATAAATGTGAAATGGTGGGTTCAATCAAACATCCAGGGGGGAAATCTGAATACAGAAGATGTATGCAAACTACTGAGGATGTATTTAGGGTAACGGTGATAAACACACTCATGGAAATCAACAAATAGAGAAAATAAGAGAACAACAAAAAAAGAGAAAGAAGAAATGAAGCAAGATATCAAAGAAATGAAGAATATAATAGCTGAATGAAAGAATTTAATAGAGGAACATAAGAATAGGATGGACAAAGCCTCGAATAGAATCGGTAAATTAGAGGGAAGAAGAATGCACTCAAAAAATACAGTAAAGCCATGAAAGAATGTAAAGAAATGAAGATAGCATTCCAGACCTATAGGATAGCCTCCAAAGAACAATATTTGCAATATAGTGGTCCCATAAGCAGAGTAGAGAAAAAGGGCAGAAACTGTATTTGAAAAACTAATAGATGAGAATTGTCCTAATCTAAAGAATGAAGCAAGCCTCTAGATCTTATTAGCTCCTAATAAGAGCAATACAAAGATACCTACAACTAGGAACACTGTCATCAAAATGTCAAAAATACAAGATAACTAAATAATCTTAAAAGGAGCCAGAGTGTATGCTCTGGTGTCCTAGTATTCTAGTATACCCTGAGAGCAGTCTCACATACATCCCAAACTCCCAAGTTGAATTTCCAAGGCCTGGGGGGAACAACCAAATGAAAAACCAAATAAACTAAACAAATGCTTCTTCCTTCTCTCTCTTAAAAAAAAAATGGAGCCTGAGAAAAAAGAGTTGCATATTAAGGAGTCTCCATAAGATTGTCATTGAATTTCTCAGCTTTAATGATACAGGCCAGAAAGGAATGACAAGATATATTTAAAGTGGTAAAAGAAAAGGATATTGAACCTAGAATACAATACCTTGAAAGATTATCATTCAGAATTGAAGGAAGATGAAAAGTTTTCCAATAAACGAAAGTTAAAGGAATTCATCAACACAAAGCTACAAAAAAAATGTTAAAGAATACTCTATAAAGAATAAAGAAGCTCCACTTAAAAACAGCAGAAAGCAAATATAAAAAGTGGGGAGGAGAAAAGAATAAAAATGTTAATGGTTAGAATGAGTATAAGATTAATTTGCTTTCAGATAAGAATAGGAAATAAACATAGAATAGCTAATATTAGCTTAACCGTCACCTCAAAATCCAGGAAAATAACAAAGAAGAAAAGAAAAAGGGAAACAAACCAAAACACCCAATCTATTTACGAAGAGAAAGACAGGAACAAAGGCATTATCTAGAATAACACGCAGAGGCAGAGGACACATTTCAAAATGATAATAAGTTTCTACATATCAATACTCACCTTAAACATTAATGGACTAAACTCACCAGTCAAATTATGGAAAGTGGCTGAATGGATAACCCAACTTTCTGCTGCATTCAGGACACCCACCTTCTTTGAAAAGATAAACAAAGGCTAAAGTCAATGGTGGGAAGCCAATCCTACAGTCAAATGGCAACCATAAAAAAGCAGAAAGAGCTACAGTTGTAGTGGATAAAATAACTTCCAACTAAAATTCATAACAAAAAACAGATATGAAGATTATATAATGATTAAAGGGTCAACCAGCAGGAAGACATAATGCTCATTAAAATATATGACGAAATGAGGGGGCATCAAAATACATTAAGTAAGTATTATTAAAACTGATGAGAGACATTGACAGTAATAGAATAATAGTGGGAGACTGCAACACCCCACTTATAACAATGGACAGATGAGCCAGATAGAAAATAAATGGGGAAACAGCCACTTTAAATGACCATGTGGCACAGTTAGGTCAGATAGACATATATCAAACACTTCATCCAATGACTACAGATTTCACTTTCTTCTCAAGTGTGCATGGAACATACTCAAGGATGGATCATATATTGGGACACAAAACATATCTAAACAAATTTACAAAGATTTAAATCATATCAAGTATCTTCTCTGACCGGAATGGCTTGAAACCAAAAAAAGAAAGCTAGAAGATGAAAAATTAGTTGGAAACTAAAAAATATACTCCTGAGTGACTATTGGGTAAAAGACTAAATCAAGAGGAACCTAAAAAATAATTTGAAACAAAAGAGTAAAGACACAGGTTACCAGAATCTATAGGATGCAGCAAAAGCAGTACTGAGGGAAGTTTATTTCAATCCAGGCTCACCTCCAGAACAAGAAAAATTGTAAATAGCAACCCAACCATATATTTAAAAGAATTAGAGAAAGAAAACTAATAAAGCCAAAAAAACAGAAGAAAGGAAATAATCAAAATTCAAGCATAAATAAATGAAATAGAAAGCAAAAAGACAAACCAGAAGATCAATGAAACCAAAGGTTGCTTCTTTGAAAAAGATAAAATTGACAAACCATTATCTAGGCTCACAAAGAAATAAAGTGAAACAAACTCTCATAACTAGAATCAGAAATGAAAGGGGAGATGTTACAACAGATACCACAGAAATACAAAACATCATAAGGGACTACTATGAACAGCTCTTTGACAACAAAGTGGACAACCTGAGTACATGGACAGATTTTTAGAAAAATACACTCTACCAAAGACTGAACCTGGAAATAATGGAAAACCCAAACAGAATAATCACAAGCAAAGAAACTGAAGAGGCAAACAAAAGTCTCCTGAAAAACAAAGCCCAGGAACAGATGGCTTTTCTAATGAGTTTTACCAAAACTTCAAAGAAGAATTAAGATCTATTCTTCTCAAACTCTTCTAAAATAGTGAAGAACAGGGATCAGTCCCAAATGCTTTTTATGAGGCCAAGATCACATTGATACCAAAAACTGATAGAGATGTCATCAAGAAAGAAAATTACAGACCAATATCCCTAGTGAACCTAGGTGCAAAAATTCTCAAAAAAATATTAGCAAACCAAATCCAACAATGCATCAAAAAGATCATCCACCATGACCAAGTGGGATTTATCCCAGGGATGCAAGGCTGTTTCAACATACATAAATCTGTTAATGTCATACACCATATCAACAAGAACAAGGAGAAAAACCACATGATCATGTCAATAGATACAAAAAAAAAAAAGCTTTTGATAAGAACCAATACCTGTTTATGATATAAAAAAAAAACTGTATAAAATGGGAATAGAAGGTACATTTCTCAACATAATAAAGGTCATATATGAAAAACTCACAGCCAACATCATAGTCAATGGTGAAAAGTTAAAAGCATTTACTCTAAGGTCAAGAACAGTTAAGGCTGTCCACTTTCCCTATTGCCATTTAGCATAATAGTGTAGGTCTTAGTCAGAGAAATTAGGTAAGAAAAAAAAGTAAAAGGAATCACAATTGGAAAGGAGGAAGGAAACCATCATTATATTTGCAGATGACAAGATTATGTGTGTGTATTAAAAATCCTAAAAACTTTTTCAAAACTAACAGAACACCTCAACAAATCTAGTAAATTTGTAGGCTACAAAAACAATGCACAAAAAATTCGTTGCATTTTTATTTGCAAAAAACACGCTAGAAGAAAATTAAATCAAGAAAATCAAACTGTTTAAAATAGAAGTAATAACACTCAAATATCTTGAAAGATACTCAGCAAAGGAAGTGAAAGACCTATACAATGAAAACTACACATCATTTGTAAAAGAAATAGAGGAGGATACAAAGAAGTGGAATGACATCCCCTGCTCATGGGTGGGCAGAATCAACAAAATTGAAATGGAAATACTACCTAAAGCAATATACATATTTAATGAAATCCCCATTAAAATTCCATGGGCTTATTTCCAGGAAGTAGAACAAAATATATTAAAATTCATATGGAACAACAAAGACCGTGAATATCCAAAGCAATTATGAGAAAAAAAGAAATTGGAGGGATTACACTCCCAGACATTGAGCTACACTACAAAGTGATAGTGATCAAAATGGTATGATGCTGCAATAATAACAGAGGCACAGATCACTAGAACAGAACTGAATCAACAGAAACTGACCCACTCACATACTCAGTTGATGACAAAAAGAGTCAAAAGCATATGATGGAGAAAGGAAAGTCTCTTCAATAAATGGTATTGAGAAAACTAGACAGCTACATGCAAAAGAATGAAGCTAGAGTACTCTCTAACAGCATTCAGAAAAATTAAATCAAAATGGAATAAAGACTTAGACATAAACTGGGATACCATAAAATACTTGGAAGACTATATAGAAAAGACATTCCAAGACTTAAAGAGGTCTGTGAGGACTCAACTGCAGCATAAGGGAAACAAAAAGAAAAACAAACAACTGATACTATATCAAACTAAAAATCCTCTTTACAGTGAAAGAAAACATCACCAAAAGAAAAAGACAATTTACTAACTCAGAAGATATTTGCATTCAATTTTTAGCTTAATATGCTAAATGTACAAAGAGCACTCATAAAACTCAATACCAGAAAAACAGGCAATCCAATCAAAAAATGGGAAGATGAATCCGAGAGACATTTTTCTGAGGAGGCTATACAGATGGCCAACAGACACATGAAAAGATGTTCCTACTCACTGGCTATCAGGGAAACATCAAATCAACAATGAGATATTATCTTATACCTGAGAGATTAGCTATTATCCAAAAGTCTGAAACAACAAATGTTGGTGAGGATGTGGAGAAAAAGAAACACTTCTGCACTACTGGTCAGAATGCAAATTGGTACAACCCCTTGGGAAAATAGTATAGAGAATTCTCAAAAAGTTGAATATGGAAATTCCATATGATCTGCCATCCCACTTCTAGGTATTTACCCAAAAGATACATAAACACTAATTCACAGAGATTTATACATCCTCACATTTATTACATCCCTATGCACAATAGCTAAGAACTAGAAACTACCTAAATGCCCAATGACAGATGAATGGATAAAGAAGATACAGCATATTTACACAATGGAACATTATACAGCTATTAGAAGAGATGAAATTCTGCCATCTGAATCAACATGGATTGAATTAGAGGAGATTATGGTAGGTTAAATAAACCAAAAGAAGAAAGATAGATACCAGATGATCTTACTCATAGATAGACTATGAATAAAAAAAAAAAAAAAAATCAAAGGGACAGATGAAACAAAATTAACGCTTGGACACTTGCAATTGAATGGAGGATACCAACAGGGAATGGGATGCTGGGGTAGGGGGAAGTTGTGGTGGAGCGCATTGGACAATGAAGAACACTTGGTTGCTTGGAGGGCAGGGTGTGTTGATATGTATCTTATGAACAGGGAAATAGCACATATAGGGAACCTACACATATGAGTTTATTTCAATGTGTAAAATCAAAAATACTACAATAAAAAATAAAAAAGAACCAAATGTAAAATATTAGTGTCCTACATGAAGTTTTGCTGTTAGTCCCATTAAAAATAATTTCATTCTTTCATCTCTTGGCTGTTAAAGGTTATTTCTACTTTTTTGCTTTGCTATGCCATTTGCTGTTTTTTGCTATGCTATTCTAGTTTAACTAGAAAGGTGATTTTTGGCATTTTGCATATGTGATTTAAATATCATTATTTTCTTTATAATAAATGATATTATTGTTATAACTTACCTAGCTATAAATTTTGTTCACTCAACTTATGAAAATGCAGTCACCATCAAATCCATTTGGCCTGGCAGTTCTTCTGGTCAAATGACCAGCCAAATCCATTTACTTTCTGTTAGGCAACATTACATTTTCCATTTTATAGTGCCATTTATTTTAAATAATTGTGCTAATATAATCCCTATCACATCGCCCTACTAAATTCAGATTCTAAAATGGATGATGGATAGATGTCAGTGAGATAGAAGACAAATGATAGATAGCTATAGATAGACAGATAAATAGATGATAGATAACTACATAGATATATAGGCAAGTAGACAGCCATGATGCTGGGATCTCTGTAATTAGCTTGTTACCAATTCTCCAGCTCCTTTGTTTTGTTTTTTGTAAGGTTATATTGCTCTTCTAGCAACATACCTGCCCTCAGGGCTATTCATTTATTTTTTTAAAGAAAGGAAGGAAGAGGAGGAAGAAGCACTTGAAGGAAGGAAGGAAGGAAGGAAGGGAGGAAAAAGGACTTTTTATTTATTTGATTACTTATCTTGGTTGTTTTCCCAAACCCCTGGTCTGGAACCTAGGTTCTTGGGCCCCAGCTGGCCCAGCCGCAGATGAAGCACTAAGTCACAACAGTATGCCAGGAGCTATATACTTTTAAATTATCTCGGTTGGTACCCAAGACTATGGTTGTGTCTACATAGGATTCCAGAAGGTTGATCAATTTGCCTTTCCTTAGTAATCTGGAAGAAAGGCAATTATGCAAAGTATGGGGATAGGACAGGCAGACACTTCAGAACCTTCAGTAGATTTGAATTTCAGAATTAGTTTCTGACAGAATTACGTTTGAAAGATGAAGATCTGGCAAACAATACTCTTTAAAATGATCTGTGCCATATATTCTCTGAAAAGTCTTTGTGTCTCTCAGGAATATGCTCACTTGGAGTTGAAGACCTGCATTATAAAGCATGATTCATTCTTCATCCTAACAAAATTACTTTGCCTGTTGACAAGGTCAGGAATTATAAATAAAGATAAATCCTAGAGTTTATTCAAGAAGATTTTAATACAGTTCCTTCAGTCTATCAGGTCAGGAGAAGATATGGCATTTATCTACGGTGATGTGAATCAGCTGAATTAGATTAACTACTTGAAGGGAACTGTCAGCAGCTCTCTGAAACTGCTCTGAATACCCCCACTTCCTTAAATGTGTTTAATTGGGCTAGGGCCTTAGGGCATATTTTTTCAGCCTTCTAGTGCTCAGCTAATGCCCTCTCCTGAGGTTTCAAAAATTTGTCTTTTTCATATTATTTGAAATAACTTTTATTTCTCAAAGCAGCAGCCTAAAATTCACAGGCACACACAAAACTAGCAGCCACAAATCACACCAGCATTTCATTAACTGAAATCTATGTTTATTTAAACTACTATAGATTTATATTCAAAGTGTGTGTGTGTGTGTGTGCGCACATGCATGTACTAGTGTGTAGGAAGAAAGAGAAGAAAAAGAGAGAGAAGAAAGGAAGGGAGTGAGAAGAAGAGAATCAGACAAGTTTGGGTTTTATTGAATAAATGTAAAAGCCACTTTATTGCTTCATGACTTTGGAGTTATTACAGTGATATTTTTGATGCTTGATTTCTTTATTCCCCTCCCGTTTCTCTTGCTTTTTCACAGACTTCTAGATAAAAACAAAAGAATTATCATATACCTGTAAAGTCTATGCAAATAGCATGTCAGAAACAGTAATACGCTCTTTAAATAATGAAAATTCAAACAGAATATTTCACTTTTTAAACTGGGTGTATGTACTTAGTCAGATCTTGGAATTCCGTAGTCATGTTAATTGCATTAAAATACAAAAGCTATAATTCAAAGAAACATATATCCCACGTTTATTGAAGAATTATTTATAATAGCCAGGAGTTAGAAACTATCTAAATGTCTTTTGAAAGATATGTACATAAAGAAGATAAGACTATATCCCAATGGAATACTACTTATCTATATGTAACAAAAAGATGAAATCCTGTCATTTGAAACACATGAATGGACCTAGAGGGAGTACACTTAGTGAGATAAGTCATAGGAAAGATAAACATTATATGATTTCACTAATGTGACATATAGAGAAATGAAACCAAAGAATCAACCAAATCAAACAAAAATCGATTTTTTTAGTCTATAGAATCAAATTAGTGGTTACTTCATGGGAAAGGAGAGGGGTAGTGGGCAAATCAGGTAAAATAGTTCTATGATATTGTGAATGATAGAATTGGACTGTTGGTGGTGAACTCAATGTATTATATATAGATGCTGACTTATAGTAATACACAACTTAAACATATTTAGTAAAGATGCAATGTTTTAGCAATAAAATCTGAAACAAAGAAACAGTGGACATTATTCACAACAAAAATATATCCAATCAATATAAGTTGAAATTTATATGCTATGGAAACTTGAAAAGATGCAAAGCTATGCAAAATATGAAAATATGGATTCAAAATTTTAAATACCAACATACAATTTTCAGTGTTCTATGATGAGATAGAGGCAGAAGCTATCTACACATGTATTTAAGGAAGCAAATTAAAGAAAGTAATTATATAAACTACATGGAACTGTATGTGTGCATGTCACTTTAGTCTTAAAAACACAATAATAATGGTGAATATTTTAAATTTATGTCATTATAGCATATGTCACAATATCATTAGTATTTTCATTAGAGATGTGTTTGTGATTTTTAGGATTTGCATTGTTTTCTGTGAAATGCATTATATAATCGACTGATTAATTCAAGGCATGAATTATTTATTTTACTCATTCATTATTAATAATTCCATCAGTAAATAATTTTCTTATTGAATGGCATTTAAATACAACATAAGTTATATTGATTTGAAAGAAGCTCTTTTATCGTTCTTCACATTTCCTTCATGTTATCTAGAGAAAAAAATACCATGAGACAGAAGGCACAATGTTGTTATATGAGAAAGGAATTCAGAGTATTGGAAGCCTGAATATTGGCCTCCCCTCCCCTTTCTCTCCCTACCTGTCCCCTCACACACCTCTGTATGTGTGTGTATATATATATATATAAATATATTAAATATATATTTATATGTGCGTGTATATATATGTATACACATATATATATAATTTTCCTTTTGGTTGTCACTTGTTTTTACCTGCTAGAGCAAGATTTCCTTTTAGTCATTACCTAGCTTATATGGATGAAGTATAGACATCACATTTTCTTAGAAATACAACTAGAATTAAAAACTATTCTCAAAGAGATAATAGTGGATAATGACCTTTCCTTTGACTTAAAAGAATATCTTTGAAGAATGCATTACCATTAGAATTCCAGCATAGGATATCTTTTCTTTCCTTTATATCCTTCTATGTCCTGATTAATTTATAGCAGCAGTCAAGTCACACTCATATTTTACTCAAATAAAGGAATATATTCTATCCATTGAGAGAATGGAAGAAAAATGCTTGGAACTCTAGAAAGGCATTCCCTTCTGATTTGTTACCTCAGAAGTGACCCTGTGTTACACTGTAACATTCATGAACCATCAATTATACTAAGGCTACTGAGTGTATGTCCATGATGTGAAAGGTAATTTGTTGTGATCATCTTTCCTAGAATAGTCCTTTATTTTACTTAGTTCTTTTTCAGGAAATAAATACTTGCAAGAACTCTTTCTCTATTTATAATTTCACTGCAGGCAGCAGAAGGCATTTTATACATGTTATACACTAGGTTACTTTCCTGGTTTATTTCTGATTGAGACAGTAGGCAGTGATGTCCCTATGTGTTTGAACATTTAGGAGGAAAGCTTACTAACATTCTGTTTCAGCCCCGATTCTATGATAATCCAGGATAAAACTCCAGTACCATAATGTGCTTCTTTGAATGGGCTTCTAAAAAGAGTAGGCTGATCTTACTTTATTACCAGTTTAATAGAGATACTCATCCTATCTCCATCACTTCTTAATCTCCATCACTTCACAGTTCTAGATAAGAAAAGTTGCCAAAGGCTATTTAGAAGGGTGAAGGAGTGTTAGAAGGTGAGTCTGCTTTTCTACTTTGTGCCCAAGGGAAATCCAACAGCTTTACTCAGGACTAAAAAGAACAATTAACAATAAGATTAATTCCTAAGTATACATGATACTATATAATACAAATACAATATTTCTTGCTTGTAGTAGCTAATATCTGGCAGTAGTTAGTAGAATGCAATCTAGATAGGTAAATATATATATATATATATATATATATGATAGGTGGATGACAGATATAGATAGATAGTCATACAGAATTGCATACATACATTGAAACACATTAAGTGGATAATGAAATATATAGTGGAGTTTTTTTTATTTTTAACTTCTAAAATGTAATTCAATTTCATTAGCATTACAGAACATATTAAAAAGGTTTATTCTTGTGATATACCAAAAAGGTAATTCAGTGCACTTATTTAATTGCAGTAATTAGATAACCAAAATATTTTGCAAATATCAATTGCTCTGTAAATGCTACCACTTTTAAACAAACATCTAGGAGTTTGGCAAGAATGATTAACTGACAAATATGAAATTGAATTTCTTTCCTTTATAAGCCTTTTCTTTTTAAAAGATAAGATAAAATATCCTTATCTAGAATCCTGAGGATAGAATGTACATTGATAAAAAGGAATAGCAGCAAGCGGTTGTGCATAGTGAAAGGCGGAAGATCTCAGATCTCACGTCACTTGACAATAAGTGAAATTACTTTTAAAATTGTTATGACTTATCAATTTATTAAAATGTAAGTTGATTTTATACAATAAGTGGTAAGTTTATTGAGAAAAAAATAACTTCTGTAGGCTCAGTGTAAGGGAAAAATTTCAGTACATTTATTTTGCTGGGTAAGAATCTGAAATTTAAAGAAACTTTACCATTACCAAGACTGAATTCACACGACAAAAAAAAAACTATAATGGCTAATTTGTGATTGGAAGCTTTGCCAAAAAATGAGTTAGGATAGTTTTTAGTCTTATTCAGTGGTCAGATACATAAGGCATTTCCAATATCTAATTATATTTTTATTATTACTATTCATTATTTAAATTCAATTAAGATTTATTATCTACTTGTATTCCTAATTCTGTTAGCATTATGAAGGGAATATATAAAACAGTTTAATCTGAATTTTGTATCCATATTATTGTCAATTAATATATATATCTAATATCTATGGTTTCTATAATTCATGTTCAAAAAACATATTCAAAACCTTTTATACACTGTTGATTCCACATATCTCAGGATATGCAGCAAATATGTTTCCCATGTTTGTCTAGTTTTTGACAGCATGGGCATTTCTGAGTCTTAAGTTATCTCTCACTGTATTTCCTCCTCTAATAGTACACAATGAATATGGAGTAAGTTGACTGTAGACATAATGGGAGTTAAAAAAAGAAAATTTCAGAACATTAAGTTGAGGCCAAATGAATCTTTGTAAATATGCTAAGTTTATATTCAACTTCATTCAAGTTCTACTTTTTAAACATGTTACTCTATTCGATAAAATAATAGAAACAAAAAGAATCAAAACAAGCAAAAACAGAATAATTTCATGATTTGTGTATATATTAGTTAAGATTCTCCAGGAAAAAAATCACCAGGATCTCTCTCTCTCTTTTCTATAGATATATCAGGATATACATAAACCAAAGAATATGAATCTTCCCTCAAGGTCTTCACAATTTTATGTTCTCCCACAATAACATCTTAGCAATTAATTACTATCTACTAACTATACTTATAATTGATTTTTATGGCATTCTGTGGTGTCTACCAGAGGTAAGCAAATGCTTAGATTGTATCTTTCCTTACAGGCTTCTTTTCTCTTATTTTAGGTTACTTGACTGTCCTGTGACCTCTCCTTTGACATGTTCAAGGAAAGTTATTAATTTCATTCATTTATACTTAATCAACTAACTCTTGGTTGTAAAAGCTGGAACAACACTTCTAATTCTCTTTCTCTGAACTAAAATCTTATCATTTGTAGCTTTTATGGAAACAACAAATTTTGTTTTAGACTGGTCTTCACTGTGTCTATATTCACTTTTTATTTCCATTGCTACAACTAGTTATGCAAATAAAAAGTATCTAATGATTTATTCAAACTGCTAATACTATGTAAAATGATAGACTTTTTAAAAAACCCACTTATTTTGAATTATATATATTTAAGCAAGCAAAAAGTTGAGTCACCAAAAGTTTGGTCTTCCACATTTGAATTACAGATAAAATTTTCTAAATAACTCATTACTATTTGTTCTCCTGAAAGTGAAGTTACCTTAGTTAGGTGGAGAGGGGATGATATGTCCAGTGTGAAGAAGAGTAGACTAGAACAGTAATGATAAACGGAATGCTTGAGTAGGAAAAAAAGACATCCAAAAGAGATAACTAGATTTAGCAAGACAATGTTGATCTTCAAAAGCCTTTGTAATTTGTATTCTACTTAAAATTTTCCCCAGCATTGACCTAAAATTTCTCATTTTTATCTATAGTAAAGATACAGATCAGTGGTTTCCAAAGTGAAAGGGATCCAGTAAAAATTACTGTCAACATTCCTTTCTTGGTTATTCCTGGAACATATCTTTTTTTATCATGGTAGTAAAATAATAATAATAATAATAATAATAATAATAATAATAATAGTAATAATAATAGTAAAATCACATTCTTGTTAACATATAACTTTCAAAAATGTATTCCAGGAAGAAAAATATAGATAGGCATAGTGGAGTTACAGTAATTTCTCCAACCAAAATTAGCAAAGAAAATAATGTATGAATAAATGGTCATACATGAGTGTTATTGAAAATTAGTGTAAATAATAATTCAATGCTTGCGTGCATCTGGAGATAAAGCTGAGGATGTGGCTCAGATCAGATAAATAAGTATCCCATACACAGGCTAAATAACTTGGTTCTTTTGTAATAGGAGCTAGCAAGTGGCTAAAATGGCATAATACGATTAAATTTTTAGAAAATGCAAGATCAGCCCCTCCAAAATGTTTAGACAGGCCTTTTCCAAGATGTCTAGAGCAGACTTCTTCTAATGTATATCATCTTGGTATATGGAGCTAACAGTTAATAAAGACCCAGAGTTCTTACCCTTGCCATAGGATAGTTAGATATCTAAACACCTTCAGAAACAACCTTTTTATTTATTAATAAATCAATAAACAAAATCAGAGAAATGTAATTCAAAGATAAGGTAATGGTCTATAGACAAGATTTTACATCTCCTCATGTGAACACCCCTTCCTCTTTTCTTGTTGCCCCAGGTCCCCTTTTTTTTTTAACACAGGATATAGCTCTTAGAACTGTCTCATAAACTTTATAATTTACATCTATGTAAATTGTCCATAAGTATGTTATTATAACTGATCTTTTCTCTTGCTAATCCTGTCTAATGTTAATTTGCTTGTGAAGAGCTTCAGAGACATGGAATTTTCCCCATGTCAGAACAAAAGGTAACATCAACAGTGCACAGATAAAACTCACAATATGAAGGCTGTTGCTGTAGTGTTGTCAAAAGTGGACAAGTGTATAAAGTAGGAATCATCGGTGTGCATGGAAAAAAATAGATTCAAAGATGAATTTCAGATATAACTATAAAGATTAGGTTCCTTATTAAACGTAGTGGAATGGGCTTTAAAAATTAGGCAGATGATGAAATCAACTGTCAAAAACAAAAAGAATTAAGTTCGTATAAAAGATTTTCTGAATTTTATAGTTAACTCCAGCTACAATTTGGTAGCACTTATATGTTATTCTGCTTTCAGCAACTTTATTTTTGTCTTGCAAATGTTTTTAATTTTGTTGTTGTTGTTACTTTTGTTAATTATGCTACCCCATTTGTTTCTAAGAGTCAATGATTTTTCCTGTTCCATAACTTTCTATGCTCATGTTATGCAAACTAGTCTCTTATTTTCCTAAGGATGGGTCATGCAGTAATCTATGAAATGTCTTCTGTCCTTATCAATATGTCTTTTTCATTCTTTGTTTTATTAATACTTTCAAATTGGATAATTTTCTCAAATGTTTTCTGATTCTTAGCTATATCTGTATTTAAGAATTAAAGATTCAAAGGTGATTAGATTTCCTGGTTTATAGAAGTATGACTCACTGGCATCATTATAAATGGATTGACAGCATAGACTTCTTTTTAAAAGGTACACGGATATATTTTCTCTCTCTTTTTAAATTTAGATTCTCTGAAAAGTAATTCTACAATTAAGTGTTTGGAGAAACATTTTATGAACTTAGAGGATCTCAGAAGAGGTAGAAGGAGCTGTGGTTCATAAGGTCTAGACTTTCACTTGGTTACTTTTATATTCCTACAGTTCAACTACCCTCTTTGATACTTAGTAACACAAAATTCTGAGCCTTAAGGATAAATGTTTACTTCCCACCAATTGTCCCATTAGCAAGGGTTTTAAATGAAAAGCTAGTATAAATAATTCATCATTTATCTCTCCTCCATCATTTCCTCTTATTTTATGAAACATTTTCTCTTTAATTCATTGTTTTCTACTGCTTACTTGTTTGTTATGAAAATCCTTGTGGCTCTTTATATTTGCTATTTATTCCCTACAATTTAAATGAAATTCAGGGAGGGAAGGTATGTAAATATATGTGGTTAATTCATATGCACTTATTTAAAATATGCTATTTAACTTAGAAAACTCATTTATTTTCCAACTAAAACCTCAATTCACCCTCTAAAAACTGGAGATGAGCACATCTGTCCTATCTCTCTCAAAGGGTGGTATACAATCACGATGATTATAAGTAGATAACTATAGAGATATTGTTAGACTATCAACTTAGTTTTACTGTGAAACTAATCTATAAACAAATCTTTCATTTTTCAACAATGTGACTTAAACTACATTCACAATTTAAGAAAAAAGTATTTATATCACATCAGAATGAGAGGTTTATGGGTTTTAATAGAAGATACGTGCCCTATATAGTACCAAAGCAAGTTCTCCAATGGAGATATATTACCATGACTATCGTAAGATATTATGCAATAAATTCACCAGAGCCACATGCATAGCAGGGATAAAAACAAAGGGTAGCTAAAATTTTATTACTTATCTCTCACTATCAAATTCCATAGTCTTCCTTTCTTTAATAATTCATGTTTATATTTAACAAAATAGAATTCAAAACTTTACAGTCTCAGTCTAATATTATAAAATACACACATATATACCATATTCATATTCATCCATACCAAGCTATCAACTAATTAATTAAAATGATCTATTTATCTACTTAGCTATATGGCAAAGTGCCTTAGGGGAGAAAAAACAAAGGAAACATATCAATATTTAACTGATTTGACTTTAAATACTGAATTACTCTATGGGTACTTTATATTTAGCACTTTGAAATTTTTAGCTTTTCAAGTTTATGCAATGTGTACCTACATACTTATATTTAAAAATCACTTTAGTATTTCTTCTTAAAATGGACTTTAGTGTATACTAGATTGTCATGCTATGGAGATGAAAACCTCTAGTTTTTATTGTTTTAGGACATAATTTAAGAAATTTTGAAAGTTATGGTTGCATAACATAAAATGTTGATTTTAGTAATCAACCACTTGTTTACAAGATTTTAATTTAAAAAAAGTAGAAACAAGTATATATACAATCACTCCTCTCAATTGCAAGATGAGTTAAATAAATAAAAAGATTTCCATCTGTGGTTCATCTGAGGATAGCTTGAAATACTTCATTGTTCAGTTTAGGGGACTCAAAATTCTTTGGGTAATAGTGAATAATGGGGTATAAGGACTTTCGTTTTTCTTAATGTTTAATATGCTTTATTCACATTTGATATGCAGAAAAGAGGAAAAGAAATTTTGCACCAGGGTAAGTAAAATAAAAAAAAATGGACATTTCCATGTTTTATCTAACTTTTTTTTTAATAATTTCACTATGGACATCAACTATTTCTTCATATATTTTATTGAAAATTCTTAGCATGGCTCTCATTTCAATTATTTCTCATATATGCAATTCCCACATAAAAGTCAAGTATAGTAATTCTATAAATTGAATTGAATAATCAATGATGAACATTTCATTTCCAAAATCCAAAATGAAGAAGTGTTGTTCCTTCAAAGCAGAAAAGAATTTATATTGTTCCTACTTTGAAATTCATGAAATATAAGAACAGGAGCTACAACAATAACATCTACAGATTTAAACCAGAATAATGGAAAAATTCACTTTAGAATTATAAAATGAGTTAATATAGTTAGATGATTAGAACTGTACCTATTTCCTAAAAACATTCAATAAAAATTATTTATTTCCACTAGTTCCTAACACCATTATTGTTACTGTTAATTTATTTTCGCCGGTCAAATGTGTTAGGATTTTCTACGTATATCCTGAAAACTAAAAATTAACTAAATGTAATTAATTCTAACATGATAGAACTTGATTAGAGAGTGTGTAATAGAAAATTTTGCTGGATTATGTCTCAGGTTGGTGGGAGGTAACTTCTAAACCTCAGAATTTTCCAAGAGATTGGAGTATTTTGTTATTTATGGTAGACTTCTAAGACTACACCTGATAGCTTATGCTAATAAGGTAAAACAGTATGAGTGCTAGTTACTTAGAAAGGTCAACCACATGATTAGAGGATTGGAACTTTCAAATACAAAATACCAGACTGACCTCCAGATAGTAAATGCAAGGCGTTTGAAGATTAATCTGAACCACATGGCCAATAATTAAATTAGTTATCCCTAAATATTGAAATCTTAAAAAATAAAAACATATGTAAATAAATTAAAAAATGAAACAAAACAAAAAACTGACAAATCAAAACAAAAACCTTTCGGTATGAAAGTTTGAATCAGCTTCCTTGGTTGAAAATAATCATGCATATATTGTCACACATTATGAGCCAGTAGGCAAACATATCCCTAAGAAGAAAGGCAGCTTTATTTTTATTTTTATTTTATAATAATTAATTTTAAATAGAGCACTTTTCCTGAATTCTATGATTCACTCTAGTGACTTGTCAAACCTGAGAACTAAAGAAACCATCAAATTTGTAGCCAGCTAGTGAGAAGTGGGAACATTCAAGCTTGTGGCTTATGTTTGAAATAAGAGCAGTCTTGTGGAGAACTATGCCATTAACCTGAGAGATTTGACCTAACTCTTATAATTGATATAAGAAGTTATTACAGGCGGACATTCAATATCTATTTGAAACATAAGAAACTACAAGTCTCTTGATTTCTCCCTTTACCCAAATTAGGCTTCAATCTCCCAATTTGCATGAGAGGAAAGTCTCTTTAGCAAATACATATTATTGTGCCTGGCACAGGAAAAATTTATTCTAGAAAACAAATCTCATTAATTCTAGGTAGTACGCTTTTCAGATTGTATATTTATTCTTATTTTTCAGCTTTTATTGCAGTAACTTCTATTCTACATATTAAAATAAATTCATAGATATGTTTCCCCATATGTGCAGTTTCCACATTCCTCAGATATATGTCAACACACCCTGCCCTCTACCAAGCATTCTTAAGCATTTGGAGAGATTAAGGTCACCCATAGGAGATCACTATAAAAGGCAAAGTAAATAATAGCATGGACTTTAAGCAGAATTAAATTATGCTTCCTCCAATGTTAAATTAAAGAGGTTAGGTCTCCCCAGTCTAGTAAGGGAGAAGACCTTACAGAGAGAATTTCCTTCACAAATGTAAATGCCTCTTTTGAGAGAACAATTTCCGTCCAGTCTTCAGAGCCCTGCCTATGAAATAATATTTTTGCTAAAGGCATTTTGCAGGTGACAGATTTTGTTGTCCCTTACAATTTCTTATCAAATAATTATGGCCAAAACAATATTTATTTCAGAGAAGGAATAAGATAGAAAATTGTCACCTGCTTTCTAAGGTGTCTTATCCATGTCAGGATTTTCTTAGATGTTCAGCCTCAAGATGACTTCCCTATAGAATGTCTCTAATATAATATATTATATTAATTACAAGTCAGTATTAACAGAAAACAACAATGAAAGAAAGATTAAGTAGAAATAGTTAAAAGTGAAATGAGAAAGAAAGTTCATTAAATAAATGAGGTAAATATTTGTGCATGACTCATGAACTAACTTTGAAGACAACTATAAAAGCTTCAAAATTGTGATAATGAAGCATCATCTCAAAAAATTGCATTGCTTTCTAATGATTGTATTTTGTATAACATTTATTTTGATATTTAAATTCAAATGTGAGTAAACAATCTCAATCACTATTCTCATACATTAATTATTTCAGTCTTTAAAATTTATTGGTAGATGAAAGATGCAGAAGCTGGGTGGTGGCTACAATTAACTATAAGTAGATGAAATATTAGGACTTGGATATACTTGGATATATATATATATATATATATACATAAATTGGATTTGAGATCAAATTTAGGCTGTGTCCTATTATGTTTGGTCACATTAAAAGCCATATATTAAATAATTTTAAAACAACAATGTGGAACTCAAAGAAAACAAAAAAAGGATATAGAAAATGCTATATTGCATGTTAATGAAAGGGCTAATGCTTTTTTTCTGACAACGTGTAGCTCAAAAACAACAGAAGATGTTCTATAAAGAAGTAGAAATAAAATTAACAATTTCATCTCTGATGTCAAAGCCATATATACAAATTTGCTTTGAGTAGTAAGCAGAAATGGAAACGCCTAAATAATTTTTAAAAGATCATCTTGAGTTTTCTCAAAATAATCTGTCCAAAGAAATGCTTGAATTTCCAAATATTCATGAAAATCATTATGTAATATATTAAAATGTTAATAAAACAAATTATAGAAGTATATGGTGTCATTATATAATAAAGTTTCAAATGCATTTTAAGTGACTGCTGACTTTGTTCCATTTTGCCAATTTCTACATACATTTAGCATTTCAAATCTGTTATTTATCTGTTCAGGCTGTCATGAAAAAAAAATACCACAGATTGGAGGGCTTAAGCAACAGAAATGTATGTTCTTATCCTTCTGGAGGCTAGGAGACCCAGATCAAAGTTGGTGAGTATTTTCTGGTGAGAACTTCTTTCCTGGCTTGTAAGCAATTCCTTGATGTGTCCTTACATGACCTTTCCTCTGTGCAAGTGGGGTCTGTATGGTGTCTCTTTCTCTTCTTAAAAGGACACTATTATCATCAGATGTGTGCCCTACATTTATTTCACTTCATTTTAATTAACTTCCCAAAACCCTTGTCTATAAATACTATAGGACTTCAACATATGACTTCTGAAGGGACATAATTCAGGTCACAACAATGATGCACATTAAAATGATTTACTGCATACTAATCATAGACATGTTCAAGAGACATTAATTAGGAACTTAATAAGCTGCATTAGATAGATCTTGGAAGAAACAATATTCTGAAGTTAAAATACTGCAAATATACATATCAATTTCCAAGCATAATATGAAGACTTGAATTTCCATTATCCCCATGCCACTATGAGAAAGGGACCATGAATGCTACTTCCATGTTCAACAATAATAATTCATAATATTTAGGCAGTTTTACTGGTATAACAAGGCAGAAAGAAGTGCTACCTGACTGCACTGTTTGTTAATAAGAATAATCTGCAATTTCTTCCACCAATTACCAAAAAGCTACAATTATAGAATTTAATATAAGCCAACTTAGTTAAAATAGTTAGGAGTAAAAAGACAAAGAATAATCAGTCTAATTAGTAATAGTTAATGATGCTGAAAGAGTATACTATCTGCACAGCAATACTCTATACCTACATATTAGAAAATTAAGAGACTTTTCCAAATTTCTTTTCTTATATTCATAATAGGGAAAAACTGAGTATCTTATCTGAAAGGGTATTAGGGATGATGTGGAGACCAGTTTACTTATTTTTTAAAATAATGCATGGATAAAGTCCAACTGGTCTAAAAGTAAAAGTCAGTTTCTGACTAACAAAAATATGTAAGCAAAAATAAAGTGCCAATTGAAAAGCTGTTCTTGATTTCAATCACTGAGCAAATAATATGTCAATGGGTGACTTTTAAAAATGTACATTTTGTATAATAAAATATCAATGCCAGAGATAGTTCTGTATTTCATTCTTTCTCTTAAAAGACCATTATACTAACATAGAAATCAAACATTTCCATGAAAATATCTCATACCAAATATAATTTGATGATTGGATTATCAGTTATTTTCATTATAACCTAGAAATTGAACAGATGGCAGTCTTAACCACTGCTGTGAGTCTGATAGTTGCTGTGACTCTCAGTAATTTAAGACAAAAGATAGCGCAGTTTAAAGGAAGTTTTATCACAGAAGTTTTTGTATACAAAAACACATGCATGGTATGTGTATTTTGCAGTAAATCAAGAGGTATGTCCATAAATGTCAATGTCCAAACACTTGAAAATTCTTACAATATGCACAATATTTGGAGCACCAAGGACATTTTAGCTGAGCAAGTGGAACATTAGGTTTTAGACATTTCTACTTCTGTTTCTTTGCATCAAAGCTTATAACAGGATAAAGTAGATGTTGATTTAGATTTTTCACCAAACATTCTTTAAATCATCAAATTAAAGTATTAGGCAATTGCATGCAACTATTCATAATCTGCTGTCTATAATCTATATTGTGCAATCTCCAGACTCCAGGATCTTTTCTGTGGTAAATCTAGATGAACATCAGGATCTTGATTCCCCTGAAATACAGCCATTTTAGATACCTGGTCGTAATGGGGAAGGTATTTAGCAATTTTTTCTTTGGTTTTGATGGATAGAAACATTAAAATAATTAACCTCTAATTACAGCATAATTGTTAGGCATTTTTAAGAAAATAAAATTACTAAACTTTCATGTGACAAAAACAATTTATTTAGGATTGTTATTTTATGGGATAAAATAATACAGATTTGAAGATGTTTTTTGACATTGATATCTAATACAGGATCTGATAATGAGCTTCTCTGACTACATCACATAAATGTGGAGAACTCCTGTTAACACATTTATAATTAACTGAATGTAGGTATCTAGGCTCTGAAATATTAGTAGGTTTCTGATGTAAGCTCACTATTTATTCACTAGCTAATCTTTGTTTCAACTACTTGTATATGGTTGTATAAACCCAATTTGCTGCCTCTTCGATTAACCTATAAGTACTAAATGCTCAAAAATTGTATTTTGCAGATGGAAATAAATGACAAAAAAGGGATTTTGAATGAATCATCAAAAAAAAAACCAAAAAAAAAACAAGATGCTATAAAAATCTCACTCATTTTTCCATATCCATTCCCACCCAAACACAGACCATCTCTTCTCATCCTACTTGATTCCAGGGTTTTTTTCTGGCCAGAAAATTTCTATTTCTATTTTTTCCTCCCTTTTATGACAACAATTGAATACAAAAATAAGCATTTTTATTGTTGTTGTTCTCATTAAAATTCTAGTGCACAGTAGGCATTCAAATTGAATTTGAGAAATCAGGCTTTTGTATCAACCTTTGTTGCAGCCTAACTCTAAGTGTAAGTTGCTCTCAGGCAATTTAGTTAAAATTTCTTTACCTAGCTTCATTGTCTTTAAAATGGGAAAGAAGTTATTATAATTAATGATCGAGATAATATAGTAAAATGCTTAGGCTGGGATTTAACATATAGTAAGACTCAGTAAGATTAGATATTTTATACATCTACTTCATAGGATGATGAAGATTATGTGAGATTATATTTGTATAGAATTTGGTACTCACTGAATAATAGGAATAATTATAATACTTCATTCTTTTTTAAATTTAGAGTTTTCATGGAGATACTGTGTCACACTATCTAAAATTCTAACAAGAACTTTTAATTTGTATTCTGAGAGCATGGAAGACAGAAAAAAAAGATGCTTTTACCTCTCATATTATTTATACATGTTTCTGAGACTTTAGAATGATGCTAGGAAATACCAAACTACATTTTTTATTGATATTGTAAACTCAGACTTGGTTGACAAGGCAATGCATTCAGGAATAGAGATGACTCTCAGTCTCTACCTTGGTTACCATTATCTTCCAAGATAATTCTAACTGACTTAATCAGAATCTACCTATAAGACTCTTTCAAAGATAAAAGTTCTTTATTCTTCTATTCTTCATCCCTTTATAATGTATGGTAACCGTGCAGTGTATTTGGAAAATTCAATTCCAATACCAACAATATTATTTGAAAACATTTAAATTAGATAGTCTCCTCAACTTGTGATTAAGAAAATGAAGACTTTACAGAGATTAACTGACAAAAATAATATATTGAGAAACCATTCAGAAACAACAACTGTAATTAAATTTTGGTACTGACAGAATTTTCTCTCTTCCATTACTTAGATACATAGGGGAATGAGTTTACTGGGTTTTCAGTTTATTTTGCCTTTTCTCAATTTTGAATGTCTTTTTAAAGATACCCTTATTAATTTATAGCTTGTGTTTCATCCTCAGCATTACTGATATTTTGAGCAGGATTATTCTGTGCTTTGTTTTTGGGGGGTTATTGTCTTTTGCATTGTAATATATTGAGAAGCATGCCTTAACTCTACCTAGTAATATTAGGCTCATTCCCCAAAACCAGTTATAATAACCAAAAAGTGTCCCCAGGTGTTTGGTTCTCTGGCAAACAAAATCAAACCAATTGATAGTCATTAATCTATAGATTAATGTTAACCAGTTCATGTAAAAGCAAGACTTTTATTCTATCTCCTGTCTTATCTCAAGATGATATCCTCTGATACGCTTTTAAGAGAAAGCTGAGTTTTAACAAAATTTTAGTAATGCCTTCCTTTAAATTACCTATATATTTTTTCTAATTTTCTACTTCTAACATAAGTGAGTAAATAATGTTTACTAAAATGATTAAAGCAAGAGTGTGCACAAAATGACTAATGTCCCAGGAGTTTTACAATTAAATAAACTATGGGAATTTTCATCAAACTATCAACTATTGTGGTTGTGGTGAAGATGACAGAGAAAGGATAGATATTCCTTATATTTATCTGATAATTACAAATAGACTAAGTAGTGGCAAGAACTAATGATTCAGCAGGTACTAGATACACAGAATAACAAGAGCACAAGATCTTTTGAATATGGTATTACAGATAGGGTAGGATAACACACTCCACCTTAAAATTTTCAAGCAGAAATGTATCTGATATGCCATTGGTAACAAAATATTAGAAAGATTTTGAAAGTCTTTGATAAAAACTACAGCTTCCAGATAATCAATTACTTTGTTTTACTGCTATGCCTTATGACAGAGGACTACAGTTCTTTTGTTCTAAAATGAATTATTTTCCCAGAAGAAAAGATGTAAAGTATATCAATCATTGAATTTATTTCATGACTTTCCATAAGTCCTTAGACGGTATAATGTCAGCAGAACTATCTATGGTAGAAAAGGCAAAGCCATATCAAAATTAACATCCATACCATTAACAACAAACTGCTACCACCTTCATTACTGAAGGAATATGTTATCAGTTGCGTTCAAATGCCTAGCTGGTCCCTATTGAGACTAGTGACATATTGGGGGCATATGGTTCTTCAACGTGGATATTCAGTAGTGATAGGACCCAAATTATTCTCAATGAGTGGAAGCCCATGTTGTCCAGTCTCAAGTATGACTTCTGTTTTTTGGGTTTTTTTTTTTTTTTTAGTATTTTATTGCAGTAACTTTGTTTTATAAATTAAAATAAACTCATATTTATAGGTTCTGTATATGTGCAATTTCTACATTCCTCAGATATATTATCAACACACTTTTCCCTCCACCAAATCAGCAAGTGTACTTCACCGATGTCCAGTGGGCTCTGCCACCACTTGCTCATCATTGCCTCCACCACTGCTCCAACCCATTCCCTATAGGTAACCTTAGCTTTAGAGCAAGTCTCCAAGGGATAATTTGTTTTGTCTGTTTCTTTCATCTATTCACATTCCCCCCTATAATGAGATCATCTGAAATCTTTCTTCTCTTGACTTATTTCACTTAGCAAAATCCCCTCTAGATCCATTCACATTGATTCGAATGAAAGGATGTCATCTCTCTAAGGGCTGTGTATTCCAGTGTCTGTGTGTGTGTGTGTGTGTGTGTGTGTATGTGTGTGCGTTGGGGTGGGGGGTGGGGTGCATGGTGTATCTCAAATATTCTTTATCCATTAATCTGGCATCGGGCACTTAGGTAGTTTCCAGTTCTTATTTATTGTAAACAGGGCTGTAATAAATATGAGGGTGCATAAATCTCTGTGATTTAATGGTTTCGAATCTTTCAGATAAAAATCCAGAAGTGGGATCGAGGGATCATATGGAATTTCCATATTCAACATTTTGAAGAATTTCCAAACTGTTTTTCATAGGAGTTGCACCAGTTTACATTCCCACCAACAGCGTAAAGTTTTCTCTTTTCTCCACATCCTTGCCATCATTTGTTGTTTCCAGACTTTTGTATAATAGCCAGTCTCTCAGGTGGAAGGTGAAATCTCACTGTTTTGATTTACATTTCCCTGACAGTCAGTGAGAAGGAATATCTTTTCATGTGCCTGTTGGTCATTTGCATATCCTCTTCAGAAAAATGTCTCTCCAATTCCTCTTCCTATTTTTTAACTGCATTTGCTGCTTTTCTGTTACTAAGTTTTATGAAGTTTTTTGTACATTTTGCATGTTAAGCCCTATTCAGAAATATTGAATGCAAATATCTTCTCACAGTTAATAGGCTGTCTTTTTGCTTTGGTGGTGTTTACTTTCACTATTAAGAGGCTCTTTAGTTAGATGTAGTCCCAGTTGTTTTTCTGTTTCCCTTGATTTTGGAAGTGAGTACCAAATACCACTCTAAGGCTAATGTCATGGAATGTTGTTCCTACGTTGACTTTTAAGAATTTTATGCTTTCTGGTCTTATGTCCAAGTCTTTAGTTCATTTTGAGTTAATTTTTGTGAATGGTGTCAGAGAATGGTCTAGCTTCATTATTTTGCAAGTGACTGCAAAGTTTTCCCAACACTATTTATTGAAGAAACTTTCTTTTCTCCATCACGTTTGTTTGTTTGCTTTGTACCTCCTTTGATTAACTGACTGCATATGTGTGAGTCAGTTTCTGGTGACATAGTTTTATTCCACTCATATGTTTCTGTTATTATTCTGGTACTATACCATTTTGATCACTATTGCAGTCTGGGATTGAAAGCCCTCTGGATTCATTATTTTCTTTCTCATAATTGCTTTGGCTATCTGGAATCTTTCATTGCTTCATACAAATTTTAAGATATTTTGCTCTATTTCCTTTATTAAATACAGATTTAACACAATCTCCATTAAAATCTCAAGGATAACTTCTTTATTATCACGGTGATGGAGACTTACATGATGAGCTTATTAAGTAAGAATCTAAGAGTCAAAGGAAAGTTAACTGATGCAAACATGGTAGGTCGTCTTGTTCATGGCCTATTGAGCCTCTCCTCAGTAATAGGTAATGTTTAGAAATGAGTCACATGACAAACAGATATCCTATATTTTATTTCCAGTGTGAAAGACTCATCATGCACCTCTTTTTCAAACTTCTTTGGCTTCTTCTCATCGTGTGTGTGTGTGTGTGTGTGTGTGTGTGTGTGTGTGTACCACTTAGTCAAATCATGAGCCTCTGTACAAAATTATACCCCTAACCATAGTTTCATCAAAGTAAAATGTATAATAAGATATATTGGGTGAATATCCATCTACTTGATTGACTTCTTTTCATCAAATTTCAAAGTCATCTCAAATTTTAGTGGTGATGATAAAACAATTTTTCCATATTCATTTTACCAGAATATCACATGTATAGACCATATCCAAATATCAGGGCTATAGTTTTATGGAAATCTGTATAAAACTTTAGATGTTTAAAATAAAAACAATAATTTAGCAGGAATAGGTACCTTGGAACTCTGATCTTCCTGTTTGTTCAATTCAGTGTTCACTATTTCTCTTAATACTATTTAGTATATTTAAATTCTGATTATTTAGGGATTTTGAGAGTGCATATCCAATTTTTATGAATTAGCAGATCAGATAAGAACAGGTTCATAGTATAACACCTGGAATGCATCATCCTTGATGTTGAATGGTGAAGTATTCAGTCTCTGGACCCAGGAACAAGTTCTTGAAATATAAATAGTAGATGGGAACAAAGCTTTACTAAAATGCCTTAGAGGTTGGCAGTGTGATTATATTTTGAGGCTTCCTAAGGTCTTCATAAATCATTCTTTACTGCTACAAACACTTCATTGCTATTGAATTTACTGTATAACATAGTTCAAGGAACAGAAGAGCTAGTATGTAGTCTGGATCTGCTGCAGAGCACTGGTTTGCCTTGAGCCTAATTTAAAATGGCATTCCAACAGATAACTTAAAGACAAACACTCAAGTAGGTAAAAATTGCCTCCAAAACTGAAAAGGAAGAATATGTTACCAAACATTGTGTCTGTGTTTGTTTGTGGGAGCAGGTGAGTAGAGAATATGGTAGCAAAAGATATATTGACATTTATCATTGTTTAAAGAGAATATCTGACAAACCCTAGACCAGTGGAATGTAAAAATTCAGAGTATCTAGATATGAACAGGATTCTTAGAATTCCTTTATTAAATGAATCTAGATATGTAAACTAGCTACTTTTTGTAAATAATTCAAGCTGGAGCTCTGCTTATGAGGTCCAGAAAATCATAGCTGTCCATCTTTTCACTTCTACTATTCAATTAACTACCAAAGAATCATCACAGATTAAAACACATATATACAGCTCTAGTCCTACGCTCAGTAGAACAATTATGCCTACATATATTCCTCTGGGAGTCCAATATCTCACCATGTCATTTGTAACTGAGGAGTTGATGTTAATGGCCTATGCACAGATACGTAGAAAAAGGTCACTAAATAACTCTGGTGTTCCACTCACTGCTGCATTTTATAAGCTTAGATGAAAAAGAGAGTCTAGGTCTGTTGAGGTTAATATTTGGGACAGGAGAGGCTACATAATTAAATTCAGTTAAACATTCTTATGTTCTTAAAGATTTATTTAATACTAAAGTTTCTATTAGAAGTGAATATAGGACAATTTTGGATCCAGTTTCTACCAATCAACTAAGCTACTCTAGTGAACTTACTTGTATATGTTGAGGAAAACCACCATATGAACAACTTTAACATGATACAATGTGATATTCTATCTTCCTTAGTCTAGATCAGGGGACAGCAAGCTTTTCTTGAAGGACTTGCTACCAAATAACTTGGGATTCATGACAATGAAGTTTCCATTACAACCATTCAATTCTACCATAGTGTCAATCAGGGTCAACCTGAAAGATTTCCAGATATTCCAAACCACAGAAAGATTGAGTGCAAAGAATTTTCTACAAATATGTCAAAAACGTTTGAAAAAATAAAGGGAAAAAAGAAGGTTGTTACTGAAGAGCACTTAAAAGAAGAAATGAAACTTAGGAGGAAAAAGTAATTACAACTTCTGGACTTGAATCAAGCCTGAACAAACTGCAATTGAGTTGAAGTTACTGCCTGGCCAGAGCTTGAACTATAGGAGAGATGCTAAGCAACATGTGTCTGAACCCTAAAAAGGGACTGCCATTTCAGAAACAAAATAAATGCTCTATTTTTTTTTTTCTTCTACATGTCTCATCTCAACAAATCTCATACAAAGCCAACTGGTAATAGATATGGGAATGTATTCTGTAGACTTCTATGTAAAAAGGTTAAGAGAGGGGCTCTAGTCAAATGAAACATATCTGACAAATAAGTAAATTACCAAATGACTAGAACCACCTATATGTAAGCACATATCCCAGTGAAACAAAAGGTAAGTTTATGCAAGTTCAATAGATCATCACTGAGAAATTGTACCTTAGTCAAACAGAGTATGCCATGACAATAGTATGTGAAGAAGGGGATAATACATCATGATAAGCCATGTCCAATAATTTTGTCTTCATTAACAGAAAATTATCCAGAAAGACTGAATTTAGAGAGAACAGAATTTTGGTTTTAACAATGAAGATCTGGAGAAACAGAGGAGAATCCTATGAGGAGAAAGCTACCAACTGTTCATTTTAAAAATCTATATAAAGAAATTCCTTTGATTAGAAGTTATAAATATATTGACTTGTGAATAAAGATGAAAATGTAAAATATTTTAGAAGCTTGGATTCTACTAAACTCTGGTGTGTGTGTGTGTGTGTGTGTGTGTGTGTGTGTGTGTGTGTGTGTAGGGAAAGACATCTTCTTATTTCTTAATTAGCTGCATCTGTTTGAATTAACTTCTTCCCTGTACAAACTACCTGTAGCCTAACACAGCTGTCTCTTCCTATGCGGGGACTTTTGTGATTCTGCTGCTATTGAATACACCATCACATTCTCATAAAGAGGAAAAAGCATAGATTAAGAACATTTCAACACAATGAAAAGGTGATGAGAAAGTTTTAAAAACACAGCAATGATACTAAGTTCCAGTCTGTTCTCTGGATGGGGATTACTTATGAAACATCATCAATCTGAGCTGAGGTATCTGACCAAATTTATATCTAAAATGTTAATTCTAATTTGTTAAGCTTTGCATAAGAGTAAAGATCCGTAAGATTCAAAATTGTATCTAGTTGCTATAATTTATAATTTGATAATTGGAAGAACTTCCCTCTAATTGCTTCTGATTTCATCTTCTAGAAAGGTGATTTCTATAGGTAGGAAGGTATTTACATGATATAAAAGTTAGGCAAGGTGCCATATACACCAATATGTGATCTACTTTTACACTTGTTTCTGCTAAGTTATAAGTGGCAAAGTTATATATTTCTCAGAATCATTATTTGGATTCTATTTCCATATATATGGATAGTTTTCAAGTCATTCTTTGAAGTGAGCAGAACTGTGGAATGAAAATATGTCATAAAAGTCTTTAAAACATGTATTTACCAATATTATTGTATATTTAGGTCAGTCATAATGACAAGATCTAAATGTTATAACCTGAATAATTCAAATTCAACACCTAACTTTTACTTTGCTAATAGTTTGGAATAAACCTTTCTTTGAAATTTAAAAATAATTAGATTTATTAGAAGTTCATTAATGAGGTATAAGGAAAGGATTATTTTCCCATAAAGACAATGCTAGAAACATACTGTCTCAATAATTCTTCAACATTTTTGCTCATTTTTGATAACATGTACTTCACTGAATGGCCCATTCAAATATGGTAATATAAAGAAAAAAATATAATTACTAATAGTACAATGATCTAGCCCTTAAAGGGAAAAAAGATGAATGAACTAGAAACTATATAAACTTAAATATTAGGTTATTTTGTCCTGTATACTCAAAATTGCTTGATAAGTATCATTTGTTTTTTTCAACATCCCTTTGAGATCGTATACCAAATCAACCACATAAAAGACAAGATACCATTATTTTCCAAGAAAGTTATCATCAACCCATTATACAGCTCAACATAGAAATGGAAAAGTGTTAGTAGTCAGAAGAACTGGTTTCACTACTAAAATAGTTCATTTATTCTTTCTGGGTTTAAGTGCTGTCATAAGCAAAGGGGGATGATCTTACTCATGTCATCTTGCCTCCCCAGGTATTGTAAGAATGAAATGACTAGCATAACATTTATAAAAAGTTCTTGAGAAAGTTCAAAGGATGACATAAAAGTTAGGATGATATTTACACAGTCAGGACATAAAGAAACTGTCACCAAAGACTGAGTTTTCTGGTCCCACTCAGTGCAGAGTGATGAATCATTACCTCAGCATGCATAATAAGAACACTTGATGGAGAGCCCTTTAAAAATGACCAGCCTTCTAAGACTAGCAATATATTTTGTATTAGTGATGAAATCTGACAAATAAAATTGGAGGTAATTAATCAGTGTCTGTTCCTTACTCCAAATGTAGAACAGAATGAACAATAATAGCACTGTGTGGAATAATTGCTAAGAATATTAAAGAGGTAAGAATGGCTTGTCTCACAGCCTAACAAAAATTCAGTCAAGGAATCTGAAGCAAAATATTCCCTTAAAGCCCATTTACAGCCATTTTACTAAAGCAATGAGATAAATACGTTTATTATGATTTGGAAAACAGGGAAAAGTCACAAAATAACCTTGATCCTAGAGTAAATAAAATTTCAATTACAATATGACTTCTTATTTAATGATTTCTTATAATGAAGCCATATTTTAGCTTCAGGATATTCAAATATTTATTAAGATTTCCATGAAATCATAGTAAGCTGTTCCATAAATATAGATTCTCTTCTTAAAAAAAGTAAAGAGAATAATTGTGATAGTTTCAAATTTTTATTGTAAAGTTGCTCATTGGGGAGTTTCCTTGGCATTTTTACAAAGAAAATTATTTAACTTTTTTCCTAAAATGACTGCTAATTTCTTCTTTTTTGAAGCAAGACAAAAAATAATTGGGGAAATTCATGATTAGAGCACATGGTCTATACAAATATAAAACAATACATTCAATGAATGACATTTGTCAACTTTTGATAAACAATAAACAATTTACATTAGAGTTTAATTCAATTCAATAGATACTGCTGAGTATAAATTCATACAAAACATTTGAGTTCCTAGAAAGATGCAAAGAAGAAAAGATGAATTTCTGCTCTCAAAATTTTCAGGGAATTGAAATGAGTATATATACATGTTTACTCTTTAATGACTACAATAAAAGAATGCCTAGAATAAAGTACTGTTAGTAAAGCATTGAGGTAAAAAATTCTTGTATGGAAGGGAAAGAGTCCCTTAAGTAAGTGGTACTTGTAATTGGATAAATAACAGAATAATTTAGATTTTATTGTTTAAGAACATAGTTGAGGTAGACATAGACACATTCACAATATTTGCAAAAGAGATTAAAATTTCATTTTGTTGATATAAAACATGACAAGAGAAAAACCTACTTTTGGAGACTTAAGTGAACAATCTGGGGAAAGATTGTTTAGCTAATAAGTTACTGCAATTACTGTGTTCAGAGAAGATGCGATCCTAAAACAGGATGATGGTGTTTAGAAATGAATCCTGACAAAATATGAACTCTAGGATGTTAAGAAATATAATGCAAAACTGATGTTAATGTTTTCAGTCTGGTGTTAACAGACAAATTTGAGTGGGAGAAATATTGAGAACATAGCACCTAGTAAGAGAACCATGTTCTAATAATCCCAAAAATGTTTTGGGATATATGCTATTTTTAAATACACCTTTGTCTAGAAATATTGTGTATTAAAAAGCATAGTTAATTATATTCTAGATTTTCAATATCAATTTCTATATAAGATAGATTTAGCAAATAATATCAACTACTGTCTTCTTATTTTAAAATGCTATGAATCTGGAAATCAATGAAAACGTCAACTAAGAAACTCCAAAATTCTATCCCTCCATAAAACAACACATAAATTGAGGGAAAAAAACTATTATAGATAACAACTTTTTTGAAGTTTAGAAGTTAAAGTATAGCAGCCAGAGGAATGTAAATTGAAGATAATCTGGCTGACCCTCACAATGAATAAAGAGTTTCATGGTGTTTAACCTACTTTAGAAAAGCATTCCCTTTCAATGTAATAGTGTTTAATGAATTTTATAGGGGAAAGGACAGTAAAGACCTCGAAACAGAGGGAAGCTCTCATACTATTAAAATTAAATACACACACAAAAATCCATTCAAGCACACAAGGACCTAGATCAAAGTTTGTTAAGTAATATGCCTATAAAAGATGGAGTCAAGGCAGTGCAAAATGTATATGAGAGAAATGTAAATGAAATAAAATATTTATGAAAATATGAATTCAAAACAATGATTTGCTATGAACTGAAATTATGATCACTTGATTGTATAGCATAATCCTTAAATATTTGAGGAAAAACCTTGATAAAAGTAATAGAAGCCTAGAAAGAAGAGGGAAAAGAAGCCAAGAAACAGATAATAGGTATAAAATACAAAATTATATGTCATAGATTTCCACTTTTAAGAATCACAGCATGACAGATATTATATGTTCTTCCATCTAGTTCCACAATACTATTCAACATTACAATGGAAGCCATAGAGCAATGTTAAGAGAAGAAAGTAAAATGCCCATATTGAAAAAGTAGTAAAACTACCACTAGTTGCAGATGACGTGTAATGTACATAAAACCCTAACTACTATACTAAAAAAAAAAAAAAATTCTAAATAATGAATAAATACAATAAAATGACAGACTACAAAATTAATACACAAAAACCTATTTTATTTCTGTACAAAATGACAAAACATAAAGAGAAATAAAGAATACAAATCAACCTACAATTGCATTATGAAGAATAAAATACATAAGAATATATTCCAAAAGGATAAAGATCTCTACATTGAAAACTGCAAGACATTGTTGAAGAAATGGAAGATAAATAAAAAACAAAAACAAAGAGATGGAAAGATGTATCAGGATTTTGTATTGGAAGAATTAACATCATTTAAGTAACTATATTATCTAAAGCACAATACAGATTCAGAGCAATTCTTATCAAAATCCTAGTGACATCCTTCACCAAAATAGAACAGAAATTATAAAACTTATTTAGAAACACAAAAGACCACAAGTAGCCAAATCAACCCTGAGCTGGGAGGGGGTATTCTATCTGACTTAGAACTGTACTACAAAGCAATAATAATCAAAATAGCATGGTATTGTAATAAATACAGGCACAAAGATCAACAGAATGGAATTGAGCCCAGAAAGAAACCCAAGCATATGTGGAGAACTGATTTAAGACAAAGAAGTCAATGGCATGCAATGGAGAAAGTCTCTTCACTAAATTATTTTGGGAAAACTGGACAGCCACAAGTAAAGAGTGATACTAGAACACATTCAAAATGATTTAAGTAGTTGAATGTAAGACTTGAAACCATAAAATAAATATAATAACACACATGCAGTAAACTCCTTGATATTGGACATAATACATGTTTGTGGACTCATCTTCAATGACAAGGGAAACAAAAGTAAAAATAAATATATAGGACTGCATTAAACTAAAAATTGTATAACCAATGGAAAAAAATCATCAAAAATCATATTTAAAGCAAGAAGTTACACTATATTGTGAGTTAATATCCAAAATTTATAAAGACATCATAAACCTCAATGACAAAAAAAAATTTTGATTTAAAGGTGGACATAAGATCTGAACAGACACTACACCAAAAAAGACCTACAGGTGGCTAATAGGTACATAAAAAGATTTTCTTCTTAACTTATTATTAGGGAAATGCAAATCAAAACAACAGTGAGATACTTATCTAACATTAGCTAAAATAGATAATATCAAAAAGACAAGAAACAAATGTTGACGTGGTGTGGAGAAAAGGGAACTCTCAGATACTGTTAGTAATGTAACTTGCTGCAGCCATTATGGAAAACTATATGTAGATTCCTCAAAAATTAAGAATAGAAATACCATTTGATTCAGCTATCCCACTTACGATAATTATCATAAGACTAATAAAACATTAATTTGAAGGGATGTGTATCTCTGTGTTCATTACAGAAATATTTACAAAAACCAACATTTGGAAACATCTAAAAATCCTTTATAATTGAGAAAATAAAGAAGGTAGGCATGCATTCAAGGTGGAATGCTAATCATCTAGAAAAAGGATGCATTCTTTTCATTGACAACAATGTAGATGGAACTAGAAGATATTATGCTAAAAGAATTAAGCCAGGTGAAGAAAGACAAACAAAAAAATACATCAATATTGAATTTTACATTTTTCAAGTAATTACCTTTACTGGTAATTCTTTCCTGTGTGTGTATTTGATTAACTAATACGTAGTTTTATTTCAAATGGATGGGATCCCTTTAATATTTCAGGTAGAACAGGTCTAATAATGATGAATTATCATTTATTTAAAATTTCTTAATTTCTGGTTCATTTGTGAAGTTTTTTTGTCAGATATTTAAGTGTTGGCTAAAAATTTTGTCTTTTTAGTGCTTTGGATATATCATCCCATCTCTTCCGTCCTCAATTTCTGATTAGAAGTCAATAATAATTCTTACTGAGAACTTCTTCTATGTGATTGTCTCTGTGATTTAAGGTTCTCTATTTCTCCTTGGCTTTCAATTGTTCAGTTATAGTGTGTCTGGTGTGGATATCTGAGCTTATTCATTCTATTTGAAATTTATAGAATTATATGGATATGTAGATTAATTCTCATCAAATTTTGCAAATTTTCAGTCATTTTTTTATTCAAGTATTCCTTCTGCACCTTTTTCTCCTAAACAACTCAGTTTCTCATAAAGCAAAGGTAGATGTGTACGATAGGACTCTTAGGGCCTTCATTTTGCTTCATTCTTTTTCTTTTCCATTATTACACAACTTATCTATTGAACTGTCTTTAAATTTGTTTCAACCTTTTCTCTGCCTGCTCAGATCTACCACTAAAACCATTTAGCAATATTTTTTTCATTTATTATTGCAACTTTTACTTCCATATTTTTCTGTTTGCTTTATTTTTGACTTTTAAAGATTTCTTTCTATTTAATGAGGTAGTTTTCTTATTGTTTCCTTTGGTTGTTTGCATATAATTTCCTTCCTTTTTGAGCATATTTTAAACAATGGATTTAAAGTATTAGTTTAATAAGTCCAGTGTCTGGGCTTCCTCAGGAACAATTCCTATTAACTTCTTCTATTTTCCTATATAAAAAACCTATTTTATTGTTTATTTGTACTTCTAATAAGTTTTGTTCGATACTGGACATTTTGAAAATTATACAAAAATTGGAAAATAATTTCTCCATTTTCTTTAGGACTTGTTGCAGCTTTTGTAGATGTTATTTGCTTAGTAACTTTATTGAACTAATTTTGTAATGTTTTATATAATGTATTCTTACTTGCATGTGTCCACTGAAATCTTTGTTCCTTTACTTTAGTAATCAACTAGAGGGTTGTAAGATATTCCTAAGATGCCCAGATCCAAAAATATCTTTGAGTCACTGAAGAGGTATGTGTTGGGCCATGTCTTCAGCACATTTTGCTCAGTATCCAAGTCTTAGTTTCAATTTCCTCTGTGTTCAAAACCTTAGTGCCAGATAGAAATAGAAGGTTAGAACAATTTTAATTCTTTGCTGAGCATGTGCTTGGGTTCATGTGCTTATTACTTTCTTTCTACTTTTCCAAATATGTTGGAGCCTTTCAAAAACTCTTATTCCCCAAAATCATTTAATTCCTCAATTTTTCTCACACAAATTTTCATCAGCATGCTGCTTTACCCAACAGTTATCCATTACCTAGTCAGTAGTGACTAGAGTGCAAATGTTTTAGAGAAAAGCCCCTGAAGTATCTATCTCAGAGATGGGAGTTTTCAGAGATAAAATCCTTTGGTACCAACACAGGTCAAAACACACAAGCACAATTCTTTGAAAATGAGGTTCATTTTTCAACTTTAGGTACCAGTACCTGTATAGTTATTTTTGTTTTTTTTTAATCTTTAAAACAATAACTAAGCTTTCCTCACAGGAAAATAGTGACAAATTATTATCCATAATTCGGGAAATATATCAATTTCTACTTTTACATGTAGATAATTTATGCTATGAGTATTCCATGTGGTAACTGTGTACAATAAATGCAGAAAAATGAGCAAATCATAAAACAAGTTTAAGTAAAAATAAGTAGAAAATGAAATAGCTTTAAGGAAACAGTTATTCAAAATAGAATAATTTTATATTGGGAAAATTTTACATTTGATTATGAATATGAGGAAAATTACTTGTTTTTTTTTTCCCAGTGTGCATTCCTTTTCCTTGACTGGAAAGAAAACTGTTCATGTGGAGAACATTTTTTATTGAATTTATTATTGATCATATTCTAGGAATTTGTTATGCAATTATAAATTCTGTCTTGGGTAATCCTCACAGATAAATATGTGATAGCTATTTATTCTCATTTTTATAAACAAGGTAATTGCAAAGTAATATGAAAAAATTAACTTGACAAAATTGCGAAGTTAGAGCTCACTATGTGATAAAAATATTACATAGTAAAATATAAATGTCAATATTTAAGTGTATCTGGATGCTAGCTTTAGCTTTTCTGTTTAAAATGTGTAAAAGGGGTCATTTATATGGTAAAGGATGAAACCGGACTTTTAGTGGTAAACTTAGTATAGCATACACAAATGCTAATTTGCAGTAGTGATAACATAAATGCTAAAAATAAACCTTTGTAATGTTCTGATGCAATGATCTTTCAACAATTTTTTTGAATTTAAAAAATAAATGCAAATAGAAAATAAATATTATGGAAAATATTGCATTGTTAATAAGGAAAAGACTCAGAATTTCTCTCAGGACTGACTGCTTCTAAAAACGATACCTTACCCTACCAGTGCTCATCAGTTTTTCAGTAATACTTATAATAATATAACTTCTATCATTTCTTAGAAAGAACATGCAATTTGGTAACAGAAGAGCTGATTTCAAGTCCCCGTTCTTAACTTTCATCTAATCTTGATGGATAATAAATAAATTCATGCTTACAGTACTTTTAAGTATTGACTGTGATAACATTTGTGAACTAGGATAATAACAATGTTCAACTAAGTCATAGGACAAATATGATAGTGAGAAAGAGTTGGTTCCTTAGTCCCTCACCATTTTTAGAATACAAGACTATCAATGTGGCAAGCAACAATTGTTTTTTGTTTTTTTTTCCTGGTAGGACCATATCAGTTGTCTTTCAGAAGATGAAAAAGACCTTGGAATCTAAAACTTTTTAGGGAACAAGAGCACAAGACTCAACAAATTGGGTCAGAAAACTTGGAAAAGTGCTGTGGAAGAGCAGGGAACTCAACCTGAAAAGGGGATCTCATTGTGTAATTTGGGATTTGTTTTAGAAAACTGGCTTGTGGATAATGGGAGTGTCATTTTGAACAGTGATAATGCTTGATGTCCTATGAACAGAGTTTATAGTGGGAAAATTCAGGACTAGGTTCAAGTAAGCATAAAACTTGGAATAAATTGGAAAGTGTTACACATAGGAAAGTGACTCTGGAAAACTGATATTGATTAACACTTTTAGCAAGCTCTCAAGAACAAGCTGAGATTGACCTAGTTCCTCACATTGATTGGCAGATATTCATAAAGATTAGTTTCTCCAGAAAATTCAAAAGTTAATGAAAATACGGCAAATCTGCTATGAGAATGGCAATGGTTGCTTCTTAAAAAATTTGATGATTTCTTCTCGAATTGAGGAGTTTTATTGGAGCAATACTAAATGAGACTAGAAAGTAAAGACACTTACCTTTTTGTGGGAAGTGTGGGTCTGTAACCTCTACTACATGTGGCTGTTAGAATGTTGACAGTTTTTATCTAATTATTTTTACTCATATCTGATCATTCAATAATAGCTGCTATAGTTTTTCAGCAAATCACATTCTCTTTCTTTTCTGATGAATATTGAGAAGACTTCCACAAAAGGTCCTGCCAGGCCCATGGTCGACCTTTTAGAGAACTATTTCCTTGACCCATTGCACCAAATCTCTGCTTTTTATTTGAAATAAGTGAATTACAAATTAGGGCCAAGGTAAAACACAAATTCTCCAGCATAATATGCCCATCTAAAATGGGTGCTCCATATAGTGGCTAAAACTAAATAATTTTGAGGTTTTAAGAGGTTTGAATATGAAATTGTTCCGGTAGACTAGTTAATTTTTAACACAGAAGAAAGATAAGTAGAAAGAGGTACAGAGGAAGAACCCATGAGTAATGGTATTGGAAGTCTACTAGAATTTTTTTGTTAGTCTTACTAACATTACATGTCTCCATAAAGCCTAACAGCTGAAGTGACTCCCAAAGAGAAGACTTACGTTAATGTTCTTTGATTCTAGGGAAACATAGTGCATGTTTGCACCTCCAAATATGAAACAGACAAACACATTCTGCTAGGTAGTTCATAGAGAAATATCCTAAGTTCCAAAGAGAGAAATTATTCAAAGTGAGAGAAACTGGATTACAATGAGAAATAAAGAAGGGTTGAAACCATAGACTGCAAGAAGCAAATGATGAGATTAGAAGAAGCAAAATCAATAATATGAGTCAAGAAACAATATCCATGGCAAACAATTAAAGCAGAGATATCAGAAGTCTGTCTTCAAGACTGGTAATGGATAGGGGAAAGAGATGCTAACAGAAGCAGCGAATACCCATGCGTCATCCAGATAGCAAGGCAGATATTGTGACACCTAAATCCTCAGTAGCTACTTGCAGTAATCATTAACAAAAGTAAAGAAGCCAGAATGTAGCCAAAGAGGAAAGGAAAATGAGCAAAAGTCTTGGCTTGATTATATTACAGAAATGTAAAGATATTTTCATTATAAAATTAAATGGACATAGTGTAAGATTTCCTTCCACCATCACTAAATGCTAAAGAGAATACATTTTAATTTCTACATTTGACATCTGACCAAGACAGTCTAATGTTCTCAGCTTCACTAAAGCTAGACAAATTTCTTCCTAACTGTTGCCCACTGGCCTCCTTATTCTTCAGGTATGTACTCTAGAAAACTTTCTACTGTAGATTCTTTTTCCGTCATATTGAAATTTAAGTATCCTCTTACTCTCTAGTCATATATACATAGCCAGGAATACATTCTGAAAAATCAGAGAGCTAACCTTTGAAATGTAATCATTAATGAAAACAACATCCTCATTTCATAGACATACACATTTCTACATGTATATGTTTGTGTGTGTGTGTAAACTAACTTTAATACATAACAATTAGTAAACACAGATGGCTCAATCATATTGATCAACTCCCCAGAAACATTCTCCAGCACTTTTTCATTAGCTTACCCTTGAATGAAATCTTTCTTGCCTTTTAACTTGTTTGGTGAGACTTTTCTTTAACTTAAATACAGAATATAAAATTGAATGAAACCTCAAGATGTCTATCAATAACTCAACAAACTCAAGTAAAACTGATCTTCCTAATTTTTAATTTGCTTTTCTACTAGAATTTGACTACTCTATACACAATTCAATTCTGCCTAAAAACAAAACAAAACACTTAATGTCAAAATTAGTGTTTTCTTGACTTTCCAGACACTATTTGCAAAATGAAGTAAGTTGTACCTTCTCAAGATGAGTGCTCTGATTTAGAAGATACACTGTATCACAAGGATGAAGGGAGTATATTGAGTGTTGTAGGGGGGGGAATTTAACCTTTTAGGTACTGCTTGGTTAGTGGATCAAGATGGATCAAGATTTATGTTAGACAACGCTTCCTTCTAACAGTTGTGGGTACAGTACAATGAGCACATGGATAATGCTGTGTGACTGCATTCCTGGGTACTTCTTATCAAAATGAGTTGTTTTCTTCTTGAGATACTTTTAGTGAGAAAGTCTTAAAACTTAAAATCAATATCTAGATATGCTTGAATTCTGTTGTCATTTGAAAGCAAATAACATTTTAAGTGATGACCTAAACATATATTAGTATTGGATTGCTTAAACTCAGGCTGTGCTCAATGCCTATCTATCACCTTTAAAATTACATTTTCCAATTGTCCAATATTCTACAAGTTTATTTTATCAACTGCATGTATTTTTCAGTCAAAAGACAATGCTTTCTATATTTATAACTTATTTTTAATCAAAGCAATATAGCATCTTCCATCATGGTAGTAATATTGCCTCATGGTGTAGTTTGTATTAAAATTGTAATGATACGTGATCTCTCCTGGGGCACTCTTAGCTCATGGTTTCACAGATGTTCCTATTGCTTGTGAAAGCAGATTTGAATTTGGTAAGCTGGAAAGCTTAGAGCTGCAATAAAGTGATGATGACTTCAAAATGGCAGTGGTAAGTACGAAAATGGGAAATTAATGCTTTTACATTTAGGAACTTTGCTTATAATTGAATCATATTTTTTTGTGTTGTTGTTGTTCCAGGTGAATGTTGTTGCCTTTGGTTTCCAGGGAATCTGTGTCTAATGATTATTACTGTTTCTTGAAAATAGCAACTCATTAAGATGACTACGTCTGGCAACCTTACCTTAGAAGGCATTTCTTCCTGTCCTGAACATATTTAAAAAGAAAAGAATTTTATAATTTGATTTACTCATGTAAAATAATAATAAAATAAAAGTCACATTGAAATATCTTGTTTACAAGAAGATATTGAAGATAGGATACAACAAATACATGTTAATGCATGAAAATGAATAGGATTTATAAAAATGTAGCAGTATGCAATCATATAAGCAAGTAATAATACACATGCAAACTAATATAAAGTAGCAAAACATAAATAAGAAGTAAGATTTAGGTATGTTCAGATTTGTTTGTGGTAGAAGTGGTTATTAAATATTAAATATTCACATATTTTCTTATGTGAATTTTTGTTATGACACGATTGAACATTGAATCACATCCTTTTTAACATTTGCTATAACTTGGTGATCTATTTCAGTATTTTTGGTTATACTTAAAATGATAAAGGAAAAAGTAAGAAAAATGAAAATGTTTCAAAAGTACAGATTACCAATATTTTTCATACTAGTAATGAGTTTATCTATAATATAGAGGAACACATTTTGAGTCCTTCAGTATAGTATAATATAGCCTTGCCTAGCCCTCAAATAGAATTTCTGACTAGCTTTTTTGGAAAACACTGTCATGCCTTTTGTGCTTAAAATACAGCATATTTACTATAAACATCTGTGTGCATATGCCATTCACAGACATACAGACACACATACAACACCCACTCATATACACAAACTTACACACAAACGCTTTTGGAATAGCAATTAATAGTTTCTATCCATAATTGAGGAAAAGTCAGATCTAATTCTAATATTGGAAATTACTGGTTACCAAAAGTGAAGGGAAACGGAAAGAACAAATTGGTTAAAGGGGTCAACTATAAGGTAAAGGATAGAGCTACTGTTGGTGGTCAACTTAATGTATTAAATACAGTTGTTGATTTATGATGATGCATACCTAAAATCTAAATAATTGTATGCCTCAAAGTTTTGCAACAAAATTATTAAAAAAAATAATGAAGAGTGCAAATTTAGAATGAACTACTACAAAGAGAATAAGGGAATATAATGTTTGGCAGTATTATGTGAATGCCTTTGATATTTGGTCAACTGAAATTCTTTATATATTTAAATTTTTATTAAAAATTAAAATACATTTCACTGCAAAATTCTCATAGTTTTTTAAATTCAAAATACTATTTCCCTTGCTTCATAGATGGCTTGAAATATTCTTTGATTAGTAAAACATTGACAATATATATCATTTACTTTAATTTTAATATAGATACCATTTAAGACTTTAAATGGTAACAGAATAATTGTTAGTTTAAATCTTAGAAGTTAAATATTATTAATGAAACCAAAACCACATGGATATTTTGTTAAATTTCAGAATTTTCATTTCCATTAATGTTCAAATATCCTTCAGGAAACTCCCTGTACAACATGCTAGCTTCCATGCACTGTCTTACTCACTATTCTTCTCTGTAGCAAAATTTCTCAAGGAATTGTCTATTATGATAACCTCCATGTCTTCATGTTCTGTTCTTTTTTTTCAACTCATTCCACTTCTATTCCTTCCACTCAACTGAACCTATTGCTGTAAAGGCTATCAGAATCTCCATAAGAATCGGTTTACCGTTTCCCTCACTTACCACCAACCTATTGGAATATGGGAATGAATATGTTCCCTCAAGTTCAGAAGGAAATTTGAATCTGAAGAACAAGACAGTCATACTCATGAAATCTAGTTGTAATTTACTAGCGTAACTTATATACAGAGATCTGGACATGATGAACAGGCTTAGGTTAAGGCAAGATCCATACTATCTTTATAACTAAAAGGTCTTAATATATCCCTCTGTGGTATGTTTTCCCTTAGTAGTTAACTAAGTAAATTATCTAGTGAAAGCACTAACACCAGTGTCCTGGAGTTAAGATATTAATATCTTTGTTCTCTTAAATATGCATAGGTTCATTTATATACTGGTGTATGGGGATGAATGGGGTCAAATACATCTCCATGAACTGTTATTTCATTATACGCCTGGAAAGAGGCAGTCACATAGTCAATTATATGCCTGGATGAGGTGTCAGTCAAGATGGAATCACTTTGGTTCACAAATCACCCCACTGCAATATAAATCCCATGAGAGAAGAGGCTTTTTTATCTAACACTAACACACAACTATTTACTAAATTCCCAAATGTCTTTAACATAGTAAGTAGTCAGTAAATATTTGTACAATGAATACATGCTGAAAAAAATGAGGTTTTACTAAAAATTTACTTTAATCAAGAATTAAAGAAATGAGTCATATATTAAATAAGTTAGTTAAAGATTATATTTTAACCTCCTTTTTTAATGTTCCTTATTTATCTAAAGGCTTCCCAACAACCTTGGTAATTCTCAAATAGCCTTCAGTTTCTGCAATGATTCTGAACTCTTTAACAATTGGAGGAATCTCCATTTGGCTATGACCAAATCTCTACAAGTTGCTGAATATGCCTTCCATGAACCTCTGAATCCCTCCATGTGAGGGTTCAAACATCTACATACTTATTATAAACATAAAAAAACAAACAAAAAACTGTCCTAGACATTATGGTATGTGACTAAGCATTAGTAAGAGAAAGACAAAGACTGAATTACTGAATTATTTCACTGTGGAGGTTAAAAAAAAAATTTTTTTTGTGAAAACTGGTAGCCCAGGGATTAGGCTCTTGTGTAGTCCATGTAAAGCCCAAGAATTCCCATTTACCACCCCAGGGCCAAGAGGAACAACCAAAATGAATAATTAACTGAAAATATAAATGTTTCTTCCATCTCTCTCTCTCTCCCCTCCTGCTTTCCTGCCTATTTGCCATCATTCCTTCATTCTTGTCTGCTTCCTTCCTCTTTAGAGTAAAAAAAAAAAAAAAAAAAAAATGAAAGAAAATAAAATTAATGGAACAGAGTATAATGACAGCTACCAGAGGCTGGGGCATTGGGGAAATGAGAAGTTGTTGGTTAAAGGGACAAATTTTCTGCTATAAGATGAACAAGTTCTCGGGATCTAATGCATAGCATGGTGAGTATAGTTAACTGTGTTATATATTTTAATGTTGCTAAGAGAGTAGATTTTAAATGTTCTTACCAAACATATACATACACAAATGACAATTATATGAGGTGATGAATGTGTTAACAATGTGTTAACTAAACTTATTGTGGCAATAATCTTATTATATATAAGGTACTGAATCATAACATATATATCTTAAGCTTACATAATGCTATATATAAATAATAGCTTCATAATTCTGAATGATGCCCTTCCTTACTTATTCTTTCTTCAAAAGTCTCCAATGGTTTCCCATTATTTATCATACTAATATCCTTTGCATAGAAGCTAAAATTTTTTAAAAATTTTGTCAAACATATCTGATGACTTTTACAAATAGTAGTGTGGGATTATTAAGATCATTATACATACTTCAAAGATTAAAAAAAAAACACATTTTCATGGAGCTGATTTAATTTAGCTTAAAAATTACTATATTGGAAGTAGAAATAATAACACCTTTACACATGCTGTGTAGACAATTTGATTAAGAAGAAATGATCAAGGAACTCAATCATTATAAGCAATACAATGATCTATGATTCATTTAGCATGATTAATTTTTGAATTAGGTCAATGTTTTGACAAGCTAATGTCATTATGCATCATTTATTCCTTGTGGTATGCTATCCTTCCTTTCCAAATGAACAAACCGACAAATCAAATGTATCACAGTTTGTTCATATACACGAAAGGAATTGTTCATTTAATACTTGATTCCATTTCAAACAATTATTTTTAATCTAAGCAATTAATATAGACATAAGATCAAGTTCAAATTACAAGATTGTGAATGAATACGTATATTTCAAAGTTGTTTTCTAACAAAATTGCAAAACACACAATCATCTTATCAAACATATGATACATATTGATTTCTCTTAGAGCTATGTGGAATACTAAGAAGAATAAGTAATATAGGAACTGTGACAATCTTCACAATCATAATCACTCCCCTTGGAAGAAAAGAAAACTTCTGAAAACATCAAGGCCAAACTGGTAGCTTTGAAATGTGTCCAGGGACTTGACTTCTGCTCCACATTTACAGAAATGCATGAAGAGTTAGATCTAAGTGGACAGCTCACACTGGCCAAATGGCTTCCAACTGAGAAGAAGAATATACATTGACAGAACTGTCCATCTTTGACTCATTGTGTGAGTACAGGTGCTTTAGAAAAAAAGGAAGCATCATATTTTCATAAGAAACTCTATTAGCTGGAGGGTTATTGACGATGATAGCATTTAACAAAATTTAGTGAATATTCCTACACCTGTCTCATTTGTCAGGATAAAATAGACTCTGTAATGCATCTTTTTCAACTGGAGTAACAATGCTTTAGGAAAAAAAAAGATTTGGTTGGACACACAAAATAGTCTACAAGTTAAAAATGCCTAGATAATTACGTAACAGGAAAATAATTTAACCTAGGTTTTACCTAAAATATCAGGAAAAATTAGTTTACTTCTATTCCAATATACCTCCATTCATGGCAGTTCTATGATAAGTATTTTTGTATTGTTATAGATGCAGACATGAAATGAAGTTATGCTACTGAAATTTATCTGATAATATGATGCCTAGAAAAATTAAAGAAAATATATCCTGATGGAGTATAGATGTTCTTTTTCCAATTTTATCTGTTTATAGAATGTGAAATAGCTAAAATAATGATAATAAAATAATAATAACTTATCAAAGTATACTCTACTTGAAGCTGCAAAAAGCAGTCTTATAAAAATGCTTGAAACATTTTAAAGTGTTTTCTCACATTTCAGTGTTTCAACAACATTGTCTCATTATACTTCGCAATAATCCTAGGAGGTAGGGTGTATAAACATTGCTATTCTCATTTTATAAATGAGGCAACCAGGAGTGATATGAATTATTCAAGGTTTACAACTATTTGATTACAGCTAGAGTTGTGAATGTTGCTATAGGGAGGAGTCTCTTCACTAATAAATTTCAAATTATAAAAGTTAAGTTTTAAAACCATGCCATATGACTCCAACCAGAAAGAGCTACCATGCCAAAAATAAACTATTTTTATAGGTCAATCAGCCTTAACAGTAACTTAACTAGATATGATTGTATCTTCTTTCCAGAAAAATAAATACATATAATAGATGAAGAAATCACTGTTTTCTCACTATCATCAAAGAAAAAATGTTTTTAATCATAGCTTATGTAGAACTATCTTCATATTGGTGACTTGATTAGTTACTAACCATTGCCATTAAAAGAATAAGGTTTAAATTTTATTTGGGGGTCTTATAAAAATGTCTTACAATGACCAAGAAATAATGAAAAACCTATTTCCACAGCATTTCAGTTCTCTGGACTTTTCACGAAACTTTGTTGTGTTTGATGTGCTCTAACTTGAATCATTAGGTTTGCATGTAATCACTATGATCTGAAAGAGTGCTGCGTGTTGCTATCATTCACTTACACAGGAATTCACTGAATAGAAGCAAATAATGTCTCTGCTTTAGGATCAAAATGAAAAGAGCCCAGTTCTGACATTCAAGAAATATACATTTTCTCATTATAAATACATATATATATATATATATATATACATATATACACATGTATACATATAGAGAGAGAGAGAGAGAAAGGGGAGAGAGAGAGAGAGAGAGAGAGAGAGAGAGAGAGAGAGAGAGAGAGAGAGAGAGACCATAACTATAAAAATACAATAAATGTTCGAACAGACATTGGCCATTTTCTAAAAGAAATAGAGAAAATGAATAAATGTAAGATGATTAGCAAGTACTTCCCAGAAGAGAGAATCCCTGTCTTTGATTTTTAAAAGAGTAAGAGAATTTTTACTAGGCAACTTAACTATCAAAAAGATATATAAACAGAGAGAACACACAACAACATTACAAATATTGCATTTTTAGGAAAATAAAGTCACATTATAGTACGGTATTAGTGGTTAAAGCTTTAACACATGAATTTTACAGGAAAGAAATTAATTCCATAACACTCTACCTTTGCCCACAATGTCCTTCTCATTTGCGAAATACATTTACCACATCCCAATCACTTAATCAATTCCAGCACTTTAACCTATTCCAGCATCAACTCCAAATCCAAATACCATCTATCATTTAAATCAGGTATAGGTAAAAGCTGCGGTATGACTGATCCTTATGCAAAATTCCTTTCTAGTTGTGAACCTATTGAAAAAAGAAAATAAGTTATCTATTTCCAAAACGCAATTGTGGACAAGTAAAGAATAATTCCGACTACAAAGGGGAAACAGTGGAATAAAAGGTTCATGGGAACTAAAGAAGACTGAAATCTAGTAGAGTATTTCATTAAATTTTAAGGTTTGAGAACAATCTTCCTTGGCTGGATGTTCTGTACTCAGTCCTTGTATTTGCAGTCTTTGTTAGCTGGTCCTCTGGAAGTGAAATGGTGATGCCAACCTCTAGAACTGAAAAGAAAACTTTCCTACTCCCTGACCTGCATACTATGGGCCTGTGCTGTCAGGAAGAAATCTGAAGACCTCACTCTTCCTTTATATTGAAGAGACATGCACATGTATATAGCCAGATATGTCTAGCAGTCCAATTCATGGGAACTGAACCCACATATCTTTCCTGGATAAACATACCTCAATTCCTATCTTCTGCTAAGATTCTTGATTGGACCCATAAATCATATGCATAATCTCTTAGTAATAGGGCTTATTTTCTTGGTTCTGTTTGCAGAGTATGCTATCTGGAAAGATGAAAACATTTTCAAATCATCAAATGCTAGTTTCTAATCGCTTACCATTTCCCTCTTAAATTTATCTCTTGATAGGGGTGGAGACACCAGGACTCATCATCAACTCTCTGCTTATAATTCTCCATTAAATTTCCAAAGCTATCAATTATAAGTTCTACTTTGGCTAAATCACTAGAAAATAAATTGGTCAGATTCCCTGCCACTTTATAGAAAAATATAATTCTTTCCCATATTTCCAATAACATGTTTTGGATTTCTATCTGATACCTCACCAGTAGGACCTTTAGCATACATGTTTCCAAGAATATTCTGTTCATGATGATGTATGTGTCCCCTAAAATTACAGAAGCTTTTTCTATCAAAATCCTCTTTTCTTCTCGAAGGCTCACCAGAATCATCATTGATTTCCATATTTCTACCAGTTATTTTCCTCAAAGCGACCTAGATTTTGCTGGTTTTGTTTTTTCTTAACTTTCTTCTCAGAATTCTTCCAATCTATTCATTACTCAAATCAAAACCCATTTTTGCATTTTTAGATATCTCTTATAACAGTACTCTGCTTCCCAGTACAAAATCTGTACTAGTTAGGGTTCTCCAAAGAAAAGGAAATCGGATAAATTACTTAGATAAATTACAGAAGATATACAGAGAGATGATAGAATTCTATAGATTTTAATTAATGTGACTGTGGGTACTAGTTAGTTTGAAATTTATAGGGCTAGTCTTCAGACTGGAAATTCTGGCATGACTTTATGTTACAGTTCTAAGTCTGAAGACATTCTTTTCTTTTCAGGCCTTTAGCTGACTGGATTGGGCCAACCTGCATAATGTAGAGAAAACTACTCTGTTGAAAGTCTACTAATTTAAATGCTAATCATACCTAAAAATGCTTTCACAATTACATCTAGAATGGCATTTGACCTAGCAACAGGGCACCATGGTTCAACCAACTGAACACATAAAATTAATCATCACACATAGGAGCAACAAAAATAAAAGAGTTGGGACAGAAAAAAAATGATTCAGTAAAAAAGCTACAAAGTATGAGTGGGGATTATAGAAGGCAATGAGAAGAATCTTTGGTGGAAGCCCAAAGAATACAAGTTTAAGAATTATTTTGGTTCAATCTATCACAAAAATAGAAGAGGAGTCGGGGATTCATAAATGTTCAATTTTTTAAAAAATAATTTTTTCCCTTGGGAGCTTCATAAAGTTGGGTAAAGGATTTAAATAGGAATGTATCAGGAGAAAATTTTGTTTCCTGAAGCATGATTAAAGATATAAACTGAATAAACAGTCTGCTAAAAACAACTCATAATAATAGCTAAAATTATTAAAACAAACCATTCTAAAAGATTTGCTGAAATAAGAAAAAAGTTTAAAATAAATATTCAGAAGCCTCTAAACAAAGTACAAATGGGAAGTCTGAGAGTGAAACTGACACTAAGGTCAGCTTTTGCCCTGGGGTTTCTTTCAAACTCTAATGACAATTCTCATTGATGATGGTAAAAGAGACAATGAGAGCTGAGTATATAATCTAAAAATGATTCCATGTAAAGTTGTAGTCTCCACAGATAAACTAGAAATAACCTAAAGATACAGAAAAGATCGTTGTTCATTTTGACCTTCAGTCTGGGTAGAAGGGATATTAAAATCAAAAACCTATTAAATTTGAAAACCACAATCTAAATCCTCAAATAATCATTTCCTGCATTTAGTGTATTATATGATCTGAAAATTCATAGAGTAAAAAAAATGAGATTTTTTTTATTGTCTTCAAGTGTGACAGATTTAAATAGCTTTTTTAGGGAAAAAAATTTTACCCAGTCATCATAGAACTGCCACATATGAAATTTCAAGAAATTTCAGAAATTTCAGACCACAATTAAAAAATCACAAAATTTATAGAAATAGAAAGAAGGATGAACAAGAGTCAGTGGTAATAGAAGAGAGCAGAAACCAGAAACAATTATATATATATATATATATATATATATAAAATATAAAATGCTGGCAGGCTATAAAATGATTAATAGTTTTAAAAATATTTTTAATGTAGTTTTATCAAAAAAACCCCACAAAATATGCTAAAAATAGTCAGCCCTCTCAAATGCCAATTAGGTATTTTTTAAACTTTTTAACGGTAACGATGGAATCCAGAAGACAGTTGATTAACATCTGAAATTAGCTGAGAACAAACAACTGTCAACTTTAAAGTGCATGTTCATTACAAGTCATTCAAAAACAAGGTCAAAATGAAGACATTTCAAAACTATAATAACTGACAGATTTTGTCAACTTTACAGGAAAGAATACTAGTAGGTATACTTTAGGAAGAAAAAAAATATTCACTATTAAAACGCAAGACGACAAGTACAGAATTTGGTAATCATGTAAGATAACCTAAAGGGAAAAAAAAAAAAGGACTATTCTTTAAAGGAACACACAGAGGCCAAAATGAAATGTCACTCCCTGGCTAGGAGTCAGGGGAGGAGCTCAGCACTGACCACAGAAAAGGAAACTTTAAAAAGTGCAAAGGATGGCAAGACAAAGACCTACCTGCCAGCTCCCCTGTGCTTGAGAGTGAATACCAACCCCAGGGGAACACAGGACCTTACAGGGACAGACTGTGAACTCTCCCCAACTGGGAAGCTGAAAGCATTACTAGAGGATATTTCAAAACTTGTTCTTAGTAGAGCACAGAGACCTGCCTGGGAGATACCAGGCCATGCTTCAGAGAACAGGGTCCGTCCAGTCTTTATAAGAGCATACATAGGCAGAAAGGTAGTATTCCCTGCCAAGGAATGGGGGTAGCAGGGTGGTAGGGTAAGAACAGGAACAGGAACAGGAATCCAAAAGAGCTACATAAACGCATGGGAGTGCAAGACAAGGAAATACTTGTGAGCTTCCTACCCCCTGGTAGCTGTTGGCTCCCCAGAATTCACAAGGTCGGCCTATAAACTCAGCCCTTGGATTGGAGAGCTTCCTATCAGTGGTGAGTAAGAAAAGAATTGTACTCCAATCCACACAGAAGACAGTAAATACCACTGAAACAGCTTTTGTAGCCCACTAAATGTGAGCATTTTAGAGAGGGAAGTCACTGACCAAGCCAGGACTGAAAATCACCACTCAGGAAGGGGAGGGAGAGGGAGGGAGAGGGAGGGAGGGAGGGAGGGAGAGAGAGAGATATCATGCCATTGTTGGTAGGAATGTAAATTTGTTCAACCTCTCTGGAAAACAATATGGAGATTCCTCAAAAAAACGCTGAAACTACCATTTGATCATTTGATCTAGCAATCCTACTCCTAGGAATATTCATAGTACAGAGAGTACAGTACCTCTAATTAGGAAAAAAATATATGAACACCCCCACCCATGTTCATGGCAGCACAGTTCCAACAGCCAAGACATGGAGACAACCTAAATGCCCATTGACAGATGACTGGATAAAGAAGCTGTGCTATATATACTCAGTGGAATTCTATGTAGCAACTAAAAAAATGAAATCATGCCCTTTGCAACAATTTGGATGCGACTGGAGGTCATGTTAAATGAACCACGTCAGAAAGAAAAACAGAAATACAGTGTGGTTTCACTTATATGTGTAATATATCAAAATGAAACAAATACTCAGTTAAACCCCAGCTAAAACTCTCAGGTCACAAGATGATGGCTACTGAGGGTTGGGAGGGGAGAGGGAAGGAGAGAGTGAACATGTTGGTGGTAAAGGGCACTAGAACTCTGGTGGAGGGTGTGGTGTGTAATACCTAGAGTCTGAGAAACAAACTCAGTATCTTAAAATGGAGGATGGTTTTGTAAACTAAAAAACTAATAATTCTATTTTACAAAACAACTGACCAGATAAAGCAAATCTTCTTTATTAATACAGAGAAGGCTTTGTTTATATGAAAGACTATAAGAAGTTAGCTGAATGGAAAAATAAAAGAAGTTTTATCCATTCTAATGAGGTATTTGAGAGGGTGTAATGTAGAAAAAGTAAGGCACTCATGGAAAAAACACACAACTAAGCAATTTTCAATACCCTCCACCTTCGCTTGCTTTACTGAACCTTGGTTGAGGAGTCACAGGGGTATACCAAACTCTTATTTTGTCACTCTGACCTGACCTGGAGTTTTGAACCAGGGTCCATGACTCTCATAGTCTAGACTTTAGCCACCAGAGTCACAGAGGGAGATTCAAATTCCAACTTTGGGGACACCCTGGTGGAGTAGCATTTTGATAAGCTGCCTTTGCTGAATGCACAGTTCATGCACATCCTAAGGACTCAAGTTTGCAGTCCAAGGTTTGGGTGAATATACAAGATAACAATTAAGTAAAGTGGTTCTTCCTCTATCTTTCCAAAAAAAACAAACAAAACAATGCAAAAACAAATTCTAACTTACTCCAACTTTGATAACTCTATAATTTGTCTTAGTTATGTAATCACTGAAGGTATATGCTGCATTGGCAATAGAGGGTGTTGGTAAAGCCACAAAACCACGTTCAGAAAGTTATAATTATTTGTTTAACTGAATAGAATCAAACTTATTACCAAATGCAGGTAAAGGGGAAAGAATAACCATTGATAAGATAGTGGAGTCTAATATTCCCAGACAAGCTTCACTTCTCTCTGAAGTTCTGTTCTCTATGGTGACCTAGAATAAGGTGCTTAACTTCTGTGTGCCTCAGGTTTCTCATCTATAAAGGGGATTATTAATAGTACTGGCAGTGCCATTAATAAAATTAAAGAGGATAGAATTTAGAAAAAGTCTGGACTTTTTTAACTTATATTAATGTTTCTACTATACAGGGTTAGACAGTACTCTTGTCCCATAAATATTCCTCTTTAATTGGTCATGTAAATATTTTTCAAAAAATATCTAACAGAGAGATATTATTATGATCACTTAAAACCACTAAATACTCAGAGATAACAGAAGACAATGAGGTACAACAACTAATTCTATTCTATGGTTTATAAAATATAAATCTCTCATCTTCAATGTGGACTGGCCTTAAGTATCTGCTCGTGTAAACATGGTGAAAGCCATCATAAATTCTTATCTAAATAATTATATGAATGGTTTTAATTCCTCAAAAATAAAGATGCAAGGACATCTGGATGTGAAGAGAGGCAAGGATTTCTTGTTTCATCAATTTGATCTTTTAAAGGCTCCATTTTAATTTTCCAGGTTTTCTTTCAAGATTTACCTCTTCCATAGATGAAATAAAAAAATGTCCTCTCTGCTCTTCAAAAAATAGCTAATTTTTAACCTGTGGTCAGAGAAGAGACAGACACATGTGGCATGTGTGGAATGGGAAGTACCATTACTGACTTTTCACAGGGTAGTTAAAAGGGACAAAATTTATATAAACCAGGTAACTTCAGTGGGGAATCTTTGTAGAACAAACTAAAGCCTAATGCAGGCAGAAAGTATTTCCATCACTGACAGGTTGAAGTATGAGAAATATCTGATATTTATCTATCTGAATTAAGAATAAAGTTTGTGTTAAATAATGTTTTGGCAAATAATGCATTATTCCAATTTTAGCCATGCGTACAGAATGTTTAATGTGAAGTCAGTTTCTTAAATAAGTCAGTAAAAGAGCCCTGATGGACTGCAGAATGGGATAGGAAAAAATACTCATAATGATGTGGATTTGGCCCCTAATTCTTTGTTTTGGGGAAGACTGTGGTGAAAGTCAAGCACTGGAGCTATAGAACAGAGGTTCTATGCAGAAAGGTTTAGACAGGGTAGTCAAGAATAGAGAGAGGTCAGTGCAAATCTCTAATTCATAATTATAGATGATATGAGTTACTGAAATTATGAACAGACAAAATGCAAAATTTGATAATGCCAGACAGAACATAAGAGATCAAACATTTTAAATACAGCTGCCTAAAATTATAGGCTAGATTAAAGAGTAACCATGTATGTGGATTAAAAAGAAAAACAAAAAGAAGAGCTATGGTAGGAAAGATATCTCAGGACAAGGTTCATTTACTGAAAAAAGACTGTGTGTGTGTGTGTGTGTGTGTGTGTGTGTGTGTGTGTGTGTGTGTGTCCTCTATCTTAACGGAATTGGGGCTGGACAAGGATAATGAAGCAGGAGGCTCTCCTCTGTATTTAGACATATTTATAGATAACCATTTGGAGTGGCAGGGTTAGAAAGTGCAATAGCTCTTTTCCTATGATGACATTCAGGAAAAACTGCAGCGCTGCTACCTGGCTAGCACTTAATATCTGTAGTGAACCTAGGCATTTTACCTTTGAAAATGAGTAATGGCCCTGTGCTGAAAAGATAACTCTGCTATCTGTGTAATATATAAAAGGAAGTAATGAAATTAAATCCTTACCCATCTTATCCAGATTGTGCTGGCCTCAGCTATTTGTCTGGCTTTGGGCAATGACCAAGAAATTAAATGCTATACCCACAGAGGATTAGAATTAAAATGCACCTGAAAAGTTTCTGGGCTAAAAATTCTATGCTCAACATTACAGACTTTGATAGACACACAGTGTATACAATTGTTCAAATTCATTACTGGTCTTACGAAATATTTTATCAATCATTAAAATAAAAGCTTCAAGAGTTTGAAATAAAATGAGAGTTAGGCTATTAAGTACTGTCTGTTCCTGTTTTGCCTCTACCTGGCTATGTAGCTGATAAAGTTAATTAATCTCTCTGGGGGCAGCTTACTTCCTTAAAGGAGAACATTGGACTTAATATAACACAGCTTCTCCCTTCTAAAATTAAATGTTTTTATGTGGGAGGTATGATTAATGCCTATATAATATATAGCCATTAGCCCAGCCCCTTGTTATTAGGCATGAACTTAATGTGGTCAATGGGCTCTGTGTGTAGAGATGATCTGCTTCACTTCCAGACAGAAATATAGAAGAGCAGGGTGAAAACACCTTGAGGTCTATTACCTTGCTACAGTGAACATAGACATTGTAACTTCCACATGAAACATTCACAAATAGTGGACCCTCTATTGACTTAAGTCACTGAGTAACAAAATAGAACATGTTCAGCTACCAAGTAATGCTGAACATGTCATAAGAGCAAGAAGTAAGTCTGTCATCACAAGTAACTGAAATGTCAGGTTTATTACTACATCACAATTCAGTCTATCATTATTATATAGCCTTTTAAATTATTTCTAAATATGGCATGCTGTCCCATTCTTTTCTGTGTTATAGAATGGTGTTAGTTTCTTAATTATTCTTACCACTAGTTAATAAAAGTAACTTACAATAGAGGTTACATTGATTAAAACAGTTCCTCTCTGCACATCTTTATGAATCCTCCCAACAAATGTTTTCTAATATTAGAAAGAATTACCTTATTATATAATTTGCTATTTTATTATTTCTAAGGTAGCTTAGATCATCATTAAACCCTATTTTATGATGGTCTGTTCAGAACACTTGATCATAAACTATTGCCTTTTAAAAAAATCTTTTGTTTTTCGAATGCACAAGTTCTTTTTCATTCTAGATGTTAATTTTTTATCAGTTTAATAAAGAAAAAGTCTCCTCTCAATTTGTCAACTATCAATTAGGTTTTTGCTAAACACAAATCTTTCATTTTAATATTGTTATATATACCTATACTTATATTTTTGATTTTTTAAATGCACCTTTCACTATTATCCTTTGACATGTTTTGCAATCTTACCATACTTGGTCTAGTTTGTGTTCATTTTAACTTGTCCTTTTGGGAGCCCTTTTTATGATATGATTCTGAGAATTTTTGCTTTGATTTCATGCTGACATTTCTTAGAATTTTCTCTTCTTGTATTGACTTCATATATTATCTCCTACAGTGATACCCTTTTACTTTATCTTTCCAAAATATCTCATTTTATTTTCAATGTTTTTATTTCTCTCTGCTATGGAGTTAATGATTTTTTTCAACTGTTATCTTCAATTATTAATTTCTATTTGGTTGTAACTGGTTGACAATTATTCATGTCTATTTTTTTAAAATTTACATGATATATTCATTTAAAAATAAACTGTCCATTCTGTTTCATGACCTATATAATACATATATTATATATTTTTGTTCCTTGAATTATCATTTTGATTATTTAAATACATCTAATTTAATGTCTCCATGACTTCATTTGTCTATATTTCTCAAAAGTAAATTTTCTCATTTGCTGAATCTGACATTCTGTTATATTGTCAGAAGTGAAAATTAGCATTTTTCCATTAAAATGATAACCTCAGTATTCTATAAGTGTCAGAATATGTTAAAAGGAAGTTCACTTTTAAATTCACTTGCTTTAAAGTTTTTTTTTCTGCATTAGAAGATTTTGCTGCCTTATTCCTATAAAATAGCATTACATTTTAAAGAACAGAAAACTTTAAATGTATTTTCCTAAATGAACATGAAAACATTTGTCTTCTATCATCATTTCTCCATCATATTTTCTTTGAGTAACAATAACCGTAATTGTATCCTGTCTGATAGATTTTACGCAAGTAAATAGAAAAAACACAAATGGACAGCCCATCTAATCCTCATTCTTTAGGATAAGAATCACATTATACAACTAATTACATATGTTGAAGTCACGCCACAAAGTATACAAATACAAATTTACATGCTCACCATCACTGCATGATAATACCTGCTTCTTTACACACTTATTATGGCATTGCTTTTTCCACTCCCAATGCAATTTAAAAAAATTGACTATGAAATAGAAGAAAACAGGATACTTTTCCATTAATCAAAGTCTTCTGATATCTCTATGCTTTCAAGGTAGTAATTAAATTGGTGATAATGCTGTACCAACATTAAAATTATATAGGTGAGAAAACCAAATGTCATGGAGTTTGGTGCTAGAGGTGAGACTCAGAAATTTGCTGATACATTGTTCACCACCTATAATCTTAATATGGCATTTCTATTTTTTAATTCCTAATTTTTAGGTTTTCCTCCAAATAAGAATTATAAAGATGAAGATAAATTATGCAACTTTTTCCCCTTTAATATCAATATGCAACCACATTTAAATCTATTATCTGAGAAATTAAATCATTATCCTGGATTAGCTCTGATCTATTTTGCTTCCCCATTAGTTCTTTTTCTCAAGACAAATGTCTGTGTTTTCAGAGTGTAGTGATGTTTCCACATGCAGGACTCAAAGTCAACTTGAAATGTTTTAATATTTTGCCTAATTTTCTGAGAGATAGTTTCCCAAAACTTAAAACTTTCCTATTTTATTTTAGAATATGAGAAAATCATGTTAAAACAATATTTGTCTTTTTTAGAATTAATGTTCTTTTAATGTTTGTTATTTTACCATCATATAGCCTGGTCTTACCCTCCTAAAAGTTCTATGCAATTTAAACCTCTTGCATATCAAATGTTAAGCCCAAGTGTCATACAGAAATAAATTTCAAAATTAAAGTAAAAATATTAAGTAAAATATTCCTTATTTATTTGAAAAAATTATTCCTTTCCCTCAAGCTTATGAGAGTTGATTTAGAAAAAAAAATCAATCCTTTAAATAAAAGAGTAGAAAAAATTATAACCTCCTTTAAACCACCACATAAATACTTTTCATGATCAAAGCAAAAACAATACAGATCATCTTGAATCTAGATCACTCAGTGTAAAACATGGACTTATTAGGCAATTATTCCTTAGTTACTCGATAAATTAATGACAAAACTAAGACTTGTTACTATAGATTTCTAATATTTTTCCAGTTAATCCTAATACCTAGTGTGGGCAAAAATGATTACTACCTCTCTTCTATAGGTAGGGTGATGCTGTTGACAAATAGCAATGTTAGAGCAATGCCTTTTTGTATGGTAAACTATTCACTTTATGGCCTAAGGCAAATGCCTCTCATTCATGAAAGTGTCCTTTAACCTGACAGTTTAGGATTGGTTCCCTAATTACTTTTTAACAGTGCTTTTCTTTCTTTTGTAACTTCCATATGCTGAAATACTTGTTTTTGTAATTATATAGAAAGCACTCCATAAATGAATGAAATATTTAATATGTTGTTTTTTTCACCTGAAATTTCTTTCCTTTATTATTGCATTGTTTTAGGTTGCTCTATATGGTGATAAAATTGATTCATTTTCTAAAAATATATGGCTAAGTTTAATTTTATTTATATAGATTTCTAAGTGAATCAGGGAGATGTGAAAAGATAGTTTTATCTTCACTATTACTTAGGATGCAGATTTTCTTCCAAGTATGGCCTATTAAAAGCAGTGAACTAAAGTGATTAATTACTCAAGTAAATATGAGAATACGCTCATAGTCTATTTCTCTTCCTTCATGTGACTTGTTCATCACTTTCAGCTCAGATGAAAAGCTGTATTGACCTGTAAAACATTATTACTTGCTGCAGTTAAACTTTGTTAAATATTTCATGTATTCTTGACATCAGGAAGTTGTCTTCACAGTCAGTGAAAGGGGACTGTATTTACTGAAGTTAAACCATTCTGTACTTATATACAACATGAAATTTCAGAATTAATTTCACTGAAGGCAACACTGCCCATTTCCTTTTTCAACTCCTTATCCTTCTAAGACTTGTGCTAGTTTGATCTTTCTATAATGATTGATCTTGTCACTTGCCTGTTAAAAAACCTTCTGGAGATGTCCTGTAACTGTAGGGTAAGTTCACCAGTAGGAAGCAACTTAACTCCAACCCAATCATAGATATTCCTTTAGATTTCTGTGAATTTCTTATCTGGAGAATCCATGTATGCCTTCACTTTGGGCTCTGACAGAAACTGGAAGATTCCTTTGCAGAGTCTAAGTGCTCAATTATATATATAAGACAGACATAAAACATGATCAAAATGCTTCAAAATCTAGTACCTGATGTGTTGTAAGTGAAAAACAATAAAACACTTAGTCCCATTTATAAAAAAATATGTTCAACAGATGACTGACTTGGGGATTGTGAGATTTTATAAAAAGAGTTTCTAGATAAGCAAAGTAAGAGACATATTTTTCCCTAATTACTAAGTACAATAAAGGAAGAAAATGGGTTATTTTATAATCTATCAAAATCTTAACTTTTATAAATGACAGCATCATAAATTTTAAACCTTAACTGAATAGTCATATATTCAAGAAAGAAGACAAATTCTTTACAGATAAAAGCCAATTTGGAAATTTTATTTTTTTCAATTAAAACTGATTTTTTAAAATAATTTTCTCTTTCTTCAAATGTAGAATAGTTGATCTATGTCAGATTTCATTATGAAGAGGATTTTACAGTGAATCAGGTTACCACACCATTTTTCATTTTGTTCAATGATGACTGTAAAAACCTATCTATGAAACTCTAGAGAACTGAAATGTTTAATTTTACCTATTCAAATAGAAAAACATCAGGTTTCAGAGCATCAACAATGAATTTGCAGAAACTTGGAGAGAAAAATATAATCTTTTTCTTTCTCAACTGGTAATTTTAAGAGAAATAGAAAATGGAAGATATTTTGGAAGCATTTAATGAACACAGATAGTGGAATTTAATATTCTTAAACTCACAATTTTGATTCTTAAAGCTGCTTTCAGGAATAGTACAAATAAATACAAATGGTTTTACTTGATTGCTTTTTTTTTAATTAAATGCATATAAATGGTAATTTGATCATGTGTATTATTTTTCCTATATACTTTTAATGTAGTTCTTTGTCCAACAAACTCCCCAAAAAGAAGTTCTAGCATCTAGGATTTTTTGTGATAACATGCAAGGAAACTTGGTTACCACAGAGTCACATAGGCAATTTCTCCTTCTACTATCATTTAAATATTGGTCAAACCCTTCAAAATCTGAAATACTGAAGAGAAAAAAAAAAAAAAGATTTAGTCTTTGAGGTTCAGTATCCACACATTCAGTATCTCTCTCTGTTTCTCAAGGCTTGTTTTCACTGATATAAAAGCATCCACTTCATTTGCAGAGTTGAGGATATCATTAACTGTAGCTTCAGTTAACGTATTTCAAAAAAGTTCTAAAGTAGAAAACTTACAACACTCTGAAAACTGTAAAATTTTTCCATCATTATTCCAAAGTTCAAAATCAAACTCAAACTTCAAAAATAATCTTAGAATATGACTTCCCACAAGCCTCTTCTAAATTGTTATAAGTCACATCTTTCACTAGGCAAGATACCATTAAAGAAGTCCTCGGAAAATTTACTAGCATTGTCATGGTGATCCTTGTTGAACTTATTAAATTTACAGTTTAAGAGCACATTTTACTTTTGAGTTCAAGTGTTCTCAACTTAGATAAAGTCATAGTGTATATATGGTAATGATTGTCAACTGTAGACACTGTTTATGCAGTACCAGTGATGATTCAATGAAGAATTTCAATTTTCTTATTGAGAACAAAAATCTTAAGTTTCATATATTTAAACTGATATCTGTCCTTTTTTCCCACCCAATACCAAATCTTACTACATTGTTTAGAAAATCAGTATTTCTTTCTTGGACAGATACCAAGATTCCCAGAGAGAGAACCTATCAAACAGTCTTTTCCTGAATCTAGAGTGAATTTTAAAATAAAAATTTAATAATGTCATCTACCTTTTAAAACTCTCAAACACATACATGTTGCTAGGACAATCTCAGCCAACTCTTTGTATTTATAGGGTCTAGTAAGGCATCTGGTATCCTTAAACACACAATTAGAATGTAATGAACACTTGTAGAAAGTCTGTTAAATGAGTCATAATAGCAGAATAGAATATATATGATACATTTCTAAATATATTGTTTTCAATCATTAAAAAATATCCTCTGGTAACTTAACTGTATCTTTTCAAAAAGACATTTCTTAAATAGAAGTTTTTCCTTTGTTTTCTTATTTACCACTAACTCCTGTGGATTTATTGACATCCCTAGTGCTTTCTATTAAAAATACTATGCTTTTCTAAAAATGTAAACATGCACACTTGATAAAGTACAAAGTTAATTAATATATTTATCTTACTTCCAAATAATATAATACATCAGAATACCTTAATTTCAATGTCTGCACCCAATTTTCTTATTACGTACTTTAGATTTATCTTGTTTACCTTTTTAGTCCCCCAAATAAGACATTACACTTACTTTTTTTAAGCCATTATTTTTTTAAATAATACAACAATTTCATTTTCATTTCTTTTGTTTAAAAAGCCATACTCATTTTAAGATGTTGAACTTATTTCTCAGTCTGTGGGTATTATATACCACATCCACCACCAGAGTTCCAGGGTCCTTTATCACCACCTTGTTCCCTCTCTCCTCCTTCCTGCACAGTCAATTATCTTGTGCTTTAACTGCTTATTTGTTTCATTTCACTATATTTTACATATGAATGAAAACATCCTGTATTCTATTTTGCTTTCTGATTTATTTTGCTTAATATGATACCCTCCAATTCCCTCCAGATTGTTGCCAAAGGCATGATTTCTTTTTCCTTACTTTCTTTTTTTTTTAAGTAGCTACATAGAATTCCAATGAGTATGTATAGCACATCTTCTTTATTTAGTCATCTGTCCATGGGCATTTAGATTACTTCCATGTCTTGACTATTGTGACCATGCTGCTATGAATATAGGGGTGCAGACATTTTTTCCTATTAGAGATTTCATACTTTGGGTATATGCCTAGGAGTGGGTTTGCCAGATCAAACTGTAGTTACATGTTTTTCTTCGAGGAATATCCACACTATTTTCCAGAGAGGTTGCACAATCTTACATTCCTACCAACAGTGAGGAAGTTCTTTTTCCCCTCCTTCTTCCAGCACTTGTTATTTCTAAACTTTGGGGGATATGTCATTCTCAGTGGTGAGAGGTGGTATCTTATTGTGGTTTTTATTTGCATTCTATGAGGATCAGTATTATAGAATACCTTTTTCACACGCCTTTAGGCCATCTGTTGGTTTTCTCTGAAGCTTTCTGAATATTTTTTGAGTGAGTTGTTTACTTTGCTGTTGAGATGTATGAGCTTTTTGCATGTTTTGGAGATTAAGCTCTATTCTGATGTATATTGTGCAAATATTTCCTCAAATTCAGTGGGTTTTATCATTGGTTTCTTTCACTGTTCAGAAACTTTTTAATTTGATGTAGTCCCAATTATTTAGTATACTTTGGTTACTTCTGTTGCAGCTGTTCTTTCCCCAAAGATCCCTTTGGGGTTCAGATCTTAGAGTACTTTCCTTGCATTTTCTTCCAAGAATTTTATGATTTGTGGCCTTATGTCCAGGTCTTTGAGCCACTCTGAGTTAACTTTTGTGTAAGGTGTTGATGCATAATCTAGTTTCTTTATTTATTCATTTTTCTTTTCTTTTTTTTTTTGCAGACGTCTGTCCAGTTTTTCCAACATCATTTATTGAATAGACTGTTCTTCAACTGTATGCTCTTGGTTCTTTGTCATAGGTGTGGCTTTATTTCTGGGCTCTCAATTTTATTTTACTGATCTCTGTGTCTTTTTTTGTTCTAGTACCATGATGTTTAATGATGATTGCTTTGTAACATTGCTTGATGTCAGGAAGTGTGATTCCTCTGCTATTCTTTTTATTTTTTCTCCTGTGGATAGCTTTGGCTATTAAAAATCTTGTATGATTCCTAACAAACTTCAATATTATTTCTCAATTTCCTTAAAAAGGTTGATGGGAATTGTATTAAATCTGTAAATTGCTTGGGTATGAATGCGAGTTTAATTAAATTAATTCTTGCAATCCATGAGAACAAATTACTTATCTATCTCTTTGTGTCTTCTTCTGTATCTTTTGTTAAGGTATTAGAGGTTTCATTGTATAGGTTTATTTTCATTTGCTTTTTCCTCTATGTATTTTTCAGTGTTGGTTCTTTCAGTATTGTGTACTTCCCAGCTATGTATCTCTTTAAAATTACATTTTGTGACTGTCATGTTGATTATTTCTGTTTTTAAATCTCTATGACTGTCTTTTCTGAACTGTCATCATATAATATTTGTATGTTCATATGAATTCCATAATTTTATTTTCCCTATTGGTGATTTTTGTTCTCTCCTGTTGGTACCATCTTTGTTTCAAATTTGCTCTCTTATTCATCATCAATCTCAGGGTTTGATGGATCTTTGTTTTCTTTTTCCCTGTTTTAGGACCCCTTTCAGGATTTCTTGAATGGCAAATTTGGTGATGGGAAAAATCCATTAATATTTATTTACCATTGAAGATCTTTATTTCTTCATATTATTTGAGTGATAGTTTTGCAGGGTAGAGTAGTCTTCGCTGGTAGTCTGTGTCTTTTATTATTTTTAATATGTCATTCCATTCTCTCATTACCTGTAGTGTTTCTGCTGAGAAGTCTGATAATAGCCTGATGATTATACTTTTGTAGATTATGGGTCTCTTTTCTCTAGCAGCCTTGAGTAGTTTCTCTTTGTTGTTGACTTTTGCTAGTTTTACTATGATGTGTCTAGGAGTAGGTCTTTTTATATGTAGAAATTTTAGTGTTTTTCTGCTTCTTGGACCTCCATGCTTTCTTTCTGTGACACATGTAAAAGGCTATCTGCTATCACTTTTTTAGTAGGTTTACCGTGCTTTTTCCTGTCTCATCTCCTTCTGGGATACCTGAGATTCTTATGTTTGCTCTTCTCATGATGTCTAAATTTCTGGTAGGATTTCTTCATTTTACCTCTGTTTTACTTCTCTCTCTCCTCTTCCATAAGAGTGACCTCTGTGATCTTGTCTTCAGTTTCTGAGATTCCTTCCTCTGCATGATTGAGTCTGTTTATGGAGAGTTTGATGTCTAACTTCAGTTTCTTGACTGTTTATCTATCCCTAGCATTTCTGCTAGGACTTTCTTTGTGGTCTCAATATCCTTGGTGACATATTGCCTTTGATCTGCAACTTCTTTTTAAAGGTCTTCCAATTGTCTTTGGGTGGTTGGCTGTGCCTCCTGCATCTCATTCAGCTTTTTTTATGTAACTATTTTACGAAACTCTTTCTCTGTTAGGTTGCCTCATTCTATGTCAATGAAGTTCTTTTCTGGGGAGTCCTGGTATCTTCCTTTCTTTAGCCATCATGCTTTTTTGGTGACTTAGTTTTTGGCATGTCTTCCTTCTCTACCTTGAGCACTGTGGCTTTCTTTTTATATTATATTTCTTCCTGAGTGGTTATTCTGGGTCCTGGTGTGGCAGCAACATTTACTTGGCTTCCATGAGGATGGAGCCTGTTCACCTCTCTGGAATGCTCACTTTTGGTAGGCCATAAATGCCGTCTCAGTGGTGTCCACCAGTTTCTGTGTGAATGAGGTACAATTCTTCTCTCGTGCATCACTGAGAGGAAGCTATCCAATCCAAAGACTGAGTTCACAAGCAGAAACTCTGAGTTCTGTGAAGTCCACAGCTCTCCAGCACAGGGACTCACAGGTACACAGGTAGATCATCTGGCACTCCTGTGCAGTTTCTGTAGCTCCTTTGGGTGATAGGTCCTGTTCTTGTTCCCTCCAGGGATCAATATTGCCTTTTGGCCTGCATTTTCTGTTTTAACTACTGGGGGAATGGGTCTTCTTCCCCACTGTTCTCTAGATCCTGCCTTAGAATCTCCCTGGTGGTACCCTGTGCTATACTAAGTACTGTTTTGAAATGTCCTCTGGTGATTATTGAAGATCCCTAGTCAGGAAGCAAGTTCAAAGTATGCCTGTATAAGTTCCCTTGATCCCCTAGCAGAGGGCCAAGGGGTAGCAACATAGTCACTCACTGCAGCTCTCAAGAACAGGGATCAGGGGACTCACATATAGGTCATTCTCTTGCACTCCTGTGCAGTTACTGTAACTCCTTTGGGTAACTGGCACTGTTCTTCTTGCCCCCACCCCAGCTCCTTGACCAAAGAGCAAGATTCAGTTATTTTCAAACCTAACTATTTCTTAAGAAAATCATGAGGTGAATTAATAAATCAATATTTTCTAGACTAGTGTACCCACTCTATGAAAAACAAAGATAATGTTAATGGTGTTAACTGTTTCTAAAATGATAAGTTGAATATGATTAATAAGAAGCAATTAATTCAATTTTTGAAAAGTTAATGCAAACCCCCAGTGTTACATAATTTTCTTTATCATATCTGTATCAAGTCAATTCAATAATTTACTACCTAACACTTAAATCTTAGAAGTCTGAACCCTAGAATGCCCCCCATAGTACTCTCAACAAATAGCAGTTCTATAAAGAATAAGAGAAAAAAATAATTCAAAGATTAAAAAAGTAACCTTTAGGCATTGTTCTGGCAGTGGTAAGGTAAGACACAAAAACAAGGACAACTGTTGTCTACCATTCAGACTATGCTAACGAGAGAAATAAAGGGTAAAAACAAAGAAGAAATGAGCTGTGCCCTGGTGTCTTAGTGGTTAAGTCTACAAGGTATAGTCCTCATAAATCTCAAGGAGGGGAACAACCGAAATGAAAAGCTAAACAAAAGTAACAAAATGCTTCTTTTTCCTCTCTCTTCCTGCCTGCCTATCTAGGTGCTATTCTGCCAAAAACTTTCCTTTAAAAAAAAGAAAGAAAAGAAAAGAAAAAAAAAAAAAACAACAACACTGATTACTATCTATTATTTCCATATAGAATTTCAAAAGACATTTCCATTTTCAAATGGCATTTAGTATCTAATCAGTTGAATATACAATAATGCCACAGAGGAATAAATGCTGTTTACCTTTAGCATTATATCTTGAGAAGCTTCTGTACATGAGAAAAATGTTTTGTTGATATTTTTATCTTTTTAATACCACTGTTTGGCTTTGTTTTTTTGTTTTTTGTTTTTTTTTTCTAATTCCTGCCCTGAGTTACCACGATTTGTAAAAAAAAAGATGCATGTTAGTTGGGGAAAAAATTGACTTAATCTTTTCTTTTAGACCTTAAGAATTAAGTCATTGGCTTAGTAAGTGGAGGGTGTATTTTGGTATCAGTTAAGTCATTATGAGTACAAGGTTCATCTTCATTACAAAGTAATTCTGGCTCACTAACAGATCATGGGAAAAGCAACTGGCTGGCATCTATTAGCAAAAAAAAATGTGTTTCAGGTAGAATTAGTTGTTTCATGTTTGGAAATCTAAGAGAACCATTCAGGAATTTGACAATCATTTCTGTTTTTGGAGGGGTTCATAGCAAAATATAATGGAAGGTACAGAGATTTCACATATATTCCATATCCCCACAGCAATTTATTAGTTAGTTAAATATATTTTTTTAAAAAACAAAAGGTCAAGACACTCTTAAGTTCCTTTACAACTCTCTTACTACATTGCAAGTTCAGACCATTTTATTGGATTTGTTTACTCATTGATGGGGAATTCGGGGATAGAAATATATATATAAAAAATCAAATCTACTCAGAAACAAATGAAACTTTGGAAGACTACTGACTACATCAATAACAGAACCTTTGTTTTGTTTGCACTGCAAAGGGTAGAGATTTCTATTCCCTTCATTACAATGAAATTTTTTTTAATAAGATATATGTTTTGTTGTTTATATTCTATTAAATGCATTTTTAAAATTTGATCTGATAAGCTATATTATATATAACTATGAACTAGGCAGCACTTATGAAACATTAAAACCAAATTGCTATAGATTTGTGTTAGATATTTTTTTCAAACAAAGTGATATCTAACATTTTTATATATGTACAGGTATGAAGAATGAGAAATAAAAAATGAAGATAAACAGATAACTGTCAGAAAACATATAGGACAAGAAAATATTTGAAGATAAATAAATAAGAACAAATCAAATTTTAATTTCAAGGGTATGACATCAGAAGTTACTGATTCACAAAGTGAATCTATCTATCCAAACCAATATATATCTTCTTTTTCTTGCATTTTTCAACTTTTGTATATTCACACTGTCCTTCAGTTTCCTTCCTCATGCACCTTGCATTTCCTGTTTTCTCTATCTAAACCATTCTCAGTATACTAGGCACTACTCATAACCTTTATCACTCTTCAGCTGTTACTTTACATATTATCTCCTCAGAGACCTTCCCTAGTTGGTGTCCTAACCTGTTTTATTTTCTATTACAGAAAACATCCTTTTGTTACCAACAGAGCAATTCTTGCCATCTGCAATTATTTCTATATGTTGTTTTCCTAATAATAGTTTATATCTCCCTCCCAATAAAATACCAATTTTAAGAGGCTGACACCTTGTCTAATTTATTAATTTTTATATCTGGAAACTTGTACCTAAAAGGAATTTCATAGATCTCTATCAAATTATTGAATATACATTTAAATTATACCCCAGTCTAAAATAGAACAAGCAATCTCATTCCATATAATATGGTATAAAATTCTCATGGAAGTAGACATTGCTATAGGTATCTCTTGTTTAGAGAAATAATCTGTGAGTCAATTTTCCTGATTATTTTTAGTCATAAAAATTATGCTTTATTTCTGAATAATGATATTTGTGGTTATCTCAGGATAAGAAGTTATGTGGGCAAATTAAATAATATTTAATGCTCTGATCATATGCTTGGCAATGAGGAAAACCAGAAATGTAGAATCAAATATTAATTAAGTCCTATAAACCTGGCGTCAGGTTACCATAGGTTGACCATATATACCGTTTTAAGTGGGACAGAACCATTTTTTCATATATTCGAATCATCCCATTAACACAAATGTCATTTTAGTCCCATTTTTAATAAAGCAGGTTCATCTATAATGTAGGGCAAAAGGCAGAGTTGTGTTGCCCAAGACTCAGTCTGTTGAGGGAGCCCCCCAAAAGTGACCCCTTTTGCCCCAGATTAAAGGCTAATGGTGTCCCTTGTCAATTCTTACTGTGGCAGGTGCTGCTGCTACTGCTGTTCCTGTGCCCTGTTGAGGAAGCATGAGCTGCAGGCAAAAGATTCCTCCTCACCACCACAGGTTCCTGTTTCTTCAAGGGGAGCAGAAAACCACAGAGTGGTCCAGTTGCTTAAAAGTACTATGAGGGTTATCTCCGGCAACTGTGATGTTATTGGGCATTTAGAACTTTGGGATGACTAAAGTGTCATGTATTTTAAGTAGGACATTTAGAGCAGTGCTTTTAGGAGAGCTAAATATGGCTTTCACCCAAGATACCAAAATTCCTTGCAGTGGCCCTGGACATTTGTATGAAGTACTGCTGGACCACGTCATTGCTATGCAATCTTGATGGGCATCACATAGTACTTACTCATTGCTGGTCTGACTACTCAGCTCCTGCTCACATTCCTTCTCCCCTCCTCTTAGTCACCAGCACATAACCCCACCCACTTTTCCCCATTCCAATATCATATTTTTATCTCAAGGAAATATAGTGAGTCTAAGTTAGCATGGTTATAGCTTTTAAGTCTATATTGGTGCTCATTTTCTTCCTCCAAATCTACACATCTATTTAAAAAAGAAGTTTATAATTCTAGAGGCTATATTCCATTTTGTTCACTGTTTTCAAGAAAAAAATACATGAGGGTAAAAAAACAGAATGGCTACTTGTTTTTCACTCTTTTTTACCCTCTTTAGCTATTCTCACCAAACCTAATAACATCTGTCACTAAAAACAGAATTTTCCTCTGTGATTTTGACCAATTCTTTGGGTGAAATAAGGTTTGTTCGTGACATCCTTCATAAGAAGTATTTATATGACATATCTTTAGTCACCTTCAACAGCTGTCACATCTAAGTTTGCTGCACATTCCTATATCTGAATTTTTATTTAAATTATGTGATATTTGGAGTCTTTATTTGACCTGTGGATTCCAATTTAGATAAACTTTTAAAAATGAAACTTATAATTGTTCTTGTATATTTATTTTTGGTGTGGTCAAAAATAACTAAAATTTAGAGCTAATTTGTATGCGTTTTTACATGACAATCTTTCAGTATCAACTCCTTTTGCCAAAACATAAATTTGCCTTTTTCCTCTTATGAGGCATGTCTTGCTTTAATTATTCATCAGTCTCCTCCATAGAGAAATTCTCCTAAAATGAGAAACTGATACACATTTGCATAGATATGATCAAAATTACTTAGATATTATGTTAATACATACTGTACATATAATGAATAGTGATTGTATGATTCAACACATCACAACTTAAGTACTAGGATAATTTTTTTTTTTAATTTTAATTAGGCAACATTCAGCTTACTAATCCCAGTACTTTATTTCTTTTGCACAGTACCAATGATTGACTTATTTTAGTTTACACTTTTTAATGAATTTTTTCTCCCACAACAACTTGATTTTTAAATTTACACTATCTCTTGCAAAAACAAATATCAACGTTATTAGATGTTATTTTCATTATGTTCTGTTATGCCCAGAGTCAATATCTTCTAAAGCTATCCCATTGTCAACTTCTACTTTCAAGAAAATATTTAACATATGCAGTTATTTAAAAAATTTATGGCACCATTTTTATTTTCTTCTTATAAAAAAACTGACAAAAATACAAAAAAGGAGAAAACAGGCAACTGGAAAATTTTCCTCTGTGATTGTCCACAACCAGATCAGTTACAATAAGTGGGGTTACAAAGTCACTGGCTGCTGTACAAGGCAGATAACAGATGGAAAGACATTAAAAGTTTGCTTAAATTAATTGTATGTTTACTACTTAAAATCTAACATATCTAACATATTTGTTTCACCTTCTTAAACAAAACAAAGCTTTACTTGCAAAGATTAATGTTACTATTAGGTCAAAAATTTTATCAGTATGGGTAATCTTTAAATTACAATGAGCCTTTAAACTGCTCAAGGAATAACAAAAGGATTTAGGTGGTCTTTTTCTATCCAAATCCTTGCTAGACCATTCATTTAAGCTTCCATTTTTTTATGCATCAACAACTGCTTAAGTAAACAATGAAGGGGATCCTGTGGAGCTTGATAAGTTCATTAGATGAATTTCAAATGAGTTGGTTTAGAATCATGGCCTCAAAACATTCTGGCACCTAAAAATCCTGGTCACCAATTATTTTTCTTCCTTTTCCTCACTTTCAGCTGGTTGTTTTAAATTTTTTCCTAAGGATATATGTGAACAAGCCAAGGGAGGAAAAGTGTCATTTTTCTTCAACTGAGGTATAATCAACATGTAAGATTACATTTATTTCAGGTAAATGACATAATGATTCACTATGTGAATATATTGTGATCACCACAGTAAGTCTAGCCAATATCCATCAACACAGATAATTACTTACTTACCCTAAATTTTTAGGTGAAAATTGTTACATTTTTATTTCAGCCACTGTGAAAAAGTCCAAAGTCTTAAGACAACTAAGAGGAGGAACTAATAGAATATGACAAAAACATTACATTGATTATCAAATTTTTGTTCATCTCTTTTTTTGCCTTTTATATGGTCTCCTCTAAATATTTTAGTTATACATGCATTTTTTGTTATTTTTAATAATTATATTCAAGGAAATTAGTCTGTTTACAGGAAAAGAAAACAGGCAATAAAGAAGCAGAAGAACAGAGAGGAGAGCTTGTAAGTTGTGACAAAAAATATTTAAAAACAAAAAATCAACCTCAAACAAAAATAACCTAGTCATCAACTTCTTCATATTATAGTTAGTATCTTTCCCACTAGCATTATAGATTTTTCTAGTTCAAACATCTTGGCTTATAGTTTAAATGATTGGGCAGGTGAAAGTGTGTCATGAAATTCATTGTAATTGTCTGCAAATCTCTATACAACAGCATCACAATTTTGAAAGTCTCTCTTCTAAGGTTTTTAAATATCATTATTCTGAAAGTTTCCATATGATTTTTCTTAGGTAATAACAGTGCTGTCAAGTTTTAGAGATATTTCTGTACTATTTCAAAAATGATAATTTCTGAACTTCTATAAAAGGATTTTTATTACATTATGCAAGAACATCTCATTATTGCTTTGCATTTGCTGCCACTAAATTTTACTACCTTCTTTCCTTCAAATATATTGAATTGCCTTCAATGTTGGTAATACATTTCTTGAAGAAAATTTTTCTTCTTCAGTTGAATCACCCTTAGAAGAGCTGCATGTCTTTTCAAAAGCATACTTTTTTCCTAAAATTTTTGCTTCAGATGGGACAGAAAGCTGGCCTGCATAGGGTTTTTTCTCTTATTTATTTTTTCTGTTATCAACTTCAGCAGCAAGTATATCGACAGTTCAAAATGACTGTCACTTACATTTCACAAATGAAAAAATGAAAATATGAGTAACTACTGGACCTGTGTTCAGTCAAGACATTTATCCACTTACTGTCTCATTATACAAGAATTAATCAGCAAACCGCAGACATACATGGAAGCTTTACTGAGCTATATAGAAAAAGCATTGTTAGTTTTTTTCTCCCTAATATATACATTATCCTTTAAATCAATCTATTTTCACACATGACATATATCAATGATTTTTTTCATAAACATTGATTTTGGTGCTCAGAGGAATTGTGTGATTTCTTGATGGCTCACACAGTCTAGACTATGAACATTGTATCTAATATCTCAATTCTATATCACAGATTTTCCATTTATATTTTTCTGTGCCTATTTCCAATCCTTAAGACACTGTTTTAACAGATATTTGAATAATCCTCATCACTTTTTCCAAACCAAATGTTTCTTGTCACTAAAAGTCTTCCAGCTTGTTGACCAGTGTTTTTATAGGCATCCAGGGAACAGTCACCCCTTGGAATTGCTGCAGACCCTCATTACTGCCATGTTCTGCACACTTCGCATAACATATCTACTTTTGGTAAATAATTCAGTTGTAGGATCCTTCATTTCTGTAAGCTTATTTTTATTACCATATAAGATATGGAAAAATCTAATAAATGTTGTGAAATTAATTTATGTTTCAATAAATTACTCCCCAACATTATTTTTGGACCAAAATATAAGTTTGAAACTTTGTATTACTTCTAATTGCTCAATCCATAATCTATACCCTTTCACAAAAGTTATAAGAGATGGAATAGATAAAATACAAAATGTCCTAAAGATTTTTTTAATGTGTCAATTCTACAGTACTATATAGCAGCATTCAAGATTTTAAAGTTTTGCAATATTCTCTAATGTCACCATTTAGTTTCTATCATGATAACATAGACTGAATACTGAAATTATTCAAAAGAAAGTTGTAAGGGAATCAAATGGTACTTGGTTCCACTTTTCAAATACAAAAAAAAGCATAAATCAATAAAAAGGGAAAAGACCAATAAAAAAATCCTAGCAGATGATTAATATGAATAAAATATTTAAAAATCTCTGGATATATATAAGATAAAATATAATTAGAATAAATGTCACAGATTAATGAATTATACTTTGTTTCAAATTTTAAATACTATGAATCATCACAAGAGTTTCGATAAGTAAAATGTAGAACTGATGCTCAAGGATGAAAATGATATTCCAAGGGCAAAACAATAACAAGTGGAAGAGTGATTACAATTAAAGTTGATTCTAATTGAATGCCTATTTTATTTCCATTACCTTAAAGTAATACAAGTAAACCCTTGATTGTATGTAAAGGATGGGCATTCTTGACTTAAATGCATTTTCTAAACAATTAGAATAAAACAGAAGTCTATAATATTCTAAAAATATGAAATAGAATATTCTGAAATGTAAGATATATGTAACTTCTTTGGTAGATTGTATTACCCTCCTTTCTTCTATTGTTTCTAATGAAATTGTCCAATGAGTCCAGGACAATAAAGCACATACAAGTGGAAACAAATTAGATTGTAATAAAGAGAGCCAGGTTTACAAGAATAAAAAAGAATATAATCTCATTTCAGATGTACAAAAGTGAGGCAGGTTTTAGATTTGGCTAGATTTAACAAGATTTAACAAGACTGCCAGCACAAATACATATTCAACCAGAGCACAACATTTCTAATAAATTAGTGTCATGGTAGAAAATATTAGTTGTTAAATTTTAATAAATAATGTGATGTAAATGAAAATTAGCCAGGCATTCTTATATTAAAATATCAAAGTATATTTTCATTTTCTATTAGGATTTGTTTGGCAATGGCTCTCAAGAGTGATGGTTACCATTGGTGAAATCATATGATACAAATATGTCTGCAGAAGTCTTTATATAAAACAACGGTGAAAGTACAGAACCAATCTTCATGAACAGAAGGGCAATCAAAGTTCTGTGTTGATCAGTCTTCTTTTGCAAAGGAAAAGACACTGTAACATACTCGAAGAAGACAATTTACCAGCATTAGTCTATTCACTTTCACTGGATTATTTATCTGGCAGGATAAATGTAAAAAGTTATTTATCCAAATAACTATCTTGAAATATGTTTATTATTTTACCAATAATAGACAAAATGTATAAAAATGATGGTAGGATATCAAAATATCAGTAGTGCTTATTATCAAGTATGAGAATAATTATTGAATAATTATTGACAATTTATCTGTGCTTTCTGTTTTGTGTCGACATGTACAACTTTTTAAAGGGTATAAAAATTAAAGATTTTATATACATCATGATAAGTACACATATCACATTACTCCATGATGTTTATAATCTGTAAATGAAATATTATTTGATTTCATATACTTTTATAAGGTGACATTCCACATTTTCCATTTATATAGACCCAGTGTTCACACTTCATAATGCATATCATTACTGAACACTAAGCAATAACAGTCCTGTGAGATTTAATTTTTCTAACAAGTGTCATACTAGAATCTTAAAGCACATTAGAACATTTTTGACAGCTTTTTTTTGTAAAATATTTATAAGACACTTAGACTTAAGGAAGCTTTCTTTTAACATTAGTTCTCCATGTATCTGTGTTACATGAGGTATATTTCAAAGAGGAAATTTAATTTTGCAGAAATACATGAGGCTAAAATGTTTTTCTTGCATGATAAATATGCTGTCTCTAAACCTGGCATCTAGTGCAGTTGTGACATCCTCCAAAGAAGAGTAAAAGGATTCTTTTGTCTTTATTCATTTAATCCTTCTGCTAACTGATAACCAGTGATATCCCATATATTTAATTCAGAAACAAGGCCACAACATCTTTTTTTAATGAATAGTTTAAATTTTTATGGAGAACAAAAGCACAGATTATTGACATGCTGATGGCCCTATGAGTCAATGCACTACGAATATTCTTGGAACTCTGGCGCTTTGATCTGTAGTATTTAATAGGTCTGACATGAATGGCAGTTCACCAACTTCTGAAATTATGGTGAAAATTTTCTGTTCACTATATTAATGAATGAAACAGATACCGCAGCTCATTTTGATGGTGATGAGAAAACTTTTATCTCCCCAAATTAGTCAGTTCCTAACCTATACAATATATTCTTTCAGTTAAAAAGTAAATTGTTGAAAAAGCGATCAGCAATATTGCATATATACTTAAGGACTTTTAAAAATAATTAAAACTTCTTATCTAATTTTTTTTAACACATTATCTTTTCAACCTGCTATTCGCTCACAGACTAACAAACTACAAATATTGAAAAAAGGAACAAACTATTATATATGTTCCTAACCCTATTGCTCATATAGTTGCTTCTTTCTTTTGGAAGTTAAGTATGGTCGCAAAATGCATGTCATTTTCTCAAAGTATTGTTGGCTCCATTTTTTTTTAAGAGGAATAAAGGCAGGCAGCAATGAAGGCAAGCCAGCAGCATGTGGAAAGAATAGAGAGGAGGAAAAATCATTTTATTTCTTTCGTTCTTCATATTAATTCCTCACATCCTTATCCTCAAACCCACTTACCCGCTGTCACCAAAGCTGGGAACCCAGATCCTAGGGATGATATGTACACTCAGACTTGGACTTCACACATGAGCCACCTGGGTACACCAGGCTTCTTGAATACATCATGTCTGCCTATTAAATTTAGTGAACAAAATAAATATGTAATTATGGATGACATATTAGTGATCTAAAAGTTGTAAAGAACTTTTGGTTAAATTTTAGAAATAAGACAGCCTTTAGAGTCTGTTCTTGACTTAATCATAACACCACATATGAATATATTGACATTCAAATGTTTCATTTGTAACAGATCATTAACACGTATTTTTAAAGTCACTGTAAAGATTAACAATATTATATAGTACATGTAACAATTATATCCTCTAAAATTAATAGTTTTTTTTTCCCCTTTGCATTAAAAAATCTGCTAGGGAAAAAATCATAATCATTACAACTATGAATGGTAGTTTATTTACTATATTTATTTAAGTTATAGTAAATTACTTTCTTTCTCAGAAATCAATTATAATTAGATCAATAGGTATGCACCATTTCATGTCAGTGTTTAGGAAGAACATACGATTTAAAAGATTAATTATCTAGTAATTAATTTTTAGATTCCCTGAAGTCTACTCAAAATTATAGCAAGTCTTTATTTTATATACCAACAGCTGATTTATAATTTTGCATGAAATTACAAAGCACCACGAATAGAAGAAACAGAATGAGAGTATTATTCAAACTATGTAAAAATGTTATATAATGTATAATTAAAATAATGCAAATTGTTTTGGGGCTAGGAAAAAACAAACAAACAAAACAAAACAAAACAAGGGACGAGGGAAGAGATGCCAAAAATAAACATTCCCATTTAGTCAAATCCAAGGTATGGCACAAATAGTGCTCCAGGAAGGAAAGACTATGAAATAAATTATACTGAAACTCTGGTTAATCCAATGGAGAATAATGAAATGGATATATTTCTATCCCATACTTATAAATAAAATCCAAATGGATACAGAAAATTAAATGGAAAAGGCAGCACTGTGAAATTTTTCAAGGAAAATAAAGGAAAAATATCTTTGTGACCTTAGAGTAAGGAATTTTTTAACAGCTGTAACACATAAATGTTAGAGGAAAATATGAGAAATTCAAATATTTAGAATTAAAATCTTGTTTTGATTAGAATACAAAAAAAAAGGAATTGGATGGGATATGGGGTGCATAAACAAAATATTTCAATGATGTAAAGTTCCATTTCTTAATTAGGCAAATGATCAATTGACTGGTTCACTTCATTCCACTCACTTTTCATAAGGATCTATTGTAGTCTTTCATATTTTACTTAAAAATAATAAAAGATTACAAAACAAAATACATAACTTTATAAAAAGATAGAGAAAACTTTCATGACCCTGGATTTAACAATGATTTCTAATATTTGACTCTAAGGACAAAGGCAATGAAATAAAAACTAGATAAATTGGATTACATAAAATTTTAAAACTTCCGTGCACCCAAGGATACATCAACAGAGTGAAAATGCAACCAACAGAATGGGGGAAGACATTTACAAGTCATTCATCTGTTTACGGGGTTAATGCCTAGAAAATATAAAGAACATCTATTACTCAAACAGTAACAAGAAAAGATTAACAATCTGATTAAAAATGGAAAATTACTTTAACAGAATTAAAGAAGATTTACCAAAGGTTAATATGCATGTGAAAAGATACTCAGTATCATACATCATTAGGGAAAAAAATAAAAGCTCATTATTAGGATGGATGTTATTAAAAACAAACAACAGAAAACAACAAGTTTCCTGAGGATGTGGAAAAATTGTAACCCTCTGATGGGAGTATAAAAAGATGCAGTCATTATGAACAACAGTATGGTATTTTCTAAAACAGGAAATATAGAATTACCATATAGTCTAGCAATATACTAGGTACATACTATATATATATATATATATATATATATATATGCATATACATATATGCATATTTCAAAATAATTGAAAACACAGTTTAAAAGATATATTTGTAAACAATAAATGTACTTGGTATAATGTACTCGGTACATTGTACTTTAAGTGCACAGGTGCAGTTAAAATGATTAAGATGGTAAGCTGTATATAATTCTACTATATAATAAATTATTTTCCCACAATTTTTTATAAAAATAATTAAATCTTCCCTGCTGAAATAGTGAAGAGGTATTTTTAACTGATATTAAACTGTCTAAAGAGAAACTGTTTTCAAATTTGAGATACTGTATTACTGTTTCCAAGAGTCTCCTGATTTCATGTAACAACTGTTCTCAGAATACCTCATAATTTACATTCTTTTAAAAATTTCTAGGTTATGAGACCTTCCAAAGGTCAAGTGCACTAGGAGGCTGATTTTTGTAACATGATACCATGTCTATCAACTTTAGTTGAATAAAATCAAGGAGTCATTTTTGCCTGATGAGCTTACTAAAATACTTGAAGCATTCTAATAATGAATTCATGGAAATGCTTATTTTTATCAATTTATGTTTTAGAAATCTGAATTTCAGGAATTATGTCTATTAACAATAAAGCTGTGATTTTAGTGATTAGATCTTCCTTCTTGCTTAAAAGTGTAGGAGATCCCTACAGTTTATGTATGCACAATATCTTCATCTCTGTATGGGATTGGGTGTGTTATGGCATCCATATACTCTGAATACCTCTTAATATATAAGAAAGTGTGTGTGTTTCCAAATCAGTTCATGACTGCTCCTAGAGAGTAGGTTATTATTATTAAGTATTTAATATCTGTTTATCTAGCTTAAATGTTGGGGGGAAACAGAAACTGAAAAGTAGTAATTTAAGCTTGGAACTTTTTTCAAATTTAAATTTAGACATCTTGTATACACTGGTTTTGAAAAAGAATAATTAATGGATAATTAAAGGATTTTAATTAGATCATTCATCATCCATCTCTGCTGATCCTTTGTTCATATGCTAAATAACAGACTAAAATGCATTACTAAGGACTCAAATAGTTAGCATTCTTAATACTAACATTTGTAACCCCTTTAGAAATAAATTCTGACAAGTTGAAGCTTAGTGGGATACTAGCTATTAATTTCTTTGAAAAGTTTCATGTATATATTACTTACATCTTATTGTATGTATCAACAAAAGCACGGAAAAGTTATGGTCCCTTACGCAAGTCAATAATAATCAAGACAAATGACATATATTTTAAGATTATACATGACCAGAAACTTTGAGAGATAAAATATTAATATTTATGGTAAAAATGTTGAATTCAATGTCTCTAAATGTTATTGAAAATATGAAGAATGTATTCAGTATTATGTGAATTTTTATAATGTCAAATTTTTAGTATTTGCATCTCAGAAAAAGGAAATGGGAGCTCTGAAGGCAAAACAGGCCTTGATACTAATACTCAATTCACTATTTAGTTCAGTGACGTGTTATGTGTGTGTAACTCACCCATCAGATATATATTTCTTTCCTAACCAATCTTAGATATGTGTGGTATGCATTTAATAAATTTCTAATGCTGTCAAAATATTTCCATAGACTTAAGACATGATTACAACAGAACAGATAATTACTTGGGTGCTGCTTTTTATTAAAGACATATAAATAATTATATAAAAGATTCCCTTCATGACAAAGAGGAATAAAAAAATTGCTCCCTGGATGATTCTTCAGTAAATAACAAGCTTCTCACCACATGGGATTCACTTCTGGGCTCCAGGTAATATTACCTCTGTGCTTTTATATGTGATTCATAAAATCAGAAAAGTATATTGAAAGAGAGCAGTCTTAGAGGATTCTAGTTCTATTTTTCTTTTTTCTCTTATTTCTTCCTTTCTTCCTTTTCCCCTTTATTTTCTTTTTGACTTATAAAGTCTTTATTTTCCAATTTCTTTGCCATTTCTAATTCTTACTTTCTTTGTCAAATAAAGAAGAAAAGAATGGTCCAGAATAGGTCAAGCATTTAATGTTGAAGACTGGACTGTACACAATGAACAAGAGTTTGAATACTAAATTTACATCAGATAAAGTAGGGTGCATACTCATTACAGCAATTATAGGCAGAAAGTAAGAAGATGGATCTAGTTCAGTTAAGGATCATAACAACCAGGGTTCAAGGCAAAGTGGAAGAAAAATGCAGTAAAATTAAATCATGGCTTAACAAATTACACAGAAATTTCTTTGAATGCAAGTAATGTATTCAGTTTCCTATCATGGGTCAGGATACTAGTGTGGCATAGGTATAGAGGATAAACATAGCAAACTTAAATAACTATAGGTTGTATAGAACATAAGTTAAAGTGGTATACTTATCCCTGCACCAGTATATCTCCAACAGTCTCTGAACAGTTTGTGATTTCAGTAAATACAGACACATTCATGCAGCTTATAAGCTCAGTCTTCAGGATACATGGATACACCTTCCAAAGAAGTCAAAGTCACAACAAACTATAACTATAGCAAAGACCACTAAACTCATTTCAGCATCTATTATATGCTATAGAACAGTGGCTGTCACCATTTTCTGCACAAAAACTAATTTTTTATCTAGAGGACAATTTTCTTGAGATCAAGGCTGCTGTTTTACATATCTTTGTAACTCTTCATATCTAGCAAAGCTTTTGATACAGAATTAACATAAGATTTAACAATAAGGCTAACATAAGATGCATAGTTAAATCTGAATCTGGCAATAATTGCCTTTGTGATCTATGACATTCTGGAGAATAAGAGTATACTCATATTGTCAAATGCATACACAATGGATGTGGCAACTTCATCATTTTATGAAAATCATATTAAATTCCATTTGATCAGAAATTCACATATCATCTAGAAGTACCTATGCCTAATCAATCTATGGTTATTTAATTAAAAATCACATTTATTTTAGGTATATATTTGCTATATGATTCACTGAGAAAACTTCTGAAGATTTCTACACCACTCACATTCTCCTCCAACCCCTCCAAATACCAGGATTACATTTATCTTTATAAAACAAAAGTAGATCTCATACAGTCTCCAAACCTTTATTTGCTTCTAGGATAGCATGTATAAAAAATAAGTTATTTGGACTGTCATTAAAGGTATTTTATGCGTCATACCAAACTTTACTTTAAATAAGATATTATTCAAAATGCACTATTTGATATATCAATATTTACTAATTAAGGTTTCAATTTCTTGCACTATATTTTCCTCTCTACGCATGTAATATATTGTAGCATACAATAATCTAAGACATATTACATGTAATAAGGATTCCACAATTTATCTGGCACAAAAATCAGCTTTATATTAAAATCTTCTTAACAAATGCTATATATTAGGTGCCAGTCACAATTTGCATAAAAATTATGAAAAGTTAAACGAGGTATCTTGTTTAATTTTTTTTAACTTAAGCGTTTCCTAAGCACAAGCTTATGTAACAACTACTGATATTCCCATAAAAGTTTATCAACAAATATATATTAAGTAATCTTTATTCCTGCCATTCTATTGGGTAATATGGCTTAATCTTGGGTTTCAGTCATTTTATCTTCTAGGTCTTTTTCTGCTCCTCACCCATTCAGTCACACCCAACTACACACATCAATGAAACCTTCTTAATCTGTCCAGTGTCTCTATTCAGACTGTTAACAAAAGCCAGAACCGTATTTTTGCATATGACATCAAATCCGATCATATACTATATCATATTTCAAGTGCCAGATTAACACCTTTATTTATGTGAAACTTACACTAAATTTCATTCTCTCAATTGAAAATTTTGCCCATTTCTAATCTTCTTTGCATTTTGCTTAGAGTCATAGCTCTCCTTCTCTTCCCTCCTTAGACTGGGGATCCTTGTAGGTTTTAGTTACTTTGTAGAGATCTCATTACTTTTACATCTCTACCCTTTGTTACACATTGCTACACAATGTTTTGCATATTGTAAGAATTTGAAAGTGTTTTATAATGTGAAGTTTACCTTAAATGAAAGAAACTGAAATTTTATTCTCTGGTACCTGTTTCAAGTATCTCTGATTCTATGAGCCTTGCCCAACTCTTGTTCTTGCTGCTGCGTCAGCAGTCAACTTTCCATTAGCTTTACATACTTTCTAGCAAGTTTGAACTAACAAACTCAGAAGCATGCTTAAACAGACACTCTATCCCCCCTGCTCACGTGCTTTCTCCCAAATACAAAAAGGGACAACACTCACTCATTTGAAGTGCAGGACAAGAAATGCTCAGATTCAGAAGCTGGTGGATAAATTCTTTCCTTTCTCCTCTAATGGCTCCCTCTTCACTTCGACAGCTGCCATGGAAATTTGTAGGGCTAATTAGGAGCCAGAGGGACCTATAAGATTGTGAAAGGCAACTTGAAAATGTCTCTGTATGTTTTTCTGTTTTCCCTGATTTCTTCCCCAGGTCTTTCATTGTTGCTCCCTGAGTTTATTAGCCTTTAGAAAAGAGTAACTCAGAAGATACCTGTTTTAGTAGTAGTTTCATGGGAAAACCAGTTAGAGGATGAGATAATACTTATTGTTCAATTGCTCTCCTAATTCATGAATGAGTTTCCAGATTTATGCTATAGAAAAGACAACTATGAGAAAGTAGTGTCCAGTCAATTTTCATAACCAAACTGGTGTCAATGTATTTTACCTTTCTCTTTTCATCTCACAAATATATCCATAGCTATTAACCCCTTCTAATTCCATAGTTTCTCTCTGATTGGAGAAAATAGTCTTTCATCATAGTACTACTATAATTATCATCCTACTGTTATTTTATTATTGCTATCATGAGTCTGTGTTGATAATTACTACTATCAATTTTGTTGTTGCAAATAACATACTAGCAATTTAAATCCATATAACATTTCTAAGTATTATTTTATACACAGACTAAATAACAATGTGGAGTATCTATTTCAGCACATTCTGGTTTATAAAAAGACCTTTATAATATTAATAGAACAAAGAAAGACACTATAAAAAGCTGACTATGGTCTTAACAAGACATTTAACAAAGTCATGTTAACCTTTAAGAAAACAGAGAGAATGATGGAGTGGGTGGCAGTTCTGTTGTGTAGATTATTTTTTAGGAAGTTATAATAGTAACAAAGATCACATTGTCTCTAATCTTCAAAGATTAGAGCAGTATTCAAGGTATTCTATTTTAATTGATAATTTCACATTTTAAACTATTTTAATCAACAAATTGAATTAAAATGGTGATGTACCTCCATAATTTTCAAACAGTAAAAATAGCTGAATGATATTAAGTAGACTGAGTGAAAGAATCAGTATGCTGAAAGAACCCAGAGAGTTAAAATGAACTAACAAAATAACATGAAAGTTTTATAGCTTTTAGAACAAAAATTTAAAAATCTACTCTGTACTTAGTACATAACTGACACTAACACAACTATATGTATCAAAGGAATGAACAGTTCACTGAATTTTCCATTGCTTAAAATATATCTGGTATATATTTTTCATTTTATATTAACACCATTCATGTATGAGTTCTTGAAAAATTCAGAGAAATAATATGACTCATCAAATAGCATAGATGATGAAGAGTCGGAAAATAAGTCACTTATTAATTTAGTTACTAATTTGCCTTCAAGGAATTTACTTATTTCTCTTTTTGAGATTCTTTCTCAAGTCCTTGGTGATCACTGGAAATGCTGAGATACAGGATTTACTCTTGTCAAGGAACATGCAGCCTAGTAAGATAAACATAAACAAGTAGTGTATCAAATAACAATATATTTAGAAATGACAATATATAATCTAACAATAAATTTCAGAGAAAACGTACTTTATTGGAGTGTCAGGAAAGAATAATTTAAGTACTATTGCACTATTTTATAAAAGAATATAACTTTTTTATGTAAATTGAAAGAATAAAATGCTATTGTATAAAAAGATGCTTTTGTTACCAGAAGCCTTCAGGTACTTGAAGAGCTGATTTTAGAAGAGGTTTGATTTAATGACTGATAATAATTGTTTATTTCCACTGTGATAATTTATTATCAAAATAAGCAAAATTTAGAGGATTTTAACTCCACATTTAAGAAACTTTCTTAGTTGGAATTGCTCAGCATTGAAGTGATTCACATAGTAGTGAAATATGGCTCTAAGTGGATAAGCAGATGCCACCTGACTTGAAGCCGGTTAAAAATTTCAAGAGTCCCTTTCAAATTAAAGAATATGTTTTAGCATCATATTTTAGATAGTACTGAATACTTTAACCACTCTACAATAACGTTAGAATTTCTATACCATATGCATTCCACGTTCTTACTTCCAACAGTAGCATAGATATTATAGCCCCATAATTATTTGCATCAAATTGACCTCATTTATATTCTGTATATTTGAATGTGGCTTGGAATCACCAGAAAAATTAATATAATTTTTATGGAAAATATTACTAGCATGTAGATTTATTATTGTATTCCCTATATAACGCTTGGTGATTAAAACCAGGCACTGAGTAGTCATATTACTTGACTGCAAACTCCTATCCCATCATCTGTGTTCTTAGGCAAAATATTTAATCACCATGACCCTCAGAATTATATTCTGTAAAATAAAAATGATACAGATTTTATATTTTAGTTGTGATGATTAAATGAGATAGTGTATCCAGAAATTGTAACTATTGTTATTATCTTTATTTTTGTCCAATATGATGGCCAAAACTTTCCTAGTATGAAACCTAGACTGACATCACTGGTATTTTCTTTCATTTCTACCATTCTGAACAAAAAAAGCCAAAAGAATGTTTAATAAAAATATTCCTTGATTTAATGTTAATGTTATATACAATGGCTATATTTTATAATAAAAATACAATATGAAAGTCAGTTCTACATATAAACAATCAGAATTAATTAGAAAAAGGATATCATCCATAAATAAAATTGTTGAGCCAGGACCTAAATGCAATTAAAACTTCTAATTACAGTAATCAAATTACTGGAAATATACAAGGACAGGGGACAGAGGAACATAACAAAGATCATATTCTATAACTAGAATAATCTAGATTGTGAGTAAAACTCCATATAAACATTTCAATTCTCAATATCTTCAGCAAAAAGAAGGGTGAAAGAGAGACAGAGAGAGCAAGAGAAAGTGTTTTCCAATAACATGTCTCATATTCAATCATTTATCATCTCAGTTAACTGGAACCATAAAAACCCATTACCCTTGACCATTTAGGAAAACTATTTTATTTTCTGAACTGCCCAGATAATTTCCCAAGTGTTCAAATTTCTTTCTGAGCATGTACAAACTCTCAGTGAAGAAAAACCTTAGGAATTCTTTATCAATGCCATGAATTACAAACATTATCTTTTGCTGTGCTAAGAAGGAATAGTGACATTTTGTGGAGAGAAATGTCTGCTGAAGAAACTTGGTTAGTAAGCTTAACAAGACAATTTATTTTTCTGGAAATAGTTTTAAATCAAATTTACTGGATATTATAGTCCATGCACTACAGTATGACATATGCAGAAGATCACAAGATAAAAATCTTAAAGCTAAGCTAGGTTTGGACAATTTTCCATTACAGTCTATGTCATGATAATGGATACATTTCATGCTACTTTTGTTCTCTCTCTATTTTTTTTCTTTATAGAGCAGGTAGGTAAGAAGAACATTTTAGCATTTTGGTTATTTAGAAAACTTATAATACAAAAGGCAATATATTATTTTAACTCTTAAAAAATGTAAAGCCCTATTTGACATAATACATTCCTTAATAAATTAATACATCTCCTTCAAGCACCTGTGCTCTAAATAAAAATGCTATCATGATTACAAAGTTGTAACACACCTGAATTTTGCTCTCACAGTTGTCACAAATACTTACAATGGGCACACACACATGCAAACATACAAACACGTGCACACACACACACACAGGGAAGGATGACTTGTAGGTTTTCCTCACATATATTCTCCTTTTTTCAATTGCTAATGCAAATTTGTCCAGAAAAAAATGCCTCCCTGAATCATTTACAAATAGGAAACACATTTAATTATTTAAAATGTAATATAAAGGGAAATTCTGGTTTTGTTCTTCTGGTTAAACACTTAAAAAGAAAAAAAAACAAACAAGACAAGCAGATTCACTGGCATTCCAATTTCACTTCTTGTAGCATTCTCCTTTTCCTACCTATAATAAGAGAAGATTACCTCAGACTATAGTAGTCATATTATGACCATGAAGATAGAAGCCACACCATAAAGCAGAAAGTTAGGAGCGGCTTAGGTTCTGGCATTGCATCTTTGAATTACCGCATTATTTTGTAATGTCTTAATTGGATGTCATAGTCTATAGAATTAATATAACTGCTACTGTTAGGCTACTATTTTGGAGAATGGAGTACCACTATTAAAACAAGTCTTAGATTGCAAATTTGTGAAAAAATTATATAAAAATAACATTACTAGGTGTGGTTTGGTGAACTAGTGGACTAGTGGTCTAGTACACCTGGGAGTATCCCAAGATCCAGGCTGGTCTGGGGGAACAACCAATGTGACGAACTAAATAAAAATAAAGTGCTTCCTCTTCCTCTTTTTCTGCCTGCTTATTCTCCTTGATTTCTGCCTTTACCTTTCCTTAAAAAAACAGCATTATGACTTCATACAAATGTATAACATTGTCAATGTCTAATTGTCATTTTTCATAACTACTAATCTCCATTTAAATTCCATGGATGAGGCTTTGTGACTGATCTGACCTTTATTCTGTACCCAGACAGCCTTACCATTATTCATTACACTACAGAAGGAAACCTGTGCTAATGATACATTATCACATAAGGAAACTGTCATGGCAAATCCAGTGCGTACTCTTGCATATGAGAATCAATCAAAATTGATGCATATTTAAGGAAGGTTGGCTTCAGAGTACTATAATAATATAAACATGATACTAAAACATGTACTAAACATGTACCAAAATTTTTACCACAATATAATAACAATGAGATGAATATAAGTACATTAAATGGATGCTATTGAATATATCATGATCATCTGTATTGTGAATATTATTAATAAAGAAAATAAGTTAGACACCTGAAAATGTGTCTTTGTTATCTCATGATTCTATTTTCAAATGTTCTATATATGTGTTTTTATACATAATATATAGCATGTATATATAACATACACATAACATACATATATATATATATTAATGTCTAACAAACCTACCTTAGCATGGAAAAAGAATTTCCACTATACTAACAAGATTAGAGAGTTCAAGACATTGGGATTGGAAATGAGGTAGTTGTAGAAAACTATTATTTTATTGTCTTATTATTATATCATCATAATATTTATATGTCCATTATTTTGTTTCTGGTAACTAATCATTTTTTTCTTTGTTGTAGTATGTAACTAATAAGCATGTGATACATACTTACATGCATACATACATACATAGTGCACAAACATATATTTAGAAGGAAGATTCAATTTATATTTAACAGAAAAAGAGACTGAGAGATTCTAAGAAACAATATAATACTGGAATTTTAGGATTCATAATTCAGGGACAAATGAAGAAGAGTGATCTCCACATAGGCACCAGACTACATTATGTCATTGACTGCATGTGTGTTTATCACAATGAGATGCTATTTGTTTTCAAAAATATATTACAATATAAATAGCACAGAGAGGCACACTTGATAAAATTGCAATGGGCTAAATTCTCAGTAAATGCTCTTGCTACTAATGCTAGCTTTCCGTTCCTGTTACTTCTCATGCTGCAAATTGATCATAAATTTTATTTGTAAAAGCAGTCTTCTTCAATGCATAAATATGTGAGGGATGAAATATGCTCATTTAAAGAACACATCAAGGATGCAGGGACAGATCTTCCATTTTCTAACTGAGAATATCTGGTTTATTTTCAGACTGCTTACATATCCTACTCATGGGCATGTCTCAAATATATTAGCTATAGAAAGGGTCAGATATTATTCTTCTTTCTGTACCTTATTTACAGTAATCAACTCAAGGTAGATAGGAGGTTGTGAAGTCAAATGTCAAAATTTCTCTGGGAACCTCTCAGATGTGATGTTGAACTCTTCTTGCAGGATGGAAGCTCTTTTTTTTGCCCCATTTAAACCCACTATGTCTCTCAAAGAACAAAATCTCTCTTTCAATAAGTCTTCAGAGTGAACTGTTGAATTTATTGCCAATTATGAAAATATATTGTTATACATTAAAGATTAAAAGGCACAGCTGTTAGTAATGTCAGCTCAACAGCCACTCACCTGTCCTGAAATGCTATACAACTAATGATTTAATAATTAAAGAACTCTGCTGTAGTGGCAAGGGCTGAAGGTCTGAATGCAAACACATCCCCAATTCTTCAACATAACTTCTTCATGAAATTGGAAAAAATACTCATCTTTCCAAAAGCTCAGATTCCAAATAAAGGTATTAGAATAGTCCACAATTCAGACTGAGGATTAAATTAGATTAGGCATAGGTCTAAAACACAAAATGTGATTTAATAAAAGTTAATCATCAACTATACTATTCTGTCACCTAAATATGGATACATGTCAATATTATTTTCTAAATTCTTATTGTATTATAATGACTGACAGTTAAAAATTATTGTGACATTACTCAGTGTTTCACAGATTTTATATTAACAAAACCCCCAACAGCAAGTGTTGAATATAAACACTGTTTATACTGAAAGAAGTCTAGCTACAGAAAAGGTAGTAATTCATGGAGCTGGGATTCACACATTGGCAAATAGTTCTTAACAACAGTGCCCAACTCGAACCACTACAATATACTCTCTCTCTCATCACTCTCCCATTTTAAGAGCATCCATCACATTTAAAGCCTCTTTTTGGCTAAGCAGTTTTGTTGAAATTACATTTTCTATCAAGCATCTGCTTATTTTAGGGCAGCCTGCACTGGGATTTCAGATTTAATTCTGTCTATTTTTTTCAGTTTTCTAATTTAGTGTCATTTTCAGATTTATCTTAATAACCCAGGGCTCTCTCTAACCTCAAATAGGTCTTGCTGGCATTTTCCCTATTCATAGATACTCTGCTCACCAAAAAACACCTTCTTTAACTTACTCATCCTTTTGAGACTGTAACTTCCCTCTCCCAGCTTCATTCTCTTCAAAAAACTTATAGAGATGCATAGAAACTTCCCCTTTGGTCTAAGAATATATATTATTATGTAAAGGTTTACACATTGTTTTAAGCAGAGACAGAACTGATTTATTCCAATGAACACTGGAAACACCATAATTTTGGAAAAACCATAATATACTTGGATATTTTTGCCTTTTGCAACTTGTTTCTCATAATATATGATACTAAATATACATAATTGAGGTCACTTTGAGGTGAACACATTTTATTCAAATATAGTTATAAAAACACGCCATAACTAGAATTTTAATTCTACAGATTAAAAAGTCCAGAAATATAAGGGGAAGTGTAGGAAATAAGAGTATTATTTTCAGTCAGTTTTATCAGGTATAAAAGCCAAAAGTGGATTCAGGGTCTCAGACAACCACCTTCTATCTCTGCTTTAGTCATGAGGCTCCTGAGGCCACCCTATGACATTCTCCATTTTATTTGTTTCAGTACTAAGGGAAAAGTGACTTGGAGGTTGTGCATTGGAGGTTTCTACGGTGGTCTAGATTTTATGCATATAATCTTAGCTATAACTTTGTCACATCCCTACACTTAATTTCAGGAGAGACTATACAATGTAGGAGAAAGGTAATACAGTTGTGATGAATAACTAGCATTAAACTGCTGGTAGGTGTTAGTAAAGTTAGTAACTTTATTGAAATAAAGCAACGGTGATGAAAGACACTGCAATTAAAGTTAAAGTGTAAAAGTGATACATCTTTTAAAATTGCTATTCATATATATGAAGAATTTTTACAAATAAATAATATAAAGATAACTTAATAGGAAAATGGGTAAATCACAAAGTTATTTTTTAATAAAAGAAACAAATAGTAAGAGAAAAAAATCTCACAAGAAAAACTAGTTGTCAGGGAAATGCAAATGTTTTAATACGATGCAATTTTTCATTTGTCACATTTGCAAATGTGACTACATCTAGATTACCGTCAAGTTCATATGGTGTGTTCTGTATAGTTATTTTGCAGAAGTTATTGTATTACAACACAGAAATATTTTAAAATCGATTATAAAAATTGTGATCAGTGATGACTGTCATAAAACTACTTTTTTTAATCTTATTCTCTATAAATTGGACTGAAAAAGATTGAGAGAATAAAAATTGTAACACTGGCACATGTAAGGAAAAACAGAGTGCTAGTGTGGGTGTAAATTAGAATAACCAATTTGGAAGGCGATTGTGCAGTGTTAGCAAATTGCATACTATGTGATAAGACAAACCAACCTGGGTATTTATTGAATCAATATCAAATACTCAACAACTAGAAAATATCTAAATCTCTGAATAAAACAGGCTTACCCATATTCAGTATTGCTGTGTAACATTTAAATAGTTTAGGTTTAAATTACTGAAATTGCAATATCAGCATACACACAGACAACTGTTTAATAGTAGTTACAGTGGCAACAAAAGTACAAATGAGGGACATAAGGGATTTATATATTCTATAATTTTTTTACATCAAGCAAATTAATGTTTTATCACAATACTGTTAAAGTAGTAAAAATGTGAGCAAATTAAGTTGAAAAGTTACAGGAGAAGTGGAAAAAAGATTCTCATGTGAGGATTACATGCCAACCAAATTAAAGAAAAAAGCAACTAAATCATCATTAGAGTTTTAAGTAACTTTAATCAATTACTTAGAGGATTTGGTAAAAATAATAGACATTTCATATAAACCTAGACAGCAAAGTATTAATTGAAATTATTAATCAGGCTATTCTCTGAGTACTCACCAAACCCAACTGTTTCGCTTATGCTCGGAAGAAGATTTCATTCCCCCTGCACCAGCTACAGCAGAATGAAGATTTAAAGAAAAGATACACCTACCATTTAACTCTTTGCAGAGCATGCCAGTAAACTGACTAGCTAAAAAAGGTGATGCATCAAGGTAAGAAAGGATGTTGACCAAGTATCCTGGAAGGTTGGTTGAATGGAAGGGGAAGGACTGTTCACAATTAAAAGAATTAGCTAAATTGAAAGTAGAAAGTTCTGATATCTCAGAAAAAGAAAAAGATGAAGATGAGTTGATGATCAAATTTCCTGCTGATTTGTGGGGCTAATCTGTGATTTAACAGTCTTGGACATTGATGTCCTCTTTGAGTAGGCTGATCATATTTCCTTGAGTTTTGGACATTGGAATGGCAAAAATGTCAGGGTTATGCACTGGCAACTAATGGAAGGAGAGGAGGCGAAACAATCCCAGTAGGAGCAGAGCAGCCAGGCCAGAAACAAGTAAATACTATGGCAATCACATAGTTACAATGTGTGGTTCCTCTGACTTCAGACAAATGATCTGGCCAATGAAAGCAATTTTGGTACCTTAGGCAAAAACTAAATTTGGCACTCCTAAAAGCTCTGCTCTAAATGTCCTGCCTACAACATGTTGCTCATATCCCAGTGCTGCAAATGACCAATAACTGACCTGACCCAGTGTCAGAAATATCCAATAATCCCCATAGAGCCAGCTATAACCCCCATAGTGCCAGAAATAACTCCCATAGTACTGACCTGCAGCTCAACCATGCTGTGGCATTCTGCTCCCTTTGAAGAAACACGCACAGAGTAGTAGGGAATTCTCTTTCCCTGTTGCTCCTGTTTCTTCACAGGGATTGGAAGAACAATAGTGGCCTCAGCTGGCTGCAGTGCTGGTAAGAGCCTTTTTTAATGTGAGGCAAAAGGGACAACTGCTTTTAGGCCCCCTCAACAGAATGGGACTGGGGCAACTCAACCCTTTTCCCCATGTTAAAGACTGCTCTGGGTTCATTAAAAATAGGACAAAATTGACATTTATAGTAAACTGACAGTTCTTCAAATATGAAAAAAAATGGTAGTGTCCATTTAAAACAGTATATATGGTTAGCCTATCTCTGAATAAAATAATCAGGACATGGAGAGGGTACCTTGCCCCCAATCAATTTGGAACATCCAAGAATATGGGGGAATTACCTGTGAACAAGAACACTAACATAAATACTTACTCTAATATACTTAGAGTGAAAAAATAAGTTCAATTAAAAAAAAACTTATATGAAGCAAAGAAACATAGCTTCTTGGAAATAATAAAAAATACAAAATAATTAGAAATTCTAAAACGTTGCTATGAAGATTGAAAGATTAATTGAAAAAAATGGGAGTCATGTTTTTTAAAAGAAGATGAAATATTGTCAATGAGTAACTTAATTGAAACATAATGATTAATTTTAGTTGTGAACATAGGTGGGCAACTAGGTGCCTAAACATATCTGTGTATCTGAGGGTGCTTCTGGATGACATTAGCAATTGAATTGGTGGAATCAGTAAAGTAGATTGCCCTTCCCTAACGTGGCTGGGCATTATCCAGTTCCTTGAGAGGTTTAATCGAACAAAAGGCAGAGGAAGAGGAATCCACACCTGTTTTTCCCTGCCTCCCTGCTTTAACTGGGACATCACTTTTGATCTGTTCCTTCTCTTGGTCTGGGATTTATATCATAGAATCACCTGATTTTAAGGGCTATAGATACAAATCAAATTATTCTAACAGATCTCCTGGCTCTCCAGTTTATAAAGAATTATATGGCATTTCTTGGTCTCCATAACTATAAGAATAAATTCATCATAATTACCCCTTATATACCCTATTGGTTCTCTTTCTCTAGAGAAATTTGACTAATACATTCACTTTACATAACACTGAAACACATTTTTAAGTCAAGAATAATTAAAATTGTGTGATGTTGACTTTATGATTAATACATTCAGAAATTGAGGGATTGTTCGATGAATGTATAAAGAAATAGGCCTTTAAAGAATACTTTAGAGCCTCAACTCGAGCCAAAAATACCCCTCCCAAATATTAATACATCCAAGTTTGTGATATATTAAGCAGAAAAGAGTTCAATGATATATATGACAGACAATTTACTTTATATTGTGTGTATCTTAAGGGGAAATGAAATAATTTCTAAGTCTACAAGTAATTAAATAAAACAATAAAAGTGATTATCATTAGAAATGTTAAGAAATATCAATCTTATAAAAGACTAGACAAATATTTGCCAAAATAGAATAAATAGTAAATAAAGTGACAAAAGAAATGCTATAAGCTCAATGAGAAGAGAATATAAAATTATGAACAGATGTCATTGTGATAAAAGAAATACAATTAGAATAACAAAAAGATAACTTCATATTTATATATGGCAAATTATTAAATATGATGCTGGTAGCCTGGTATCATAGATGTGTATTCTTGATTTCAGGCTGAACATCTTACTAGATGTTGCTAGAGCTTACAAGAACCATGCTTAGCTGTACTGTCTTGTCTTTTGCCTTCCCTGGTAACAAATACCTCTGTATTCACCCCTATATCCAAATATCTGGACAATTTTATTTCCTTTTCCAAATAAGCAGACACACGTCTAGTTTGTATAGCTCATGGTTCTATGCACTATGGTTTATTTCAAAATATAATTTTGCTTTCTACAGAAGAAATTTCTACTTATCTGGGCATTCTCATTTCCCTCATAAATCTCAAGACATATCTGGTTTTATAATCCATAAAATATGTTTTGTTAAAAAAAAAACCTGCTCACAAAAGAGGAAATTTTCAAATATATGAAACATACACTCACAGAGCCTCCTCATGCTTTAAATTTACTAGGTAAGAGTGTACTAAAATCAATGTCCATGCTACCTTTCTAGCTTAGACTTTTTTGAATTCCTTAAAGCACTTTGGCATTCATTAAATATTTGGTGAATTACTAATTAAATGTACACATACTTTAAAAAATAGAGCTCTCATCTGATAACAAATTTAACATCTTCTTCCAAAAAATGGTTTTAGACTATCACAAATAGGCATAAACAGTGAGAAAATTTTAAGCAAAAAAGATAATATTTATATATTTTTAATCTCCTCAGTTTTCTGGAGACCAAGGAGTACAACAAATTCAGTTTCCAGGAAATATTTTAAAAAGAAATATAGCATTATCATATCCAATTTCCTAGTTATTAAAATAACCTTTATTCTTTATCATTTAAAATTCACTTTTCTAGTAACCCTATGTAGAAAATTCCACTAGTTATTCCAAAAGTTTACATTGGTTGGAGCTGGCCATAAAATGGGGAGAATGAACAGAGATTGCTATATCTTTATTTTCTCACCTTGATATAGGATTTAATGACTATCTTAGCATACAACATTCAAATTTTGTTTAAGTTGTAATTGCTATTTCTAAAAGTGGAGTGAAAGGCTACATGTAAGTGCAAAATATTATCATTATTGCTATAGTCATTACTACTATTGCTATCCTCAAAATAGAAGTCATAATTCCACTGCTTTCAACTTACAATCAACTCAGAGCTAACACAAAAATAGCCATTATATTATTCTCTTTACTTCTATTTTTATTTCTATAGACAACTAGAATTGTGGAAATAATCAGGTAAGAAATGTTTTTAGTGGGAGGACAAAAAATTTTATTTTCATTTCAGACAGTTCTTTTTAAACTGGATTCATTGAAGGAACAATGCATTTCAACATTAACTAGGTTTAAGCTATATATGATAGATAATTTATGTGCATAAATAATACAGTTTCATATCCAGACAAGTATTTTTTCCAATAATGAATATCGTACAAATGAACCAGTAGGAATTTAACTAAATAATCTTTGGTTCCTTTTGATTTGATGTTTTTTTTCTGAGACATTACATGATATTTAAAGTCTCTGGATTTTTATAAAATTAAAATATTTTTTATTAAACACACACAATTCTTCTTTGCAAATAGTGTCAAAGACCAATAATAACTGATTTCTTGTAAAGTCATGAGGGGAAGTATTAGGGAGAGTGAATATGTTCTTTAAACAGGATGTAAAAGGAAAATATCTATCACTTAAGTAAAGTGTGAAGATAATGCTGCCCAGTGTGCATGGTTCATACTGTTTATGTGTCATGGTTGAGATGTTAAAGTAAGGGCACAACATGAAAAAAAAAGAGAAGACATAGCACTAGCTGTGGAAGAAAATATGCTTAGATTCGTTTGTGCCCAATTGCCCAACTCCCTGAGAAACTCTGAACTTTGTTAAACACTTCACACTTCCAGTGAAATCCAGATATATGTCTATGTGACCCTCAATATTAACATAACATGATCACTTGCTGCATGTTAACTAGTGTGATAGGAATATACATATTTTATAAAAACTTTGGGTACAAATAGTTACACACATTTTATGGAATCAAAATACACATTTGCATCCAATTTACGCCAGTCTATTTTTCCACCACCGCATATAGATCATACTGTCTGTAAAATATTGTATTAAAAGGAGATAATATCAATTATCTAATAGCCTAGAATAGAGATTTAGTGTATCAGTAGATTACATTCCTCTTGTTTATATTTGCTTTTTCATTTACAAATTATTAATTTTTTTATATTTCAGATTGTTTTCCTAGTAATTTATTGATAAATAGCCCTTGTTTTCTTTAAAGCTTATGATTATTTCTTTTCAATAGAGAGTAACTGGAGTAGATTTACCTTTCTCAAAACAGAACAAATCAGAACACAATGTATGAAACAATGAACTTCAAATAACAGGCAAAGGATAGTTCTCTCTGAATGAGAGAAAACAAAATGGTGTGCTCTGTGATTGCCCAATCATGCTGATTAAAGAGAATTTTCAGGCAATCATATAAGGAAGGGTAATTTACAACCCAGAGGTCTCCCTGAATTGGAGATGGTTTTGGGAGGAAACATAAAGTAGAGATCAGAGTACTACAGGATAGAACAGAGAAAGGGGTAAAGCTGAATTGACAGGTTTCACTCAAGCTTTTCAATGAGTGGAGATAAATACATCCATGAGAAGAAACTACATGAATATTAGGGCAATAATATTATTAGAGTAATAACAATAGAGCAATAACCTCTAAATATCACAAAAGACCAAAAATAACTCCTGTTACCATCACTGAAAGTGGGTGATAACCATTTTATAATTTATAAATGTATCAAACCAACACAAGTACACCTTAAACTTATACAATGTTATGTGTTAGATATCAATAAAGCCTGATTTTTTTTTAAATATGCACTTCACAGAGCTGGAGAAAACATTTGAAAACAATATATCTGATAAAGGACTTATAACAGGAATATATAAAGAATATAGGAAAGTCAAATGAAATAGAAAAATAATCATAAAACTTGTAATAAAAAAATAAACAACCCAATGAAAGAAGGCAAACTATTTGAAAATGCACTTCACCAAAGAAGAAAAGCAAATAAGATGAGGAGTAGCATCATCAGCTACTATGAAATTAGAAATAAATGTATAATAAAATACTACTTGAGTCTTATAATGATTGAAATTTAAAGACTAGTCAATGCAAATACTTAAACACAGTTAATGTTATGAGGCAGTGTTCCTTAAATAAAATAAATAAAAATTAAGTTCATCTTAACTGAAAAATAACAGAATAAATGACAATATTAATAATAAAAAAGAAATAGACTAATGAAACAAAGTGTTGGCAAAAATGTGGAATAGTTGAAACATACACATGCTTGGGAGAATGTAAAATGATCCAGTCTAGAAAACAATTTGGCAGTCTCTATAAAAGTTAAGCATGCATCTATCATTTGACTAAACCATGAAATTCTTCAGCAATTACTAAAGAGAAATTAAAATATATGTCCATTCAGGATTTGTATATGAATTCTCATAGAAGCTTTACTTCGAATAGTCAAAAACTGAAAATAATTCCAAAGTCTATCAATAGGTAAATGCTGAATGAATAAATAAATTGTGGTATATCCATAATGGAATATTATTCTGAAAGACAGAGCAACGAATTAGGAAAGTGTACTACTATATGAATGGATATCAAAATGTGTATTTTAAGCAAAGAAACAAGACAAAACAATGAGTATATATTTTAATCTAAAAATACATTCTAATCTGTTATGACAGAAAAAGTTCAGTGGTTACTTGTAGTTAGGGCATAGAGTAGAAGGAAGAATTACAATGGTGTATTATTTTAAAAAATATCTAGAAACAATGTATATATTATTATCTTAATTTTGATTACAGTTTCATGTGTGTATCTCCATTAGATTCATTTGTTAAAACTTTCAAATTGTACTATTTAAACATGTGCCATATGCTTTATATCAATTACACCTGAAAATTATATTTATGTAAATATTTATATCAGTTTTGTTTCCACACATGTCATGTGAAAGTTGGATACTTAAGAAAACTCGTGGTGAAGTTTCAGTCTGGGTTTAATGGCCTGAGAAACAAAACAGTAATAATGTAAGTCCTAGCTCTACAGCAAGAGAAACAGATGTCCAAGTTCAAGTTGAGAGAGAGAGGGGAGAGAGAGAGAGAGAGAGAGAGAGAGAGAGAGAGAGAGAGAGAGAGAGAGAGAGAGTATTATCCCTTTCTCTACCTTTTTGTTATATTGAGAGACCCTTAATGGATGGGATGATGTCCATCTTCATTGGGAAGGAAAATCTATTTTTGCAGTTTGGTGATCTGAATACCATTCTAGGTGTGCCCTGGTGTCTCAGTGCTTATGTCTATGGTTGTGGTGGTTTAGTCTACATAAAGCCCAAGGACCCAAATTGAGACTTACAGCAGATAACCCCCAAAATGAATGACTAAATAAGTAAATAAGTGCTTCTCCCTCCTCTGTCTTCTTGTCTGCCTGCCTCTACTAACCTTAATTCCTGCCACTTCATTCCTCTAACTAACAAAATACTAATCTATCCAAACACATCCTCAAAAATACTCAAAGAAATGTTTTGTCAAATAACCAAGCACCCCTTGATACTTTCAAGTTGCTACAAAAATTAACTATCACAAAATCAATTTGTTTTTCCAGTTTTACTGGATTGAATCAATTACTTTTTAAAGACAAATAGTGATTAAATGACAAGCTATTAAAAGTATTCAAGTATTTAGAATCCTTTAACTAATGACAGTTGATTCTCCAAAATGAATCACGGTCAATAATCTCAAAGTAAGGTTTATCACCCCTTAGCTGATCCAGCCATCTGACCTGAAGTCTCAATTTCCCATTACTGCTCCTTAAAACAATTCAGAGTAACAGTCATCCATTTCCACCTACTAAAAATCATTACATTTACTAAAAATAAGTGAAAATAGTTTTAAAATGGTTTTTAATAACATAACTTAGTAAGTTCACCTTGATAAGGATGGGGACATATTTCAGTCACTGAAATTCTTCCTGTTTATCCCCCCAATTTACCGGTATGCCAATATAGGACTCAGATTAGAGTATAATGAAATTTATTCAGAAGGAACATTTCCAAGTCATCCCACATCCTATTACTGACCATCATCCCAAATAACAAGTTAGAAAGAATCTAAAAGGATCTATTACCATCTTATGCTGTAGTATGATGTATGATCCCTGACCAAGCCTCAATACCATAGTGAGAGAACCACACTAAGATCGCAGCTCTTCCTATTTACCACTTCTTCTTGACTTCCATCTCCTTCCTGAAACCTCTCTTTTCTTCTTTCATCTATTCCACTGCCCTACATCCATTTGTTATTTATCTCATTGCATTTCATTAATTCTTCATTTTTTTCAATAACATAATACAGGAATTTCTCCTAACATACAGGTCAAAGTATCATGTCATATGTCACTTTCTTCAAAAAGATTTCAGTTTGTCTATCATCTTCGAGACCATTGTCCTTCTATGAAGTTATTAACTTGAATATCCTAAGTTATTTGTATTCCAAAAACACTTTCAATTTTCTCTAGAATTTTGCATATCCACCCTTTTATACACACACAAAGACACACGGCTAAAGAAAAAGAAACTGCTGTCAAAGATCATTAATAACTATCTTTCTCTTTATTTTATAACATGTTCTTAAGTAAATGAATGTTGAGATTGTTTTCCACTTGTCCATTTGACCCTTGACTATGACATAACTTTTATAATTTTGTGTAATTTATTTACAGAAACTATTTTATATTGATTATATAATTTAGTCTGTCCTTACATCCTTACTGTTGATTGTCTTATCTTACATTTTAATATAAGCAGGTTTCCTAATAAAACTTTTTACTTGTATTCCAAGAGGCATATTTTTTCTTCTAATGTTGATATGTGCAGTTGATAGATGTAGTTTGTTAATTCCAGGGAGACAGAACAACTTTATAATGTTGCAGGTGTGACTGTGCCAACAATTGACAATAAAGTAAAATATGTGGAGAACAACTACTCCCTTGAACAATAGTACATTTTATTTGAATGCAGAATGGTCCAGAACTGAATCACTTGGACTGTAGAGAGATAGGCCTTAAATGTTTTCTAAGTCAACTTGACTTTGCTTGGTCCCCTAGATTTCCTGAACATTATTTCAATGAATTAAAATGGCCAAGCTTCTTGGATTGAGAAAAATCATGACTTTGGCTGAAAGGGATCTTAAATTTTTTTCATATTCCTTTCATTTTATGTATAAAAAGAAATTGTGGCCTATCTTCCTTCCTCCCCCCTTCCCTTTTTCCTCTCCCTTCTTTTCTTCCTGCTTTCTAGCTGGGGACTCAGAATATCTGGGGGAGAGAGGACCCCAGTAGATTAGGCCTAAGGTGGGGAGCAGGGAGAGCAGGTCACGGTGTTCACAGAAGAGACCATGAAGAATGTAGACTGCAAGTCATTTTCTCAAGGGATAACTATGTTCAGGTCACTATCCCAACAGGAAGACAGAATTGTCAAGACATAAAAACAATGATTGATCCACAATTTACTCCACAATTCAACAGTGTAAAAAGAGTAAACTCACTTCTTCTAGGACAACAGCCCTTGACAATGTCATATGTGCTAACAAGCTGCTCATTAGAATCATTTATGCATTTTTTTACCTTCCCTAAGAACTGACACAGAGAGAAAATCTCTGCCTAACAAAGCTCAATAGCACCTTGATCTTGAATGTCCAAGTCTTCAAAACTGTGTGATGTCAAGTCCTCTTTTGTTTTTTTTAAATTAGTCAGTCTATGGCACTCTGTTATAGCAGCACAAGTGGATCAATGTCCTCTGTCTCTTTCTCTCCTTCTCTCTCTCTATATAAATATATGTATATGTATGTATGTACATACATGTATATGAATGTGTATATAAATAAATGAAAAACATTAAATAATTAAGTAAAAAGAAAATGAAGGTCAGAAAGACTAGTACAATGTTAAAAGAAATGCTAGATTCAAAACTAGAGAATAGTTCTTATTTTCCAGTCCAATGTTTTGCTGTTATTTTCTATTATATCACATTATCAAGATAGCTCAAGTGGAATAACCACATTTGTTAATAATTCCAGAATTGATACACTTGCTAAGTCTCTGTTCTTATTACCATTATGGATTTATCAAAGAAAATCTTATAGAAACTAAGGACATAAGTAAAGACAGCTATCTGATTCCTAAAAATGTTTCTTCATTACAGAGAAATATTTCATCATGTTATAGAGATGATTTATCATAAAAGAGCTCACATGGTCAAATAATTGCAAGCAGTTATAACTGTTTCAATTTGTGGAAACAAAATTAGAATAGACAAAATTAAAAACTGAAATATGAAAACATCTGTTGTAACTGGATTTTTAATACAAAAATGGATACATAGTTTCAATGCATAAAGATTAATTTTTTTGTTTTCATCACATGAAGGGAACTTCCATAACTTCTTTAAAATGGTTGAAATAGTTTCTTGATAAAGTGCAATAATGTGTGAAATTTCAGGGAAACACTAATATAACTACTGAATTTTACAGAGTATAGTAAAAATCATGATCTGCAAAAAGGTCAAGGTTGCAACCTGTTGGAATTTTAGATTTAGACACTTTGAGTTTATTTCTTTTGAACTAATAATCAATTGAAGATCTATTCCGACAGCCCTAGGAGAAAACCCACTAGCATTACCTGTGCTGGCCATTTTTATAACATTTATTTTTTAACACTTACCTCCAATTTGTAATTCAAAAATCAATTACTGAGTTCAGACCTATTTCTCCTTTTTATATGAAATTCTGTGTGTGTGTGTGTGTGTGTGTGTGTGTGTGTGTGTGTGTGTGTATTAGAGAATATTAGAATTCCAAGTTTGGTCAAACCCTTACCAATTTTTTCTATCTTAATACTTTAAAATACATCATGACCTTGAATCAAAATGGCAGAACTTTAAAACTAAAAATAAATTCAGAGCTCAATATTAAGAAATTCAACATTATACGACACCTTAGAAAAATGCCTTACCCAAATTCATATAGAAATGTAAATCTTCTAATAGAATGTGAATCTTGAACTCTAATCCAATTTTATTTCTACTATACTATGGGGTCTCAATCAATGGAAGAGAGAATCTGAACTATAGTTTTTAGTGTCATTCCATCAAGATTTTATATTCATTGGAAATAATTTGCATAAAATTTGCTTCAATCATGGAAATATAAACTTAAGAAAGGAATTTTCATTCATTTAAATCTACATTGTTCATCTGTTTTAGCTCATATCAGCCAGCAGGGAATGCAAACAGAGCCGTTTGAAGCCTGGACAAGTTCTTGAACAGAGTTCAGTGCTGTCTCCTTCTGAAGAAATAATAAACATTTACATTTTGGAATAGTTGAAACCTTGTGGGGAAAAAGAAGCCATAATGATCTCTTGTTGGGGAAGGAGAGTTTAATGATACATAATAATAATCATAATGACAAAAATAATGATAAATCTCCATCTGATGATGGGTCAGAAATAGAAAGCAATGGGCTTTGGATTTAAAAAATGAGACAGTTTATAACATTCTGAGGAACACAGGTGCTCTTAGCTTCAGTCTGTTTTCTGGGTCTATATAGAAACATCAAGTGAAAAGTGACAGATGCTGCCTCATTCCTGCTGCTTTTGAAAACTTGCTTTTCTGTTTCAGAATGAAAAGCTTGAATTCTTGCACAGTCTAAGCAGAATACATCTGTCAAACTTTAACATAAAACTCTGGAGAAACTATCATGATTGTGTAACTATCATTGAGTCAAGGTCGCTTTCTTTTGTTGCTCCTTTTATGTTTATTTCTATACTTATCATAAAACCTTGCTAACACTCAGTCAAGTGTTTCCATTGTCTTTTTTCAATTTTTTTTTTTTTTTTACTAATTCAATATGCCTTTCTGTCTCCCCAAAATGCATCTTTATATCATTTTCTTCCTCCCTTTTATTTCTGATTATTCACTAAGGATGATCCTGTAAGTTATCAAACATGTCTCCATGTTGATTCCACCCATGCTTTATTAGACACAGTTTTATAGAAAACTATGTGTACTACACAGAGTTTTGTAGTTTTGTGTTGGTCTGGATACATCTGATGTCAGGCTGTACTTTGATCAATAATTTGCAGTGTTAATTATTAGGTGCCATCTCATAAATTTCTGGAATGTATGCAATTTAAGAATAACTTTTTGCAATTTTACAACTATAAAATGAACTTCTCCCAATATGCTCATAAAAGTTACTTGGACACATGAAGTTTTTAATCCAGAAGTCATCTTCAATCTGTCTACATTTACTACTGGAAATGATCAAGGAAAAGGCTTTACTCTTTTCATCTTATCAAGTTTTTCCAGAATGTAGAATAAAATTACAATAAATGCTAAGCACATTAAAAAAATAAACTTGAGAACCTAAGACATGTTAATGGGCTATTTACATACTCAATAAATGTTTAAGGGCTCTTTAATATGTTATTACAGAAATATTATCTGAAGATTGTATAAATGATTGCCAAGAAAATTGAATTATCCCCTCCATATTCTCCCTAAACAATAACAACAACAAAGTCAGGGATAAAATAATATAACAATGTACTGTCTTTGAAATGTTTTCATGATATATTCTTATTTTAACGAAGGAAGATTGCCTCATAATATTATGGAAGTTTAAAGTGTGAATATATTATTTACCAAACATTCAATTCTATCCTTTACCATATATTTATTCCTTTTATCCAATTTGCCCACCCTTTACCCTCTTCCTTTCTGTAATTATTAATATGATTCTCTAGACTAAAATTCTATTTTTGTTTGATTTGATTCATTAGTTTGGTTTCTCTCTATACAAAATATACAGTTGAAATCATTGGGTTTTAAAAGAAGCAGTATTTTTGAAGAGTTCATTTTTAGAGTATCTTCAGGTTTACAAAAAAATAATGAATGAGGTACAGCGATTTCTAATATACTTCCTGCCCACTCACAAACATAGGTTTCCCCATTATAATATTCCTCAAAACAATGGTAGTTATTTTTGTTCAATTGTTTTTCAGAAGGATAAAACTACATTGACAGATCACATTAGCACAGACCATACTTGGTATATAAGTACAAAGGGTTCACTCCAGATGTGCATATTCTAGAAATTTGGACAAATCTATTAAAGAAAGTATTACAGTATTATACAGAGTATTCCGCTGTCTTAAAAATCCTCTGTACTCTATTTACAGCCCCTAACATCACTCCCACAAGATCACTCCCAACCTTGGCAAACAATGATCTTTTTATGGCCTTCATAATTTTATCTTTTCTAGAATGATATATAGTTAGAATCATAAAGTAGATAGCCTTTTAAGATAGGCTCTTTTTACACAAAAAGGTCCTCCACGTATTCTCACGACTTGATAACTCATCTCTTTTTGGAACCCAGTATTATCCCAATGTCTGTATGTGAAGTTTATCTATTTATACACTCATGTATTTAAAGATAACCTGGTAGCTTCCAAGTTTTGGCAATTATGAATAAACTGCTATACACACACATACACACACACACACACACACACACACAAATTCATGTGCAGATATGCTTTCAACTCCTTTGGATAAATAAATGATTGCTGAACTTATTGTATGAGTAGACTTGGTTTTCTTTGAAACTGCCAAACTGTCTTCCAAAATGTCTTTACCATCTTGTATTTCTACCAGCAACAGAAGATTTCCCATTATTTCATATTCTTGCCAGTATTTGATGTTATCAGTATCCCAGATTTTGGCTATTCTAGTAGGTATATGGTAATATCTTATTTTAATTTATACTTCCCTGATGATAAATTATACTGATTATCTTTTTATCTGCTTATTTGCCATCAGTATATCTTCTTAGCTGAAGGTCTTTGGCCCATTTTTAATCACTTTACCTTATTTTTGAGTTTTAAGATTTTTTTGTATATTTTACATTGTTTATTAAATATGTATTTTATGACTATTTTCTCCCAACTTGCAGCATGTCTTCTAATTGTCTTGATATTTTATTTCACAGAACAGTTCATTTTAATTAAGTACAATTTAGCAATTATTTTTTCATAGATCATACATTTGCTGTTGTATTTAAAAAGGCATCACCACATTCAAAGTTATCTAGGTTTTCTCTCCCAGAGTAGGTTATAATTTTATATTTTACATTTAACTCTTTAATTATTATAAGGTCTATGTCTAAATTCACTTATTTCGCAAGTTGATGTCTAATTGTTCAAGTACTATTTACTGAAGACAGTATCTTTGCTTCATTGCACTATCTTTGATCCTTTGTCAAAGACCAGTTGACCACAGGAGCATTTATTTCTGGGGTCTCTGATCTGTTTCATTGATATATTTGCCTATTCATTCATCAATAGCATAATGTTTTAATTAAAACTCTAAGTCTTGAAGTCAGGTAGTGTCAGTGATCTAACTTGATATCCTTTAATATTGTGTTGGTTCCTCTAGACCTTTTTTCTCTCCATATAAATTTTAGAATCAATTGTTGATATCCATAACATAAATTTCTGTGTTATAATTGGAATTGCATTGAATCTGTAGATCAAGTTGGGACTAAGTGATATATTGATAATACTGGAAGTTTTCCTACACATAACACAGAATGTTTCTTCATTTATTTACTCATTGATTTTTGTTCAATAGAGTCTTATACTTATCATATAGATCTTATATATATTTTCTTCAATTTATACATAAATATTTCATTTGGGGGAATCCAAATACAAACAGAATTGTTTTCAATTCCTAATTCCACATAATTATTTTTGGTACATAGGAAATCAATTGAATTTTCCATAGTAGTCTCATAGTCTCGTCATGTAAATTTGCTAAATCATTCATTAGTTCTAGCAGGATTTTTTGGATGCATTTGGATTTTCTACACAGGCAATCATGTTGTCTTCAAAAATAGTTTCTTTTTTTCCTTTCCAATCTGTATAACTTAACCCCCTTTTTTTGATTTATTATTAAGAACTTATTGTATGATTTGAAAATAAATAATGACAGGGAAATTTCTGGCCTTGTTTCTGATCTTATTGAAAAAATCTTTGAATGTCTCATTATTAAGTATGATATTAGCTGCATATTTTTATAGCTATTTATCAAGTTGAGAAAGTATTCCTCTCCTATTTTCCTGACTTTAAAATGATGATAGTACTAGAATTTGTCAAATTCCTTTTTCTGCAACTATTGATTTATCATGTGATATTTTCTTTAAAAAATTTTTATGTGATTGATTATATTGATCGATTTTTGATGTGGAATCAGTTTTTAATTTTCATAATAGGGATCAAGCCTAGTTGGTCCTGGCGTACAATTACTTTTCTAATTTTTTTGATTCAATTTGCTATATTTTGTTCAGGATTTTTGTATCTACATTAATGAGCTACATTATTCTTTATTTTTCTTTTCTTTTAAGGTTTCTGATTAATTTTAATACTAGGGTAATGCTTACCTCCTAGAATGAGTTAGGAATTATCTCCTCTGCTTCTGTTGTCTAAGAGATTGTAAAGGATTGACACAATTTACTTCTTAAGATTAGATAGAAATCAACGGTGAACAAACATTTCTATTTTAACATTCAAATTATGTATATCATCAGATCCATATGATTTTGAACAAAGCTCATTTTAAAAGTTATAATTCTAAAGTGTTTGTGATAACATTAAAAATCTTACTTATGACTTTGATTACCCATACTTATCCTGTTTAGAATAAGAGGCTTTTGTTTAAAAAAAGATCTATTTTTCAACTTGTACCCATATTTAACTAAACTCTAAGCACCCCAGTGATTAAATATGATTATAAATTTTAAGGGATGGATAGAATTAAATAGTTTCTCAACATGTCTTTAGTTCAATATGCACTTATCAATGTGAACATCAATCCAACTGAAAGACTTTACAGTAGTGGGGGTTTTCTGTTGCTCTTTTTGTTTGTTGTTGTTTATTTTTTGGAACAGGATTAGGCAAACAACAGTAGGAAATATTTTAATGGACTTTTTCTTCTAAGATATTTTTCTCTTATAGTTTTCTAATTAGTTGGCCTTGAGGATATTTTTTAATTATTGATACTCTTTGGTTTACTTTGCTACATTCACTTTTGAATATTGATATTGTATGTCTATATCTCACACCACACCCTCTACCAGAGTTCCAGTGTCCTTTATAGTAGTTAATTTTTACCTTTACTAAAGCTGGCTAAAGTTTTTGAGTTTTGCTTCTGCTTCATAAATCATCTTAGTACATGAAGTTACATTGCCAGTATCTAACCATTCTCAAACTCAACAACAATTTGGAAGACGAAAAGTTAGTTGTCATATTGCACACAAGTAAAGATACTTTATGATAAAAAATATTTTATAAAATAATTTTATGACACTGTGCTGCTAAATGACATAGTTACTTTGATTTAATGGGAATAAATTGTTTAATGATTAACTTCTACATAATGATAAAATTATTTAAATCTTGATGGTGTACAATTTATCAATAGATATTTTACTTTATATTCAAAAATAAATGCTTGAAAGTTTAGTTGCCTAGGGAGTTTAGCAGATAATTATTTTTGGTACATTATTTGTTCTCTCAAATCACAAAGTACCCTTGTAATAAATTAATACATACTATCTTCATAAATCTTAGCTGTATCTACAGATAATATCTAATGTTACTGTGCATGTAAAAGTGGGAACCTACACATATGGGAAAACTAAACATACAAATTTATTTTAAAAAATAAATTATTACGGACGTTAACTGAAATTGATAAGCTTGTACTCAACGTGTATGGACAATAGATAGCAATAGCCTTAAATTGGTGGGGCTCCTTGATGTTATAATTCATTTTCTAAGAAAATTTACTAAGGGAGGAAAAGAACAACAGCATAAGTGCATGTGTATTGCAGTGTTCATCATAGTTATATTATATTATAACTATATTATATATAGTTATTATATAAAACAGTATATAAACTGAAAGCAAATTAAATTTCTAGCAATAAAGTATTTCTAAAAAATGCCAACAGGTAATACTTTGGCAATGACATAATTAGACTACATATGTATAAAATGATCTCATAAAATGAAAGTTCTAAAAACTATAAATCAAAATGTTAAGAATAATGTCTTTTGATATAGAGAGGAAGGGGTTCTAAATAATTTCATATTTTTTTTATTTATACTGACTACAGAATTTTAAAAAACAGTGATTGAGAGGGGGAATGTGGAAGGATCTTAGGAACAGGATAGTATCTGTTATTTTGTGGAATAGTGTAAATGTGCATGTTTGTAAGTAGGTACATGTCTGTGTGGATGTGTAAACCTTTCTTCCCTTTTTAATAACCTTGCAAGTATAAAGAAATATCTCTATATACTAATATTTAATAAACTTAGATATTAAACAAAACATTTATTTTACCTGGAATTCTAAAAACAGATTGTTTAAAACACTCCCTCAATCTTCAGGCACAGATCTATGACTTTGAAAAGGTGACTTTTCATAGAACTGGTAAGATTTGATTTTTTGTAATAATTACTCTTGAACAATGAATTTACATCATTCTATTTACTATACAATTTACTTTCCAAGGTAAATAATATAATTTATTCATTTAGTCTAATAAAATTGTCTGGAAAATGAGACTCATGATTTAGAAGTCAACTTTCCATAATGCAATTTTATAATAAAATTTTTCCAGTATAAATACCATTTTGCTGATTTTGTTTTCTCTCTCTGAAAAATAATTTCCTATTCATTTATTTTTAGAGTGTTGTAAGGAAACTTTAAAAGATGCATATAATATCAAGAAACAAAATCAGTTAGTAGTGTATCATCATTCTTTTTCTATAAACACAAAAGGATTCTGGAAAAATTAAATCTAAACCACAGTGAATAACAGAATGCTACCTATTTCAAGGACATGAATAAAAGCCTTCTGTACTCTCAAGATAACCCCAACCACCTTAACCAGAACTGATTATATGTCCTTCTATGCTTTAATACTTTTCAAAATAGTATTCATTATAACAGATATTTTTCTTTTTTTTTTTTTTCCAGTTGTTGACTATGAGCTTCTTAGATGGTAAAGGACCATGAATTTTTATCGACTTCACATCCCAATGTCTAATAAAATATCTATCATTTTAATAAGTATTCTAGTACTTTGAATATCTGAACTTTCTAAGCTATGGGTAGAAAATATTGAAAACTGGGGTGATGATAGGATCACTCTTTCAAGATGTAAGGAATAACTGAGATACAGTCAGTAAATCACCTAAAATAGTACTGGTGCATTGTAAGGCTTAAAACATGCTGCTAATGTTATCTGTTTAAATCTTAAATCAAGTATTTCTCATTCTGCATTACGTAATTATCTCCTTGGTGATTTTACTCATTTGATCTCCCACTTACCCACATTCTCTTGCTACTTCAGTTTATTCCTTATTCCTTATCTAGAAATTTTATTCATTTTATAGCACAATAGACTTATATGATTTATTTGTGTACTTCTTCAGAAACCATCAACTACCTTTCATCTCAATAAATACTTATAAATAATATTAAAGTTCAAACCTCAACTAATTTAACTTTACTCACTCATTAATTTATTCATTTAATAATTTTAAGCACCTACTACATGAGTATTTTATTTAACATTGTTCACTACTTCTCAATTATTCCCCCTTTTTGATATTCGTTCCTGCCTGTGATGCCCTACTCTCTTCATTTTTAAATCTTGTTTGAGGTGAACTCATCTTCTACTGAAACTTCATAGCATTTTGCTCACATATTCTACTTCCTTCCATTCATCTATTCATTTATTTATTGTTGTCCAAACACTCTGTGATGTACTGCCATAAGCGAATATGGTCATGTACAACTATTAGGTGATTTTTGAATCGTTAACTATGAGGTTGATGAACATTAGCTGTTCTCTTCAATTATACTTCAAGATTTTAATCAAGTAAGTCTCAGAAAATATGTTAAATATACAGATATTTATTAAATAAGAATTCATTACTAAGCAGTCATACACATTTTATACAACTTCAATAAATTTAATGAATTCCAAGTAAACTTTTAGGTGCTAGGAACATCACCTATTATACAGCAGCATTTCAAAATTCTTTCAAGTGATATCAGAGAATCAGAATCACTGCTAACCAAGGACTAGATATAAAATCATTTAAGGATGAAACTTTAAATGCAATTCCTAAGAATGTGTAAATTTCTCTATAGCCTTTAACCCTATTCATACAAAGATGGATAGCATCTCTAAATTACTTTAATACACATTCTTTAATACTTCTAATTTCATCAATAAAATTCCATTTCTAATTATACTTATACTAATTATTATGATTCTAATTTCAAAAATAAATCAATGCTAGTGAACAAAGTATATGATGTATGGAGATGTGGAATACAAAATTCTTATAGTGGTGTTTTGGAATATAGCACATGTGATATGTTAAAACTGTGTGGGGTATATATTTTGAAGTAGAATAAATGACTTACTAAGTATGTGGAATAAGCTGACACTTGCATGCTTAATATCACATGCTGACATATACGTATACATTTTTTAAAGGAAAGGTATAGGCAGGAATCATGATGAGTAGGCACAAAGGAAGAGAGAGGAGGAAGCAGTATTTATTTATTTCATTGGCCATCTTACATAAGCCCACCATACCCACTGGCCCCGGTCACAAAATCAGGTCTTTGGGATATATGTGGACCATGTATGCTGGAGGCCACAAACCTACCTGCCAAGTCACCAGTGTGTGACATGCTGATATATCTTATAGTAAATTACAGATATTGAAAAATGGCCTACTGCAATAAAAAATACTTTTGGAAAGGGGAGAAGTTATAAATTTCTGCTTCATAGTGTTTCTGTTGCCTAATGGAAAACAGTCTCTACTTATTCATTGAAATGAATTGAACAAAATATCATCATAAAAATCCAATGAAAATAATTTTGCCATGTTAACAATGTCCCTGACATTTTCATCCTAAAATCAACACATTCAAACAACTAACCTTAAGATTTCTTCCAGCCTTTAACCAGCAGGTTTAAATCACTTCTAATGGAATAGATTTGAGAGATGCTTGATTTAAACAGTAATTTCAAAATTTCTCTAGTCTTTTGAACTCTTTGCCTTCTTAGAGTTACTTTATAATTTTACAAATTCTATAAAGCCACAATATCATTAAGCAATATATTTAAAATGCATTTTGGAACTAGAAACAGAGATGTGTTAAAGAGAGATCTTATAAAATCTGCCACAATAATAGTTCTATTCCCCTATTAATTTCTAAGGTTTGATTTATATAAAATGAGACAATTTTATTAGTTACATATATAATTGTTATATCTTTTGTATGTTAATTCTTTTGCCATTATAAAATGTCTCGTTATTTCTAGCAGTCCTCCTAGGTTAAAAGTCTATATGATTTTTAACACAGCTATAAGAGTCGTGAGTTTTAAAAAGCAACATGAACTATCAAAAATGCAGCAGCTTGAAAGAGCACACATTTATTATCTTATAGTTTCTAGGGTTTGTAATACAGAACAATCAGATGGGTTCTCTGTTCAGGGTCTCATATGGCCACATGAATTATGCTTGTTGAGATAAGACCAAAGAGGAAATATAAACAGTGCAAAATTTAATTTATATGTGGTAGTTAGAGAAACCAAGCAAACAAAGTCAAACAAAAATAAACTTTTAGCTATAAAATCAAATTTGTGTTTACAAGAAAGGAAGGGGAGAGGGTAGGCAAACTAGAAGAAGAAATCAATTGTATGTATAAGGAAGAATAAACCCATGGGGGTACTCTAGTGTATCAGATAGATGTTACTTACAATGGTGCACACCTGAAACCTACAATGCATGATCCAAGGTTCCTTCAATAAAATTAATTTTTAAAAACGTTGGCCAGACACGGATGTTATCTGCTAGTTGGGGTCCTTTTCTGAGCTCAATAGTTGTTGGTAGAATTATATCCTTGCAGCTGTAGCATGAAGGTCAGTAATTTCTTATGGCCTGTTGGGTAGTCATTCTCATTTCTAGAGGATGTCCTCAGATCCCAGCTGGAAGGTTCTTACATAGCGGCTTATTTCTTCAAAGCTAAAGAGAGAGTCTTATTGTTTCCCTTCAGAGAAGACCCAGACCCCTATTTAAAGGACTCAACCGAAAAAGACACATCCAACTAGGATAATCTTTTGATTAACTGAAAATCAACAGATTACAGACTTAATTATATCTACAACATTCCTTCACCACTGCCACCCTTCAGGGAATGGAATCCAGCATATAAATAAGATCTCCTACACTAAAGGGACCCACTTCACGCATAACACAAGAACTTAAGAGTGCTTTCATTCTACATAACTCTCTTGACCTTTTGTTCTTTTCTTGTTGCATATCTTTATATCACAGAAACATTAACATTTTCTATGGTTAACTTTCAGTATACTCAAGATTTAGTTACTGTTTTTCTACATTCCTGTCTGTATTTCTGTACTGCTGCATGGGATAGTTTTCCCCTTGGTAACTGTGGTATTTCCTTTCTGCAGTTCCATGATTAATGCTGCCAATTTTTTGTTTTATTTATTGTGAAAATCCCGTTTCCATCCCAAGTTCATTTTGTAGGATATTTTTCTTTAATAGACAGATATGCCAAAAAAGATTAGATATAAAATAAATAATTCAACTGAAATACCTGTGAGAGAAAATGAGGAGGGGACAGACAAAAAGCTGAATCTTAAGATGGATTTATTCAGTGCAGGTCAGATTGAGAAAGGGAAAACAGGCAGAAAGGAGAGAAACATTGGTTGTGAGTGTCTTAGTGGCAGGGTGTTTCTTAGGAGAACTCTGACAAATCTATGATGGACAATTTAAGCCACAGGTGCTCACCAAAATAGTTCATTTCCTAGAAATGGACTTACTTTTGGGTCCCTGCCACAGTCATCTGCTAAGAAGAGTCTGTGAGAAGTATAGCTTCTGAACTAATTTAAGTATGGACTTCAGAGCACAGAATACAGAGCCTTCTGTCTATTATACACCCTGCAGTCAGAGATTTGACAGGGGCATTGTTTCGGTGGCTAGACTATAGACTTCTAATTTTGTATTTATTCCTGTGAGAATTCAGATTGTCTTTTTCCTGTTGCCATTGTTTCTGCCAAGAAATTAGCTTAGTCTTATTGTTGCTGATTTGAAAGCAACATGTTTGTTTCTTTCTCTCAAAGTTTTAACATTTCTGTCCTTGTTTGGAGCTTTATTATGAAGAGCCGAAATGGAAATATCTTGGTATTGATGATATTTGCTGTTTAGAAGATTTTTTAATCTATCTTCCTGTCTTTCATAATTCATTTTTATTTATTGTATCTCCACAAATGACTCACCAATTTTATTTTTTACTCTTCTTAGACAAGTGTGTGATATATATTATGCACTATTATAACACCCCTTCCCTTTTACTGATGTTTCTATATTTTCCATTCTTTCATATTTTTGTTTCACAAAGGATATCTTCATTTGTACTAACTTCTCATTTTAATCCTCTATTATATGCATAATCTAACATTAAACCTATTTTCGAGCTCTTATTTATAGTTTTTATATTTTTCAATTTTAGAATATCTTTATTAAAAATATTTTTTTCCTTTCCACTGTTAAAACTCTCCATGTTTTTTATTTATGTGTTTAAGCCTATTACTTACAGATAATTGAAGGTTTATGTTCACTAATTTCAACATTTTTATTAAATATATATTCTCTACTTCTATTTTGCTTTCTGTTTTTAAAAAAATATTTGGTTCGTTTTGATTAAATGCCATATGTGTTGAAACCTGAAAAGACAGTATAATTTTTGATGTCATTTTTCTCAGGATAAAGTTTTAATTCTCACAAGCAGTTAAGATTATCTCTTCAAGGATTGGACATATTTAAAGTTCTGTGAAAGATCGCCAGTTTCTAGCTTATTCTTTCTTTTGACTATAACCCCTTGGATTTCCCAAATAAAGATGTAGAGCCTTCTCTACTTGTTGAGATCTAACCCCAAGGACCCACCTTTTCCACTCCATGTTAGATGCAGAAAGCATTCCTCATCTAGGACATTAGTTTTTAATCAGAAAATTCTTTTTAAAAATTTTTTATTGAAGAAACACTGCACTATAATAATGTAAAAGTTTAAAGATGTATCATTATAAATCAGCATCTGTATATACTATATTAAGTGCAACACTAAATTTCCAATTTCCTATTCTTCACCTCCATTGATCACGTTTACCTAATTTTCCTCTATCACTTTCCCTTTTGATAATCACTGATTGGGTCTTACAGTCTAAAGGCTTATTTTTTATTTTATGTAGTTCATTTTTTTGTTTTGTTTTTCTATTTACCAACACTGTAAAAACAAGCTGTGGTTTTCTTTCTCCATCTGACCTATCTCACTAAGCATAATAACCTCTAGGTCAATTCATATAGTTTCAAATTGCAATATTTTATCTATTTTTCACAGTTGAATAGTATTCCATTGTGTATACATACCACATCATCACATTTTATTTATATAATTATCTGTCAGTAGACACTTAGGTTGTTTCTAGCTTTTGAATAGCACATGTAATGAATCATCAAATTATTTGAAGAGGAAAGTGTTTCTACATATCTGGTTCATCTTTCTGATTTTTTTTGAGGGGGGGAATCTTGGCCTCTCAAATTCTTATTATCTTGGTATCTGTTGTTTTAAAACAAATGTTGCCATGCTGATGTTATCATCATTATTACTATTATGCACAGTTTTTAATTCTTTCCAATGAGAGGGCTGGTTTGAATAAAGCTAGCAGTATAGTGCTAGAAAAGGTAATTCACATATTTAAATATTAAATAGAACAATTTAATACATGCATTTTTTGCTAGATTTATTCTAGTAAAATTCACTGGCCTTACTGAGATGATAAAAATGTGGTGAAATTTCATCTTTCTGCTCTCTACTTGTTAATTCATGAGACTGATTAATTTTAACGAATAGGATAACACATATGCAAATATATTGTATATTCTATTTAAATTATTTTCAAATAGGAATGTACATATTAACTCCTGCTATATCCTTATTTCATTATCTTATTTCATCTTATAAATATCATTAATATGTAAGTATATTCTTTTAAACCCAATATGAGATTATAACTTAAATATATGTATAGGAAAGTTAATGATGTAAAAGCACCTGCTTTATTTTTTAAATTGCATGTTAAATAGCAAAATTCAGATGGTTAAATAGTGAAAATTACATGTTTCAATCTTGAAATAAAGTTAAGGTCACAGTGATTATTTTTTAACCTATGAGTGGCTATTAAATATACACTAATAATTATCCAATTTGGAAATAAATTGCAAATTGTAGATTACAACATACAAGAAGGCCATTTAATTTGAAATTATTTTCCCCTAATAAAAATACACTAGCAAGTTAAACACAAATCACCTAAACATAATTAGCATTTCCAAATCACTTGAAAAAATAAATTGAAAAATTAAACTAGGTATTTGGAAGTCTTGCAAATTATACTATTTGAAAGAGACCAAAGTGCTATCTATACTATGACTATGTTGTTCAAATTTTACTTTAATCCTGTGAGTTAGGCACATATTTATAAAACCGGCGGTCAGTCATATTAATTATTGCACAGCTTATCTGGTTTTGGGAGATTCAGTCTAAAAGTGAAGCTCCTTACATGAAAAAACGAAGGCAATTCTCTGCATTAATACACCCCCAAGCAGAGGCACCAACCTAAGGAAAATTCAATAACAACTACAATGAAATTGCAAAGGAATATAAACCACAATTAGAAAACGTATGTATAGTTTATTTCCTTTTTCTCTGAAAACAATATAGTTATCCTCTAATACATGCAATTTTTCATTTAATCCTGTGAATTTTTCCAAAACCTCCTATGCACAAAATTTGCTTTAAAAATCACTACACTTTAACTAGAATGCTCAAATTTGATAAAAACTTAAAATATTAGTTTCTGGTAATAAAGCTTAGTAATAGGAAGCTTTCATTGCTGATAAGAATTCAAAAAGGTAGAATCACTTTGGAAGATAGTTTTACAGTTTCTTACAGAGCTGAGCCTAAACATACTATCTAGAAATCATTCTCCCAGATATTTACTCGACTTATTTAAAATGTATGTATAGGCGCAAACTTGCATATGCATATTTAGAGATGTTACGATTCATGATCATCCCAACGGGAATCAGCCATAATGTCTTTCAGTAGATGAGTTTTAGATAAACTGTTCCATATCCATATCAAATAATACAATTCAGCAATACAAAATTATAAGTTATCAAGCTACATGAAGATATGCATAAATAAAAATTAATGAAAGAAGCAGTCTGAGATCACATACTTTTTGATCTAAATTATAAGATATTATGGAAAGACACATTATAGACACAGCAAAAAATAGTGGTTTCAGGAAAGGGTACGTATTGTTGAAGCAAAACTCAGTGGATTCTTTAGAGCAGTGAAGATAATCTAGATTAGACACTCTAGTTGTGGACAGATGACACTATGCATTTTCTAAAATCTATAAAAATTCTCAGCACAAAAATTCAACTTTAGTTTTACGTATTTATTTTAAAAAAACCAAGAGTTCAAAGGATCCAAGGATGGAAAGTAATATGTCAAAAAATAAACAAAACAATCTTATAGTGTTTATAAATTATGAAACTGCTTCAATGGGGGGGTAAAAGAATTACATGCCAATGCAAAAAAATTTGGAAAGAAGTAAAATTAAGGCTAAAGACAAAGGAAAGCAAATATGCACAGGGAGCATACACAAACTCCTTGTAATCTCCTCATAATTTTTCTATAAATCTAAAACTTTCCTGCAAAGGAACTTAGTAACATTTCATTTAGATAACCATTTCTTGAGTAAAGGATTACCAATGTTTTTTTAGAATTACTGGACATAAGGACTGGATTGTAAAATACAGGTGCTGGATTGGCAAAGCACTAAATATTATTGTTAAATGCCATTGTTAAAATGAGGACACACAGTGGCCTAATGTATATAGTGGTTGTTTTCCTCAGTTTTCAAACATATAACTTGACTGGCAGAACTTGGAATTTGCCAAATAAAAGTCATTATGTTACAAAAGCTAAACAAAATCCTCTGAAACTAATTCATAAAGTCGCTAGTCTATCAGTAATAATACTAGGCATCACTTCTTCCATGATAGAGCAAGAAGTAGGAAATATTTTCTCCCTAAGTCAACTATTAAAAGGTATTATCATCAAAAATCATTAAATGCTCTGAAACTTAACAAAAGACAAAAAACAAATTGAAAAATGTCTGTATATAAAATAAACCATTAAACTTCACATTATAACATGCTTTTGCCTGAAGTTGCTCTGATCTTCTTCTTTCCCCTTATTTGGAAAGGCAAACCTTCTATTTCCATATTCTATTAGAGCAGACTATGTGATAAACTCTGTCATGACTAATGCTGAAGGGAGCACACTTGATTTGGAATGGAAGGTGAAAAATAACAGCAGGATCTTATAGCCTGAAATCGTAGTCTGGACTGGATAAGCAAAATAGATTAGTTCAATGCATAAATTCTCAGGAAATGAGATGGCACAGAATGAAAGTGTTATATGCTCTGAATTTGTCCCCAACTGACTAAAGCTCACACACAAGACTGAGAATCCAATAGCAAGTCTAAGTCACCCACATAATACTTGCTGGTCATAGAACGCTCATGCACAGGTAAAGAAGCAAACCATTATGAGAGAAAGTAAAAAGTAAAAGTCACAGTAGTATTGAAAACCTAATGAAGTTTAATTGGATTTTAATCGCAAGCACACAACCCCATCAATAGTGGATGGAAGCCTCATTTAAGGTGTGAATATAAATGTTGAACACTTAGTGTCTTGCTACTAAATTGTGAAGAAACAGGGGTAATACCTCAAAAGCCTGCCTTAAAAATTAACACAAGAATAAAGAAAGACTGAACAGAGACATTAGAGACCACACAAGGGAAGGTCACTGGACAAGGAACTTACTAAAGAAACAGAAAATGAAAGGAAAAAATATACTAGGGAGTACAATAGAAACTACTTTTGCTAGATAATACTATCTAAAATATCCAGTCTTGAACAAAAAAACAAGATATGCAAAGAAACAGGGAAATATGAAAAATATTCAAGGAAGAAAAAAGTAGTCAATAGAAATTTTTTTTTCTAAGAAGGTCCAGATGTTGGATTCAATAAACAAAATTTCAAAGACGCTAATATCAGTATGTTCAATAACAAAAGGAGATGAATTAAAGGAAATACTATCAAAATAATTCAAAAAATAGAGCAGGCAAACAAAAAGTATACTTCAAAAGAAATATTAAAAATGAAAATTCTTCAGCTATAACATATAACTGAAATGGATAATAAATATATGATTAATTCATAGTTATAGGATCTCATTGGAGATGACAAAGAGATTCTGTGAATATAAACACAGAAAAATGTAAACTATTCACTCTTAAAAATAGACATAACAGACTGAAGAAAACAGACTTAGAGACCTGAGGAACAGCATCTAGTATATACTAACATGTGACAGTGGTTCTCAAAAGAAAAAAAGTTGGAAACATATGAAGAAATAATGGAAAATAAAACTTCTCAAACACGACAAAAAACATTAACTCATCCAACAAGCTCCAAAAAAGTTCTAAATGGGAAAAGTACAAAAGATCTTTACTTAAACACATCAAAATCAAATGGCAGAAAGGAAACAAATTGAAGGCAAAGAATGAAAATGACATACTATATAAAGGAAAACAATACAATTAAAAGCTGATTTTTCATCTGAATTGATAAAAGTGTAAAGGCAGTAGAATGACATATTTGAAAGGCTAAAGAAAACAAAAAAGACTTTGAAAATAAAAATTATTGTTTTACAATAAAGAAAAAATAAGACATTTCAGATAAATACAAACTGAAAAATTTGATAGCTGACTTGACATGCATAAGATAGCACAGCAAATCCCTATCACTAAGCGGAAATACCATCAGATGGTAACTAATAAAGGAAGAAATGAAGAAAACTGAAAATGTTAAATACATTGGGAAATATTCAAGTTTCTACAGCTGTATGGTTTTTCTTCCTTCAATCTTCTTTGAAAGTCATCAGCAGTAATACACCAACTTTTCAAATATAGAAACCATATAGATACATATTATAAACATATTACATATATATTACATCTCTAAGGTTTATATGCTTGAAAATACAAATATATATATATATATATACATATATGTATTTCAACAATAGAACTTTTATTCTATTGTCTAGAAATAAGCCTCTGGGATTTTAATGGGGATTGCATTAAAATCTACATAATAGCTTTAGGTAAAAAAGATCATTTTAATAATGTTTATTCTTCCCAACCATGAGCAGGGGATCTCTTCCCATCTCTTTGTATCCTCTTCCATTTCTTTGAAGACGGACTTGCAGTTTTCATTGAACATGTCTTTATTTCCTTTGTTAAATGTATTCCAAGATAATTTTTTTACTTCTATTTTAAACAGTGTGATTTTCTTAAGTTTTCTCTAGCATGTTGTTTGTGTATAAAAATGCAGCAAATTTTTTGCATTGAATTTGAAGACTGCCACTTTACTGTATTCATCAGTTTTCTAGTTTTTTTGACAGCTTTTAGGGTTTTCAATATATAAAATCATGTCATCTGCAAATAATAATAGTTTTACTTTCTCCTTTTCAATGTGGATTCTTTTTATTTCCTTTTATTGCCTAATTGCTCTGGCTAAGACCTCCAGTATGATGTTAAATAGCAGTGATGAGAGTGGACAGCCTTGTCTTATTCCTAACTTTAAAGAAAATGCTTTCAATATTTTTTGCTATTGACTATGATGTTGGCTATTGTTTTTTCACATATTGCCTTTATTAGGTTGAGGTATGTACCTTCTATTCCCATTTTAAACAGTTTTTTATATCATAAATGGGTGTTGGATGTTGCCAAAAGCTCTCTGCATCTATTGATATGATCATGTGGTTTTTCTCCCTGCTCTTATTGATATGGTATATTACATTAATAGATTTATGTATGTTGGACCAGCTTGCATCCCTGGGATAAATCCCAGTTGGTCATGGTGAATGATCTTTTTGATGCGATATTGGATTTGGTTTATTAATTTTTTGTTGAGAATTTTTGCATCTATTTTAATTAGTGATATTGGTCTGTAATTTCCTTTCTTGGTGAATTCTCTATCAGCTTTTGGTATCAGTGTGATGTTGGTCTCATAAAAAGCATTTGGGAGTGATCTCTGTTCTTTGGAAGAGTTGAAGAAGAACAGGTTTTAATTCTTCTTTGAAGATTTTGTAAAACTCATTAGAAAAACATTATGGTCCTGGGCTTTTACTTTTCAAGAGACTTTTGATTACTTCTATTTCTTCACTTGTGATTGTTCTGTTCTGGTTTTCCAAGTCTTCCAGGTTTAGTATTGGTAGACTGTTTTTCTAAAAATCTGTCCACGTCCTCAAGTTTGTAAACTCTGTTGGCATAGAGCTGTTCATAGTAGTCTCATGATGTTCTGTATTTCTGTGGTATCTGTTGTAACATCTCCCCTTTCATTTCTGATTCTAGATGAGTTTTTCCTGTTTTTTTTCTTTGTGAATCTAGCCAGTGTTTTATCAATTTTGCTTATTTTTTCAAAGAACCAAATTTTTGTTTCATTGATCTTGTAGATTCTTTTTGTTTTCCATTTCATTTATTTCAGATCACATTTTGATTAACTCATTTCTTCTGATTTTTAATTGCTCTTCTTTCTCCACTTGTTTTAAAGGTAGGGTTGTTTGTTTACTTGTGATTTTTCTTGTCTCCTCAGGTGGGCCTCAACTGAAAAGAACTTCCCTCTTAGTGTCGCCCATAGATTCTGGTAGTTCATGTCTTCATTCTCATTTGTCTCTAAGTGTTTTTTAAGTTCCTCTTTGATTTCCTCTTTCACCAAAAAATCATTTAGAAGCATATTGTTTAGTCTCCAATCAATTTCTGGTCTTCTAGCTTTCTTTTTGTAATTAATTTCTAGTTTAAATCATTCGGTTAGAGAAGATGCTCGCTATGACTTTAATCTTTGTAAATTTATTGAGACATGTTTCATGTCCCAACCTATGATCTATCCTTGAGAATGCTCCATGAACACTTGAGAAGAAAACAAAATCTTAAGTCAATGGATGAAGTGTTCTTTATGTCTATTAGACCTAACTGTTCCAAATAGTCATTAAAGGAAATATTTCTCTATCAATTTTCTGCCTGGTTGATATGTCCACTGTTGCAAGTGGGGTCCTGAAATCTCTCACTCTCATTGTATTGTTGTGATGTCTCTTGTCAGATTTAAAGCTTGTTTAATACATGTTGATGCTCCTTCATTTGATGAATATATGCTAACAAGCATTATATCTTCTTGCTGGATTGGCCCTTTAATCAATATATAATGTCCATCTCTTAGTTGGAAATCTATTTGATATGATGCAAGTATAGCTATTCCTGATCTTTTGCAGTTGCTGTTTGACTGCAGTATTGTCTTCCAACCAGTGACTTTGAGCCTTTGTTTACCTTCTAAAAGAAGTTGTGTTTCCTGAATTCAGCAGTGTGTTGTGTTATGCTTGTTTAATTCATTTAGTCATTCTGTGTCCTTTGGTGAGTTCAGACCATTAGCATTTAGGTGATTATTGACATGTAGCTACTTATTGTCATTTTGTAATGTGTCTTCTGTGTGTTGTGGCAGACAATGCCTTTGTTCTCCTCCTTTTCTTATGTGGGTTGTGTGTAGTTATTTTTTTTATTGGTTTCCCTATTTGTTTTCTTTGATTTTTTTCCCTGGATATGTAATTTGAGGTTACCCTGAAGTCAGCATTAACAATTCTATGTTTCTTTCCTATTTTTATTTGAAAGCAGATTGGTCTTCTACTCATTCTAACTATCCACGTTTTTATTCTCTTCTCCGTGCCACTTTTTATACTTGTTATCTTACTCTTTCTGACTGGAGTTTCTTTACACTTTATAGAGCATTATTTAACTTTTTTTTTGTACAGCTGGTTTTGTAGTGAATTCCCTTAATTTTTGCTTATCAGAAAAGAGTTTTTTTTATCATTCCTTCAGTTCTGAATCACAAATTCACAGGGTATAGTATCCTAGATTGAAAGTTCTTTTCTTTGAATACTTTGAAAATACCATCCATTCCCTTCTGGCCTATAGAATTTCACTTGAGAAATTCACTTATAATATTGTGGGGTCTCCTTGTATGTGGCACATTTTTCCACTGGCTGCTTTTAAGATTGTCTTTATCCTGTACTTTTGATATTTTTATCACGATGTGTCTAGATCTAAGTCTCTTTTTGTTTCTTTCACTAGGAACTCTTTGAGCATCATAGGTCTGGAGATTTGCTTCATTCTTTAGGTGAGAGAAATTTTTATCTATTATTTCTTCAAATGCAGTATCAGTGCCCTTTTCTCTTTCTTCTCCTTCTGGGACCCTCATGATACAGATATTCTTCCTTTTAATGTTATCCCATAGGTCTTGAATGCTGTCTTCATTTCTTTTTATTCTTTTTTTCTCTTTGATACTTTACTTGACTGTATCCTCTGCCTTATCTTCTAGCTTACTGATTCTTTCAGAGGATTACTCCATCTTATTCTTGAGTCCCTCTATTGAATTAAGTTCAGTTATCATATTCTTCATTTCTTTGATATCTTCCTTCATTTCTCTCTTTTTTACTGTTCTCTTTTACTTCCTCTATTTTATTCTTGATTTCCATGAGTATGTTTATCACTGTTACCCAAAATTCATACTCTAGTAGTTTGCATACATCTGGCACATTCAATTCTCTCCTGAGTTTTTAATATAATCCATCACTTCATGTATAATTCTCTGTATCTTTTCTTTGTCATTGCATTTATAGTTCTGTGGGTTGTTTGCCTGTAGTGATGGCATTGTGTAGGGTGATCACCTTGCTGTTGGTTCATGATTAGCAATCAGGTTGCCATTTCTTCTGCATCTATAGGGTGGCGTTAGTGGATAGTGTTGAGAATTCATCTCTTCTGGGAGATTACCTTCTTCCTTTAATCCTGTAGCCAGGATATACAACAGGCTAGATTTCTGGTGGGCAGGATATCCAGTGGGTAGATACTGAAACTCTGGTGTAATTTGGTGGTTAGAAATATTTGGGGGTGGGGAGTTACCCTAGCTGCCTTCTAGTTATGGCAGCACCCAGTGTAATTTTACCACATGGGCTCCAGCTGAAACGCTGGGGCCCTGTTCTCTTTTTTCTCTGTGCCAAGACTGTCTCCCTGACCTCTGTGTCCGGTCCCAATGGGTGGGCTCTTTGTGGCTTTTGGAGCAACTCTCCAGAAGGCCCATTTCTTTCACTGTTCCACCCGCTCCACTGCATGATTCCCAAGTCCCAAATCTGCAGTGTGAATCCATACGTTTTTCACCCAGCCTTTGTCATCACATTTGATGTTGTGATCTATAGCCTCTGTGCTCGCTTTTCCTCAGTGTTTGTTTCTGAAGAATAGTTGAATTCTTTGTTGCCTTGTTGGGAGGATTTCAATCAGGTCACCACCTTCTGACTCCAGATTTTCTTAATAGATCAGACAAATCTTTTAATAAATTCAACATCAGTTTCTGACAGAATATTCAGAAAATTAGAAACTGAATAGAGCTTGTTCAAACCAATAAGAGGCATCTACAAAAAATCCTACAACTAATATAATGGTGAAAGACTGAATGTTTGTTCCAATATTAGGAAAAGACAGGATATCTACTTTCAGCAGGCATCAATTCAACATTATACTAGACTTTTTATCTAGTTCTCATCAGGCCAAAAAAGTAAATAGAAGACATTCAACCTTGAAAATATATAATTGTTTATATTTATTTATAGATGAAACAATCCTCTATATGGAAAATCTTGAAAGAACCCCCTTAAGACCCACACACTTTCCATTCCCAGCACTGATAAACATATTTAGTCACATCAAATTATATAAAAATAATACACAATAGAGCAATTTTCTATATACTCACAATGAACATTCTAAAAAAGTCATTAAAAATTTCATTCACAATAGCAGCAGCAAGAATAATAAAGAGTAATAAATTTAAAGAATTGCACAATGAAAACTACAAAGGATTGCTGAAAGTTTAAAAGATGCTAATTAATATTTAAAATTTATTTTTGGCATGCCATGATATAGTAGTGGCTCGGCCAATGCAACCTGCATACATCCTAAGGACTCAGTTCATGTCCAGAGGCTAATTAACAGCCAAGATGAACAACTAGTCAAAATAAATAAAAGTACTTCCTCTCTCTTACTGCCTGCCTGCCTCCTCTGCTTGTTTTCATTCCTGCCTATACCTTTCCATATCTATATCTATATATATAGATAGATATAGATACAGAAATAGCTATATATATAGATAGATAGATAGATATACATATATATATATACACACACATATGTATTAGAAGTCAGTATTTCTTATGATGGTAACTAACCCCAGAATGATCTGATTTTTAAATGTACTATAGTAGTCAGTCAGTGTTATAGTGATGCACAAGTAGGCATATTAAGTAACAGAATAAAACTAATGTCAATAAATAATTTATTAAACTTGATGAATTATGGACAATGAAATAAATGGAGTTAAGTGGATAGGGACAAGTGAGTTATCCATATGCAAAATAATAATTCAGAACTTTGTCTCCCACTATATACAAAAAATCCTCAAAAGGGGTCATAGACATAAGTGCTAATAACTACAAAACTTCTAGAAGAAAATCTAAGAGATAATTATCAGGGCCTTAGATTAGGCAAGTTTCTTAGTGTAGCACCAAAATATGATACATAAAAGGTTATTAAATTTTACTTAATCATTAAAATATCTGTACTTCAAAAAACATAATTAATAAAGTTAAAAATACAAACCATATTTGAAAATCATATATCTAATGAACTTCTATATAGAATACATAAATAACTTTAAAATCAGTATTTAAAAGAAAAAAATACAATTAAAGTGGTAAAGATGTAAATAGAAACTGAGGAAATAACAACTGAAAGACACAATGAAATACTATTCAGTGCAATACTACTATATGCAAAAACAATATCTACTGATAAAAAGATATACAATAGTATTGGCAAATATATTAAAAAATTGGTATACTTCATTGCTAGTGGGAATATTTTAGAAATGACTTTGGCAGTTTCTTAAAAGAAAATACATGTACATATATATAGCTCTACTTTTCCATTTAGATATTTACTCAAGAAATATAAAAGTATATATATGTGTGTGTTTATGCTAGCATTATTTATAGCATCACTAAACTGAAGAAACCTAATTGTGTTTCTATCAGAACTTGAAAAACACATGTTGTATTCATACATTTGCCAGATAAAAGGGAGTATATATTATATGATCATATTTTTCAGAAATTTACAAAAATTCAAAGGTATAAAAACCAAAAGCAGACATTTGGTTGAGTAGAATTGACAAGGAAGAGTAGTGGACTGGAAATGGGCTGGAGAAAATAATTGGTATAATGGAAATGGTTTAATACTGAATTGTAGTGATGACTATACAGCTTTAAACTTAAAATAGTTCAGTTTTAAGTGTATTACATCTTAGTTTATAGTATGTCAATATTAATGTAGTTAAGTTATAAAGAATAAGATATCACATTGTGGCAGAGAACAGTGTTACTCTCAAAGATTTATAAAGGTAACCTTAATTATATCTCTATCAAATTCACTAGTCTAGCAACTCTAGATTTTGTGCGCCACTCATACATCTTCTTTAATGTCAATGCACTTATTTCAGGTAGAATAATGATCCCTCAAAAATGTCTACATTCCTAATCCCTAAAACTTTTGAAAGATTACACAGAAAAGTAGAATTAAAGTTGCAGATAGAATTAAAATGGCTACTCTTTGGCCTTAAACTGGGAAGATTAACCTGGATTATGCAGGTTGGCTCAATGTAACACCAAATTCATATAAAGTGAAGAAAGAGACATCAGTGCTATAGTAATGCAGCATGATTAAGACTATATTGGCTCTAAAAACAGAAGACAGTCATAAATTAAGGAATAAGAACAATGTCTAGAAGTTTCAGAAAGAAAATTTATTATACCCTTGATTCTCCAGAACAGAACACAATTCTGATGACTTCTTCATTTTAGCCCACTGAAACCTGCTCCAGATTTTTTATTTCCAGAACTGAAAGATAATAAATGTCCATTGTTTTAAGTAACTAAGTGGTAACAGCAGCAAAAGAAAACTAATATAGCACCCTTTCCACAGCTGCTGGGAATACAGGCTGATGGTGACACAAAGCTGTATTTCTTACAACAACTTTCATCAGTTGAAAGGACTTGTTTAGTCCAAGATTTCTCTTACTCCCAGGATATGATTATCTGATGTGAGGATACAAAGGCCTTAGTTGCAAGTAAATTGCACGCCCACATCTTAATCTGCCTATTCCCACCTTCACTTTCTCAAAGCTGTAAATCCCGAGACCATTTGCTAGTAATTATCACACATCTCTCCAGTCTGCTTCCTGTGTTACTACTTCATTAACAGACTCATGATTATCTCTGCCTCTTTATTGAAAACTACATTAAAAATCTATGTCTAAAGTTTCAGAATATTCAAAAACCCTGACCTATGCAAGCTTTCCATATACACTATTTTCAGTTTTTCCTCAGGATTGCACCCTTTGATTAACACCTATATACTTAATGAATTCCATGCTTTTAAAGCAGAATGGATTTTGCTAATTAAGGCTTTTAAAAATAAATTATTTGATTTTTTACTAAAAACTAGTTTTGGAGGATAAGATTGCATTTCAACACTTGCTGAAACATCGACTTAAAACAAAGCACTCTGCTGACACAAAGCCCTTGCCACAACACATGGTGAAAAAAAAGTTTTAAAATTAACTTCATAGTTGTCTATAATGTATAGGGACAAGCACAATGGAGATAAAACTACATTTTTCTATCTTCTAAGACATTATTTTATATTGGCATTTCAAGATTAAATCATAGGGGTATTTTTACAGAACTGAATGATCATTGTTATTCATTATGTCCTACTCCTTTCTGAGTGGCACCAGTCTAATTAATTGCTCCTTATAACTCATAGCTATCGGATACTGGATTTCACATGAATCAACAGTTAATAAAATTCTTAATCTCACAGAGGTCAGGAATCTGAGAAGGTCTATTATTCTTGCTTAATGTTTTCCTTCTGTGAAATATGAATAACTTGAAAATTGCTATTCATATCTTTTTACTTTTTTCATTTAATGAACTTTTATTGAGAATAATCAGGGAATATTGTTATATATTTGGCAAAAATTACATCTTTATTACTGAACTCCTGTTCAGATGATTCAAAATTAGAACTGAAAGAGAAGCTATATGTCATAAAATCTCGAAAGGAAACAGTAGAATTCAGTATCCTTGTTCTATGTACGGAAATGAAACATTGTAAGTTTATATGAATCCCAAAGCTATAGCTACAGGTTTCAGAGGCAGGGTGAGCACCTGGGTCTAATTTTATTTCCACCAAAAGAATACAACACGGAAGGAGAAACAAAAATCAGGAAGATTCAACATTTTGAGACGACCCACCAGTGCTGGCTTGAAAATAGAGGGTTCCTTGTGCTAATGAAAAAAACAAAACAAAACATGAATTCTACTACTAACCAATTAATTTGGAGGGCACCAAGCTCCAGATGGAAGTCGAAAATATTGTTGAAATCTTTATTTCAGTCTTACAAAAACCCTGACTAATGAAATAAACCATGCCATGCTAGATTTCTGAATATGGAAGCTGAGATCATAAAGATGTTTTAAGTAGCTAAACTTGTTATACAGCAATAGAAAACTATTTTTATTGCTATTTCCACTGCATGACCCATGAGGAAATATTTTTCCTTAGTATTTCCTTGTTTGTAAACTCATAGATAGAACCTTTTAAAAATATACAAGGAAGGAACCCTCTATATAAAGTATTTTGCTTCCAGGGTGATCAAGTGTGGAGCACTGAAGTAAAATGGAGAAAATGCTTCTGGCTTCTGATTTAGCTACTCAATGGCTCTATAAGCTTAAGAAAGTATATTTTAATTTTTAATTTAATTACTTAACATTTCATGGCTATAAGAGAAAATATCCACTTTGATTACCTGTTAGAGTTGTAAAGATAATGTTTCTCTAAAAGACAGCAGGTTTCCTTTCTTAAGTGCTACTACATATGAATTCACATATCATTGCATTGATAACCTTGAATAACAATATATTTACTTGGCTTACCCCACCAGCTTTTATACTGTAATAAAGGATAGAAAAATTTGGTCTCAGGTGCAACAAGAAATATAACCCATGTGTCATATTTGAGATCCTACCTTGTTGAACAAATATTACTAGATATTTACCAACATAGTCCTTAGATACTACATTTATTACTTCACACCATCTTTACTGATAGTCATATTTTATCTTCATTTGCTATGAAGGCCTCTTAAGTATAACATTATGTTTCTGAATCAAACATAGCGACACTGGACAATAAATTATTATTTAATCTGTTCATTAATTTAACCAGTATATATGTTCATTTTGTGTGTCAAGCACTGCAATAAGCTTTAGTTAAATAAGACATTGCCTGTGTCTTTTAAAACTCTGTATGGATATCTAAGTAAAGTAAATCCAAGGATATATATGTATAAATGTTATTCATAATAGAAAGGGAGTATTATTTGAGTCTGGACATAACTAATATAAAACATAATGATGTCTAAGGTACATTGAGAGCTTACTCCTTTCTAAGCATACAGATAAGTGGTATATCTCAAATTATTACAGCACTTTGATCTACAAATTATCATCAATTATACTGAACAGAAATTTGTAGTAAGGACAAATTAATCAATGTCCTCAAAGTAAAGCAAAAAAATAAGTCAGAATTCTAACTCAAGTTCTATGAACCTATAAACCATGCCTTGGACACTGAATTTGAATTGTCTTGATATTTGATACATAGGGAATTATCAAAGTGATTAGGTGAAAGAGAAAGCAGGGCAAAATTTATTTATGAAAAAAATTAATGTTGGCTAATTGATATTTTGACTTTTTTCAAACTAAGAATCACAAAAATTATCAAAGTAACTATTTTTTAAGTCTATTCACTTTTGCATCCTAGAATTTCAAAGCAGTATTTTACCTCTCAAGTATAATTTTAAAACTCACAATTCATATGCATAACAATATATAAATATATTATGTTTCCAAGGGGAAATTGTTGTTTTGGTAGAGGTCATTCATTTGATAATATAGATTTGCAGGTGTAGTGAATGTTCAGATGCACTGCCAGGTTCCCCATTTTACTTATCTTACACCAAGTCATACCTCAATCTAGGGGGCAGCCCACAAGCAAAGATTGCTTACTGTGGGAGCACAAAGACCAGACCTTTCTATCTTAATCTGGGACATTTCTGCAGATTTTCTAGCTCACAGATACTTTACAGCATTGGTTGGGGTCTTTGGTGTGACAGCATTACAGATCAACTTCTCTATCTTGCTCATTTTTAAAAATTTTTTCATGCCCCCTAACATGGAGAACTCTCCTTAATAGTCTTCATATAAATCTCCTTGTCAGTATATGATACTTGTCTTTACCCTAGTTACAAGCTAAAAGATAGTCTGCTATTCTTTCATGAATGCTGGCAGAAGAAACAAAACTCCTGATTCATAGGTTAATGAAGCTATTGCAAATAGCAAAGAAAGCAGTATGAGAATAAAATATAAATCAGTTCTCCTGTGCCCTCCAAGTCCACCTAGGGCAAAATGAAGAGTCTAGATGAATTCTCACACACACAGTATGAATACTCACTTGGGGAATCTGATATTTGATAATAAGCAGCAAACAAGTCTCCTCTTTATCATAGAGGGAGACACTAGATCAGGCCTCAAGATTTCTTTCTAAATACACAAACGTGAGAAAAAGGCTTAAATAATAAGTCAGGGTGCCACTTTTTTGGCAAAACTGCAAAATGTCCAGTATTGTTCAGGGTCCTGGGTCATTTTCCTCTCTTGATATTCTGTATCAGAATTTGTTTCCCAAGGACACAAATGTAAGAAGACAGAAACAAAAGAAAACAAAACAAAAAACCTCCCCATAAAATAGACAGGGAAATTCAACAAGTTCTTCAGTCCATTCTTGATTATTTGTTGTTTTCATCATCCTCTGTTATATAGCTTATAGAATAAATGAGTTGTCTTAGCATATTTTCTAATTAGCATAATTTTAGAGATGAAACTGGGACCAGTTGGAGAATCAACCGATGAAGGAATGGGTGTATTGTAGGGGAGGGAGAGATAACAGTCCCATTGGGAATCCCTCACCCATTTGGGGCAATTTAGAGCTAGTTTGTTACGTGTGTATTTACCCAAATTAACTTTTAGCAAGCTGTGATTGAAATGGGGACAAAGTTTCAAATTGGCAGCATGTTGCTAAACCTTGATAATTCCAGTTGAACCAAGAAATATGGTACACCTATTTAAAATGATACTGTTACATTTGAACTGGTAAGGATTGCCTTAACAGGCATGTCATGCATCAATTCTAGTTCATATATGCACATTTATATATGTACATGTATATGTGTGTGTGTTTGTGTGTGTATGCGTGTATATAAAGGATTTTAGTTACCTGAGTGACCCCGTTGCCAGCGGCCCACAGTTTCAGTTCGTCAGCACAGAGTCTTGTTCACACTGCGTGTCAACAAATTTTAGTCTTCATAGACTCCTTCTTGCTCCCAACTCTGGTCAGTTTGGCGGCACCTCACCTCAGAGACCCCTGCGCAGTCCATGACTGGCTGGTTCTGGAATGAACCCTCCTCAGGAGAGAGTAAACCACCTGAGGCTTGCGTGGGAAGTGAACTGCGCATGCCCAAGCTGCAAAGCTGCAGCCTATCAGGAGGCGGAAGTTCCCCGGCGAAGCCCTCAGCTTCAGAGGAGAAAACCTGAAACGCCGTCCACATCTGTAGAAGTCACTGCCCACAGCGGTCTATTAAGCCATTTCATTCTGAAATGCATATCCTCCAGGTCAGTTTGTAAATATATAAAATTGTTAAAGGTTGCTTGGGGAATAGAATTATCGACACATTGTGGGTACTTGGGGAAAATTTCCTCATCCCTCCGAAGTTCTTCACAGACTGAAAGAACAAATTAAATTAGACATGATTAGTAAGGGAAAAAAGATGAAATTTAATTGCAAAAATATGGATAATTTACATGGTTGTAAATTCCAAGATAAAGGGTACCATTCAAAGATGTATAACTTGTGCAGATTCGGAAAGAGGACCTGGGGCATCAGGGAAAGAAGACGGGATCTTCACATGAGAGGATGCCTTATGACAAAAGCTTGTCTACAGACCTTTTCCCTGTTTTATGTTTGGTAGGTTTCTCTGACTCAAACAAACAAACAAACAAAAGCTTGTCTCTGGAAATGACTCCGATCTAATACCAGCTGTGGGTTTCCATTAACCTCGGCTCCACTCACTAAGGGTATTTTATATTGGATAAAGCCTGAGCTAGACATCTTGACATAAAACTATCTGAAAATTTTGGGACTGTGGGGGAATCCTAGAACATTATACTTCTACAGTGTTAAAAATCATTACAACATTGTAATACATCACTTCTCAATTCTGAGTTATTTGCCTAAATTTTTGCATAAATTAATCACAATTTACATAATAAGTTTTCCTGGGGCATTTAAACTTAATGACAAAATTCCCTTATGAGATGAAGGGAAGAAAAATACAAGTTTTTAGAAATGCGAATTTCTATTTTTCAAATCAAAATATCGAATACTTGATGCTTAGATATCATCATTATAAAGTTTTATTTTTATTTAAATTTGTTCCTAAAATATATGTATATTTCACATTGTTTTTGGAATATAATTAATTTTACATCTAAAGGCTTTTTTCTCACATATGGAAGAAAGTGATAGAGAGGAGTAAAAAAAGTTTTTTTAAGAAACTATGTAGCTGACCATTGGTTAAGATATCTCAGCTAGTTTATCAATTTAATCTGAAATTCCAACCAACTGAATATATGTGATTGAAAATAATCTTTGTGCAACACAGCACAAAAGGTAATTGTACTATATTGCGGTGTATTGGGCAACAAGTGAATACAGTGCTTCGGTGTTAGTCTTTATCCCAGTCCTATGACTGAGTGACTTCGTGGTTATTCTTTCAAGTTACGTTGTTACCTGGAACTTGAGATTTAGGTGATCTTCAGGTCAGTTGGAACTCTAACACCCTTCGATTCTATAAAATAATAGCCTGACATCAAGTAAAAATGTTGAGGAGACAGTTGGAGATAAGGGATGAAAAACTTACTGACAGTGCAGAAGTAGACATTTATATTAAAGACTGATTATTTATTGATTTTGTATTAAAAACTGAAACACGAATAGGTTTGCTTCTTGTAGAAGGACAAATGAAAGAAGAAAATCACCAGAAAGAAAGAAAGATGTAGAAAGAAAAGCAGGATGTTTTAGTTTTTGAACCTAAGGATAGTGACTTAAAAGGGAAACCAATCAATAATGTCAAGACAAAAATATCTACAACGTATTTGAAAAGAAAAAAGGACTTCCAATCTAATAGGTTTATAAAGTTATGATAACAACTTTAAAGAATGGGGAGGATAATAGCAGGTTTGTTGGAAACAAAAGAAAATTTTATAAGGAAAAAATACAAATGTTTTTTATAAAAGAAAGAAAGGTGACAAGATTGCAGATATTGTAGAATTTATTATCTTTACATTTTAATTAGAAACAGCACCACCTGAAATAAGTTTAATAATCCTTTCCCTGTACTATAAATAGAATTTACTTTTATTTATTTCATCTTAACCTCTTTTCTAAGTTAAGGAACACTACTAGTTATATAATCCTTGGATTTGGTATTCAGTTTTTTTCTACTCTGCTCATGTTTTCATGGGTAAATGGAATTTTGTTACACCTCCTTTATCCTGTGATTTTTAGACTGTACTTGTTTTTGCTTATGTCATTGCATCTCTTCTCATTTTATGTGAATGACTAGTTTAAATGACTAAATATGAAAGTAATCTAGACATTAACTTAATTTTTCATCAATGGAAACTGAATTTCCAAAATCCTATCATGATTTTTAAATAATATGTATGATACAGCCCACGTAGTTTAATTTAAAAATTTATTCAAATATGTGTAATTTGTATTAATTTTTCCCTCAGTCTTCCATTTCTCCCTTTGAAGTTTACTGCACCCCATCTCTTGTTAAACTGTAACACTCCTACAATTTTCTTCATCCTTCTTGGCAACAGTTCCTCTAAATGAAAGTGTTGATAGAAGACTCAAATTACTTCACTGATTTTTTTTTTTCTTTTCTAGTGAAGCAACATCTTATTGATTCTAAGAACTTGCTTTATTTTGTCACTTATTAAGAATAATATATATTCTTTTATGTGTGAATCTTTGCATCTTTTTTAACCTGGAGAAAAAATTATGTAGGAATGATGCAAGATCAGTCTTTAAGCATTTCAGGGGTGTCAGAAGGACAAGGGATTATAATTTTTCAAAGGCAGAACTCAGACGTAGCAGCCAAAGTTGCAATGTTTTGGTCCAGCAAAAGAAGTTTTATGATAATGCAACAAATAGCCTCCAGAGAGCAAACTTTTTCTTGATTGATACTGAGGGATCACCTGTCAGCTTTCTCTAGAAGAAACCTAGTCTGTATCAGAAATACAAAATTTGCAATCAAAGGTGACTTTTAGTGACTTTTCTGTCTGAACCTCTTATATTTACAGATGACGTTAAAGGAATTCTCAGGCTCATTTAACTTAATGAGTGCCTACCCAAATAGATTATTATAATCACTTCTAATGTATATGTGCTTGAACTTGTAGTTGGATTGGGAGGGTATTGGTTAACTACAATGTACAGATCCTCCCCAAGACTATTCAGTTAGAATTTCTGCTGATGGAGCATGAAAAGTTTGTGGACTCTTGATATTGTCAGGATATCCCAGTCACCTGCTATTTATAGAGAATTGCTTAAGTTCCTCTCATAGCATGAAACTTATGCCTTTTTTCTTTAAAACAATATTTCTCTAATGAGTGAAATTTGTGATCCACTTAATGCTATTTTAAATTGTATTGATTTAGCCTGTGCATTTATGTTTCATCCAGTTTTAATTAGAAGTTGTTCTGCAAAATTTGGAAAAAAATAAGAAATTACACTAATGTGGGACTAAAGAGTGAGGCTAACAAATAATACTGAAATTATATAAATGAATCAATGCAATACAATGGGATCCAAGTAGATTCTAATCTTTGAGCTGTTAACATACACAGAAAAATAGTTTAGTGACATATATCTGTTTTTGCAAGTTCCTGTAATCTCACTTCATCTTCCTTTTAATATGTATTAGGAGCTGCTTATTTGTCTTCTCTAAGATTTGATTTTTACTTATAATAGTTTCTTTAGTATTCTTTACCAATAGTACCTGCTGGTCTATTAAGCCATGAACTTCTTGTGGGAGGAATTATGCTTCTAGAGCCGTGCCTGAAAGAACATGTCAGAAACTGAATAAAATAGAGCAAATTGCTTTGACTGCTGAATTCAGAGATACCTTTTAAACTATATTCTAGATATGTCATTCCTCTATATTACTATATTATACATTTCATTTAATTATTTCCTGATTACTTTATAATGCTGTTTTTAGTGAAATCTGTCATTTGACACCAGTCTTTCTTATTCATTTAAAAAATGTAACCTATTCATCCTGTTTTAGTTTATCTAGTTTATTTATCTAAAGGCTTACATAAATCTCTTGCATCTTGTGTAATCTTAGAAAGTCTGACAGCTCTTTAATCTTCAGTTTCCTCATCTATAAAATGATTGGATTTGTCTTATCCTTGTCTAGAAAAGTTTCATTTTCTTTAATAAAGCATTCTCTTGAAATACCTTGCTCAAGCTGAGATATCAGCTAACAGTGATAGCTCAATAATTGGTCTGAGCCTCAACTGGGAAATACGAACAGCACATTCTACCAAATTCCCTAGAATAAAAGCCTTAAATTAACAATATTCCAATGCCATTAATTTATTTCCTACAACTTATTTAGTCATACTTACCTAGCATATGTATTTACTGCTATTAAAATTATTTTATTACTTTATCACTATGATTTATACAAGAACTTTTTTCCATCTAGCTATGGTAGACCAATCCTCAGATCCAGAGAGAACTCTGCCATATTGTCCTATTAACTTTAAATGATCTAAACTCTCCTCAGTATTTGGTTCAGAATCTTTCAGTAATGTTTATATTTTTTAGTATATTTAAGTTTATCTCTAGTTTTATATATTACAATGCCCACAAGTTTTGTCAGTTTTCTTATGTGTCAAAGAGAGCCATTTACACATTCTACCACAGCCTGTCAGTCAGTTCCTATGAAACTGCAAATGGTGTGAAAAATGTCATTGTTCACTAGGTAAGTTAAAAAAACAGCTGTGAAAATTTTTCATCAGATTTTTTTAGAAAAGCAGTATGTAACAGAGACAAGTTGGGATAACACACACATCTGCTCATTTGATGTATTTTTAGTTATTTTACATAAAAGCAGTAATTTTTCTGTCATCCTTTTATATAGGTAGATTTCTCAAAAATACTAGAAATAAAAATGAGTGTTCTCTGTAATTTAAAATGTAAAAGCAACCTATAATAAATTAAAGCAGAGATATGAAAAAATACCTTAAACATAATAGTTTTAGTGTTGGTTTGATTATAATTTATTCAAGTAAAGAAATGAGAACCAAGAGCTGGAAACAACCTAAAATGTACATTGACAGATGAATGAATAAAGAGGTACACACACACACGCACACACACACATACACACATACACACACGTGCACGTGTGTATATATTTAATTATACATACATTTTAAGCTATATCAGATATTGTTATTGTATTGTTTTCTACAATAAATAGACATTTTAATTTTATCGTTATTTAATTTATGTTATAAAAGCATATTTGCCTTATATTAATCTGCAACTTTACTATTTCCTTAAACACAATTCCGGTTATGATATAGTTCTTTCACTCTTTTTTTTTTGCCTAAAATATCTTGAATCTTTACTTCTAAAGAAAAACTGATTGGTTAAATACTTTTAGGCAGACATCCCCCTAAGATATCTTTAAAATTTGAAATTATTCCATTGTCATCTAAAACAGAAGACAATGTTTCACTTGAAAAATAGTTTATTTGTTACAAGGATAATACATGGAAGTTTAGATAATTGAAACTTCTATGATAAATAATTTTGTTCCAGCAGAAAATATATCAACTCATTCTCATACTATGGCATGTATAAATAATATGTATATGACATATAAATATAACTACTGCAAGTCATGTGTCCTACTCAATTCTTATTTTTTCAGTGTGTTTCATATTTCTGGAAAATTCATCCTGGTTAATCATTAGTTTGAGGAACAAGTCTTCCTTTAAGCTTTCCTACCCCCCTCATCTCTAATCCCTTCCTAATTACCTTTTCTAAAGAATTTATTTCCTCATATATTTGATATAGAGACATATGAGAAATAGTTCCTTTGAGGACCATTATGGTTTATTAAGATTTTCTTAGTTGAAATGTTAAGTATTTTGAAGGTGTCTGAAGAAAAAAAAATTGAAGTATCCAGGAACAAATCAGCTATGAATGGATGTAATGGTTTATATTTTGATCTCGTGATCATAAGAAGACCTTAAAGGATTTTAAGTTAAGCTAATGTTCTGACTTTTTGAATATCCCATTTTTCCTAAATGCTGTCAAATACTTTTCTTTTTAAAAGATTTCACAACTACAACATAAAATATAGGGTAAAGCAGGATTTAGAACTATTATTGTAACTCCAGTGGACCTTGACTAAGCCCTGGAGTAAGACCATGACAGGAAATGCCAAGAAAGGAAAGGATTTAAAGAGAGAAAAAGGAGATGAACTCAAAGTTAGATTTTCACCATAAAATCAATAGAAATTAAAGAAAGTATTCTGCAATAGGCTCCATCTTCTCAGAGAGTGAGTTCAGGTATGTATATAAACCTCTTGCCATATTCCTTTTTTTGTCTACTTTCTGGTCCAATATTTTTCATTTTTTCATATTTTCTTAACCAGCTTTAATTATGGCAAACTAATTAGTAACACTTATGATATTAGAATTAAATATCAAACATTTTAGATTGTAAATTCATAGGAAAGGTAAAATTCCTGTGTTAATCAATCAAAATACATATTTTTATATCTCACCTTCCCAGAATATATGCTGATATGGTAGGGAACTGGAGATTGGGTAAACTAG